>NKZR01001357.1:0-711700 GCA_002370795.1 Metschnikowia sp. 03-147.1 | reverse complement strand
TAGTAGTTTAGTAGTGTAGTGTAGTAGTTTAGTAGTGTAGTGTAGTAGTTTAGTAGTGTAGTGTAGTAGTTTAGTAGTGTAGTGTAGTAGTATACTCGTGTAGTAGTGTAATATAGTGGTGTTGGTAATGTAGTGGTGTTGGTAATGTAGTAGTGTTGTGTAGTATAGTGGTGTTGTGTAGTGTAGTAGTATATTAGTCCTAGTGTAGTAGAGTAATAGTGTAACAATGTGGTAGTATACTAATGTAGTAGTATACTAATTGTTAGATTCTTAGTAACGTCTGGTACTTATCAGGTGTATATTCGTTGATGGCTCTTCCCAAGGGGAGAAAGCCGTGTTTATATAGTTACCAGAGGAGGGTCGTGTGGTGGCTGGTGTTTAGATTGACGTTGTACGTACACACGTCTAATCGGTCTGCGATGCTACCATTGTCCTCAAGGGTGTTCTGATATGCCCTGCAGGCCTGACAATACTAGTGTAACAATATACTAGTGTAGTAGAGTCGTGTAGTAGTATACTAATGGAGTAGTGTTGTGTAGTAGCATACTAATGGAGTAGTGTAGTGTTAGATTTTTTGATAACGCCAACGAAGAACACTATTCCAAGCACCCGACTTATTCGAGAATCTAACATGCTGTAGTGTAATAGTGTAATAGTTAAGTGGTGTAATAGTTAAGTGGTGTAGTGTAATAGTTAAGTGGTGTAATAGTTAAGTGGTGTAGTGTAATAGTTAAGTGGTGTAGTGTAATAGTGTAATAGTTAAGTGGTGTAATAGTTAAGTGGTGTAATAGTTAAGTGGTGTAATAGTTAAGTGGTGTAATAGTTAAGTGGTGTAGTGTAATAGTGTAGTGTGGTAGTTAAATTCTTAGATCCGCAGGGTACATTCCATCGCTACTGAGGACAATGGTAGCATCGCAGAACGCTTAGACATGTGTACCGTACATCGTCGGTTGAAACACCAACCAGCCTACCATACGACCGACTCGGTAATTATATAAACCCGGCTCTCTCCTCTTGGGAAGAGCCATCAACGAATAAACAATCGATAGGAACCCGACTTTACAAAAAAATCTAACATGAGTAGTGTAGTAGTGTTGGTAGTGTAGTAGTAGACTAGTGTCTTAGTGTAGTAGTGGACTAGTGTCTTAGTGTGGTAATATACTAGTACACTAGTATACTTGTGTAGTGGAGTAATAGTGTAACAGTTTGGTACTAGTATACTAGTATAGTAGTGTAAAAGTGTAGTAGTATACTACCATACTACTATAGTAGTGTGATAGTGTAGTAGTGTAGTAGTATACTACCATACTACTATAGTAGTGTGATAGTGTAGTAGTGTAGTAGTATACTAGTGAAGTAGTTTAATGGTATAGTTGAGTAGTGTGATAGTGTAATGTAGTAACATACTGGAGTGGTAGTATATAGCGTAATAGTGTAGTGTAATGTGTAGTGTTGTGTGTAGTGTAGTGTGTAGTGTAATGTGTAGTGTAATGTGTAGTGTAATGTGTAGTGTAATGTGTAGTGTAATGTGTAGTGTAATGTGTAGTGTAATGTGTAGTGTGATAGTGTAATTGTTAGATTCTTTAGTAACGCCTGGTACCTACCCATGGTGGATCTAACAATAATAGTGCAGTGTAGTGTAGTGTAGTGTACTGTAGTGTGCTAGTGTAGTGTAGTGTGCTAGTGTAGTGTAGTGTAGTGTAGTGTAGTGTAGTGTTAGTAGCAGTCTAGTGTGAGTAGACGGTGTAAGTTCGCAGCTGTACCAGTTTCACTACAGTCTCGTGGCTTCGCGTCCGCGCGGCGTGCACACAGCCCCGCTATTGATCTCTAGGTGTAGGAAAAAAGCACCTCAAACAAAGACCGTGTACCGTCGATCCTACCTAGTCATGGATTTCAGCTTCAATCTGCCCCCCGTCTCCGGCAACTCCCCCATGATCAACTACAGAAAGGACGCCAAGAAGGCCATCAAGTTCACCTTCATGGTGGCCGGCGAGCTGGGCACCGGCAAGACCACCTTCGTCAACTGCTTGTTGAACCGCAAAATCATGGCCCACACCTACGAGGGCTCCAACCTGGGCGACACCAAGACGCTCTCCTTCACGCTGGCCCACGCGGTGTCGTTGCCCAACACCTCCATACTAGCACGCAACGAGTTCGAGCCGTTGACGGCGCACGAGGAGCCCGGCATTGCCATGACCGAGACCAACGTCGAGGTGGTGGACGACGACAACGTGCGGTTGAACTTGAACATCATCGACACGCCCGGCTTCGGCGACAACTTGGACAACAACTTGTGTTTCTCGGAAATCGAGAACTACTTGAAGCAGCAGTTCGACCTTGTTTTGGCCGAGGAGACCCGCATCCGCAGAAACCCCCGCTTCATCGACACCCGTGTGCACGTGTTGCTCTACTTCATCACCCCCACGGGGCACGGCTTGCGTGAGCTTGACATTGCCTGCATGAAGCGCTTGGCCCGCTTTGTCAATATCATCCCGGTGGTGGGCAGGGCGGACACCTTCACGGAGGCTGAGTTGAGGCACTTCAAGCAGCAGATCAAAATCGACATCGAGCGCTTCAACGTGCCGGTGTTCCAGTTTGACAACTTCATGGACGACTACGACCAGGAGGAAGACTCCGACTTGATCGAGGAGTGCAAGTTCTTGACCAAGTTGCAGCCGTTTGCCGTCGTGGCGTCCGAGCAAGACTTCGAGATCAGGGACACGCTCACGGGCGAAACGAAGACCATCAAAGCCAGACAGTACCCGTGGGGCTTGGTGGACGTCAACAACCCGGACTACAGCGACTTCTCGGTGTTGAAATCCGTCATTTTGGGCTCCCATTTGCAGGACCTCAAGGACTTGACCCACGACTTCTTGTACGAGACCTACAGAACCGAGCGCTTGAGCACGGTCACCGGAAAGGAAGACGTGGACGACGCCCCCACTGCGGCCTCCAAGGTTGACGATACCAACAACATGCTGGTCAATGTTCCGTCCATGTCAAACTTGGCCCAGTTGACCGACGCCAACGATACCTCCTTGCAGCTTGACAGCCGTGAGAGCAACGACGCTGCCTCGCAGGTCTCGTCCGACTCCAAGATACCAAAGTCCATGCTACTCGACGAGAACGAAACCTTCGTGGACTCGCCCCCCAAGGACACCATGTCTTTGAAGTCTTCCCGCTCGGCGATATCCAATGCATCCACCCACCGTCTCGAAACCGGCGACGCGTCCTTCAAGAGAATGTCTATTGCCCCGCAGAGACACCAGTTGCGGCAGATCTCCGAGACTGTGCCCTACGTGATCAGACACGAGCGCATCTTGGAAAGACAGCAGAAGTTGGAGGAGATGGAGATTGCCAGCGCCAAGGAGTTGTCCAACCGAGCAGCGATGTTGGAGCAAAAGGCGGCGCAGTTGAAAGCCAAGGAGAAACTCATGCTCCAGAAATTAGAAGCCTACAAAAAGGCTGCTAGTGCCAAGGCCACCGAAGACAGTGCGTCCGTGCACTCAGCACAAACCTCCACCGCCGGGCTGGAGGCCACGCAGACCCACGAGTCCTCGGCGAACTACACCACGATACCCAAGGACGAAACGCTCACAGACTTGCACTCGGTGGTCGAGCGAGGCTAGACTGCACGGCGCTGCACCAAAACCACCTGATGGCGAGGAGATGATACCACTGGCGGCGTGAATTAGAGAATAGTATACGACCATAGTTTGTGTGGTCCTGCAGGCAAGGCTGTCTTGCGCAGCAACCCACTCACCCACCAATTCCAGACACCGGCTCCCTGCCCGCTCCGAAGCCGCTTCTAGCGTCCCTTTTCGGAACCGTAGGCATGTAAAGCCCGCCCCGAAGCCGCCCACGGCCCGCCGCCACCGTCCTGGTGCTGGCACGCCCAGCCTGTTTGACGAGCAAGTGAGCAGGCGTCGAGCAGCGCACGACCAGAAAGTTTTTCCTTCACATTGCACCACACGTATTTATTTTACCGGCGTCCTGAGCACTCGGAACCAGCACAGTCACCCCTACCTTCTTCGCCACTCCGGGCCATTGACGATTTGCGCTTTGCTTCTATTTAATTTTGAGTGCCCTAGAATTTTCCTCCCTTTAAATTTCCCCTACACCCGCAAATCAAGGATTTAGTATGGATATCGCTAATCTCTTGGAGACGGCCATGATGGGCCAAGACGCCCAGACTAGAAACACAGCCGAGCACCAGTTGCAGCAGCTCGCGGAGAACTCGTACGAGGAGTACATGAAGTACTTGGCTGACGTGGCCTACAACAACGAGAAGTCTCAGAACCAGATCTTGGCCACTTTGGGATTGAAGAACCAATTGACCTCCAAGGACCTCCGGAAAAAGGCCGAGCAGCAGCTCAAGTGGGTGTCATTGCCTGCAGAGACTAAGGCGTACATCAAAGACGTGGCCATCAAGATCTTGTTGGGTGACGACAAGAACATGACCACGTCCATTTCTCAGTTGGTTTCCGCCATAGCGCTCATTGAGTTGCCCCGCAACGAGTGGCCCGAGTTGATTCCCATCATCACTGAAAACACCAAACTGGACAAGTCCGTTAACGTCAAGCGCTCGTGCTTGTTGGCCATTGGCTACATTTGCGAGAGTGCCGACGCCTCGGACCCCCAGATCATTGCGCAATCCAACGGGATTCTCATTGCCATCGTGCAAGGTGTGCAATCCACCGAGCCCTCGGTGCAGGTGCGCTTGACGGCGTTGAACGCGTTAATCTACTCGTTGCAGTTCATCAAGCTCAATTTCCAGAAAGAGGGCGAGAGGAATTTCATCATGCAGGTGGTCTGCGAGGCCACCCAGGCCGAGGACGCCGAGTTGCAAGCTGCTGCTTTTGGCTGTCTTGCCCGCATTGCCCAGTTGTACTACCAGTTCATGTCCTTGTACATGGAGAAAGCATTGTACGTGTTGTCGATAAGCGGCATGCAGAGCTCGGACGAGCGGGTGGCCTGTATGGCCATTGAGTTTTGGTCCACCATCTGTGAGGAGGAGTTCGAGATTGCCTATCAAATACACGAATACGCTGAGCGGGGCGAGCAACCGAGCCCGGAAATCACTTCCTACAACTTTGCCCTTCTTGCCTCGCGCGACGTGTTGCCGGTGCTTTTGAGCTTGTTGACGAAGCAGAACGAAGACCCTGAGGACGATGACTGGTCGGTAGCCATGGCCGCGGGCTCTTGTCTCCAGCTCTTTGCCCTGACCACCGGAATGTATGTCGTGGAGCCAACTTTGACGTTTTTTGCTGCCAACATCGAGCTGCCCGAATGGAGAAACCGTGAGGCTGCGGTCATGGCCTTTGGCTCGATATTGGAAGGCCCAGATGTCGACCAGTTGAAGCCTGCTATTCAGGAGGCCTTGAAGCCGATATTGGCTTTGATCAATGACTCTACCATCCAAGTCAAGGAGACAGTGTCGTGGTGTCTAGGCAAAATCGCCGAAGTGGCCATTAATGCTGTGGACTTGGACTCTGATTTGGGGCCTTTGTTGCAAGCTTTGCACCACGGCTTGAATGACCATCCAAAGGTTTCTGTGAACTGTTGCTGGACGTTGATGAATCTCTTTGAGCAGCTTTGCTTTGATGCCAGCCACCAGGAGACCAGCATAATGTCTAAGTACTACGAGACCTTTGTTCCGGCTTTGGTTCGTCTCTCCGACAAGCAAGACAACGAGTTCAACTCGAGAGCCTCGGCCTATGAGTGTTTGTCGGCATTCGTCGCCAACAGTGCCGCCGACACCATGCCTATCTTGCAGACCATCGCAGGTGAGGTTTCCAGCAGACTAGAAATCACCATCGGTTTGCAACTGCAGGCACACACCGCGGATGGCAAGGCTGCTTTGGAGGAGTTGCAAATCAACATCTTGTCTTTGTTGACGACAATCATCAGAAGATCCAGCGAAGACCTCCACGGCGCCGCAGACAACTTGATGACCATGTTCATCAAGCTTTTGGATGCACAGGAGCCCAATGCCTTGATCGAGGAGGACATCTTCATCGCCATCTCGGCAGTGGCCAGCGCAATTGGCCCAGACTTCTTGAAGTACATGGACGCCTTCGTTCCATACTTGACCAAGGCCTTGTCGAATGTTCAATCTCCAACGTGTGTCACGGCCGTGGGGCTAGTTGCGGATTTGGCGCAGTCTTTGGGCTTGGCCATCGGCCCATATCTCAATGGGCTCATGGACATCCTCGGCGCCACGTTGAGCAACAGCGACTCCAAGAGGGAGTTGAAGCCGGCCATTTTGTCTTGTTTTGGTGACATAGCCGGAGTTATAGGCCAGCAGTTCGAGCCATACATGGCCGTGGTGATGGGTATCTGCGCGCAATTTGCAGCAATCGTTCCTGAGGACAACACCTACGATGCCACGGAGTATGCCACGTCGGTCAAAAGCGCCGTTTTGGACTGCTACATCGGCATTGTCAGCAGTTTGAGCAGCAATCCGCAGCAGCTCCTCAACTTCATCACGCCCATCTTCCAGTTCCTCGAGCACGTGGCGGGCAATGTGGAGATGTCGACCAACGAGTCCACGGCGCGGTCTGCGGTGGGTCTCTTGGGAGACATCGCTGCGTCGTACCCAGACGGCCAGTTGAAGGACTACTACAGCCAGGAGTGGGTGACCATGTTCATCAAGAGAACCCGCAGCAACTATGGCTTCTCGCAGCAGACCAAGGACGCGGCCAGATGGGCCCGGGACCGTCAAAAGCGCCAAGTCGGCAGAGCGGGCGTGTGATCGTCCTGTCGCTCTCTATCTCTCATGATCATCCACTCTATCATCTCTCATCTCTGATACCGATCTCATGTTTTCATCCTCTCTCTTCCTCGCGTCTCATCTCTTGCGTCTCATCTCTATCCTCTCTATATCCTCTGCATCTCTTCTCTTTCTCTCACGATTTTAATGTTACAAGCATTCAACTTTGTAGACCAACAAGTCACTGGTTCAATTTTCATGACTGAAGTCATTGTGTTCGCGAACAGTCACAGTCCACTTACTGCCTACTCCACTAACTGCCTACTCCACTAACTGCCCAGTCCATTAACTGCCTACTCCACCACTACAACCATGTCAGTTAATCCAGCGGCCGTCCCCTTCGACCACACTTACATCCTCTACGACCCCAGCGACCTAGTGTCGTATGTCTGTGTGCAGTTCTGTCTTCTCCCCATCTACATCATGGTTTTCTACACTTCGTGGTTCCTCGTCACGCGGGAGATCGAGCCGGTGATCATCGTGGGCGGCCATCTCTCCGGAGAAATCGTCAACAAAATTCTAAAGCGCTTTTTCAAAGAGGCCAGGCCCGATTTCCACCGGGACTTTGGGAACAATTCTTTTGGCTTGGGCTACGGCATGCCTTCAGCTCACTCCCAGTTCATGGGCTTGTTCGCGGCTTACTATGTGTGCATGGTCCTCACACAGGTTCCGATGAAGCGGGCCGGAAAGGCCATTGGCGTGGTGGCCTTGGCTGCGCTGGGCCTAGGTGTGGCATACTCCAGGGTGCACTTGCTCTACCACACGGCAGCGCAGGTGACGGTGGGCGTTTCGGTGGGGATGTTTCTTGGGGTTGCGTACTTTGTAGTGATTGTGGTGGCACGGGACGTGGGCTTTGTTGATTGGATTCTCCTGTGGGCTCTCTTACGGCGCTTGGGGATCAAGGACTCGTATTATCACTGCTACAAGCTGTTCCAGCAGGAGCTCGTGCAGTACGAGGACGCAAGGAGTAAATTTAAATAGGTACTGGTTATGGTTTACATTGACACGTCACATCAAATCATCACATCATCACTACCTATTCCACCACATCACCACTACCCATCAATCACCACTACCCATCAATCACCACTACCCTCTCACTTCTTGTCCCAACACCTACTGCCCTCCCAATGACATGTATTCAGTCTAAAAGTCATCCCACTCGTCGTCCTTCGTGTCCTTCGTGTCCTTCTTCTGGAACGCCTCGCTGCTGATGGACGACAACTTCGTCTTCTCCTTGGGCTTCTCAAGCCCAAACGCGCTGTCCACTTGGCCCCCTTTGTTGCCCGATATGTTAGAGAGAAAGTTCTCCATGGTGCCGTTGAACCCCTTGTTCTGCACATCCCGGGTGAAGGTCTGGAACGTCTCCTGCCCGTACTTGCCGGTGTCCTGCATCTTCTGGCCAAACTGCGCCATGGCCCTCTTGGTCTCGTTGCCAAAGTCACTCTCCTGTATCAGGCTGAAGCCCGGCTTGATCACAGACTCGTGCACGTCGTTCACAGACTTGGCCACGGTCGACGAGAAAAAGCTCCAGCCTTTGCTCAATGTGGCTAGAGGGTCCTGCTGCAACGAGTCGACCGAGAACCCCGACACCCCGTGTCCCTGCGACGCACCGGCATTGTTCCCGAACCCAGAGTACTTTCCTCCCTGCGAAGGGGGCACCCCATCGGGTCTATGCTCGTTCTGGGAACGCACGCGGTCGAAGTAGGCCTCTGTCCTGGCCTTGTCCACCACCACCGGCGCCGCCTTTGCATCTGTGCTGCCCGGCACCGGCAACGAAGCCTGCGTGTAGTCTCTGGCCGTGAACTGGCGGCCCTCCACCTTGCACGTCAACAACTCCTTGTAGTCCTCGGCCACGATGTTGTCGTACTTGGCCTTTTGAGGCAACAGGACGTCCAAGCCGTTTTCCTGGAAGTACGTCTTGCATGCGTCGTTGCCCCCCTTCTCCATTCTGAGCACCTCCTCGGGCTTGAACTGGTCCATGGTGATGGACCGGACAAACGAGATGTGCACGCCAAGACCACGGTGAACTCCCGCACACTCAAGGCAGATGAAGATGCCGAACTTGGGCAGCGCCCACTGCGGGTTGAAGGCGTCGCAGTCACAGCACTTTTTGTTGCCCTCGTTTTTCTGCAAGAGCAAGAGCTTGCGGCGGGTTTCGGGATCAATCGACATGATAAAGAGTGTGGTGTTTACTGACTTTTCGCGCCAGTGCGCAAGGCACCATGCCTCACAAGGTAGGCGGGACGCTGCTGCAAGCTGAGGCCAGACACTATACACATCATCACCCACCTCTTTACCAATACATAAAAACTACTGACCACTTTCCAACCGCTAGAGCTTGTTCACCTTCTCCCGGTTGCGCTTTGAGAGCTCCACAGGATACAAGTGCTCTGTGGACAGCTGGCCGTTCTGCCACGATGCACCGTCCACCACCTGCACGGTTCCCGTCACGTAGCTCGCTGCGGGCGAGAACAAGTACACAGTCGCCTCGGCAATGTCTCTGGTGGTGCCCATTCGCTGGATGGGAATCTTCTTGATGTACTGGTCGGGATTTTTCACCAACCGCTCGAACCCCTCCGTGCCTTCAATTGGTCCCGGCGCAATGCAGTTGCTCCGGATGCCCAAGGGCCCCAACTCCACGGCCAACGCATTGGACAACGCATCCACGCCTGCCTTGGCTGCCCCAACGTGCACCTGGAATGGAACGCCATAGTAGTGCAAAGTAGCCGAAACAAACAAGATCACCCCCTTGTTCTTGCGGAGCTGGTCAAACGTGGCCTTGACTGCGTTGTACGACCCGAGCAAGTCGATGTTCACCACCGACGCAAATGCATTGCTGGACAAATGATTGAAGTCAGAGAGGAAATTGCCGGCGGCTCCTGCAATCAAGAAATCAATGCGGCCCAATTCCCCCACGGTTTTCTCCACGGCTTTCGCTATGGACTGGACGTCCCGCACATCTGTGTCGGGGCAGCTGATGACCCTGGCGCCTGGCCGCAACGCCTGGATTTCGCCGGCGGCCTTGTCCGTTTTTTCCCTGTTTCTTCCCACAATGGCAGCATTGGCGCCAAGGAGAACAAGTGCCTCGGTCTGCACCCTGCAGATGGTGCCTGCTCCTCCGGTCACGAAAACAACTTTGCCTTTGAATAAGTCCGGCTTCCACACTGAGTTCTCCACGAACGATTGGTCCAATCCCATGATGAAGACCAAGAAAAGAATATGGATCCGACTGGAAATGGGATGTCGCGTATATATAGTGTGATCGGGCTGCACGTTGCGTGCAGGCCACGCTCACTTTTTGCGGGGTTGAGCCGAGGTATAGCCACAGCGACTGGTGGCTCATTTCTGAAGCCCAAATCGTCAACAAGATGCTTCTCATGAAGTAATGTTGCTGGTAGGTTCCTGGAATTTAAGGCACGGTATTCCTGGGGGGTCTGTTAGCTGTCTATTGGTATTGAGACTGTGTGTGGGCCTTCTTACAGGCCTCCTGTGTGAGATTCTCGAAAAGGTTTCTCTTCGAACCCTGCTTGTTGTCGCTGACTGCCTCTGTGCTGGCAAGGCTTTGCGCAATGGGTGACGATAGATTGTTGGCAAAGCCGTTCTCAGACTCTAGGTCCACGCTGGTCGCAGTCACGTCTTTCTGGGGGTCCATATATGCGTCTGCTAAGCGTAGCAAATCCGTCCCCGAAGACACATAGCAGATTTTGGTCTCAAGAAACTTCAGAAAGTGCTTGTGCAAGTAGAGGATCAAGAGCTTGAAGTTGGAGCTCAAACTGTGCGAGCTGATCACCTCAAGTAGATTCAAACACGCAGAGTTGGCCATGGTGTACTCGTCGGCAACTGAAGCGAAAAACTCGAAGTAGTTCTCGAGAACGTTGTGCTCAAGGATGTGGATGACTATGCGCCGGTCATCGAGCTGGATCAACCCTCGGATGCATCTCATTACCGCAAGCTTAAGTGAGACATTCACCTTGAGCGTGAGCACCTTCAGAATTCCCTCCAAAAGATCCTTCTGCGTGATGAACGGTACGAAGATCGATCCCCCGTGTTCCTGGCAGCAAAATGAGATGACCTCGCAGAGATGCTGAAACAATTGAGGTTCATGTATCATGTGGGTTGCTGCTTGTTCCTTTTCGGTAGATGTTCCGCTGTTAAGCTGCACAAAGCTGCGGAACATCTTCAGGGCATGGTTGTCATAAAAAGATTTGAAGTACTCCAAGGCCACATCCTCTTCCTCAGGTGTGTGCTTTTCGTCGGCCGCATTTGGAAAAAGATCGAATGCACCGGTTTCCATGAATCGAGATGACGATAGAAGCGTCTTCAAGGCTTCGTAAGCTTGAAGTTTTAGTCCTAGATCTTTATCATTGAGGAGTAGGTCGATAAGCACCAGCGTTAACGACGCGTTATTGATGAACTTCGCATGGAAGACTTCTGGCTGCGCATTGTGTCCGAGTTTTTCTTGTGGGAGTTCATGGTCTGCCGGATTCTCCACCTCATCGATTTCGTGTGTATTGGATTTTTGAAAGGGCTGAGCAAGAGTCACAACTTGATCAATTACTGTAACAAGAATTTCTGTCCCTATACTCCGGATGGAGCTCTCCGAGTCATTGAGTGCAAATTTGACAAGATTGAGGAACTCGTCTTTGGCAAGCGAGCCGAAAAACTCTGGCTTCTGGTCCACCGAAAGGCCCTTGGCTACTATGACGTACTGATGCAACATTCGAATTCCATCTCGTTTCACGGTAAGCGAGCATCCTGAAGAGTTGTAGACATCAAAGAGCCGGTCAAGAAAGTTATCGTTCGCCTCGGAGTCCTTGAGGAACTTGATGATTTCCGCCTGGTTGCTGTGGATCATTCCTGAGAGGAAGTTTGTGGCCTGGTCGTCGAGGGCCCGAGCCAAAACCACGTTTTTTAGGTAGTTTAAGTAGAAGTCTTTCTTGAAAATGTTCAAGTGGTCGTCGCTCGAGTCGGACGGCATGGGTATATCCACCACGCACTTGAAACTCGACACATCAAGCAAGTGCTGTCGGTGACAAGCACGAAAATCGGGATAATCGCGGTCGTATTCTAGAATGCCCACAAAGTCTAGCACCGTGCTTTCATAAGCCACAAGGCTCTCGAAGATGTGTGTTTCGTTATATGAAACAAGGACCTTGAAGATCTCGCTGAGCTTGTGAAGACTCGGTAGATCGCGCAGCTGCTCGCAGAGATGAAAGATGTCGAAGAGCTTCTTGAGGTAGGCGTCTTCGGTGATGTACTTCAGGATCTTGTAGCGGGTGTACAAGGAGTTGCAACCCTGCGAGACAATTTCGAGAATCTCGTCCAAGGAATCCCGGGTCGGGTTTTCCGGCGGATATGTGATGGGCCCTGTGATAAGCTCGGTGATTTCCCGAGGCATGTCTCCGCTGGGGTCGTGGATGGCATTTAAGACGTAGTAGAGGGAGATGGACGGGCTGAGGTTCTCTTGCTGCACACGCACAATGAAGTCACAGAGATCGGCGCAGCCCTCGTTTTCCTGGAACGAGAGCGCCAAGTCTTTGCCCAGGGAGTCCGTCCACACTATGAGCGTCTCCTGCTGGCGCTGGTACTGAATGCTTCCTTCGAGGTAGGACCGTAGGATTACCAGCTCGGAGTCGAGCTCGTTTCTCACGATGAAGTACGGTTTCCGGGAGTCGCTGTCCACCTGGCCCATGCAATAGCCCGTGCCGTTATCTAGCCAGTCGTCGCCCTGGAGCAAGTACACCTTGACTCTCCGAGGGCTCTTGCTCTTTATTAGTAGCGCTTCATCCGCGGCGGTCTTGGGCGTGCTGCCTGGAACAGATGCCTGGGCTGGAGAAGAAGCCGTGGCTCCGGTGTCTTCAGATGGTGGTGGAGTATGCGAGTTTTCGTCGGGAGGGGAGGCCGAGCCGTTCGCCCCGGGGGAACTGGTCTTTTCTTGCGTCATTGAAGATGGTAGTGGCCGCAGGGATTAGCACCGAGGCCGAGCGATGATGGCTAGTGGAGGATTAGATTCGAATGTCTGAGGAACGATATCTTGTCTTAGCGCCTATGTCCCACGCATTGCAGCGGAGCGCGGCGCGTCATGGTGGTGCACGGGTGTTGGAAGCTCCGGCCAGTGGCTGGGTTTCTGTTAGGTTTCTCTTAGGGTTTCTCTTAGGGTTTCTGTGTGTTTCTCTGATGGGATGTGGAGGTTGGGGAGCGGGAAAGAGGGGGCAGGACCTGGTAATTTTCTGGTTTCTGGAAATTATGGTGACAGGTTTTCTGAGCCAGATATGCAAGTGACCAGGAAATCCATGAAAAAGTAGAAACAGTTAGGTGTGACCCGTAGTGTTGAATACATGGATTTACATTATGAACAGGTGGACCTATGGGTGGATCTATGGGTGGTTCTATGGGTGGACCTATGGGTGGTTCTATGGGTGGACCTATGGGTGGACCTATGGGTGGTTCTATGAACAGGTAAAATGACCTCACTATGATCCACAGGCCTCTGCTCTGATAATCCGCAGTATACTGTACCATGCTGGCCAGCTGCTATACATCATCTGCACACCAACGCAGCGCTCGAGAGGTTCCTCAACCAGTCGGCCTTGTCCACATCGTGGGTGTCCTCCACCTCTCCCCACTCGGCCGTCTGGAAGATAGTCTCCAAGTTGCCCATCTCTACCACCTCCTCCACGCTCTTTCTGAAGTAGTCCTCTGGAGCCGCCTTGTTGACCTGGTACAAATGGCGCCTCTCTGCATCCGAGCCATTCGACCGCAAGATCGTGGCCCCACACAAGAACGACTTCGACGAGAGAATAGCCTTCTCCAATGCTATGAGGTCGTACATGGGCAACTCGTCCAACCACAGCAACACCACGTTCTGCGTCGTGATGCCCTGGCCGTTGCCCTGGAGGCCGTCGGTCTCGCAGTCCAAAAACGTCAACTTCACCGTGTAGTCCTCCGAAGGCAACAAGCCCCTGGAGCGGCCGTACGCGGTGAAGAACGACTCGTACTCGCGGATGAGCGGCTTGTACAACTCGTCCTGCCGCGCTCTCAAGCGGCCCTCGTTATCGTCGAGCGTGGTGAAGATCAAGCACGTGTCCGTGTCCAAGTACCGCAACATGTTGTGCTTGATGTCCTGCAAGTCGCCGATTTTCGACACCAAGTTGGCGTCCACCTTTTCCGCGTGGTGCACGTTGATGAGGTCCACTGCCCGAGACACCATCGACGTCAACGGCAACAGGTTGGGTTTGATCTTCAAGTCGGTTAGGCTGTCCCACTCGTGCGCCACGAGCGCAGCTAGCTGCTTCTTTTGCCGGGGGATCAGGAGCCTGTGGCCGAGAGGCGTCTTGAGCGGCTTCTGGTCGAGGCAGATCTCGTAGTGGCCCGTTTGCTCGTTCAACAGCGTGTTCACCAGCGTCCAGAACCTGCTGAGGGTCTTCTCCAAGCGGTTTGTCTCGGACCGCACGTTGTTGGTGTCGCCGCCGACGGCCGCTTTGGGAGCAGACGTGGCCCAGCGGACGGCTGTGAGGCCCAATGGAGGCTTGGGGAAAAGACGGGTAAGCATGGGAGGGTTTTTAGTCGCGCACAGCACATCAACACCAAGCACATCAACACCACGATCCGCAAGCACATCAACACCACGATCCGCAAGCACACAATAGAACACAATGTCGATGGACCCACAGGCCCTCCAGAAGCTCTTGATCGAGATGGACAACCAGTTGAACAAGTCCCGCGCGGACTTGTCCTTGTGCAATGCCCAGTTGGAGCGGGTAGACACCAACGTCAAGATCATCGACTCTAGCACGGCACGTTTGGGCAAGCTCACGACGCCGGGCGACTCCGTGTGGAAGGGCGTGGGTCGTGCGTTTGTGCGGAATGACGTGTCCGACTACTTGGCGCAGATTGACAGCGATAAGAAGACGTTTTTGGAGACACAGAAGCTGTTGAAGACTAAGCAGCACTACTTGGAGACGACTTTGGAGAACACGCTCAAGAGCATGACCGACATAGTGGGCAAGGGAAATTGAGTGGGGGAGAACGTGTTTGTATGTATAGTGTTTGGGTGTGGTATAGATAGTATGGTATAGTATGGATAGTATGGTAAGATAATATAGATAGATAGTATGGATGTGGTATAGTATGGATGTGGTATAGTATGGATGTGGTATAGTATGGATGTGGTATAGTATGGATGTGGTATAGTATGGATAGTATAGGTAGTATGGTAAGATAATATAGATAGATAGTATAGGTAGTATGGTAAGATAATATAGATAGATAGTATAGATAGAAAGTATAGATGGTAGATAGATAGAAAGTATAGATAGTAGATAGTAGACAGATAGTAGATAGTAGATAGTAGATAGTAGATAGTAGATAGTAGATAGTAGATAGTAGATAGTAGATAGTAGATAGTATAGATAGTAGATAGTACATAGTACATAGTACATAGTAGATAGTAGATAGTAGATAGATAGTAGATAGTAGATAGTAGATAGTAGATAGATAGTAGATAGTATAGGTATAGTACATAGTGTTGCTCAGCAGCGTAATCTAGATAGCCAGTACCAACAGCTCAATCACTGTCCTCATCCACGCCGTCATCCAAAATCCTCTTCTCTATATCGTCATCGTCCAGCTTCCTCTTCATCTTCAGTGTCAAGAACTCATTCAACTTGTCCTGGAGCGTGGTGAGACTGGCCCGTAGCGAGCCCAAATCAGAGTCCTTTGCCTCGCTAGGCCGGTCACGGTCGCTGCCGCCGGCGTTGATGACTATATCGGATATCCGGGTAGTTTCTCCGTTGGTGGAATGGGGGCCATCGCCAGGAACAATCACGACGTCCTGGGGCTCTGAGGGTGAGCTGTACGTTGCGGACGGGAGGAGCCTTGCCATTGCAACGTTGGTTTGGGGTTCGGTGGTGGGCGTCTGGCTTGAAGTGGCTATGTAGCGTATGGAATATTGTAGCGTATGGAATATTGTAGCGTATGGAATATTGTAGCGTATGGAATATTGTAGCGTATGGAATATTGTAGCGTATGGAATATTGTAGTATAGAAAACTGTAGTGCGCGTGTGTTGCGTGCCGTCTCGGTGCGCCAATGGCTTGTAGTGATGAAACATGGTTTCGGATTGTTGGCCCTCGGGATCACGTCCAGCATAAACGATAGGTGGCGAGTAGGCCGAGGTCTGTCTAATACCAAGTTGTCAGATAACGGCTAGACAGCTGTTTTCTGACACCTGTCAAACAACAGAAGCAGGCCTTGCCAATAAAGGTCCACACAAGAACCCTGGAATGAGCCAATGGAGCCACCTAGCCCCTCAATCAAACTTCTCTATAGGTATGCGCCGGGCTGTGTTGGAGTAGGCGTTGAACTTCACCTCAATAATGTCGTTGGTGGAAAACTCCAACCACGGGATGTCGTAGCACGAGCACGCCATGAGGTAGCCGTGCAACACCCGCAACACCGTCTCGTCAGCAATAATCAAGATGTCGCCGCTCATGCGCTCCATCTCGAGAATCAAAGGCTCGATCTTGATCGCAAGGTCGTGGTACAGCTCCGACCGCGAGAACCGGTGGTGGTAGGGGTCCTTGAGGTACAGCTCGTACTCCGTGGGGTACTTTTTCTCGATCTCGTCATCGCTCATACCGGCGACCACGCCGGGGTTTTTCTGCGACAACTGGATGCGATGCCTGATGTTGACTCCCGCTTCGCGGAAGAACTTGGTGCTCTCGATGGTGCGTCTCTTGACCGATGTCCACACCACAAACGAGTCCTCGTCTATGCCATCGGCCCCCGTGGGCGGGTGTTTTTCGTCCGTGGACAAGGTGCGGCGGAGATTGGACGACAGAGGCTTCAGGTTGCGCTCGGCCTGCTGCACCTTGCGGCCCTTGGACTCCAAGATTTTCAACATGGTGCCGCTGAGGTTCTTGGAGTACTGCGCGCCGGCCTCGTCCAACGGAGGATCCTTGGAGTAGTCCAAGTCGTTCTTGTAGCACCGTGCAAAGTACACCGAGCCCAGCTTGATGCGCAGGTTCATGAGGAAAAAGACCACCTTGTTGATCAAGTAGCCGTAGTTGGAGTTGTTCAACTCGATGCGCTGGCCAAAATTGATCATCTTGATGAACGACAACGCGCCGTCCTCGCCGTCCGCCTCCATTTCCTTGTAGTAAGACGTCAACTGCAGGATCTTGTCGGCGTAGTCCTTGTAGGCCTTGTCGTAGTCCCAGTTCTCGTAGTCGGGCGACGAGCGTGCCGCAGAGTCGATGTTCTTGGCCAAGATCTTGTCGTCGGTGACGATGGACTCGATGAAGAGACACTGCACGTCGGACGCGGTGAACTTGTCGTTCAACTGCCTGCGGTACTCTGGCAACGCGTTGACTGCCTCGTAGATGGCCACCTGGCCCTTGTCGTTCTCGAAAAAGTTCAAGATGTCGTTCAAGCAATCGTCCACTGTCTTGTTGACAAACTGCGACGTCGTTGCTCCCGACGACATGGTCAACGCATAGTCTGGGTCCTCGTCGGGCGCGTTAGCCCGGCGGTAGTCGCTCAAGTGAAAGCTGTGGGTCTTCACGCCCAACCACCGCAAGTACCGCGTGAGCGACACCGATAAGTGGGTCTTTCCCCTGCCGGGCAAGCCGGCCAACACAATGCAGATTTTGCCCGCGTGGAAAAGACGCCCGGACTCCGTGGAGTAAAGCTGCGCCGGAGAGATATGGTAGGGGTCGATTTCCTTGTGCACACGGTCGATTCCCGTGACGTCGCTGAGTCTGCGGCGGCGGTTGAAGCTTATGGGGCGGGACACCAAGTCGGGCTTCGTGTTGTTGTGGAAAGACCAGCGCTTTTTCGTTCTCCGTCCAAGCGACACGTTGCGCAGTAGATGGTTGGACTTGGCCACCTGCTCGGAGTCCTCGTAGTCGGAGTCGATGGCTGACATGGTATGGGGAGATAGGGCACGCCGAGAACGAGTGATTACCCCAGGCGCGCCGTATGCAGTGCCACCTGGGTAATGCTCAGGTTCTTAGTCTTAGGTTTTTAGTCTTAGGTTCTTAGTCGGTTCTTAGTCTTAGGTTTTTAGTCTTAGGTTCTTAGTCGGTTCTTAGTCTTAGGTTCTTAGTCTTAGGTTCTTAGTCTTAGGTTCTTAGTCTTAGGTTCTTAGGTTCTTAGGCAACAAGAAAATAGTCAGGACTGTTAGCGACTCAAATCCATGTAATGTGGAGCAAGGACTGAAACAGACAAAATTTATCCAAGCCTCTTTTTCTACAGCACCATATATCACCTCAGCCTGATACTACATATGATCTCTGGTGAGTACCCGCCCCGTAATGATACCCGGCTGCGCAATGACCATCCAGCTCACTGGCCTACTTCCTTTCGTTCAGATGTGTATTTTCAAATATTACATGAGATTTACTCCAACTTACCACCCTTCTTCTCAATCAAGGCCTTTCTCTTGTCGTCCAAGTACAACTTGGTGATGACAACGTTGGATGGGTGCAAGTTGATTGGGACAGAGGCACCGGACGACTTCTCCTTCTGCAACTTCTCGATCTGAACAGAGAACTTCAATCTGTACACAGTGGAGATCTTACCCTCGGAGCCCTTCTTGGAGCCTCTGGCAACAATGACCTCGTCCTCCTTTCTGATTGGGAGAGATCTGATGTTGTATTGCTTTCTCAACTCCTTGGACAAAGGAGCAGACATCAACACTCTTCTCTCGGAAGAAGAAGCGGTGAAGTGAGCCTTTCTAGATTTGGAACGAGAAGAAGAAACGTCTGCATGTTAGTATACTGCTGGAACATTGGCTGTTTGCCTGCGGTTGTGTGCCGACTTGGGATTCTGGTGGTGATTTCTGTAGTCGGATACCCTTTGGATGGATAAACTGGACAGGGTAGCCTGCATCCGGGCTTGTGAGAAATCAGGGGTTGTGTCGAGTGTTCACATACCTTTGCTGATCTTGACCATTGTGATTGCAAATAAGTGGGATAGAAGACAAGTTTTTGAAAGACTGGATAAAATGAGGGTACTCGAAAATTTTCCGCGCTACATGTGCAGGAGACGGGGCATTGGCGTTTTTAGGGCACGAGCCCTAAGTCGCGGCGCTGCGCCTGATGCGCCGGCACCGAGCTATGCCAGACTCGGTAGCTGACCAGAATCGGTAGCTGACCAGAATCGGTAGCTGGCCAGAATCGACGACCAAATGTAATAGCTCGAGAGGAGGGGAGAAGAGGGTGGGCATACAAAAACGTAGCAAAGAGATAAAAGAAAAAATTAAGCAACCCACGGCGGGACTCGAACCCGCAATCGCCGTCTCCGGAGGACGGTACCTTAACCAATTAGGCCACGCGGGCTTCTGTTGAAAAAAGTTTTTCTCACATAGTCACAACGACAAAAAAATAGAATGTCACACTGGTAGTCCCGGACTATAGCCTGGTGTCGCTTGCCGTCATGCCATAGCCGCCTGCTATCAGAAAACCCCTGGCCTGCGGACCACCCGTGTGGCTGTTCCCACATGTCAAGTGCTCGCGGTGCAGTGCGAAAAGCGCCGAAACACCCCAAAAATCTCATCCAGTCGACCATCTACCCACAACCACCAAAACCTGCGAACATGATCGGTATACACGCTGGCAGATGCCTCAATTCGTGTAAACGCAGCCTGTTGCCCATTTCACGGGCCCTCGTTCCAAGGGCCGCCTGGCCCATGGGTGCACCCGCATTCGGCACTGCAAACCTCATAAAACTGCCTCTTTCCGTGCTGAGGAAACGCTACTCCACCAAAACGGCACCGCCGCCTCCACCGCCCCCTTCTGACCACAACGCCAAGGGCAAAGCCATCCTCTCCCGCATCAGCCGCATCTTCACGTTCTCTGTTTCCTCTGTGATGGTGGTGGGAGCCGTCGGGTTGTCGGGGCTCGTGATCTACTTGATTTTCTCGGAGCTCTTCTTGCCCTCGGGAGACACCAAGACGTTCAATAAGGCCGTGAAGCTCGTGGAGCAAAACGAGACGGTGCAGAAAGTGCTCGATTTCCAACCGGGCGAGCGCTTGAAGGCCTACGGCGAGGTTGCGGCAGACAAGTGGGTCAGAAACAGACCCGTGCAGAGCGTGCGCCAAAAAGGCGCTGATGGCAGAGACCACTTGGCCATGCGGTTCCACGTGGAGTCCGCGTCGGGCCACCATGGAACGGTGAACCTCGAGCAGATCGACACGTCCTTCTGGTCGTCGGAGTTTGCCTACATCGCGTTGGACTTGCCGTCGAAGAAGCGCATCTACATTGTGGAGCCCAAGTTTGCATCAAAGAACTTCGTTCCCCGCTCGGGGTCTGGGGGGTTCTTGGGCTTGAAGTGGGGCCCTAAGAAGGACTAGGCGAGCTTAGGTGGCTAGGTAGATGAACGAGACCATGAAGATCAGGAACACGAGGAACCCAAACTGGCCGGGCCTCTGCGCGGCACTCTTAGCCGTGATCCTGCCATTGGCCAGCTTGGACGGTTTCTCGTCCTTCTCCTCTTGTTTTGCGGTGTCGGAGACCGGCTCCAGCGGTGGTTCCAATCGCAACGCCGCCTTGCACGAGCGGCCGTCGGCCGTAGCGAGCGAGTCCAAAACTCCCGGCTCCGGGCTGACCAAGATAGCTCTGCGGTCGAAGTCACACAGCTCGGGCTTTTTTTGAGCTCCTTTCCAGTACTGGGTCAACGCATACGACGCCCGCTGGCGAACCGTGCAGTCGGAGTAGTCGCCGTACACGCCGCGGGACCCGTCGGCCTGAATGGCCAGGCAATCGGTCTTGGAGCAGGCGTCGGCAATCAACTTGTTCTCGTCCACCCGCAAGTACGGCGTGACTACGCACAGAAGCGTTGCCTGGAGGCACTCGCACTTGCCCTCGTCGGGGGTGGGTGGGAGTGTCTGCAGCAGGTTCCACACGCCCGACACGCCGGGGCACTCGGAGGGAGGAGGCAGCTGGGCCAGGTCGCCCTTGGGGGCGCCCACCGGACTGGCCTCGAGAAGACGCAACTTCACGATGTTGAAGTCGCTGAGCTTGACTACCTTGCCGTGCTCCCTCTCCTCGAGAAGGCCGTAGTTGTTTTCGTGCTGGAAGAGCTCGTACACCACTCCGCCCGACCACACCTGCGCCATGGTGGCGCCATAGATCAGGTCCACCTCGGTGAAAGGGCGAGGCTGCTCCGCGTTGCAGCCGAACTCACTGAAGAACACCGGCACAGGGAGATGCGAGAACTCGCTCGTTCTTTCCCTATATCCAGACGTTTCGTACGAAGAGAACCCGCACCACTCAAACATATTGATGCCGTAGAAATCCACGCTCATGGCGCTGGACTCACACGTCAAGTACTGCGCCCCGGGCACCCGTGTGAGCAGCTCGTCAGTGCTGGCGTAGCCAACGGGGATCTCGCGGTACTTCTGCTCCCGGATGTAGCGTTTGATGTCTCTCACCGAGGCCTTGACAAAGGCACCGGCGTCGGACGTGGACACAGCGTTGACCACCTCGTTGCCCGCTATGAAACCTAACAAGTTGGAGTACTTCTGCATGCTGTCTACCACAGCCTTGTAGCGGTTGAAAAGCGACACATCCCAGAACGGCGCAATGCGGTTGATCGAGAGATCGGGCTCCGACAAGTCTGCCAACACGTATATTCCGTGGTTGGCAAAGGCGTCCATGCACACGTCGTGTGACTGGGTGGGATCGATCTGGTACACTCTGACGGTGTTTACTCCGAGCTCTTTCAAGTACTCCAAGTCCCGCAAGCACTTGCTGGGGGACGCCAAAGAGTCGATATAGCCTGGCTCGGCCTCGCCGTCGTAGACGTCGCCCTCTTTTCGCATGCGTTGGTACGCCACGCCCTTCATGAAGAACTGCTCTCCACTGGAGCTGTTGAAGAACCTGGAGCCCACGATTTCGATGGGGGTGGCTTGCTGTGTGGTGAAGCCACAGTATGCTAGAGATGGGAGTAGCACGAAAAGAGGAATGAATTTCATTGCCTGGAAGTGTGTAGTTGCTGTTTGCAAATGTGTAGAGGTGTGAAGGGTGGGTGCAAAAAAGGTGCGGCTAAAAGATGTGCAGGAAACGAGAGTAGACCATACCAACAGATATTCAACAGATAAATTCAACACCAAAAAAAAAAAACAGTTGATATTTATTGGCTGACTATACAGTCATTATGTACGACTACAGTAATCTACGACTGATCCCGACTAGATGGCTAGAGCTCGACTGATCTCGACTAGATGACTAGATCTCGACTTATCTCGACTACAGTTTCTATGGACCAGTTAAATAGTACAAGTGGGCCTCAATTGAGTGAATCTGTAGTGACCAGTGATAATCGGAATTGGGTAAAACAAACAATCAGCGGTCATTATCGCTAAAGGATACTTTCATGAAATCAACTTTCTTACGCATAACTATGGTGCTTGTTGCAGTCATTCGTATTTCCATACGGTATCTCCAGCCATGCCTTCCTGTCCATGAAGCTTCGGGAACGATGCTTGAGGGTCACCTTGATACGCAGATTGAGTAAATAGTACAGTAAGTAGTACAGCAGTACGGTAGTACAGTGGTACAGTAACAGTACTACAGTAAAGTAGTAACAGTACTACAGTGAAGTAGTATCAGTACTACAGACAGTACTACCAGTACTAACCGAAGTAACAATAACAGTAATAACAGTAATAGTACTAACAGTAATAGTACAGTAGAGTACAGTATAGTACAGTACTAAGAGTAATAGTACTAACAGTAATAGTACAGTAGAGTACAGTATAGTACAGTACTAAGAGTAATAGTACAGTATAGTCCACTAGTAACAGTAATAGTACAGTAGTTGTTAGACCCATCATGGGTAGTGTACTACCCACATGGATGTTAAAGCCTACACTGGTCGATCAGAACGACCTGCATTCCTCTATGCCGGATTAGTCTATATAAGAAGGTATTGTTCCTCTTTGAGGAATCATCGACGGATAAACATACTAAACACACACTAACAGAAGTACTGGACGTAATCAGAATCTAACAGTAGTAACAGTATAGTCCAGTAGTAACAGTATAGTCCAGTAGTAACAGTAAAAGTACAGTAATAGTACAGTATAATACAGAACTAACAGTACTAACAGTACTACATTAAAGTAGTAATAGTACTGCAGTAGTAACAGTACTGCAGTAGTAACAGTACTGCAGTAGTAACAGTACTGCAGTAGTAACAGTATTAAAAGTAACAGTACTAACAGTACTAACAGTAACAGTACTAACAGAAGTAACAATAACAGTAGTAACAGTAATAGTACAGTATAGTACAGTACGAAGAGTAATAGTACAGTATAGTCCAGTATAGTACAGTACTAACAGTATTAGTAGAGTATAGTCCAGTATCCACGACCACCCGTCAACACGTACTCTCCCAAAATCGTTTATTATCTCAAAATAACTCCATGAGCCGCTGGAACTCTTTACGCCCCTTGCATTCGAGCATGTATATCGCCAGATCCGACACCCTAACCAACATACCGGCTTTACCTATGCGTTCGAGCTGCAGGAAAATCAGGTCGTCTTGGAATGTCCACAGGAAATCGTTTACCGCGTCACGCGCCTCCGCTTTGCTCTCAAGGTCGAAGTGGTAGAGGCCCTTGTCCTGGCTCGTCGAGTGCAGGATGCTCAACGAGTACATCGACATGGTCTCCCACGACGACGGCAGGTGGATGTGTTCGTACGACTCTTTTTGCTTGTGCACGCGGACAGTCATGCGATCGAGGAGAAGCTTGCTTGCACTGGGCTCTGGCCTCTCTTGGGGCTTCGCATCCAAATGCGTGTAGAGGCTGGACACGGTGGACGACGCACTGGTCTTGCTCATGAGCGACGACGTGATGGTCATGTTCGACTCGGCCTGCTTCAAGGCCTTTTGGCCCTTGGGCTGCATGACTTCCGCCAAGCTGCCGGAGATCTCCTTGGCCAAGTTGGCCGAGCTGCAGCGGATCATGATCACGTTTTTCTGGTGGGTGATGGCGTTCAGTGCGTTGATCTCGATATCCAACGCGCTGGACTGCCTGATCTTGGAGCCGTCGTCGAGATCGAGAATCAAGAGCGGCTTGTCGACCACCTCATCGTACTTGGCGTCGTGCTCTTCCTTGAACACCAACAACCAGTTGCGCTTGGTGTCGTGGCTGGCGATCTTGACAAACACGTTTTCGTTGGCAGTCATCAACTCCCATTTGGCATGCGCAGCTTTCCATTTGGACACCTTGAGCGACGTCAGCGACACAGGCGACATGTAGTAGTCAAGGGTGCGGTCGGAGTTGATCATGTCCTTGAGCTCGCGGGGAATGGCCAAGCTGATCTCCTCGCGGTCCTCGGGTTCCTCGGCTGCGGCCTTGGGAAGCGTGCTGCTGCTGTTGTTGAGGTATGGCTTGAAGAAGTATGTTGACGTTGACGATGGCATGGCGAAGGGCAGCGGGAGCGTTCTGTTGGATGTGGAGAGAGCGCTGGATGGCTGGCTCAGGTTGGCATCGTACGCACTGATCTTCGGGATCTCGATCTGCAACTCGGGCCGGAACCGCGTGGGGGCTTCCGACGGCTTATTGAGGGTCTCCATCAGCGGCTTCTTTTCGACGGCCTTTTCGGCCTTTGGCTGGTCTGGCGTGGTCTTGATGTCGTCCTCCACATGCCCTTTTTCGCTCGTCGCACGCTTCTTCTTGAAAAGACTGAACAACGACTTGCGCCGCTGCTTTGGCTCGGAGGCGAATGTAGGGTTGTAGTTCTTTCCAAACTGGCTGACATCAATAGCAGAGCCTGTCGCATTGAAGTAGAAGGAAGAGGGTGGTTGGGGTGCGGTCAAATCGGGCATGGAGACCGTGGCACTTTTGTTCTGTGCAATTTTATTCTCTTTCAGCTGACGCTTGTCTGGAAGAGTGGTGATAATGTCGAAGCAGTCGAGGCTGTCTGAGGGAGAGCTGGCTGCGTGGACCTTTGGGTCTTTAGCCAGAGATTCCTGCTTTGGTTTCGCCAGAGATTCCTGCTTTGGTTTCGCCAGAGATTCCTGCTTTGGTTTCGCCAGAGATTCCTGCTTTGGTTTCGCCAGAGATTCCTGCTTTGCGTTCGCCAGAGATTCCTGCTTTGCGTTCGCCAGCCCCTCGTCTTGTTGGTCCGTCTTCACAAAGTCGTACTCCGTGGTGATCGAGTCACGTCCCTGTGCAGCCTCCACCACCTTGAGCAGCTGCAGCTTCAACTCCGGCTCAATTCCGTCATTCAGAAGCGACTTCTTCATGATCTGAAACGAGCTGTACGAATTGGACGACGTGAGAGGCTCGTCGTTGCCTGACAGATCGTTCGGAGAGCTGCTCCCCGAATAGTCCACGAACTGCGGCGTGTTGATTCCAAGACCATGGAGCAGGAGGCTCGAGCTCGTGAGAGGAACATCGCTCGTGGGAAAGATCTTGCTGAGGTTTCGAAACCACTTTTTCAAGAGCTTCTTGTCCCCAGATATGACAAACGACAGGTCGGCGTCCGCACCAAAGGCAGAGAATGTGAGCAGGTCTGCGGAGAGCGCCATGGAGAGCTCATTGACCCGGAACGGAGGGTACACCACGGACCGGGGCAGTCCCGGCAGTATGAGCTCCAAAATGGCCAAGGAGTTGAACGGTTTGTGCTGCCCCCCCGGCGTGCGGTCGAGGTTCAACAACAACAACTCCACGCGGCGAAAGCCCATGTGCAACACCGCATTGCCTGTCCGGTGGACAATGTGGTCCACGGTGAAGAAGCAGGACACATTGTGCCCGCTCAAGGAGCGCACGTGGTCGAAGGTGATGTTGTCGAGGTCGGACTGGCTGCGGGCCGCCAGGAAATCCAGGAGGAGCTTCTCCACTCTGGCTTTGGCCTCGGCCAACTTGGACACCACAAACGGGTTTCGTATGCGGGCGGAGATGGCGTCTATCAAGCGTATGTAGCATTTGCAGTGGAGCACGGTGGTTTCACAGGTGGTGTCGGCCGTGAGCTGGTCACTGGAGAGGTACGACAAGAACTTCTCGAACACCACGAAGTTTTGGTCGAACCACAAGACCACGTCGTTGGCGAAGTTCTTGAGCGGCTCGATGTCCGAGTCCTGCAGCATTTCCTCCAAGCATTGCTGCGCCAAGCGGAGGATCTTCTGGTTGTTGGTGCATAGGCCTCTGACTATGGAGGCGATGCTCTTTGCGCCGCTGCACTTGGAACCTTTGAAGGTGGCCAAGAGCGTGAAGAGGTTTTCTTTCTGGGCTAGTTCTGCCTGGACGAAGTCCTGCAAGGTGTGAGTGGAAGCCATGGCTATTGGGCTTGGAGCTTCGGCGGGCCTGCTGGAATGGCTAAAGTGCTGGAATGGCTAAAGTGCTGGAATGGCTAAAGTGCTGGAATAAGTGCTGGAATAAGTGCTGGAATAACTGCGGATTGGCTAAACTGCTGGAATAACTGCGGATTGGCTACTGCTGGATTGGCAATTAGTCTCGTTGAAATTAGCGTAAGGTGTGGGCGAGCAAAGCGGAGATGATATATAGATGAGTAGCACGGCAGACGCGAATTTGATGCACGATCGCGTCGCGGTTCCCAGGAGACGGCTTCAAGAGGCAGTGCACTCAGCCAGCCAGCAGGCCGGTGCAAATCAGCAGAGGCGCCGCCGCCGCCAGGGGAACTGGGAGCCGCCTCACCACGCCCCGGAGTCCACGGGTCCTGTGACTCTTGGGGCAGCTAGGCTGGAAGGAGGCCCAGGGTCTGGCACTGCGTACAGGCGACTGCGCGTACGACATATGTTTACCGCATTGAGCGCACTCTCGCTTGTTTAAGCACTTTTATTAACGAGTGAGATAGATGCGCGTATTAAGGTGCGTCAACCCAGCGCCTCCGCTGTGTGCCGAATCGACGCTACAATGTCCGAGAGGACAATGGGTGGCTGGCTACACGTAGAAGGGCAGAGGAACGCGGCGCACACGGGCGACGGCGACGGCGACAGCGACAGCGACAGCGACGGCGACGGGCGACGGCAACAGGAAACAAGCTCGGTCGCTTGGCAGAGCTGTTGTGGTGCTTGAAGGCACTTGTAGACTTGCCCCCAACTCAACTCCAACTCAACTCAACTCAACTCAACTCAACTCAACTCAACTCAACTCAACTCAACTCAACTCAACTCAACTCCCAAACATCACGCCCATTTGGTCACAATCCAGTCCATCACCTCGCGGAGCCCTTCGCCTGTGTGCCCCGAGCTCATGCTGATAATGTACCGATCACCCGGAATCTCCTCCTGCAACCTCAAGGTCGACGACACCGCTTCGAGAACCCGCGGCCGCTCTTGCGCCGACATCACGTCGACCTTGTTGATAATCACGCAGAAATACGTGCCGGCCAAGTGGTCCTGCTGGATCACCTTCTCCCGGAGCTCTGTGTACAGTTCATGGAGTCTCTCCAAACACGTGCCGTCGATGACCCAGACAACCACGTCCAGCCTGTCGAAGTAGTTGCCCCAGAAGCTGCGGAGCGTCGTCTGCCCCCCGACGTCCCACGCATTGATGTTGTAGCCGTACCATGGGAAGCTGAGGATCTGGAAGCCCATGGTGGGCGCCACGTTCGCCACGTCGCGGCCCATGATTTGGTTGAGGATGGTGGTCTTGCCCGCATTATCAAGCCCAAGCACAAGCACGCGGATCTCCAAGTCCTTGAGCTTCTGTTTGCGGATGATGCTGAGAAGCCCCATTCTTCCCCAGATATGACGTGCGTGCGCCTTGAGAGTTGTACGCGACTGCACTCGCGCTGCGCTGCCGCTTCACCATGTCCGGAAAGAAACAGCATCTGCTCTTCGACCTCTCGAGCGTGCAGAGGCACCAGAAACGGGAGCTGTCGCAGAGGCACAGTGCGCTGGTGCAGTTCGGCGAGTCTCCGGACGAGTCTCCGGTGCAGTGTCCGGTGTGTGGCCACGCCATGGCGCCTCTAGACATGCACCTTCGCATCCAGCATGTGGAAGCGTGTCTCACCCTCCAGCTTCTACGAGAGGAGACAGCAAAAGGGCCTAAGGAGGAAAGTCTGGCGGGGCAGACCAGCCCGAAGCCTCCCTCCCTGCAGTGCCAAGCGCAAGCTGAGGCTGTAGTGACAGACTGGGAGCTGGACCAGGGGGGCAAAGAAAGGGAAAGGGAAAGGGAAAGGGAAAGGGAAAGGGAAAGGGAAAGGGAAAGGGAAAGGGAAAGGGAAAGGGAAAGGGACGAGGTAATCGAAAAGCAAGATACCCCCAAGCGAGGAAAGCTAGAGCTAGAAGAGAGCATGGGAATGGCACAGGAGCAAGCACAGGAGGAGAAACCACATCAAGGGAAGAAAGACCATCAAGGTAAGCCCGAGCATGCAAACAAAAAACGTCATTTAAGCGCATCCCAAAAAGATAATCTCAGGTACGTCAACTCCAGGCCCTCGGCAAAGCGTCCCCGGCAAGCCCGCGTGGAAGAGCCGTCCACGGAACTTCTACCCAGTAGCCGAAATATCGACATTCCCGAGCTCAAAGTCATGCGCTTCTGCGTGTCTCCCCGGTCCGAATATTGTGTGTCTGTGGATGCATTCAACTTCAAGCCCAGCGAGTACATCCACCAGTACTTTCTTTCACATTTCCACTCGGACCATTACGGAGGCATCTCCAAGCGGTGGTGCCGAGAACGCACGCTCGACTCCAAAATCATATACTGCTCAGAAATTACCGGCAGGCTTCTCCAGATCCGCTACAACATTGAGACGCGTTTTGTTTTCCTGATGCTGAACAACCTTAGGTACAGAGTGCACAGCTACCAAGACCCCTCTGGGGCTTGTGTCTCAGAAGAAGAAACCCCCGGCTTGTACGCTACAGCCATCGATGCTAACCACTGTCCGGGGGCAGTGATTTTCTTGTTCGAGAGCATTTCGATGGCCGGCGAAAAGACCTACTTCTTGCACTGTGGGGACTTCCGGGTGAGCGAGTCGATCATGGACCACCCTCTCCTCAAGCGCTTCCTTCTAGGCGGTGACCTCACACTACACAAGGTTTATCTCGACACCACGTACATGTCGCCGAAGTACAATTTCCCCAAGCAGCAGCAGGTTTGCACATCCATAGCAGACTTGATAGAGAAGCTTGTGGAGGATGAACATTTGGTGCGGCAGTGTTTCGGAAAATCCACGCAGACCCGCATCACCGACCTCTTCTCACTCGGCAAGCGCAAGAAGAAATTGCTTGTTTTGGTGGGGACGTATTTGATTGGAAAGGAGCGCCTCGCCACGGCCATTCTGCGCAGGTGCGGCAACGCCCCCATCTACGTCTCCAATACCGGAAGCAGGGGTGACAAAGAGGAGATTATCCGAAGCTACAGGGACGAGTACCTTTGCTCGGTGCTCACGAACGACCCCGCTCTTACTGGAGACCACCGTGTGATGATACACTTGGTGCCCATGAGCACTGCCGGCAACATCCAGGACATTGCCAAATATTTCAACCACAACCAGTACCACCAGCATTTCGAGAGATGCATTGGAATCCGGCCCACGGGCTGGTCGTTTCAGGAGAAAGATGAAGTGGGAACCAAAGAGACGGCCGAAGACGCGGCAGAGCTCCTCTTACAAGAGGTCCGCAAGCTACGAGAACACCCCGAGTATTCGTACCGGGACATTATCACACAGAACACGCCGAAACGCTACGGGAAAGTGGACAGCTCGCTCTACAGACTGTTTGCCGTGCCCTACAGCGAGCACCTGTCGTATAGAGAGTTGTCGTTTTTCACGATATTCTTCAACATTCAAAGTGTCATACCCACAGTCAACACCGGCAACGAGTGGAGTGTGCGGCGCATGAACGACATCATACGACGGTGGGAGAGGATCAGAGCCATGCTTCAGGCAGGGAAACCGGACTCCAGACACGAGCTCACATTGGGGGATTTTTAATGAGTAATGAATACTAAGGACCACCTGGTCGCGACGACAGCGATGGTGTCATTACTACGTGCACTAGCTAGAGTGACTACCACTTACAGCCTCACTGTAAATGGCAAGTGACGGGCGGCCAGACGTAGGATGAACTGTGCGCTTTTACAGGTCTAAATTGGGGCTCACTGCCCGTGAAGCTGGCGATGTTCTATTTACGGCTGCATTCTACAACCACACTACTGAAGCCGTACTCGAGCTGTTGTATGGTGGTATACTCCAGTACCTTTGCAAATCCTAGAAGTACACACACCACCATCACCATGCACCATACCATTATTCTCTGGCATCACCACTCCCTTGTTGATTGTTGGTAATTATTCTATCGTACTTTATCGCCTTATTGTAGATTCTTGTAGTTTCTGCATCGGCTGTTTACTCCAACCAGGACGTGATTGTTGTCTTTGGAGAATGTGACGTAACGGATGAGCACGCGGTGAGTCTGATACTGATGGCTTGGTATTATGGCCCAAACAGTATCACAGAGCTGACCTTGCTCTTGGGATGCACTTCTCTTGGGATGCACTTCTCTTGGGATGCACTTCTCTCGGGATGCTGCTCTTGGCAATGCTTGGTCAATAGTGTTGCTCGTACACCTGAGCATCGAATACTTGGCTGTACACGATTTTGGCCAGAATTTGAGCTTTGAGTCATTTCCCCAAGATAGTCCTGTTACTCAAGGATCACATTACAAGCCGCAGCCATGCTCGTGCAGCATGCAAGACCAGCAGCCATAAAGCAGCCGTCTGTTCATCAGCTTGCTGGTTGCCTACCAGTGAACAAGCGACCATACACCTCACAAATACTGTCATAAACTAGGCACAGTATCTAGAGTCTACCATTGTCCACTGGTGAACAGCCAACCTTGTATTTATATAATACCGTATCTGGCATTGAATTGGGTGCTGCTACGTAATCACTTGAGGGGCTACCATGTAGTGATATAGAGTGGTGAGGGTCTATGGTTTGGTATCTAGAGACTGGCAAGAGCAATTAGGCAAGCATGCACACGACTAAAAGTGACCTCTACTCCTATTACTGAAAAGGGTACAGAGTACAGTTAGTTATTATGTTGTCATTGACATTGTCATATTCATTGTCATTGTCATTGTCATTGACATTGTCATATTCATTGTCATTGTCATTGTCATTGTTATTTCATTCTAGCCATTACACAGAGGTCTGGCACTTGCCTGCTTCGTGCTTGTCAACCCAAACCCCATGCATCTCTTACTTGATATGGATGTCAATTTTCAGACCCAGAAAAGCTGTAGAGCAGCCTTGCCATCACTTAAGGAGCTCCCGTTTACACTGAACGGCCTAAACAGTTCAGGTGTTTCTCACTAGACAGGCACGCCAGACCTCCTGGTAAATGCATACTAGCCTGGAATAGTCAAAAGACCAACATTAAGCCATAAAGCTTGCATGTAAAGGCCCAAAAGCCAAGTGGCTGGCAACCAGCCGATCGGTGAGGCTTGCTCGGTATAGGCGGGAGTTAATGAGTCGAAACACGCTGAGCCGAACTACCAGAGTCGTGCTACCTGGTTCCTGTAAAATGTTGTGTCATCTTTCTGTTCGTACCTTGAAACGCTTACATGGGCCAATTTGCAGTCATTTTAGCGCGCAGCAGCACTACATGATACACTGCATACTTATGGACATCCTACCGGCATTTTCAAGATCTTGAAGGATGGACGTAAAATATGATCTGCTGCTGTCCAAATGGGCCAAATTAAGATTTAGTAATCGTTGACTAAGGTCTGTTTGTACATACTTCACAGTGTGGCCATACCATGTCCATACCATCATATACTTGACATTAATAAGGGATGTACTAGTGTTTGTTATGTTGACGATGTTGACAGGACAATGATGTACTCATTGGTTTTAAACTGACAAATTCAGGGTAGTGTAGTGTGGTAGTGTAGTGTTGTAGTGTGGTAGTGTAGTATAGTATAGTAGTATAGTAGTGTAGTATATTGTATTAGTATAGTAGTGTAGTAAAGTAGTGTAGTGTAGTAAAGTAGTGTAGTGTAGTAAAGTAGTGTAGTGTAGTATAGTGTAGTAGTGTAGTATAGTGTAGTAGTGTAGTATAGTATAGTAGTGTAGTAATGTAAAATGTGCGCGAACTCGATCCCTCTCCATCAACATGGCACGGCTTCTGTGGAGATCCACACCAAAATCTACCAGAACAGCTCTACTGGCGCTTGTCACAGTCAGTCTCGCCATCCTCGTGATCAAGCTCACCAGCCGTCAACCTGATGACACTACGCCTTTCCTGAAGCTCATCATCCCATACGTGCAGTTGGTCCCCCGATATGCGGTGTTCTACCCATGGGTTTTTGTCACGGCCATTTTCGCCGAGGTGTCGGTGTTCTCGTTTTTGCTCTCGTTCGCCGTCTTGTTCGTTTCCACGGGCTACGTGGAGAAGTTCTGGGGCTACAAAGAGCTGGTCAAGTTCCTCCTTTTGATCGGCTCCTTGACCAACTTCTTCACGGTCATCATCACAATCGTCAGCAATATCTTCCGCGCCGATGTGCTGGGCATGGACCAGCCGCTCGGGGGTGGTATCTCCTACTACTTCGGCTTCTTGATTGTGTTGAAACAGCTCATACCGGAGCACAACGTGGTGCTCTTCCAGGGCCTCATCAACTTCCGCGCCAAGCACTTGCCCTTCATAGTGTTGGTGTTGGTGTTGGTGTGGTCTGTCTTTATGCGGACGCTCTACCCGGCGTTGCCGTCCGTTCTCTCCTTCTTCATTGCATACAACTACTTGCGGTTCTACCAGTCGGTGTTCTCGGACCCGTTGCTTCCCATCACCACGGCCAGCGGCGAAAGCAGCAACACGACCATGGTTCGTGGCGACGCGTCGGATGCCTTCCAGTTGGTGGAGTTCTTCCCCAACGTCTCCAAGCCGTACTTGGCGCCTGTGTTTTCTGGCATCTACGAGCTAAGCGTGTTGGTGGGCGTTGTGACGCCGTTCAACGACGAGGCCATCGAGCAGAGCAACGCCCGCTCGCAAAAGTTGTCTCTCCAGTTGAAGCAGGCCAACAGGCTGCTCTCGAACACCGTGGCCGAGCGCAGAAGACAGGTTGCTCTACAGGTGATCGAAGACCGCGGCTCGCTGGCCTAAAAGAACCTGAGCCACGCCGTAGAGCGGCTCATTGTGTATAGTACATGGACTGTTGGCTGATGCCGGTGTTGACTGATGCCGGTGTTGACTAATGCCGGTGTTGACTAATGCCGGTGTTGACTAATGCCGGTGTTGACTGATTGATGCGGCGAAGGTGTTCTAGGACTGGCTGATGCGCTGGCCCTTCTGGCATCTGACCTGCTCCTCGTATCCTCTCATGCACTGGGTCTCCCAAGGCAACATGGCTTGTAACATGCGCCTGTCATCCACGTTTTCGCAAGCAGCTCAACATGTGACGATGTAGACCTCCTCACCTCTCCGGCGGACTGCCCTCCATGTGCCTGGCTGTGACGTCAGCGACGTGGGCTCTGGCCCCTCAAGGCCGTACCGTTAAGGCCTGGTCAGCTGTCGGCACAATGCCGTTCTATTGAAGATAGTCAAGTAGGCATCTCCCATATGCACCACCTGCATGGCCATTGACAGAGTTAGTAGAAGGCACGCTGCAGACCACTGTGCTAGAGAAATAATTCTCCTGCCCACCCCATACTCATACTCATACTCATATCATACTCATATCATACTCATATCATACTCATATCATACTCATACCTCAATATCAATCAATTTCCACAGTCTGCTCTCGTCTTTCACTTGTTCCCCGTAATGTCAACTAAATACAAAAAAAGATTCACCCCAAAATTCAACATCTCTCCAGATTAAATCCAGTAACCCCTAACAGCCACACCCGCTCCGTGACTGCACAACACTTACCTTCACTGCCAATGCAACCCAAGGTCCAAAGCACCGGCACTCTGTTGATGCTCCTAAGCGAGCATCACTATCGGTGCGAAAAAGCTGGTGCGCGCATTACTCTCTTCTCAACGCTCCCTTCTCTACAGCTAGGCATGCGATTCCGTCCTAAGAACACGTCGGGAAGCTTGGCGTCGACGCCATTCTCGGCGTCAGGCCCGCGCAATTTCCATGCCCTCACAGAAAACAAGGCCATGGTGGTGCTCGTGGTGCTCTTCCTCGTGTGGCTCTCCAGCCCGCTCAAGATGGCCCGCTCGTTGTTGGGCACCGCCCCCAAATACCCACTGAGTCTCCCCTTCGGCGGTCACTATGTGGAGGAGGTCACGTCCCGCTTTATCTATCCTCCGATTGAGAACGTGGACCTACTCAAGCAAATCGGCATTGACGGACTCTTCAGCGTGGACACCGCGCGGGACTCCATCAAATCGTTGAACTCGTTGGACGACCTACAACCGCAGAAACAGAAGGTGAAGGAGGACGCCGAGAACGCTGCATCCGAGGCTTCCCGGGCCCGCAACCTGTTCAAGAACCAGGAGAAGCTTGTGTACCGGCCCAAGTCCAACAAAGACTACCCCAAGGTGGTGGTGGTGTCGGCCGTGGACTACGAGAAGTACAGCGTGGACTCTTTGGCCAAGATCTTGCAGAACAGAGTCAACTACGGCTTCGCGCAGAACTATGGCGTGTATGTGCGCTACTACCAGGAGTTCTGCCTGGTGATGAATTCGTTGCTGTTCTTCTCCGAGCCAGAGCGGAAGAAGTGGGCCCGTATCTACATCATGCGGGCCGCCATGTTTGCCTTCCCTCATGCCGAGTGGTTCTGGTACCTTGACGAAGATGCGCTCATAATGAACGGCAACGTGAACATCATGTCGTACCTCTTGAATGCAGAATCCTTGCAGGGGGCCTTGTTGCACGAGCAGCCGGTGGTGCCGCCCTGGGGCGCCATTAAGACCCACCGCAACTTGAAGCCCGAGAATGTCGACATTTTGCTTACGCAGTCCGCCGAAAAACTTGAAACTAACTCCTTTTTGGTCAGGAACAACGAGATCGGCCGTGCAATCTTAGACGTCTGGGTGGACCCGCTTTTCTTGAACTACAACAGTTTCCCATTCGGGCCGGATCTGGCCATCTCGCATATCTTGCAGTGGCATCCGTTCCTCTTGAGCAAGACGGGTATTATCAAAGGCAGAACCATCAACTCGCTCAACAGCGAGTCCGCCACATTGGACCCCAACTCCGACCACACGCACTACTTCCACGGCGACTTGGTGGTCCAGTGGTCCACTTGCCCCGACACGAATGAGTGCGCTCGAGTTTTAGAAAAGTTCTCCAAAAAGGATTAGCTAGCCAACTTTCAATGCATGCATGCTACATAAGCTTCTGAACAAATAAATTGATAACTATAAAGTTGCTCTGTATAAACCAATCTTTCTAGAAAAAGCCTGAGCGGTCTCTTAGAAATCCTTGGATTGATAAGGCGTCTGAAGCGATGATGGAGTAAACGACCAGAAGGTAATCTTGATACCATCAGTCAGCCACCACGAGGACACCTTGCCAGTGTCATTGTGGTTGGTTCCTCTAGGCTGGAAGATACCCTGGAAGGTATCGGACAAGGTGGTTCCGATATTGTCGGGCACGTGACTGGCTGCAACAGCTGGGGCTGCAATGATAATCACGAAGAGAATCAACACCATGAAGTACAAGGTACAGTACTTTCTCACCATTCTCTTTCTCAATTTGGCCTGCTTCAAAGAGAAGATAGGAGGTCTGATAAGTCTCGAGGGCTTCAACCAGAACAACATTGTAGAGTGCCATCTGTCAATCAATGGAACAATAATCACTGGCAACTGGATGAAGAGAATCACGTGCGCCAAGATGAAATCTCCTGCAAACTCAGACATCTCAATGGTCTTGGCGCAGAACTCTCTGGCTGGTTGCGTGAAAGCCATCCATCCCATACCAGTGCCGTACCACTTACCGGTCCAGAAAGCGGTGTTAGACTTGTCGTTCTTGAACTCCCTGGTCAAGAAGAGTAACGTCATCAACTTGAACAACAATCTTTGGATGTAGATCATGGTCACCACTCCCAACAACATCCTAGCGAAGTTGAATCCTTCCATAACCCACATGACAATAAAGAAGACCAAGTGTACGATAACTGCCACACCGTGTGCCACACCCGCAATAACGGCACCAGTCTTCTTGCAGCACATGCCCAACAATGGACCTGCGCAACATGCCAAAGCAAGACAGACTCCCAAACATCCCATGTCGATGACAACTGGAGCCAACGCGCACACAAGCACTCTCACAGTGGAGTTAACCGTAATTGGATCATTGGAAGATCTTCCAGACACAGTGTATCTAGTAACACCAGTTTGAGCGTTGATAAAAGTGTAGGCAACAAACAAAGCAGCGGTGTAAAAAACACATGGGAAGAAGTCTGCAAACAAAATGTTGGTTCTGTGGGCCCTGGTTGCATCTCCTGCGCTCTTCTCGGAAACGTCACCGGTGATCTTTCTCTTGAAACCAGTGATTCTCGATCTGGAGAGCTTAACGTATCCAATCCACGAGTTTCTGTGCCATTTTGTGTTACCACGAGAAAGCCATCTGATGAAGTCACGGTAGTCAATAAAGAAGTCTTCCCATGCGAATTGGTGAGGGTTGAAAAGGAAGGGCGAGAACATCAATGCAGACAATGAAGCCCAGAACCACAATAATGGGGCTTGCCAATGGGCGACAGAGCCGAAGAGAATAATCAACATGGATCTTGCTCCCATGTAAATAGACGAATCGGCAAATCTGGAGAACAAAATGGAGAAGGGGATACGCGACGTAGCGAAACCTCTTCCGGTGGAAATATATCTTGCACCACCAACAGTCAAGTCGGTAATTAAGGAAGTAGAGTAAATCTGGGCAACGAAAACCTCGAAAAATGGAGACAACGAGATAAAATGTCTGCAGAATCTCTGCGTGGCTTTCCAGAGACCTCTCTCAATCAATTCTTGAACAGCCAATGGGATAAAGGAAATGAAGAAAACGATGAAGATCGACAAGGTGTAACGTCTAATCCAGTCCACGGCAGGTGCCAAGTTGTAACATCCGTATGGAAACAATCTATCGGTGATAGGGAGATTCTTGTTGTAGTCACACAAAATAGACTCATGTGCCAAGGCGTTCAAGTTGGCCAACACCAACATAAAGGTTTGCAAGGACAATTGAATGAACAAGTTGTTGATGTGGAAACCTGGGTGTCCGTAATAGAACGACAAGAAACGGTCCAAAGGCAACTGTGTAGATAAGTAATAGTACTCTCTAGACAACATTTGCTCTCCCATACCAGCACCAATCTTGGTGGTAAAGTTACAGATCGAGCCAAAACCCATATCTCTTCCCTTACCACACTGGTAATATTCACAGTGCTTGATTCTTCCACCTCTCAACATGGCTGTCATACCGGCATAGATATCCTCGTTCAAATGCAATCCCTTTTGAGCTTTGGAAACACCACCTCTGGTCAACATAAAAGTGGCGTTCAAGAAATCAGGGTGACCATAATGCAACTTACCTCCAATTTGGGCCAATGTTCTTGCGAACAAAGTACCGAAAGTTTGTTCCTTACCAGCAGCAACATCACCCAACACACCCGAGTTTTCAGAGAAAATATATTCTCTGGCACCCAAAATAGCAACGGGAGATGCTTGCACATCTTCGGATTTGGACAAGTTTGGAGCGTATGGGTTCACATGTTCCACATTAAGCTCCTCAAATTCAGCCAACACCGATCTGATCTTCAAACATTCTTCAAGGTAGTTGTCTTGATTGGCATCAATCAATTGAATGTACTCACCTCTGTGGAAAATAATCGAGTGGTTCTGGTTATCGGACTTACCATCACCCAAGATAGGATTGCCAGACAATTGCACTCTGAACTTTGGACGACGTCTGCCATTTTCCAAGACCTCACAGTGACCATCAATCAAAGCGGAATAAACACGAGGTTCTTCGTCTTCGGTCAATGGTGGTTCCTCGTCCAAGAATGCAATCTGCAAGTCTGGGTAGGCTCTCAACAAAAATTCAGCGTTTTCCATTTCATCTTCCTTGAATTTAGCCAATCTTTGCATAGAAACAACGAACTTAAACTTTCTTCTGGCCATTTTCTCCAATGCCATTTCCAATCCTTCTGGGTCACCGCCAAAATATTGAACCAACTCTGGGTTCTCAACACGGTACAACAACTTGATGGCTCTTGCGTAGTTCATGAAACCAGACACTGTACGATACAATGTTTGAGATCTCAAAGAGGCCCAAATTCTGGTTCTCAACGTGTACTCTGGAGCAGCAGACTTGAAACCAATACAATAGAATGGCAAATCATTGATCTTGGATTTCAAGCCGTCTTCGTTCTCCTTTTCATCCTCGTCACCGTTCTCGAAAGCTGCAGTTTCTTCGGCCAAAATCTTGGTGTCTTTGACAAAGCAGTCCCACTCAACAGGATGCAATTGCTTCAAGTATTCCAACAAGGTGACTCTTGAGAACTGGTCATCTTCCCTAATAATTTCTCTCAAAGACAAGAGAATCTTCTCAGAGTAGTGAGGAGTAAACACAGTAAAGGTGGGCATGTTGTCAACAGGCAAAGGCTCCAAGATTGGGGTAGCCAAAGATTGGGCGAAAAACGAGATACGTCTCTCAGCTTCAGAGTTTCTAGGAAAGAACTCCGTCTCGAAGTTGTTGTCATCTTGAGACACGAAGAAAGTTGGGGCTCTGAGTGTTCTTTTGCCTTCAACCTCAGATGCAACTTGGTGATACAACAACTTTTGAACGTGGTCAATAGCCAACAAATGCTCTCTGTACATGGAAATAATGATGGCATTCCAAACTTGAGAAATTAAAACCTTTGGTTTGTACTTGATCTCCATTTCAGTTGTAGCCAAAATTTTCAGGTAAATTCTCTTTGGCAATCTGGTAAAAATGTTTCTCCATGGGGTTAAAATAGAAATACCCAAGTAGAAGGAACGACCGACGGAAAACACACAGTTGCAAACAATGTACCACATGTAAGTATCCAAGAAGAACAAAAGCAAATCAACAAGGATCATCAAACCCAAAACAATCTTGGCTTGTTGTCTGCATAACTTGTCACCGAACCAGTAATCACCGTTACATCTCATAGTCATGGTCGACAAGTTTCTGATTGGATCTCTCAAAGACAAAGTCAAGAAGAAATAAGATTCAGACAATTTAGCAGCAAAAACCACAGTCCACAAAAGGTAGGACATCCACATGTCCAAACCTTTCAACTTGTAGAAGTTGGCGGTAAAGTTTTGTTGTGCCAAAAATGTTCTTGACTTCTTGTTGAGGTATGGGGTAAACAACCCACCCAAAGGCATGACGGCAAAAAACAACAAAGTTGCAATGGAAATGAAAAATCCCACAATCGATAAGATGTGAGCAGTCTTGGAAATTGCGGCGATACCAGCCCAGTAGAAAGTGAAAACCACAGGGGCAAGGTTAATAATGAAGATACCGATCAAGAACACCAAACGACGGGAAAGATGCTGAGCACCAGCCCATTCTCTTGGCACAAACATCCATTCAAAACATGTGGCCAAAATTTGGATAAAACAAGCGATAACACCTCCGATAGCTGGTGCAGCCCATTTCGAAGATGCAGTGGGTTGATTATTGATGGTTTGGATGTAGTTCTTGGTGTACAAAGTTGGGGAATTGTAGGCCGTGTACATCCAGTAGATACAGATGTGGATGACCCAGATTCTGTTGAAATTGGTGATGAAATGCAACCAGGTTCTAATTTCCTTGTAGGTCTTGAAAAAAACGTTCTTCCAGGCCACCTCACCCAATCTAAGGTATCTTTCTTCAGCTGGAATGTCGACCAATCTTGTGCCGTCCTCGAAAATAATTCTGGAGATACCTTCAGGGTACCAGAACAATTGATTCACATCATCATACCCGATGATGTCATTGTGATCCTTCTCACGCTTGACGAATCTACCCTCGTAGATTTCGTAAACCTGAGATCTGATAAATCTGTAAATTGGAGTGATGACTCTGTTCAAGTAGTCTCCTTCTGGAACGGGCTCCTGTCTTTGTTGACACTGGGGAGACATCAAGTAATCCTGAGCAGTTTTGTAAATGTAACAAAGACACTCGGAGGTGAAACGGACCTGATTGGCCTCACCCCATACAAGCAAGTAAAGTGCTATGTCCCTGACTCTTTCCTCTGGGGTCAAGACATTCATTTTGGCCTTCCACTTGATTTCGGCGGCATCCAAAGAGTAGTCACCTTCTAGTTCAGAGGCTAAAGCGTTCAAGTCCTGGCCGTGCTCCTCCACGGCTTTTCTAGCCTTCTTGGACTTCTTGGAGGCCTTTCTAGCCTTCTTTCCGATCTTGCCCAAGTTCATATTGGCGAAGCCAATGGATTCATCCAAATCTTGCTGGGAAGCAAAGTACCACTTCTTGTAGTTGGCATTATCGCCTCCAATATAGTCTGCGTGCAAGGACAACAAAGCCTGAGCAGGCGACATACGCGAGGACCTGGAGTCCAACAAGGTCATGAAGTAATCAAACATATTTCTCATAGAGTCTCTCTGGAAACCAAATTTGTTTGTCAAATCAATGAACACGTCCTCAATGTGCTCGATTTTAATGGGCGCCTGAGGATCGGCCGACCACGCTGGGTACGGCAAGTTGGAAGACAACTGAAACTGAGTTGGATCATAGTTAGGGTTGCCTCCGTAAATCGGAGTGGAAGCACCCGAAGACCTGGCGCCACCATAACTCATCTGGGAAGGAGTGTACTGGGTTCCGTATTGGTCATAGCCAGGAGTGCCAGGATTCTGGCCCCCGTAGCTGAAGTCCGAAAAGGCCTCTGGGTCGGCGTTGTAGCCGGCACCTTGCTGGCCGTAGTTCTGGTAGGCATCCATGTCGTAGGCCTGTTGATCGTATGGCTGATCTTGATCATAGTAGTCATTCTGCTGATACTGACCAGCGTGACCCATATCGTTGTAGGGCCCCTGCTGGTAATAACCCTCCCCTTCAGCAGGCTGCTGTTGGTTCGGATCATAGTAGTTGTGATTGTTATCGTAAGACATCTACACAAACGTTAGTAAGGAGAGCTAGGAGGGAGGAAAGTCAATATGGCGGTGCAGTCTGGCGAGTGCGGAGCGGATGCCGGGTATGTTATGCAAAAAGACCCTTTGCCTAGACGCAGGAAGCATCCCAAAAATAGGCAATTTTCGATCAATCAGAAGTGCATGCAGCGAGTTCTGCGCATACTGCCTGGGCGCAAGAACTGCCCGTCCCCCGTAGCCAGAGCAAAGAGGCCGGGTCGAGAACGGCGCTTGTCGTGGCTGCAGCATGAGTGCCGAAGCGCCACCACAGCACTCAAACATGGCAACCACCACCCACGGCCCAACCACCCCACTTCAGCCCCCATTATTCACGACATTTGAGGTCTGCTGCGCCTTGGGAGCTGCATACAGCGCGCGAAAAAGAAACTCCGTCACGTGAGCACAAATCAAGCCTCAAATGTCCCAAACAGGGAAGTTGATTGAGAAAAACGCCAGTGCTCATCCGCGCTCTCGGCCGGGCAGTGCGAACCAAACCGCAGGCAGAGCACGGTGTGGGTGTTGCACGGAGTAACACAACACGTGTCACGCCACGTTTCATAGCAGCACTCCGAAACAGACACGGCACGAGTAGCACGTTTTCAACGCGCTGGATCAAACGCTGCACGATCTCGGGGCTGGAGGTCTTGCGTGGACGGGTCGATGGACAGCCTGATAGGGAAAACAATCAGGATTGATCTGGACAACAGATTGGGAGGCAGCATCCGCAGCTGGCACGCACACTATTATTGGCACCGGGCGCCTTATGCTTTATTTATTCCTTGTTTTGAATCATTACATACCTTGCGATAACGAACAGCGACTGATGAAGAAAAGAAGAAACAGTTGGATCAGCGGCGCGATTTCAGATCAAGTGAATCGGGAACACGAGGCGCGCACGACCGGGCATTCCAGGTGCGAGGCGCGATGGAGCGCAAGGAGTGAAACGAAGCTAGCGGTGTGCATGCGGCCTGCGGAAGCTGCCGGCGCGATACAGGACCTACCTCGGGTGGTTTTTGCCGGGCCGTGTCGCATGTCCCAAAATATCGTGTCACGAGGGGAGGGGGCGGCGGCGGCGTCTACGGAGGCGGCCACATTTTGCAGCGACAAAACATTTGAGCCGCCACGTTTTCCTGCATCGAGTCTGCTCGAGTGCTCGGATAAACTTAAGGTTGGCCTGCCTGAGGCGCGAGTTTCAGCGGTCTAACATTGCTACGTCAAACAGTGCGGGTGCATCGACGTGCCATTAGTAATGCCGCTGCAGGCAGGCCTGCTAGGATTCTCGGGCGCACTGAGAAAGCTCAACTCCGATCACGTGATGTTGTTACTAGCAGAGAAGCGGAGCAGAGGCAGAGGAGAAGAGAAAAGGGAATGGACCGAGTGAAGAGAATAAAAAGAGCACCACTGACAGAAGTCACACACGGAATAGTTTTAAAATATTTTAAATAGCTTGTAGGAAAGTACAGGGTGAGTGAGTTGATCGTCGAGCGACCCAAAGATGTCGTTACCAAGACACTTGACCTAGCCCGTCCAGCCCAAGGCGGCAAGCTCCGAAGTGATTTCATCCTCCTTGTTGATCTTGCTGATCTGCGTAGCCTCTAGCGACTCACCACCTGCCTGCTTCATCTTCAAGGCTTCTATAGCACGGAGCTTCTTCAACAACGAGCGGATCTTCTTATCTTCAGACAAGGCAGGTGCACTGGACTCCGAGGCTTCGTCAACAGGAGCCTCGCTGGCACTCTCAGTGGCCTCAGTCTTCTTAGCCGGCTTCTTCTTGCCTTTCTTGTCCGGTTGGACCGTCAAGCCAGGAATCACTTTTCTGGCACCTGGAGCGTATGAAACCGGAGTCAGGGCCATCGAAGACTGCATCTCCTTCTGGTACAAGGACGTGGATGCAGTGGAGGCGCCGCTAGATCTGGCGTGGGGCGGCCTGTAAGCACCGGCCTTCTTGACCACGTCACCTCCGGACTGGCCTGCTCTCTTGGCAAGGTACTCTTGTGCAGATGGAAGAGGGTCGGGGCTGGGCTCCAACTGTCTCAATGCCGGAAACTTGTCTATGCTCTGGGGCTTCCAGGAAATGGTGAGCAACTCGGGGTACTCCTTGAAGTAGATCAACTTTCCGCTGGCGTGCCACACCTTCAAGCCGTTATCAACACGCAAGCGGGGCGACGTGGTGGCAGTTAGGATGAAGCGGCCGCACGGAGACCACTCGCACACAGAAGTGTTCGAGGCCTCGAAGCTGCACACCTTGAGGAACTTGTTCTGGCGGTCGTACACGTCCACCGTGCCTTGCAAGTTTCCGAAGCCAGCAACAAGCACAAATCTGCCGTGAGGAGAGTAGAGGATGGTGTTCCGAGGCGCGGTGGGCAACGAGTGGATCGAGTTGCCTCTGGCATCGAAAAACGTCGTTTCAGAGGGCATGTAGCCATACGAAACAGCAAACTCCCGGGCAGACGGCGACCACGTGATATCGTGGATAGGCCCCTCCCTCTTCAAGTCGATGCGCTCGTAGGAGCCCGCAATGCCAAGCAAGTATAGGTTGGTCTCTCCATAGTAGGATTTGTTACTGGAGTCGTGGTCGGTGGAGGCCAAGGCTAGCAAGGCCGTGCCCAACGCGTTCCACAGCAACGAGCACTTTTCCGCCTTGAAGAAAGACTTCAAGCAGATGGGCTGCGTGAAGTTGGGGATGCTGTAGATGAGCACCTGCGCAGGCTTCCCGGCCTTCTCGGGAATAAACACGGCCACGGCCGGGTTCAAGCCCGGACTGATCTGGAAGCTCTGGAACGTGGCGCCGTCCTGCGTCTTGAAGCGGTGCGACGGCTTCTTGATGTCCAAGGATTCGGACAACTCGTAGAAGTGGATCTCCTTGTTATTGAGGTTCTTGGCCATGTAGCTGCCGTCCTGGGTGAACTGCGGCTTCCACCCGGCCTGGTGTTTGCTGGACCATCGGGCGAGGACTTCGTTGCGCTCCACGTCGTACAAGAGCACGTTGTCGGACCACACACCGCTCTCCTTGTTGAGCAACGTGGGCTTGGTCCAGAGCGTCAAGTACTTGCCGTCGGGCGAGAAATGGAGATCAAAGGTCTCCTTGATGTCGATCTGCGCCACGAGCTCGTCGTTGGTGCTGTTCTCCTTGGTGGAGACTATTGTCACATGTGTTGGCTGTGTGTAGGCAAAGTATGAGCCATTTGCACTGTAGAGAGCACACCTCACCTCGAGCGAGGGCTTGGGAAATGTGCTGACTTCCGCGTAGTCTTGGAAAAGATCTATCGACTTGGGTTGCCGGCCTGGAGTTAGTAATGTTGAGGCGGTAATGTTGAGGCAGTAATGTTGAGGCGGGTGGCCGTCTGGCTGCCTAGGTGGATGGCCTGGGCTAGCGCTAGCCAGGTAGACAGACTCATGGCGGTCGGCCGAGTCGGGGCTGCTATAGCGAAGGCTGGCGTTCGGCCTGAAGTCCGATGGGGCCCTACATACAGAAGAATTGGGTGGTTTCAGACATGGTTGAAGAGGACCGGAGACTGGCGAAAAAATTTGTGCGCGGCGAAAGTGGACTTCGCGCATTTTGGTGGGAGTTGATCAGCTCCACCGGTGAATGGACTGGATACTGACGGAGCGATGACGGAGAAGCTTCCGAGTTGTCGGGTCTGTATAATCTCTAGATATGTGATGTGTATTATTCTACTCGCAAATACCTTTGTATGCTTCAGCTGTCAGCAGGGTGAGGAGGTGTATGACCGTGTGACCAAGCTGTGGGTCTTCAACCTCTGCCTTCTGTTAGGTGTGACTGCCAGAATACATAGTGTGCAGTGTCTGACTGAACCAGTAAAAAGTATGGAACAGTGAGTGTATCAGAGTGTATCAGTGTATCAGTGAGTATCAGTACAGTGTACAGTATCAGTATGAGGTAAGTGTATGTATAGTGAAACAGTGCAACAGTGTATCTGAATAAATCATTGTAACAGTTATGACAGTATGATCAAGTCAGCATAATTTAACGAAGAAGTAACTGTAAGTATCAGACTGTAACGAATCTGTTACTGTAACAGTGTATAAATACTATATCAGTTACTGTAACAGTGTATAAATACTATATCAGTTACTGTAACATTGTATCAGTTACTGTAATAGTGTATATAAATACTATATCAGCTACTGTAACGAATCAGTTACTGTAACAGTGTATAAATAATCAGTTACTCTAACATTGTATCAGATACTGTAACAGTGTATAAATAATCAGTTACTGTAACAGTGTATAAATAATCAGTTACTGTAACAGTGTATAAATAATCAGTTACTGTAACATTGTATCAGATACTGTAACAGTGTATAAATACTATATCAGTGTATTATGTAACAGTGTATTATGTAACAGTGTATCCTGTAACAGTGTACTATGTAACAGTGTATCAGTTACTGTAACAGTGTATCAGTTACTGTAACAGTGTATGTAACAGTGTGCACTGTGTTAGTTTTCGTGTATCGTATTAGATATCAGTTATTTAACAGTAACAGTAACAGTGAACCAGCATACTGTCATAGTGTCGATACTGTAATAGTGAATAAGTTTACTGTAATAGTGTATACTGCAAAGTACATCAGTTACTGTAAGAGTGTATCAGTACATTGTTATAATGTATCAGTATACTGTAGTGAATCAGTATCAAAATACTGTACAGTGTATTAATAAATTGCATCAATTATCGAGATATTCTCAGTGTATGTACTACATCAGTTATTATGTATCAGTATACTACATCAGTGTATCTGAATACTTCATCAGTGCCATGATTCATGTATGAGTATGTAACGGTGAATGAATACTATATCACTGTATCAGTAGTAGTATCAAAGACTGTACACTACACATATCAGTATATGTTTAGTTATCTGGATACTAGGCCAGAACCACTGTATCAGTGTATCTGCATCTAGTCCATCACCTATCCAGATCTTTACCCCACCCGACGTCACCACTGGTGTCTACCTCCTACGGTGTTCTCTTCATTGTGCTGTATCGGGATCTACGCTGTCTAGTTACAGTATGCCTCATTCTCCTGTATTCATACTTTCGTGTCCAAAGCACTTAGTCAAAATTCATAAACTCGAGAGGTTGTTTTACAGACCCTTTTGATAATTTCTTGATGTTGTTGGTAAGCAGGGTGTTAAATATGCAGTGAGTTCTTGCCTGTCCCTGTTATGAACCCATCCACAGTAGCTGTGGATTACCTACCTAGGCAGGTGCTTCTACCAGAACTCTTGTTGTCAGTGTGAATGCTGTAGTTCCATACATTAAATCATACTCATTAGACTGTACTATACTACACTCACTGTACTGTAGTGTACTAATCTACTATACTGTACTAATCTACTATACTGTACTAATCTACTATACTGTACTAATCTACTATACTGTACTAATCTACTATACTGTACTAATTTACTATACTGTACTAATCTACTATACTGTACTAATCTACTATACTGTACTAATCTACTATACTCTAATAATCTACTACACTGTACTAATCTACTATACCCTATTGTACTTTACTCTAATAATCTACTGTACTCTACTAATGTCAGAATTATCATGCGACCTGGAGCATTAGCCTGTATCGCAATAGGTTGAAGCTTTTAACGACTTGTCAATGTTGTGGATTGTTTCCAGGAACGATGCCTCGTAGGGTATTAACTGTATTTCGAAATGTCGACTACTCAACAGTAGGAACTCACCCGTGCAGATAGTAAAAGTGATTATGACTATTGTTATTGAAAAAGTTTCTAAATTGTAATCTTTCAAACGTGCTTAAGCTATGGACTTCTCCTTGCTCTCGTTTGTAAAGTATTGTAATTCCATGACGTTGTATACTTTCGTCTCTGGCCCAGTTTCTAATGTTTGTCCGTTTTCCATGGACTTGGTGGTCATTAATAGTGGTTTAAAGGTAATTCTTTTGGTCAATTCAGAGGTTTTCCCCATTATTTTACTCTACTACTCTACTACTCTACTACTCTTTAGCTCTACTACTCTACTACTCTACTACTCTTTAGCTCTACTACTCTACTACTCTACTCTACTACTCTACTACACACCATACTCTACTACACACTATACTCTACTACACACTATACTATACTATACTCTACTATACTACTCACTACTCTACCACTCACTACTCTACTATACTACTCTACCACTCACTACTCTACCACTCACTACTACATTACACTACTACACTACACTACTACACACTACTACACTACACTACTACACACTACTAACTACTCACTACTCTCATTTCTCTGACTCCATGATCAGTCATTCTCTGAGTTCCTATTATCGTGCCCTTCTAACTTTGTAGTTCTCGCCAGCTGCTTTGGCTCCACTCAACTGTACACCTCAATACCTTCATGTCCTGTCTAACCTGCCTACTACCGTTCTCCAGTCTACCTTGGATCAGTCACTGACTCAAAATAACTCTATCTTGAATTACACGTCTATACGCCGTTACTCGATGCTTCCTGAAGCTCCTCATACTTCTGCATGGAAAGGCTGTGCCCCATCTCCGCCGCTTCTCTGAAGTACAGCTTGGCGTCGCCCATCACCAAGCCTTCCTCCACATACAAGCCCATCTGGTAGAGTGCTTCTGCAGATCCAAACTCCTTGCATGCACGCTCACACCACTGAATACCCATCTGTACATCTTTGAAGGGAATGTGCTTGCTCTCGCCTTCTGTTCCTCTCATGAACCACCGGCTGATACCCAACATAGCCTCGGCATGACGCTTGAACTTGAGCGGCGAGGTGGCCGCCTTGATGTACCACTGGATCGACTTGACCGCGTTGAAGGGCCGGTTCAACTCCCCCTGCTCGTAGATATGGCCAAGCTTAACCTGCGCCTGGACACACGAGAGCTTGGCCGCCCGGTTGTAGTACGACAAACTCTTGGCGTAGTTGACCGGCGCAAGCTCCAAACACTCCACCACAAACTGGTCCTCGATGGTCAAGTCCCCGGGGTAAATACCCTCATAGATCTTTCCCAATTGGAACTGCGCCAAGCCCACCACCTGCTCGAGTTCCTCGAGGTCGATGCCGCTGAGCTGGATCTCGCGCGATTCCATGTCGATATCGGCCAAGTTTTTGAAGTATCTGAAAAACTTGGTCAGCCGCACCTTTGGAACAACCAAGTAAATGAGCGCAACCTTGTAGATGGCTCTGTTGTAGCCCAACTGGGCAGATTCCTTGTAGTTGTCCAAGGCTAGGTCGAAAGTATCTTCCAAATCTTGGGTTTCATACAATTCGCCCAACTCATAGAACGCCTTGAAACACAGCAGATCGTACTCAATCGCGAGCTTGAAAAACCTCTCCGCCTCTTCGTCGTTTCTCTCATACCCAAAGTCTTGGTAGTATCTCTCCAGGTAGGCCTGCAGGTAGAGACAGCCCTGGATGTAGCACATCTCACCGTATATCTTCTTCTTGCTCTTCATTCTATCGTTGTTGAGCTCCCTCAAGAGCCTCTGAAGATGGTTTTGGACGGATTTGATGAAATATTGCTTGTTGGGCGAGATCTGCTCCTGCTGAATCGGCTCGCCCTTGATGTTGATATAGGAAAAGAGCTTGTAGTTGACAGCACACACTAACATCTTCAACCACTCGAGACGAAACTCGAGACTCTTGTTGCCAGAGGCAATGGCTTGGCGCAAAGCAATGAACTCCTGTATGCGGGCATTGATTCTTGCATCGCTGGAGACGGCGGCTTGCGGGCCAGCGGAAAACGGCGCTTGGTAGGGGCCGTTGTTGAGGTGCAGCATCTGCAGCATCTGTTGGATGATCTGCTGCTGCATCTGCTGCATGTAGGCATTGTTCATGGGCATGCCTACCATGCTTTGGCGGTGGAGATCGGCAAAACTGCTTGTCAGCTGGTGGGCACCATTGTACAAGTTGGGGTAAATAGGAGGAGGCGGACCGGTTATTGGAGGCGTGAAGGATGGCCTTCCTCTTGCAGGCTTGGCATTGCGGGAGGGAGTGGCGATTCTGCTGGGATGGCGTCCCACGCTGAACTGCTTTTCGCTCTGCAAGGAGTTGTATGAGCTCGCCGAGGCCGTGGAGCTTTGGCGGCTGATGTCGGTTTGGGGCGATGGATCGGATGCATTCTTGGGGGGTTCCTCCTTGCCGTCGTCGTCGTAGAAAATGTATGCAGCGTAATCGGATATCTGGCTCACGTCTCTCCTAGGCAGGGCACTGCGCTCAGCTGCGACAGACTGAGAGCTTCCCAGATGCAAAATTTGTCTGACAGGAGCTCCGGCCAGATCCCGTTCTGCTCTGACAGGAGCTCCGGCCAGATCCCGTTCTGCTCTGTCAGAAGCTCCAGCCAATTCTTCTGCTCTGTTGGGCAGTGTGTTTCTCAGGAACATGCCTCCACTCTTGATAGGCAGCTTCCTCACCGACGTGTTCGCTGACAGGTTCGAGTCCCGAGCATTGGCACGCACATCTAGGCTCAAGTCGGTGCTGCTGGAAGATAGGGTCACAGGCTCAGCTGTGGAAGATGCATTAATAGACACAGCCCGAGAGTGCGGGGCAGCGACAGCATGGCCCAAGGAAGGAACAGACGCAGAGCGGTTGGACTTGATGGTGGACTTGCGCGAGTTCAACACCAAGTTGTCCAGGTTTGCGGGCTTTGCTTGGTTGAGGAAGTCCAGGCTGATGTGCAACTGAGACCCGGACTGGGCCACGTGCAGAGCCTGGGCCGCATGCTGAGCCACCACCGCGGAAGGGTCCAACTTGTTCTTTTCCAAAGCCTCGTAGTACTCCTTCCACTGCCGGTAGTAGGGGTGCGATTCCTGGAGGGTGTCGTTCTCCTCGTCGTAGTCGGAGCTGCTGCCGGAATTGCCCGAGACGCCGGAGATGTCAGCACTGGACACCTCGAACAGCGAGCTGGACAAGCCCGACGCAGCACGCTGGCTGAGGATCCTGTTGGGAGGGCGGGCCAGGCCCGGGAGCGGCGCCGGCCTCTGGGAATCGGCGTATGCATTTGAGGTCAGCGAGGCCGGGTGTTCCAACGAGCCCCGCTGCCCCAAGTTGAATTGCAGGACAGAGCCGGGCACGCCCGGGTGATGCTGTGGTTTCCCGGCAGCGTATTCCCGGCGTAGCGGAGACGACGGCACCACCGGCAAGCTGTGTCTGTTTTGCGGCAGGAGGCGGCGCTGGCGCTGGCGGCGCTGACCCACGGCGTCCTTCACAAGCGGGTCCTGCGTCTTCAGCTTGTCGACCGACGACTGTGACAGCAGCGAGGCAAACAGGAAGTCGCTGCCTCCGGAGGAAGAGGCCGAGTGGAGGACCAGGGTCGCATCAGGCTTGGGGTCGTGGGACTTGCTGCGTTCGTGGCTTCTGAGGCGCGTCAAGAGCCCCATGGCGGAGAAAGCAGGTGCTAGGGTCTGTGGGCTTAGAAGAAAAGGATCCGGCGAGGATGGCGAAGAAGGAGGTGTGCGTGGACTAGCTAATTATAGGCGTGGAAGGTTATAAAAAAATACTGTTTTGGCGACGAAGCGCCTCTGCACGGACGGCATGCGACGCCGGCTCCCGCTTGTACATGCGTCCGGTCCGGCATCCGGCCCCGCACACTTCTATTTGCGGTGTGGAGGTAAATATACGTACTCCAGGCTCCAGGCACGCCTGCCGGTGCTGAAACACGGCGCCGGGGACTGAGCCCCGAGGCCGTGTTGGAGATGCGCGTGGCGCTGTTGGAGCGGCCTTGGACGTGTCCTTGACGTGCGTTCGGGCCGAGTGCGCCATCTGGACTGAGGTGTGTTTCGAGTGTCATGGCAGCGCAGCGCAGACAGCGAGGGAGAATGAGGCCAGCCCTAGCAGTAGCTAGTACATTGACTAGTACATTGACTAGTACATTGACTAGTACATTGACTAGTACATTGACTAGCACTATCCAGTACAGTATTCAGTACAGTATCCAGTACACCACTATCAGCTTGTCGGGCCAGCACTTCACCTTGTCAGGCCAGCACTTCAGCTGCAGGACTTGGACATCTCTGTTCCACGTTGCTCCTGCCGCAGTCACCAACCCTGCAGCAACGACGAAGCACTAGCCATGGCTCGTACGTCATCGCTTCCATGCTACTCTGAGACATTGCTCTCGGGTGTGCCGGGCACACAACCCTGGCCCGTGCCACACGCTAATAATAAAGGCCGATGCACCGTTTAGGTGCGCGCTTGCCGAGGCCGCTGCGTTTAGCTGAGTTCGATCGCATGCGTGCGCCCATTCTTCTTGCTGCCGAGCGTGGGCAGCCACCAGATCGCCGCATTATAAGAACAAAGAAAAGAACCAAGAAATGAAAATCCCCAGAACTAAGATAAAGGCCAAGATAAAGGCATTAAAGGCAATAAAGGCAATAAAGGCAATAAAGGCAATAAAGGCAATAAAGGCAATAAAGACCAAGAAAGACCATCATAAAGGCAATAAAGACCAAGAAAGACCAAGAAAGACCAAGAAGACCATCATAAAATCCAACATAAAGAACCACGAAATACATATGAACACCTTTACTGCCTTCAAGATCCAACGGCCCCAAAAATATCTCTCAATAGCTGGTCACGTCTAAAGTTTATTAAACATCGCAGTAGCCCCTGGCGAGGTGCCAACACTTCGCCCAATTGCCAGGCACTTGGCCGCGATTCACCGTAGACACTCTTATGTTTTGATACCCAGGCAGTCTCAGATCCTGGCCACGGCAAGTAGGGCGCCTAAAAGACTCATACCATGAGATATTTATATTAAGTGGACTCGCGGTCTCACGCTATTGTGGGCTACGCGATACAGTCCTGCTTGAAATATTTATAGGACAATGGCCGCATTGTCCGCACTGCAGCTCTAATGGCTGCTTGATGGACGTTGCCTGTGTAGAGCTGTAGCAGCACTGTACATTGCTGGAGATGGTATGCCGGGATTGTCGCTGAGATTTGACGTGGTGTGCCCGTATGGTTCCAGACTGCGAATTCTGCACAAATTTTGGTCTGAGACTGACAGTCTGGAGAAGGCGCCGAGGAACATGCTGCTATGGAAACGAGTGGTATGAGATGCGAGGGACAGTCGTTCCACAGCAAGGACTGAATATTCTGGCTGCCAGAACTTCAGAACTAACTCCTGTCCTGCCTGTTCTGTCTGTCCTGCCTGTTCTGTCTGTCCTGCCTGTTCTGTTGTCCTGCCTGTTCTGTTGTCCTGCCTGTTCTGTCTCCACCGCCTGTTCTGTTGTCCTGCCTGTTCTGTCTCCACCGCCTGTCCTGTCTCCACTGCCTGTCCTGTCTCCAACTCTAATCTCATTACCCTCAATGTCCAGTGGGCGTGGGCTCGAAATCTAGCCAGTTCCAGTTGTTGGAGTGCGCATGCGGCTCATCGATGAGAATCTCGTCCGTGGCCTCGAGTCCCTTGGAGCTGTAGTTCCCCATGCTGAACTCCGGCATCTTGGACGCGCCCATCACAAAGCTCTCCAGCTGAAACAAGTTCATGTTCAAGAGCTTGTCAATCTCGTCCGACGCAGAGTCTGTCTGCGAGTAGCCCGCGTTGCCGAATGCACTCTGTGAAGTGCGGTCAAAGTCCACGAAAGTCCCAAACTCTCCACTGCCCTGCACCATGGCCGCCGCCATGTCGGGCCTGTGGGAGACTTGCGCAGCCTGCGGCGCTAGACCGCTGCCCATCTCCGTGAAAATGCCGGTGTTAGAGGACGACACCATGCGGTCCGTGGGGTGCCTGGGCTGAGCCGCACTGGACAGCGCCGCTCTGGCCGACGACCTATTGCGCTGCGCCTGGCTGCCGGCTGCCGGACGCAAGGTCCCGTGGAGCTTGTAGAAAAGCCCGCACGCGTTGCACAAGGTGTCGCCGTGGTTGGTGGTTCTCCAGAGTGGCGTAGTTCTGGTGCCGCAGTTGGAGCACTCCAAGCCCGAGCTTCTCTGTGAAGCGGCCGAGGACCGTGGCTGGTTTGCCTGGCCGGACGCCGACTGGCGATGCGATGAGACGGACGACATCTTGGAGTCGTCCTTCAACGCGGAGTTCTTTAACGTGGAGTTGTCCTTCAACGTAGACTCGCCCTTCAACGTGGACTCGCCCTTCAACGTGGACTCGAGCAGGCTGATGTATGACGAAAGAAACGAGCCGTCGGACGCAGCGGGCTTTTCACCCATGCTGCGGCTGGAACTGGCCTTCTGCGGCTCACTGTCCGACGAAAAATGCACGAGGTATGGGTCCACGGGAGGCGCCTGCGACGCCGACATCGAGCTCCGCGGCGTATTGGCGCTGGAGTTGTGAGAGAAGTTCTGGAACTGAGACTGCTGCGTGAAGCTCGGAGACTGCGATTGAGCAGTCTGAGACGTGAAGCTCCCAGACGAGAAGATGTTGTGCGACGGCCGTGGCAGCTTGGCCATCGGAAACTGCACCGTGGCACCCTTGGTCATGGCCGTGCTGCCGTACTCTTCCTGCGAGATCTTCCGTATGTGGGCCACGTAGTCAAAGTCGTCGACGTTGGATGACGGCTGTTTGGCGTGCGCCGGCTTGGCCACCTTCTTTGGTGCCGGCTTCTCTGCGGCCGTTTGGGCCTTGCGCATGACTTTCTGGTTCTGGATGCGCCATGCTATGTTCGACACACGCTCGTTGTGCGGCAAGTAGTTTTTGTTCTGGTACATGGAGAAGATCCTGAGTGCCGAGTCATCCAAGTCGTGCACAAGGTCTGAGAGATCCGAGGGGCTTTTCTTCAGCATGGTGGACGGGGGTGTGCTGGCTGCCTTTTTGGTGGCTGCTTGAGTAGTATGCAGTTGCTGCTTTGCGTTCTCTGCCGTTGCTTCGGTTGTTGCCGTTGCTTCGGTGGTTGCCGTGGCTTCGGTGGTTGCTTCGGTGGTGCTTGTGCCGGTGGCGCTCCTTGGTGTTGCTTGCAATGAGTAATAGCAGAAATAGCGGAGTAATTCGCGCGGGACCAGATCTATGCAAATCTGAGGGGAAGCAAGAAAGGTGCGCTTGGGCGCCGCCAATTCGGTGCAGACTGGGTCGGTCTGGCTGCTAGCACAAGAGCAGGATCGGTTGGGCCACGCCAGCCTGGTAGCGGCAGTCGGCGAGCCCCTCGTCCAGTAGCTTATCACTAAACCCTGTGAGGCATTTCGAGTATCGGGCCTGCACACAGTGGAAACGACTCGGCTGCCCCAGGACTGGTTCTCGCACCGGTGCACTCGATAAGCCCGTACATCGCGAGCGTTGCCCTCGGCACGACAGGGGCGGCGATTGGCCGGGGGAATTGGCCGGGGGAATTGGCCGTGCCGCCAGTGGCTGGGCGCCTTCGACGGGTGCTGATGTCAGTGCGCGGGTGCAGTAGCGCACGCCGACCCAGGGCTCCTGGCAGTCTCCACCCGCACCTATCGTGCTTAGCGTAGGCCATCGACTGTATGCAGCCCGGTGCATCGCACTTCACGCTGTTCACGTACACTCTCTCGCTCCAATGGCTGATAAAGTTCGGGACTCACACCAGTACCTTAGCCAGAAAGCGAAGTACGTGGGCGTGGGAAATCCCGATACCACCCGCAAGGAATTCATCACCAACATCCACCGCGACACTTTGGCTTCCTTGGCCATGCACGACAACTTGCTCGCGTACAACTCCGTGGCTTTGAACACCCATCCGGAGTTGGTCCGGCAGAGCATGATCAAGAAGATGGCGGATCCATTGAAAGAAGCCTCTTGAGCTGCAGACGTGAACGGACTGCAGAAATTGTCGCCTGCAGAAATTGTCGCCTGCAGAAAATGACGTCCGCTAGAAAATGTCATCTAGAAAATGTCGTTCTCGTACGGACAGTGGAGACTGTCATGGCCATCTCGCTCGCATAGCCCACACCATTCGGCCCGTCCATCACTGGGGTCTGTTTTGGTGTGCGGAGAGTAGATCGGTAATACGCCGTTGGCCAACGCTTTGCCCCCCCCTCCGTGTTCTGGCTCATTCCTGGAGGCGGTGTTTGCTTGCAAGAGCTCGTTCAAACTGGCGATTTTCTCTTGCAACTCACAATTCTGCGCCCGCATCTTTTCCAACGCAGCCTCGTGTTCCTGTATTTCCTTTTGATGCAAGGTTTCAATATCCTCCAACGAGTTCTGGAGCTCGGTCAACTCTTCAAACGAGGGCCGCATGTTGAGTTCGTGTTCGAGATCCTCGATAGTCTGTAGAAACTTGGCGCTGTCACTGCTGCCTGTGCCTTCACCCAACGCCTTGCTTGTATTTCTCAACCGCTCGACGTCCTGTAGCAGCGTAGCCAACTTTTCTGCAGTGTCCGACACCTCTTTCTCCAACGCCTCTCTCACCCTCTCCTGCTCCTTTGCCTTGTGCTCCAACTGCGCGATGCGGGCCTTCATGTCGTTCTCCTGGTCTTTCCACTCGTGAACAGACATCTTTCCAAACTCGCCCAGTAAGCCGTCCACCTCCTTCAGAGTGGCCTCCTCCAACTGGAGCTCGAGATTCACGATGTGGGACTCTTTGGTCCGGATCTTGGTCTGCATATCCCGCATCATCAGTTCGAACGACGAGACATCCTGCGTCAACATGGCCACCTTCTTCTCTAGCCTCTCTTTTTCCTGCTGCCACTCCTCGCCAGCCTCAGCGGGACCCGTCTGCGCAGTCTTGCGGAGCTCGTCCAACTCCTTCTGGAGCTCGGCATTCCGAGCAACCAAGTCTGCGTTCTCTGCATTCCGAGCTACCAAGTCTGCGCTCGCCACATTGGCGCCCCCAGAGACACTCGCCACGTTGAGCTGCTCCTTCAAGTCGCTTACCTGCATCTCGTACAAGTTCTCAGCTTCTTGTTGGGAGCTGACCATGAGCTCAAGGCTCTGGCGCCATTCTTCACGAGCGCGTTCGTACTCCAGTTTCTGCTTCTTGATCTTGCGGTCCTTTTCATCCATGCTGAGCTCGTAGTCCTCCAAAACCGGCTGGAGCTTATCAACTGTGCTTTGCAAGTCCGCGAGGATGGCCTCCTTCTGCTCGTACTCCCTGCACTTCTGCTCGTACTTGAGCTTCCACTCGTCGTGGTCGACTATTCTGCCCAAGGCCCCGGGCTTCTCCGCACTAGCTTGTCTGGAGGCGATTCTGCGGCCGTCATTCCGGGATTCGGGTCTCCTCACCGAGCCCTGTCTCAGGGGACCGCCGTCTGAGCCCGATGACAAGCTGCGGACCGTGTTGACCCTGGAGAGCTTGTCCAGCTTGTCCAGCTTTTCGTGAGAAAAGCGCCTTGTCGGCGTGGGTGTTCTCGTGGATTCCCTTCTGTAGCTGGACACGGGGCGGCTCATCAACAGAAGATGCGGGTTGGCCAGCACGAGCCTCTCCCACGGAAGAAAAAGACCAGTTTTTGGAATTGACACTTCGAAGTAGAGTGTGCCGTTGACGTCGCCACTGTTTTTCCCACGGGACGTGGCCAGGGGGCCCTGGAGTTCGATGCCGCCGAAGACCCCCAGCTTTCCATTGATGGAGCCTATGTACTTGAGAACGCCTGTGGCCGCCACTGTTCCGGGCACACTGACTATGCTGCCCAAATTGTCGTTCATCAATGGTACTAGGCTTGCTAGCTCTATCTTACGAGATTCGGAGTAGGTGTAGTATGTAGATGTAGATGTGGCCGCGCGTTTCACGTGTTACTCGATAACCTCGGGTGCAACCAGCCGGACGGCAGCGCTTTCCAAGCTGGCCAAGTGTCTTCTCTCTGCAGCCACCATTCGCGTGGACAACGCGCTGGGGCTCAGGTCGAGCGTCAAAGACTGGATGTCGGGGAGGGCAAGGGCCTCGATTTCTGTTTGGAGCTTCTCCACTTGACGCGCATACTCATTGGACTTGTAGTGGATCTCATGCGCAATGGTCTCGAACTTGCTCAAGTCGCCGAGATTGGCTTGCACGCCGAGCGGCACAAGCTGCGCCATGGCCTGCTTCTCGAGGTCCTCCACGTGGGCAAGCTTTTGGCGTAAGCTCAAACGAAGAGCTGCGGCACGCCCATCCAATTGGTTCTTGTCGTGTGAGTTCTTCACGACAGACTGCTTGAACGCCGCAAGTTGGCTAAGCAACTTCTCAATCGCCTCTCTCTGCCGCTCCTCCTCATTGGACTTGGCTATGATGTCCTGGATCTGTTTCCCGTGCGCCTTGCACTGTTGGAGCTGCATTTTCACTAGTCTGTGGCTGTCGGAGGTGTTCTTTTGCAACTTGTCCATGTGGCTTAGAGTCACATTGGTCACGTCTTTGAGGCTTGCTGAGTCCTCTGCCTGCGAACTTGCAGCGTCGAAAATGTCCTTTACCTTCTTGAGGTTCTGCTCCAAGATGTCGAAATGGCCTTGCGTGTTCAATACTAGCCTCGTCGCGTAGTTTTTTGTCGGATCTTTAGGAAGTGTCGGCTCTTTTGAGAAACCGCCGAAGCTGTGGAACTTGGTCTTCTGGATAAACTCTGAAATTACCTGACCGTCAAAAACCGGCTTTTCGACGATTGGCGTCTTTTCAGTGACTGGCGTCTTTTCAGTGACTGGCGTCTTTTCAGTGACTGGCGTCTTTTCAGTGACTGGTGTCTTTTCAGTGACTGGCGTCTTTTCAGTGACTGGCGTCTTTTCAAACTGGTGAGCTTCCAGCTTTGCCTGCGTGGTTTCCTCCGCTTTGGTAATTTGTGACACTGATTTAGAGACAGTGGCTTTCGGCTTCTGAGGTGAAAATGTCAATTTTGAGGTCGTTTTTGCGGAGTCCAGTTTGCCGAAATTTAGTCCAAAAAAGAGGCCCGGCTTCTTCGCCTCATTTACTGTTCCAGAGTCAGGCATATTTTCGCTGGAATCGTCCCTGGACTCACCCTCCTGTTCTAAAGACTCCTCGGTTTCTTGAAAGTCCTCGGTTTCTTGAGATGCCTCGCTTTCTCCACTCGCCTCGCCTTGCTCTTCATATGAATCGTTCTCTAAGGCTTCGACACTTTCTTCTGATCTTTGAGAGAAGTTCAGCAGATTGATGGCCGGGATGAAAGATCGGCCTTGGGGCGCGCCTGAGGGTAAGTCCTTCTTAAAGTCTTTCAAAACAGCAAACGGAGATGTTTCTGGCTTTTCTTGAGCCGAGATGCTTTTCTGTGTTGGCGGCGCTGGCAGAATTCCAGAGGGTACAGCAAAAAGACCTTTTCCTGCATCGCCCATCGAGAACACGGGTTTCTGGTCTTTCTTGGATGGGCTCGGTTGATTTTCAAGGGCTTTCTCACTCTCGAGTCTGGAATCGTCCGCCACTTTGCCAATTGGCAAGTTAGTACTAGCACCGAATATGCTGCCTGGTGCAGACGACGAAGCAAAAGGGTCTTTGCCTGTGCTTTCGCCACTGAAGATGTCACCGGCAGCTTGCGTTTTCGATGCTAGCGTGGCGAACGGGGAATCCGAGTTCGCAGCAGCGCTAAAGCCAGTGTTGCTGCCAAAATTCAGCGTTCCACTTCCAAAAGCACTTGCAGCGGGCTTAGCTCCAAGAGAAGATTGTCCGAATGCAGGTTTTCCGAACCCACTAGCCCCAAAGGACGGCACGTTGCCAAAGGCAGAAGTGGAGCTGGGCTTGGCGCCGAAGTCTGTGGGACCGTCAGATTTGGACTCCTTGGGCTCAGACTTGGACTCCTTGGGCTCAGACTTGGACTCCTTGGGCTCAGACTTGGACTCCTTGGGCTCAGACTTGGACTCCTTGGGCTCAGATTCGAGCGTTGCAGCAGAGACACTCAGATCGTTCATCTTTCCCATGAAAGAGGCTCCGAAAGCAGGTGTCGTTGATTGTGCAGTACTCCCATGAGCATTCTTCGTTAACAGTTCCTGGGCCCTCTTAAGACTCACAGCACCGTCTCTCACCCCTCTGACATCGAACACGTTCCACACTAAAAGACGCCCAGCAGAGTTTAAGCATAAAAGGCGAGGAAGAACACCTCTTGCCTCTTCGATTTCAGGACATGGAGAGACTACCACCGCCAGAGCGCCGCTCACATCTATGGCCAAGCCAACAGGCAATGTGTCATCACCTTCCTCGTCCATGGGCAACTCGGCGCGGTCAGTGTCATTGAGCGGCAGCATGACTTCTGCATGCGAGCCAATCACCACAGTGCTAATTTCCGTCGTCAACGAGTATGAAATGAAGGCATGTGTTTTCTGGTCGATCCAGTTGGGGAGTGCAACACAGTACGACGCAGGGGCACGTTCGGCTTCTGCGAAGCCAGGACCAAGAGGAAGCGCCTCTGCTAGTAGCTGATTCCCGGGCAAAAGCTGCACACGAGTGTGGTACTCATCCTCGTCGCCATCTCCCGGCAAGCCCACCACGTAGTAGGAGCTTTTGTCCAACACTGACACGGACACCAAGGTGCCGCGTCCGCCAAGAACGTGCACACTCTTCTTTTCTCCAGCGGCCGACAAGACTAGCACCAGCAGATCCTGCACGGCTATAACCTCGGAGCCGTCCGCAGACCAGCACACGCCATTGACACGATCGCCACGAACTGCAGATTCGCTACCGTTGTGCCATACATGGACATCGCCTGCGCCGGTAACAAAAGCATACGAGTCGTCGGCCGTAGGAGAAACATCGAAGCTTGCCACGTCAGAGACGTCCGACACCGTGGCGAAAACTCCGGCATTTCCCGCCAACAAGTTGGCCACCGGGGCGCGGTGCAAGCGGCCGTTCGCCAAGACGTAGAGCAGGCGTCCCGAAGCGTCGAACTTGAGGGCAGTCACGCCCGGGAAATCCACGGAGACGAAGTCCTTGGGGGCGGTGGCCGGGTTGGCGCAGTTATCGAAAGCGGACAAGCGGCCGATTCCAAGCTTGTGGGAGTTTGAAGCTGCGTACAACTTTTGAACGTGCGACACGTGGAGTAATTGCAAGGGCAGCCCTGCGTGGCCGGAGAAGTCAATGGGCGCATCGAAGAGCGGCACGCCGGTGCTGTCGGACGCGAGGCGGAAGCCGAGGTCCTGGGACACAAGCTCCTCTATTTCACGCATGGTGGAGGTCAGACAGGGAGTGGAAGAAGTTGATGGAACGCGGTTCGCGCACGTGACTGAAAATGTCAGGTCGTACAGCAGCGGGCCGCCATGACACCGGCAGGGGCCGGATGAAAGTCACGTGCCCGGCATGGTCTGTGTCGGACTAGAGGCTATGGCAGTACACGGCGCTAGGCCTGGGCATTTAGGAAGGGTGCTATACATGGTGTAGGCATGTGCTATACAGTGCAGAATTGGCACTATACAGTGCAGAATTGGCACTATACAGTGCAGAATTGGCACTATACAGTGCAGAATTGGCACTATACAGTGCAGAATTGGCACTATACATAGTCAGGCCAAGTGGTAGCGCATGGACTACTGTTTGCCATGATGCCAGCCATGCAGATTTGCATACACGACTGCCCCTACCCTGCTCGCTACAGGCCCGGTTCTCGCACTAAAAAGGCAGGGCAGCCATTGTTAGCTCTACCACCAAGTGGTGTGAGAGTTGCTGGACAGGCGGCCTGCACCGGGCGAGCTAGCATGGGCACCCACCAAAACACCCATTGCCAACTACCCTAAACTCCCTAACTCACCCTTAGCTCAACTACAGCTACAGGTCGCTCTCCCCAGGCATTCCATTACTGTCTACAACTGCCTACTGCCTACTGCCTACGACTGCCCCAGCGCGCTCTCCACATACACTACGTGCACTCCCCAGCGAACTTTTACCCCATTACTCCGACTTTACCCCATTGCCCCGACTTTACCCCATTGCTCAGCCATCTCGTCCAGTGCGCCTACACCCCACACTCGCCCTCCCCCCAGACCCGAAGCGTGTGCGAGCCCACCCTTACATCCCCCCGCCTCCCCCAAGCCTTATGTACGGGTACCCAGCTCGCGTCAACGGCCAAAGCGGGCTCCTGGCCCCGTCGCAGTTCCGCGACTCCGCCAGAAACACCATCTACCAGCAGCTCCCCGTGATTGCAGGCCAGTCGTCAGCCACGTCCGTCCGCTCGGCGCCCACGCAGCTCCGGCAGCCGCCGCCCACGCTGAAGCTGCGCCAGTCGCTGGCGCTGAGTGTGTTTTCCTGGGGCAAGCGCTCGGTGCGATCGGCGCCCTCCATCTACTCGTCGTCCACCGGCACCATTCCCGAGGACAGCGAGCCGGTGTCGACCACGGTCGAGCAACTCATCAATGACATCTCGCTCCATGAGAACTACTGCAAGGACCAGCTCCTCGACCGCAAGAGCAGGGACCCCGCGCACGCAGGCGCCCTGCTACAGGCGCTCGTGGCGTCTATCGACGACACGGAATACGAGGACGTCAAGATCTCGCTAGGGAGCGAGCTCAGCTACCAGAACACGCCGGAGTTCCTCGTGGGCTGGAACCTCAACGTCACGCGCTGCAAGCTCATGCTCACCGACTTGCCCCGCGTGTCGTCTTCTCCGGACATACACTACTCGCCCAACTCGTTGCCGCAGTTGGTGGGCGACTTGGCCCAGGTGTGCCACATCATGCTTTTGCTGCCCACCATCACGGATAAGGAGCTCATGTACACGCTCTTCTCGTCCAACCTATATAGCGAGAACGACTTGGACTCCAACTTCAAGAAGTCCGTGGCAGAGATATCTGTCAAGCAGTCACGGTTGCTCCAGATCAGCCAGCAGTCCAAGAACTACGCCTCCCCCATCACGGCCGAGCAGTCGCACCTCACTCTAAGGTACAAGGAGATTGCGGTGCGGAACTACTTGGTCAACCTCGCAGCTGCCGCTACCACGGCCCACGAATACAAGGTGAAGAGCGACGCCATGAAGAAGGAGCTCAGAGCGCGGCTGGCGCCGGGCGAGAGGGCGAAGCTCTCCAAGGAAGAAAAGAAGCAGCTATGGGTTGATGTGCGCTCCGACGTGTTCAAGCGAGCGGGACTAGAGGAGTGAGCATGTGATAGACATGGTCTGGAGAAGCCAGGAAAGTGCTACAACTGACTGGACCTAGGACAAGCTACAACGACTATTAAGTAATGGACTGGTACACTGATAACTGACTGGACCTAGGACAAGCTACAACGACTATTAAGTAATGGACTGGTACACTGATAACTGACTGGACCTAGGACAAGCTACAACGACTATTAAGTAATGGACTGGTACACTGATAACTGACTGGACCTAGGACAAGCTACAACGACTATTAAGTAATGGACTGGTACACTGATAACTGACTGGACCTAGGACAAGCTACAACGACTATTAAGTAATGGACTGGTACACTGATAACTGACTGGACCTAGGACAAGCTACAACGACTATTAAGTAATGGACTGGTACACTGATAACTGACTGGACCTAGGACAAGCTACAACGACTATTAAGTAATGGACTGGTACACTGATAACTGACTGGACCTAGGACAAGCTACAACGACTATTAAGTAATGGACTGGTACACTGATAACTGACTGGACCTAGGACAAGCTACAACGACTATTAAGTAATGGACTGGTACACTGATAACTGACTGGACCTAGGACAAGCTACAACGACTATTAAGTAAGTATGAACTGGTACATTGATAACTGTCTGCTGATCTCAAGCACCCACAACTCACTACATCGTCACTTCTGCATCAAAACCCTCTCCTCTTGTGCATCAATCTCTGGTAGTGGGCCTTTCCGCCGCTGGTCTTCGCGTCCTGAATCTCCCGGTACTTCTTGTCGAAATACTCGGTGGACTGCTCGTCCTTTAAGATCTGCTCAGCTATGGTCTTTCCTCTGCTCTTCTTGCTCATGCGCGACGAGTAGAACTCGGTGTTTCCCTCCACAATGGTTCCCATCTGGAAGAACTTGGGGATCTCCCAGTTGTCCTTTTTGTAGTGTCTCTTGGGGTCCAACGCGCTTCTGTTCTTCAAAATGAGGAGGTCTCTCTTGATCTCCGGCGTGAGCTCCTGGGTTTTCATGTTGAACCACTTGGCGCCAGAATCGGTTTCCTCGCCTTTCTTGGGCTTGGCCACCTTGTGGGTGATCGGGTCGTTCACTCGCACAATGAGCCCGCTAGTAGACTTCGTGGCTGCGGGGGCGTCCAACTTGGACTCGATCTTCGGGAGTTTGGCCAACTCGTGGTGTATGGCCGGGGTGTCTGCGCGAGTGGTGTGGGTGGAAGTCTCAGCCGCGAGATCCTTGAAGAGCTGATCTAGGGAGTCGTCCTGGATGTGGGTGTTCTTCTCTTCCTGGGCATCTTCACAGACTTCGGTAATGTCTTCTTGGTCTTGCTTGAGCGTCTGTAGTCTTGTTCTAGCCATGCTGGTGATGAGATGACTTTTTCGCATCACTTGTGTTGCGCAATATACAGAGCACTAGTCTAACACGAGCAGTCGCTGTCTCTACACAGTCCGCCGTTCACCGATTTATTCCCTCCAGAAGAATCTCCTCGTCAACGTCGTTGCCGTCGGCAGCGAGTCCTAGCCTCACATTGGCGTCTAGCAACATCTGGTTGACGGCCCAGAGCGTGCGCTTCTGGCGGAGCGCGGCGTCGAGCTTCTTGCTCACTATCTCCTGGATTTTGGTGGCCGTGTCAAGCTCCGTTTGTAGCTGCTGGTATGTTTTGAAGCTCGTCTTCGCCGGCTTCTCCTCCTCGTACTGTGAGAGCACCTCGAGCGTTCTCTTCCGTGACTGCACTAGCGACGCATCCTGTTGCACGTCTAGCATGCCATACAAGTCGCTGTTCTTGGTGTCGAGGAACTTCTTGTAGCGCAGATTGGCCAAGTCGAACTGCCGCATATCCAACGTCTTCCCGAGAAGCGTGTGGAGCGAGTGGTCCTGCTCGCTCAAAACATCGGTGAAGTCCTTGGAAAACCACCACGGCACGCGGAACTCGTAGTCCTTGTTCAAGAGCTCCGAGTACCGCTCGTCTGTGAGCGTATCTAGCTCTGTTCCGGTGGGGTCCGCAGCCTTGCCCTTCTGCACGCGGTAGCGCATCAAGGCGATGGAGTCTCGGTGCTGGTGCAAATCGTGCACGCCCTTGACGTGCTTGGCCAAGGCGTCCGACCGCGTGAAGTGCTTTTCACACTCGGGAATGGGACAGAAGTACGGCTTCTCGCCCGTGTGCGTTCGGCAGTGGGAGAGCAACGCAAACCGGGACGGCTGCTCCACGTCAAAGCGGGAGCATCCTTCCCAGAGACAGGCGTAGCGCACGGGGGTCTGCGCCAAGTTGAGCGACGATTGCACCAAGTGCTGGTTATTGACGTGCGTGACAAGCGCCGCCAACGAGGGGTAGCTGCCGGCACTGCAGCCTGTCCATTTGCAGACGTGGTCCTCGGAGCCGGAAGGCCTATTGGGCTTTCTGGCGACTAGCCCGATGGTGCCGCTTGGGTCCTGGGACATGATGGTGTAGTAGGTGTGGACTCATGCGCACCTGAAATAGTCGCATTGATACGCTAGCTGTTCACGCGCACCTGAGTCGCATTAATACGCTAGCTGTTCACGCATTGATACGCTAGCTGTTCACGTGCCGGCGGCCCAGAGTAGCCTGATTCTACGTTCACTGTTCTTCATTATGTACCTTTGCCTCGGGCCTTCAACCCACCAAGTCCTCGTCCAATCTGGCCGCAGGGTTTGTTTCTATAAAGTCGAGCGACACCTTGTGTCCCAACAACTCTCTGATGTTCGACACGCCATACTTGATCATCGTAGGCCTCTCCAACGAGAGACCCCAGCCCAACACCCTGAGGTTGGAGGGCAAGCCCATGGGCGCCAACATCTCCGGCCTGAACATTCCCGAGTTTCCGATCTCCACCCATTTGCCCAAGCCCTTGTGGTAGGCGAAGATCTCCATGGAGGGCTCGGTGTACGGGTTGTAGGCGGCCTTGAACCTCAAGCCGTCCACGCCCATCTTGGAGAAGAAGTCCTCCATGAACCCAATCAAATCACCCAAGGTGATGTCGTAGCCTGCGAGCACACCCTCCACTTGGTGGAACTCGGCCAAGTGCGTAGCGTCCACGGCCTCGTTACGGAACACCCGGTCGATGGAGAACAACCGCGTGGGCTTGGGGTCCTCGGCCAACTTCTTCAACATGGCGGCGGAGATGGCCGTGGTGTGGGTCCTCAACACCATTCGAAGCGACTCCTCCTCCTTCCAGGGGTACCTGTAGCCAATGGAGCCGAACTTGCCGTCCTGGTGCACGGCCCTGATGTCGTCCAAGTACTTCTCGTCCTCGGGCCTCTTGGCAGCCACGGGGTCCTTCAAGTAGAACGTGTCCTGCAAGTCTCTGGCCGGGTGCTGCTGGGGAACGAACAAGGTGTCGAAGTTCCAGAAGCCGGACTCCACGTATTGGTTGGCGGGCATCTCGGTGAAGCCCATGGAGAAGAATATCTGGCGGAACTCCTCTCTCACCTTCATCAACGGGTGCAAGGCACCGGAGGGGGGGTGCAAGCCCTCGGAGTTGAAGTTGTAGGGCTTGAACGAGGCGTCCTTCCAGCTGCCGGACGTCACCATGTCCGAGGTGATGTCGGTTTCGTAGTTCGTGATGGTCAAGGCAAACTTGGCGGCCTTGGCGACACTGTAGCCGACGATCTTGGTGAGCGAGATCAACTTCCTCTTCTTCAACTCGGCGAGCTCCTTCTTGTCGTCCAAAAGACCGGAGGCCTTGATCTGTTTCAACTGCTCCACCACCACGTCCCTGGGCAACTCCTTGACGGTGGCCACCAACTTGTCGCCGTCCTTGGAGATCCAGCCGTTCTTGAAGGCCTTGCCCTGGCCCAACTTGCCGACCTGGCCCAACTTGGCGTTGACGTCGGAGATCTTCAAGCCCTCCAAGGACTTCAACACCTCGTCCAAGAGACGGATCTCGTGCGACCCGGACTTCAAGAAGTCCTCCGCCTCGCTGGTCAAGACGTAGAAGTCCTTCTCGATTTTCTTGAAGTTGATCATCTCCTTGGCCCACAACGACGTCAAGGAGGCTTGCAAGGTGGCCACATCGACGTCCTTGAAGTCGGCCAAGTCCAAGGTGTTCTGGATGCCGCTGTGCTCATCCACGGCTTTCAACAATTTCAAGGATAAGTCGGACATAGTGTATGGATCAAGAGGTGAGGTGAGAAGTTTTTTAGGGTGCTGTGGTTTACGCACTGACTCCCACCGACTGCCACCGTCAGCCAGTGCGTAAACCACAGCACGCCTCCAGGCCGGGATAAGCACTCTGGGTGATGCGGCTAGGAGTAGCCAACAAGCGTTTTGCTAGTGATTTTGGTTTCTGGTGCCTTTGGTTTGTAGTTTGGTGAAGTTTCGCCGATGCACTACAGAAGCTGCGACGATAGCCAGTACCGGTGTAAGTACACCAAAAGTAAGCTTTATTAGAAACGACCACGACCCAGACAATGCGGGTGATACAAACCACTGATCCCAGTGACACACTCAGTTCGCTGAATCCAGTATTACTCGGTCCCATGGCTGTGTACTCATGTAGCCAGCATTCTTCGCTGCACGCACCTGAGCAATTTACATATTGGGAACGAGATAATGAGTGCACCAGAAATGGGAGTCACATGAAAATAAAGACAAATATCTGCCTGATACTCTATAGTGACTGTATAACACTATAATGACTTAAGTGACTACAAAGTGACTCTATAACAATTCTAACAACTCTAACAACTCTAGCAACTCTAACAACTCTAACAACTCTAACAACTCTAACAACTCTAACAACTCTAACAACTCTAACAACTCTAACACCTCTAACTGACTACTAACTATAACAACTATAACTCATACTATCTAGATCCACCACACCTTATCATCATCTATCCCGCCTTAGTACCATCACGACCAGCTTCTTAGCGTACCTAAGTAGTCGCATAGTCGCCGTGCGTGGTGCGCATCACTGACGAGCAATCTGCTCAGCCCCGTGCACCTCGTGACCCCGTTGACCCCGTGATCGCCCGTTAACCCGTTGTGCCGCCAGTGTCTGCCCCGTATACGCTACCATTGGCCAGCCTCCGTGCATCTCCGTCGGCGTGTTTACCTGCACGAGTTGCTGCTTAGCGTGCGGCTAGCGCAGCAACATGCAGCGTTCTGGAGATGCCTCGCGACATGACGGTAGCAAGCGTAGGCTGCTGCCTATAAATAGCGACATGCCCGCACCACATGCTCGCTCATTAATCATGGTTTGTGGAGACATTATTAAAATCATTGTTGCAATTATCTTGCCCCCATTGGGTGTGCTCTTGGAGTGTGGCTGTGGAGGGGCGTTCTTCTTGAACGTGATCTTGACCATTCTTGGCTACATTCCGGGCATCATCCATGCTCTCTACATCATCGTGACTCGATAGCACGAGCCATAGCAATACATAGCCAATACAGTATAAGCTCAAGTCTAGGTGTAGGTATGGTGTATTGTAGTCGTATATTGTAGTCGTATATTGTAGTCGTGTATTGTAGTCGTGTATTGTAGTCGTATATTGTAGTCGTGTATTGTACTATCGTCGTACCTACGCCTACACCACTGCCCTCAAAACGACACTATCAACTAAGCGTGGATGGGCTTGTCAAAAGTGGCCATGGCAGCCTCTTTGAATGCCTCCGACAAGGTTGGGTGCGCATGGCAGGTTCTGGCAATGTCCTCGGTGGAGGCTCCGTACTCCAAGGCCAAGCCGGCCTCGGCAATCATCTCTCCCGCGTTGGGCCCGATGATGTGCACTCCCAACACTCTTTGAGTCTCGGCGTCGGCAAGGAACTTGACGAACCCTTCAGAGTCGAGGTTGGTCTTGGCTCTGGAGTTGGCCACGAATGGGAACTTGCCCACCTTGTATTTGATGCCGTCGGCCTTCAATTGCTGCTCGCTGGCACCCACCCACGCCACCTCCGGGTGCGTGTACATGACCGACGGAATGTTGCCGTAGTTGACGTGGCCGTGGCCGTGCTTGATGTACTCGGCGGCGGCAATACCCTCCTCCTCGGCCTTGTGGGCCAACATGGCGCCAAAGGTCACATCTCCAATGACTCTGATGTGCGGCTTGGCGGTTCTGAACTGCGAGTCGATCACCAATCTGCCCTTGTCGTCCTGCTCCAAGCCAATGGCCTCGTGGTTCAAGCCCTTGGTGAATGGTCTTCTGCCAATGGCCACCAACAACACGTCGGCCTCGAGCTCCTCGGCCTTGCCGGACTTGACGTCTTCGATGCCCACCTTGACGACGTCGCCCTCTCTGACACCCTTGGTGACCTTCGTTCCAAGCTTGAACTTCAAGCCCTGCTTAGCCAACAACTTCTGCGAGTTCTTGGCCACCTCGGCGTCCATGCCTGCGCCGATGGAGTCCTGGAACTCGATGATGGTGACCTCCGACCCCAATCTGGACCACACAGACGCCATCTCCAAACCAATGATACCTCCGCCAATGATGGACAATCTCTTGGGCACCTCCTTCAAAGCCAAGGCGCCGGTGGACGTGACAATGCGCTCCTCGTCCACCTCGATGCCCGGGAAAGGCGTGGGCTCGGACCCGGTGGCGATGGTGATGTTGTCGGCAGTGACCTCGTACTCGTCGCCGTCGAGACCCTTGACCTTGACCGTCTTGTCGTCGACAAACGATCCGGTACCCTTCAAGTAGGTGACGCCGTTCTTCTTGAAAAGCATCTCGATTCCCGACGTCAACCCGCTCACGGCCTTGTCCTTGGCGGCCTGCAACTTGCTGACGTTCACGGACACATCACCGGCAATCTCAATGCCGCGGTGCTCGGAGTCGTGCTTGATTTGGTGGTACAAGTGCGAATTGTTCAAGAGGGCCTTGGAGGGAATGCATCCCACGTTAAGACACGTGCCTCCGAGTTTGCCTCTGGACTCGATACAGGCGGTCTTGTAGTTGAGCTGGGCCAACTTGATGGCGTGCACGTAGCCACCAGGGCCTCCGCCGATGACGACGGCGTCGTAGTGGCCTGCTTTGGAGGAGTTGAATCTGACAAATTGTCTGATGTTGGATCTCAACATGTTGCTTCAGGTGTGAGTAGTTGTTGGGAATTGCTGGGATTTTTTCTGCGCCTGTGCAGCTCCGGCCAGGGCTCGGAGTGTGCGGGTACTGATGCTCCGAGCGTATGGTTTGCCCGGAGATTCTCGGATCTGCCTTTGCAGGATGGGTATTGTGGTTTGAGACAGGAGTGTAGTGTAGTGTAGTAGTGTAGTGTAGTGTAGTGTAGTGTAGTAGTGTAGTGTAGTGTAGTAGTGTAGTGTAGTAGTGTAGTGTAGTAGTGTAGTGTAGTGTAGTGTAGTATAGTGTGTAGTGTAATCTACCTTCTATACTACTCATCTGGAGGCAGTGCCTTGCCCTGCGTAACCTTAAGTTCTGCAGCACCCCCGTCGTTGCTGGTCTCCTTCAACTTCACCACGTACTCCCGGCTCTTCTGGCACAACGCACTCTGCTCCACCCCAAAACTCTGCCAGTACAGAGCATCGGTCAAACCATGGCACGTCGTCCACTCGTTGATGGCCTGGAACCGCAACTCCCAGTCTCGCGAGCCCATGGCGTACGCGTGCTCGCCCACGTTCTTCACGTACCGACTCTCGTAGTCGTACCGGGTCTTCTGCAGCAATTCGTTCGACAACGAGTTGATCTTGGGGTCGTGCACATGGAGGAAGAACGCCGTGGGCTGCCGTACCTTGTTGTTGTCAACGAAGAAGTCGTACCGCAAGTCTTTGGTGTACTGAGAGTTCTCGTTCGGGTCGAGGCGCAGGTCCATGCCTTTCTCGCGGAGCCATCGTCTCCACGACCTGGCGTACTTGGCGCTCTGGGTGGGGTCCATCTGCATCAACGTGCTCTCGTCAAAGTACGTGCCACTGGTGTGTGGCTTCGGGCGCTCCACGCCGGTGTTCACAGCATTCCACTCGTTCAAGTAGTAGGGCTCGTTCATCACCTCGAACGCTGGCACAAACGTCTCCCGGTCGCCCTCCCCGTGGCACCCTTGGTAGAGGAGATGGTAGTAGTACCGCGGCCCGTTCAAGTTGTAGTAGAGCGCCAAGAAGAGGCCCCTGAAGTGCTCTCTTTTGGAGATCACCATCTGGCCCAGCTCCACGCTTTTGCTGGAGGGAAGCCCCGCGAGGTCGTGGAACGCCACGTTCTTCCTCGTGTCCTTGGCACTGTACTCGTGGAACAGTTCCTTGTTGGAGATGCCGCTCCTTTTCGTCACTTCGCCCGCCGCCAACCCTGCTATCTCGTAGAACTTTGGCGAAATGGTCCTGTGCCACAAGTCGGGCCAGACGATGCATCTGTACTGGAGATAAGGCGCGGACGTGAGGAGGCTGTCCACGTTCTTGATGGGGAAGTTGTCTGCATCGAGGTACACGGTGTTGTCAAACGACGACACCACGAGAGCGAGAGCCTTCATGGGGAACCCGTCCTCCTTGGCCACGAGGTACTCGTAGGCCTCGCCGCCGATCTCCGTCTCCGCAACAACACACTTGGCGTTGAGCCCCGGGAGAACCTCCTCGCAGTAGTGCCCGTTGTAGTCGTTTTTCGAGTTGAGCACCACCTCCACCGGAAGCTCCGAGCCCTCCTCCCGCACCTGCACTATCACGTTGAGCGCACCCACCAAGTCTTTCTTCCGCGCAGCGATGACGATGCCGTCGCCCGAGTAGATCTCCTTGGGAGGCGTGGTCAAGTCTCGGAGCTGCTTGACCACTTCGCCGTGCTTGTCCTGGAGATCTAGGAAGTCCGTGATCACCAAGTTCACGCGGTTTTCCGTCAAAAACTCCTCGCTGAGAACAGTGCCCGCCGGGTTGTCCACCGAGACGCCATAAATAGCTTCGCCCTTGTCGTCCACGCCCAAGCCAAACGGCTCTTGGCGCCCCAACACGTCGCGGATCACGTTGTGGAAGTACCGCTGGCGGTCCACGCCCATACTTTCGAGCTTCTCCACCTTCTGCTTCAACTCCACGTCGCTGGTGTCCTTCAAGAAGTCGCGGAGGATGAGGTTCTGGAGCCGCTCCGCGTTGTTCTTGAGATATTCTGCCCGCAAGTCGTCGAGGATCTTGTAGCTCTTCTCCATGGTGTAGAACTGCACCTGAGACCGCTGCTCTCGGAGCTCGGCCTCGATCTGTTTCTTGATGGTCGCCTTGAACTCGTCCGAGTGTTTGTCCCGGAGCTCGGCCTCGATCTTCTCCATCAAGGCGCTGCTTGACTTCAGCACCAAGTCCACGACCTTGGCCTCCACGTCCTCCTTGGAGAGCGGAAGCTCGTTGACCGCCAGTGTCTTCAGCACCTTTGCGTTGGCCCTCGCCCAATCAGCGTCCACCACGTAGTAGTTCCGCTCCTGATCAAAGCGCCAAAGCGGTGCGTCCAGGGGACACGACGTGTCACGCCAGTAGACGAACACGTAGACGAATATGACATTGAAAAGGACAAGCACCGCCGCTGTGAGGTTACGGGATTTGGGCGCCATTGTCAGCACTGGGGGGTGTATGGTGTTCAGTCGGAGAACAATCCATGTGCAGAAGTACTTGCAAGCCGACTTCGCAGTAGACACGCGAACAATGGCACTGAAAATATCTACAGACCGCCGAGCAGCCGCCACACGAACCGAGGCGGCGATTTTGCCACACGAACCGAGGCGGCGATTTTGCCACACGAACCCAGGCGGCGATTTTGCCACACGAACCGAGGCGGCGATTTTCGGGGTGGGCCAACGCTGCGGGGTCACCGCTATTCACAAGAAGAATTAGCCAGTGCTATTAAGACTGGATGTTTATTGGGCATAGCCTCGTCAAACATGGGAGTGCGCACGCGACAGTAGACGAGCCATTGGGGCCGCAGTAGACAGGCAGACGGGATGGTGTGAGCTTGCAATTGGGAAGAGTCGCAGCAGTGTCGATAAGATGGCAAGGAGTGCCGGCAAGGAGTGCTCGACAAATTAGACTCACCTTATTTGAGAGAACAGGACATCTTGCCCATGTAGGTAGTCATCTGATTGTCTGATCTCTGATCTTTGATTCTCTGATCTCTGATCTTTGATTCTCTGATCTCTCATCTCTGATTTTCTGATCTCTCATCTCTGATTCTCTGATCTCTCATCTCTGATCTCTGATCTCTGATCTCTCATCTCTGATTCTCTGATCTCTCATCTCTGATCTCTGATCTCTCATCTCTGATTGTCTGATCCCCAGTCTCGCTGCCCTCAATCCCTCTTACTGTCTTTGATCTGGTACAACCCGAACATGTAGGCCATCCTCGTCACAACAAGGTCTATCGCCATCTGGATGGAGTCCTTGGCCAAATCCACCTTCGAACCGTCAATCTCTTGCCAATTGACCGGAATCTCGCCAATGGGGATCTTCTGGAGCTCGCTCAACAACAAGATCTCCACATCGAAGATCCACCGCTCCGTGTGCATGTGCGGGAAGATCATGCTCACCGACTCCCGGTTGAACATCTTGAACCCACACTGCGTGTCCTGGACCCCGCGTATCCCAAACACGTACACCAACGTATGGAGCCCGTACATCAAGAAGTTTCGGACCACCGACCGCTTCACCACCGCGTCGGTGTCCACCATGTGCGCACGTGACCCGATGGCCACCGCCGGCCCCGTTTTCGTGTCCATGTACTTGGCGAGTTTGGAGATGTCGCTGAACTGCGTGGCGCCGTCGGCGTCGGCAAAGAGAATCAAGCGCCCGCTCCCGTGCAAGACGCCGTGCGTCACCGCCCCTCCCTTTCCCCTGTTCTCCGAGAGCTTCACCACCTTCAACACGCCCGGATCGAGCCCGAGCCGGTCCGCCTCCGCCAATGCGAACTGCCCCGTGCCGTCCTTGCTTGCGTCGTCAACAATCATGATTTCGTAGCGACCGCGGTACTCCTTATTCAAGTAGGCCACCGCCTCTTCGAGCATTTTGCCAAGCCTGGCGGTTTCGTTGTAGCTGGGCACGACCACAGTCAATTCCAATGGCTCTTTGGTGTCGTGCAGCTTGGTGTCGTCAAGCCTCTTCAAAGCATGCACGGGGCCCTGGCCGTCGTTGGTCAGGTAGCGAGTCTCAGAGGGAGTGGCAGGGCGTGGGTAATGAGCCAAGAGCATTATGGAGCCATAGACCATCGCTAGCGCTGTGAGTAAGCAAGCCAGTAAGCAGAGTAGCCAATCCATGTTTGCAGGCATGATTTTGTGGTGCTGATGTCAGCTAGGTGTTCACAAGGAGTGCAGGACGGGCTATGCAAACATCATTTTTCTTTCGCGCGTCTACGGGGAAGACTAGCCATGACGCTTTGAACACGGTTATTGACCAGGTTGACAATGGCTGAAATGAATAAATTGCAGTAGCCCGGCTGATAAGCGAGTTACTATTGAGGCCGCTGGGCCTGATAGACTGGTGGTGATCGGGGTTCTCGGCATCAGAAGATGTAAACCGGGTTCAGTTGGTCGCTTCATTTGATTCAACAACTTAGGGAGCCCGTAGCGGACATGCGTTCTGATGTGTCCGCCTGTGCACCGTCTGTGTACCGTCTGTGTACCGTCTGTGTACCGTCTGTGTACCGCCTGTGCACCGTCTGTGGCATCCAGAGAATGCTAGCGGCAGTAGTTCAGCGCTCTCACTTCGACGCGAGCTTGGTGACCCTGTTGTTCAAGCACCTGGCGTTGTTGAGAAAAATCTCCACCAACTCCTCGAAGCGGATTGTATCCGAGCCGTCCCGGATCTTATCAAAGCCGCGGAATATCTGGTAGGTGTCGATTTCAAGCTCCAACTCATGCGAGCGCTCGCTCTCCACCACAGTCTTGCCAAACTTGTTCTTCGTCTTCTTGGGCAACGACACCTCGGTGAAGTCGAAGCGCGTGACGGTGGGTGCGTGCGAGTAGGAGGTTCGCTTCTTCGAGCGCTGGAGCGTGGCCTTTTTCTTCATGAGCGGCTCCACGCTGGCCTCGTTCACCGGCAATTCGAGCGAGAGCGAGAGCCGGAGGTCGTACACACACGAAGGGCTGTGGATGTAGATGTCCGACAAGCGCTTTTTCTGGATGCCCACGTAGCGTGGCGGCACGAGCTGGTTGTCCTTGGAGATGCGGATCTTCTGCGGCTTCTCGTTGCGCTCGGACACGTGGAAGAAGTAGTCGGTGGTGTCGGACTCGGTGGTGTTGAACTTGCGGCGCGGCTTGGCGGGGTTCTTCTTGGCCTCGTCCACGTAGGCCCGCTCGAGCTCGTTGAGAAACTCCTTCAAGTCGCCCCACCCGACCTCGTGGACGCCCATCTCGAAACGCGTGTCTGCTGTGGCCGTGTAGATGCACTCCGAGGACACGCCTATGTCGAGCCGGGCGCCGGACGTCTTCCCCACGATGGTGCCGAACTTGAGCTCGAGCTCCACGTACTGCCTGTTTTCGAGCAGGATCTCCACGAAGTTGGCGTAGAGCCATTCGGCAATGGTGCGCACGGTGGACTGCGGAGGAATGACGCCGGTGATCAGGCACTCCAAGTCGGCCGAGTACATCGATTGGCGGTCGAACACGGGCGCCGCGGAGATGGCGGCCGTTGCATTGGCCGCTCCCATGTTCTTGTACACGGCATCCTTGGGGCCGTGGTTGGGAGGGTAGTATCTCTGCGCCCAGATGGGGGGCTCGTCGTAGCGCTTGGGCTTGGCCTTGGTGCCTTTGAGCTTGTTGATTTTCTCGAGTTCGCCGTCAACGAGCTTCTTTGCAGGGGGTTTCGGGTTATGGCGGTCCTTGGGCAGGACCTTGTGCTCCCGCTCTGGGGACAGGTCTTCCTTGGAAATGGCCTCGTTGATTTCTCGCTCAGTGGAATCCACCATTTCCGCCAACGAGTCGTCGCTGTCCGGGTCTATGCTGGCGTTGGACTGGTCTCCGTCCTTGGCGTTTTCCCTCTCCCCCGGTGCATCATTCAACAAGTTGTTGATGGAATTCCGCTGGTGCAAAGGGGGCACGGGCCTGGAGTCGTCGGCGGACTCGCGTTTGGCAGAGCTACCGCCTGCGGTTTCGGGGGGTGACTCGCCATTGAGGATGGATCCGACGTTCATTGGTGTAGAGGCTGGGGGTCAGGTGTGCGCGATGTGCGGAGGACGCTATAATAGTGGAGAAGTGAGATGAGAAGGAGATTGTTTGAGAGGAATGATAATGGAGTAACAGAATAAGATTACATAAAATATTATGAATTGATTACATGAAATATTATGAATAAGATTACATAAAATATTATGAATTGATTACATAAAATATTATGAATTGATTACATAAAATATTATGAATTGATTACATAAAATATTATGAATTGATTACATAAAATATTATGAATAAGATTACAAACGATAACTACATGTTGGGTGCTGGTAGCTATTGTCAGGTAACTCTTCTCAAGACCCTTGGAGAAGCTGACGCTGCAATTTGCAGAGTATTGGAGACTGGTCCAAATAGTAACAGTCAACGGTGGCCACGATGTTAGGGCTAGCCAGGGGACTAGAACACTAGATACTGACTAGGCAACTGGCTGATCTCTTGGTACTCAAGAGGCACTGAGGTCCTGAAGGTCCAGTCCTAGAATTTATCATCAAATTGGAATAATAGTACCGGAGAATTGTACCACAGGTGAGCTTTAATGTCTTTTTCGCTGTGTCTGTCAGATCCGCAGGGCTTTCCATACCACTGAGGACAATGTAGCATCAGAACGCTTAGACGTGTGTACCGTACATTGTCCATCCAAACAACACCAGACACCCCCACGACCCTACTCTGGTAACTATGTAAACCCGGCTCTCTTCCTTGGGAAGAGCCATCAATGAATGCACACCTGATAGGCACCAGATGTTACTACAGAATCTAACAGTGTCATTTATTCTTTTCAGCTTAAGCACTATTCATCTACATCTCTAAACTATACCTTCGTATCTGGCAAGTGCAATATTCCGTCTTAGCTTCTGTTTCAACTATCTTTTTTTCTAATACATAACTTCTACTGGGCCAATATTGCAACAGTTGAATACAGAAATTAAGTTACATAGGTATTTAGAGTTATTTTAGATGCTCAGAAATTGGACCACTTCACCGCTTATTGTTACGGAGCCTTTGTTTTTTTGTTGATACCCTTTTCCTTTTTGTTGCTTGTAGTCTTGGTTACATAAGGTTGTCTTATCTACATGCTTAATCCCTTAACTCTTATTTAGTGAATTATTTGGAACAAAGTGGCTACATACAACAAGATATTTTCGAGATATGTGAAGTCTTTGTACTCTATAAACAAGTAATAAGATTGTTAATATGAGGACTTCCTCAGCTATACGTAGAGTGTATTAATCGTTTAATGGAGCTGACTGCAACGCGGCAGTTAAACTTATGCTAACGGGCGACTTGAATCTCGATCAAGAAGAGTATGTGATACCGCCTATTGTTGTGTAATTTCGAGTTATCAACTAGATATTTCGAACAAAAAATGTATACTTACATTATCCTAGGACTATGGATTGTGGGAGTAATGCAAAGTATGTTGCGGCCGGTTGTATTCTACCAAAATTCTAACTGATTCTACCTTGACATCCCACCTTGATATTCCACCTTGATATTCCACCCATTCTACCAGAAACTCTGATACTTTCTCTGAATTCTATAGCAACGTCTGGTGCAATCAGGTGTTTTAGTTGATCCTCAACAGAGGCTCGTCTCGTTCTAATTTGGTGACTCAAATATTGGTGATCTCTCTGCTGGTCATTGCGAGAAGTGACTCGACATCTGTTGTTATAGGGGCTAGGTGCTGGGATTCCTTTTAGTATTGATGGCTGAAAGGCGTGTCTCCACCTTCTTATTGTGTTGTCTGCCAACTGATCACGGCTGACCTTTGCAAATTCGTAGGTCCTGCCAATTTGCGTGCTTCTTCGCTTATTACATTCTGTTCTATTCTACTACTTCTACTACTACTCTACTACATTTAACTCCTACTCTACTACATTTACTACTACATTCTCTCTTCTTAGACTGACAATGGGTTAAACTACATATAGAGGTATTTCGAGCCCACAAATGTTGTTGACTTCATCTAGTCACCATAATCCGTGACCTGCTCATGCATTACCTTAACTCGTAACATGGCGTTTAACTGCAGTATTCAACGTTATATATTCACCTGGATTTCCACTTATTGGGAATCCATCAACAAACGTACACTATTCCAAGTAACATACATTCAAAATCTAACACTCCTTGTTTACTATCGCATACTAATACTTATTCTTTTATTACTAATCTACTGCTACATTTTACTATTACATTCTACTATTACATTCTACTCTTACATTCTACTACTACTCTACATTCTATTATTACATTCTACTACTACTCTACTATTACATTCTACTACTACTCTACTATTACATTCTACTACTACTCTACTATTACATTCTACTACTACTCTACTATTACATTCTACTATTACATTCTACTACTACTCTACTGCTACTCTACTATTACATTCTATCACGACTACTATTCTGTACAGTTATTAATTCCATACCTATTACTCTTCTGCACTATACTTACCTTTCTACTCTATATTTACTCCATATGTTGTACCCATACCCATTGCTCATTCTATACCATCACTACTACTTTTCTACATCACTCTTACAGTGTCTGCTATCAATTCTCCACTTATATCTGTCATGGACCCACATGATCTGTATACTGACATTCAAAGCCTACTGTCGAAACTGTAATAAGGCACACCAGCAGACACTACTGCTTGCAAGTACTGGCAATCGGGAGTTTCAAGCCCATAGTAGCAGGATATGTGACAAGAAAAAGCATCAGGACTCAAAGAAATCGCTTGATTGTCCTATCGTACACCCTTGCAAGCTTTACCGTCTCCTGTAATTGGTACATGTTTACGTCAGTCATTGACGCGATCACACCATTACCAAAACAAAGACTTACCAGTGGATTACCAGTAGATTCTTGTGTTTTGGGCTCCTAGTAGGCATAAACTTTGAGTAATTTTGGCTAATCTGGCTTTAAACCTACCAAAGTTGAGTATCATACATGTTGAGAACTGATTGTTCGAGTTCAAGGGACAAGTATCCAACTATTCCTAATCTTCGGGCTTCAAAATAAGAGTCAAAAGTAATGCAGTCTCACCGGCAGATACTCAAACGCTCACCGCCTACTTAGGCCATGTTTATTCATACATAACCGATCCAGTTGTGATGCACTGTGCACCTGAAAACCACATTATGTGCTTTTAAAGCCCTGAATCCCGCTGATCACCGAGCTAGAGTACTGCACTACTGTAATACTCGACACTTGAGTTCAGGCTCTGATCTGAGCTGCCCCACAATATCCTGCATACAGAGACGGCTCTTGCCGGTAGAGCTCCCACCAAGACACGAACGGCTCAGGGGAACGCCTGATACAGCGCCCGCACCCCAACTTGAGAACAGACCCCATCTCACTAGCTGCCCCGACGCCCTGCCAGGACGGGACCCGTCACGTGACACTGAGCGTATGTGCAGGCCGCCAGCTGGTCGAGGCGGATCTGCGGTCCCATGCCCAGCAACGGGTTGTAGCGTGGGGATGTTTCTCTGGGAGCTTAGGAGAGTCTGATGGCCTGGCAACAGGACAGCCTCTCTGTCGAGCGGCTAGAGGAATCGACATGAGTCAATAGGTCGGAACTGGATATAAGCCCCGGAACTGCCAGGCTCACTGCCCGGATCTGGCTCGCCCCAGGTACCCCAAGCATCGTCTTGGCAACAGAGCCCGGCTGACGGTTTTGTTTCGGAATAAGTCGGAGCAGGTATTGCATGCTATTGGTGAAATGTGTGATACTGTGAGTTGTGTGATACTGTGTGATACTGCGGATCACATACTATTCTCAAAACCGACATCGTAATTGTTCAATGCTTAATCACCCCAAGATTCTTCTCCAACCGCTTTTGCACGGCGTCAATGAACTCTTCCGTGGTCACGTATGACGAGCGGTCGGTCTTGCCCTGCGCCAATGATAAGTCCTTGGTCATGATGCCGTCCTTGCCCACCGTGTCCAACACTGCCTGCTCCAAGCTCTCACCAAACTGCACAACTTCAGGCGTCTCATCCACCTGGCCTCGTTGGATGATTCCCCGGGTCCATGCAAAGATCGATGCGATGGAGTTGGTCGACGTCTCCTTGCCCTGCTGGTGCTGTCTGTAGTGTCTGGTAACGGTGCCATGTGCGGCTTCGGCCTCGAAGGCCTTGCCGTCCGGCGTCATGAGCACCGACGTCATGAGCCCTAACGAGCCGAAGCCCTGCGCCACAATGTCTGACTGCACGTCTCCGTCGTAGTTCTTCATAGCTATCACATACCCTCCCTTGGACTTCAACATCTGCGCAACCATGTCGTCGATGAGCCGGTGTTCGTACCAGATGCCTGCAGCCTCGAAGTCCTTCCGGTACTTCTGCTCGTACATCTCTTCGAAAATGTCCTTGAAGCGGCCGTCGTACCTCTTCAAGATGGTGTTCTTGGTGGACGAGAACAAGTTCATCTTGCGCGAGTAGGCAAACTTGAACGACGACTCAGCAAATGCCGTGATCGACTCGTCCGTGTTGTACATGGCCATGCCCACGCCGGGTCCTTTGTAGTCGTACACCGCGTAGGTCTGCTGCTCCGACCCGTCTTCCGGCTGGAACACAAGGGACAACTTGCCTGCCTTGGGGATCACGAGGTCCGTGGCCTTGTACTGGTCTCCAAACGCGTGTCTTCCGATGATGATGGGCTTCTCCCATTGCGGCACAATGCGGGGGATGTTGTCGAGCACGATGGGCTCGCGGAACACGGTGCCTCCCAAGATGTTTCTCAACGTTCCGTTGGGCGACAACCACATCTGCTTCAAGTTGTACTCCTTGACGCGCTGCTCGTCGGGCGTGATGGTGGCACACTTGACGCCGACGCCGTACTTCAAAATGGCCTCTGCTGCGTCGTGCGTCACCTGGTCGTCGGTCTTGTCTCTGTACTCGATACCTAGATCGTAGTATTTCAAATCCACATCCAAGTAAGGCAAAATAAGCTTGTCCTTGATGAACTGCCAGATGATGCGGGTCATCTCATCCCCGTCCATCTCCACGATGGGGTTCTTGACGGTAATTTTGTGTGCCATTGGTGTTGTGTCGCTGTGTGTTGCGTATGGTGTTTTGTGGTCTGGGTGTCGCTGGGTGTTTCCCTCAGACTTTAATTTGGCCTTGTCAATTTTGAGCCTGCTTTGAGACTGGGCCTGCCGGTATTTATATATTCCGCTAGCCTCGGAATGCATTGTCATGCAACCCCACTTATGCGACTCCTGGGGTACACCTGACACACACAACGCAGCAGAGGACAGGCGTCAACCGCCCAAAGAGGAAGTCTTACCCGGCGCTGCTTTGCACGGACCGCCCATATTGAAACCCGGCTTTTTCCGGGAGTGCTCGGCCTTTGGGGGGCTTTGGCGTGAATTGTGGGGTTTGCACTGGACGGAGCACGTGACGCGCTTCGGGATTCCCCTACTCCCCCAAAAAATCATCGCCGGAAACCGCCATACAACCTGCCTCACGGAATCCAGTTGCAGCAACACTGTGTCACCCGGCCACATCCAGTTAGCGGGCTACCCGTTGCCCCATTCGGTATTACCTTTTCGGGCCGTGCCATTGGCTGCGTGTCCCGGTAAGACGCGGTTAACCCCGGGAGCCGACCGAAAGCGCGCGCGTGCGGGGTTACCCGACTCTGAGCCATCGCATAAAAATTGTAGCCCTGTTCTTCTCACTCGCCATCGCCAAGAGTATGTTTGCCTTGTGTTAATGATGATACCCAAACTCAGCTCACTCAGAGTGAAAACGATGCTGATAAATTTACCTATCCAACAATCAAACCTTTCTGATACACTTTCATTCTGGACTAAACTAACATTAGATAGCCGTAACGGAATTCTCAGTAGCCGCCTCGGTGCTCACTCTCGGTAATCTCGGTCATGCTCGGCGTTACCTCTCTTATCTTCTCTATGAAGGGCTTTTGGGCCGCAATGATTCGATCTCGGATGTTTGCGGCACTAAGTATTGGGGTAACTGCTTGTGGCTGCCATTGGCACTGACCGACTTGTATTTGACCAGAGACTTGGAGTGCAACTGCATCTCGTATTTGACCGGGTCAAAGTTGTTCAACAACACGTCCGGCAGCATAATCACCCAGCCCTTTCTCATTCTCACGGGCATCTTGTAGCCCGTCTTACACGGTATGATGTGTAAGCGCCGGTTCATGTTGGAGAAGTTCTCCGCCACCTTGTAGATGGCTTCCGGCACGGCATTATTGTACGCCTGCTGCCCGGCTGAGGGCAGCTCCATCTGCAAGTCGGTATCGATATTGCAATGGATCAAGTCAGAATCGCTCGAACGCCTAACTGTGCCGGTTATGCACATCCAGCAGTGCCACTGCTTTCTCTTGAAAAGCGACTGGCAGTTGCCGTTCACGCTATCATAGTAGAAGCCGTCATTGACTCCCCTGGGGAAGTAGGGGCTGTTCTCGTCGACAGGAACAAACACCAACTCCTCGGACCGCCGGAACTTCTTGTTCCACTTATCTCCATTGAGAAGAGACGTGAGCTGTTTGATATTAGCAGTGGTCGTCCAAATGAACAAGAACCCTGGTTTGGCGCAAAGCTTGAACAAGGGCAACAGGTTGAGAAGCGGCAATAAGAATTGGTTTTCCACCAATGCGCCGATCATTATCACGTCAAATTGTAGCCCATAGTCGTTGACCCACAGATTAAGCATAGGCACTATCTGGTTGGTCTCCACATGAACGCCGTAGGGCTTGGTGGAGTGCTTTGCAACTTGTTCCCGCTTCAACTCCTTCAACTTGTGCAACTTCGGGTATCCTTCCGTGGGGTGGGCCACGTTCCGGATGTACTGTGTAGGAAGCTGCCCGGAATGCAAGTAATTATTTGGGTAGTCATTTTCAAACGGCCGCTGTCTCATCGACGATGCCAGCATTTGTGGCACATCAAGAGAGGAGCTGGTACTCAGCGAATGAGCGCTCCCCTTTTTGACCCTTAATTTGGAACTGCTATCCGAAGAGTTGCTTGCTGAGGAGGATCCTCTGTTTCCATACTTGGAATAAGTGTACATGGCAGAAAGACGGTGACTTGAATTTGCGATTGTAGCAGTGACCAAATGGAGTGGAAGTGTAAGCCAAAAAAATATGTGCTGTAATCCGCCTCCTGGGCGCCGCCCTTATAAGTCTTTTTTTGCAGTCGATGTTTCAGCACTATGCACACCTGTTTGAGATTTGCTGCTGCAGCAGGTTTCAGAGCCCCACATGTGGGTTTCACCACTCCTTGCTTTTTTTTTTGCCTTTCTAGCTTATTTTGGACTGCTTGAACCCCTTGAATCCTACACATGTCCTTATCGCATATTTCGTCGTGCTGCATTGCTGGCGCAGGGGCTACGAAATTGCGCTATCCGCGAGTGCTTTTTGCAACCACATCTTTTCATGACCACACAACAAAAAACTATAAATATTGGCTTGGAGACGGCCACTAGCGCCCTTGAAAAATTCCTTGCTAGTGGCGACCTGCCCAACCACTGCATTGACGTGATTTGCACCCTCAACAGGGAGTTGAAGTCGCCGGCCGTGAGCTACTTACTGCAGGATTTGGTGCTTTCGTTTCTCGATTCAAAACTCTTAATTTCGGCATGTGACACCTGGGTGAGGGAGGGAATCCCGCCTATATTGTCTGAGGTGATCCTGGAGTTCTTCTTCTTGGTCACAACTAGTATCTTCAAGGAGGTCGGTAAGATAAGCACAAGCTTGCTGTACCGAAACAACGAGGTTCTCCAACGTGTGTGTGACTTCTACCAGTACTTCTACAAGACCTCTCTGGAAACGTCACGGCCGGTATTATTGGAGCAAGAAAACGGCCGTATCAGCGAAGTGTTTGTTTCTGCCCTCAAGCTGAATGAGGTGTTTCGCAATGAATTCATAGAGTTACACGAGGATTTTGCCCCACTCACATTTTTTGTGGCACACGCTGGATTTTGCTACAAGAACGTGGCTGAGTGTCTCGCCATGGCTTCTTTAAAGCGCCAGGCTACCTCTGTGAAAAGCCTCTTGCGGGAGAAGACATCTTGGGGAGCGGCACCTGCCCATGAGGCTGAATCCTCATGGAAGTTTAAGTTCTTCTGTGAGGTCCTTCGGCCTACGCCCATTAGTGAACCGTCGTTGGCGTTGTTCCACACGTTTCTCGATCTGATTGAGTGTTGGCAAACGCTTCTTTTCATCTGCACACGATTGCTAAAGAATGTGCCTCAGAACTCGCTGGTGGACTCGATCATTGCTGAATCTGTCAATTGCCGCCTCGCCCTTTTCGGGTCCATTCTTGGGGCCAATTTATTCAATGACAGTGATGAAATGATTGTATGGTGCTTTCTTGATAATGTCTTGAGAAGCGGCAGCTTCGATTTGGTCATGGGCTTGTTCTACGAGCAATGCAGGGTCGATGCAGAAGCGGAGCCGGAGAGTACACAAAGCCTCCGACGGGCCATCTTTGAGTTCGTGGAGAGTAGCGAAGCATTCGAGCAGGAGTTTGCAAAGGAGCTCAGGCATATATTTGAGAAGTCCAAAAAACGCCAGGAGTGTGCCATCCGGCTCTCCCACCGCCGATCTCTCTTTGGATTTTTCATTTGCAGGGTCCAGAACTTTCACACCAACTCCACGCGAGTGAACCGACTCATCCGAGCTGCTTTGTTTAACCTATGCGTCTTCAACAGCTCTAATTCCACGGTCCATCCTGGCGTCATATACCGAGAGTTCTTGGGCTTAATAGAAGCTATCCACTATGAGCGCCCGGAAGAGAAGGAGAAAGCAAACATGTCGCCGTTTTCCCCACTGGTCCACTCCAGGGATTACTCCTCAAGCTCATCAGTAAGCGGAGTCGATTCAGCGAAATCCTTCACGGTGCCAGAATATCTCGACATGGAAGTGGTGAAGGACGAAGGGCACCGGATCAACATGAAGTTGTTTGAATCTTGTCTTGCCATAGTTTATGCGGCGATAAAAACAAGGGAATTGAGGAAGATGAAGGCCTGTGAGAAACAGAGTCCAGCAAGATAAGCGCAGGCAATGTTGAAGTGCTTGATGATAGCCCAGGTGGTCACGACGAAGCCAAGGCAGCATTTCGAATTCTACTGCAGTTAATGGAGTGTTCATTGGTTCTATTTATATGCTTCGTTACATCAGGCCTTGTAGGATCTCACGCCTACGTTGGACCTGAAGATGGCATCGCCCTCGGAGTAGCCTCTGCCCAAGCCAAAGCCAATTCCAACCCACACAGGGAAGGCTCTTCTTCTGAAAAACAACACGGAAGCCAACACACCACCGCCAAAACCCAAAGAGGTTTTTATCAAGGTATTGGACAAGACAATGTCCCACTGAAGGTTAGTAAGGAGAAGAGCAAGGAAAGGGGGTAATCGAAAACATACCTTATCGTTCAACAAGTTTTGAGATGCAGAGGTAGCAAGTTGCTGGTCGGACATGGTTGCTGAGGTTAGTACAGGGGCGGTATGGAGGCGATGGTGCGGACGAATGTTTGTGGTGAGGCACGCAACTCGCGCAGTTCGGTCGGTGAACGTACAGTCAGAAATAGTGGAGGTGGAAGCTGGGCGACGAGTCTTTCAGGTCGCACTTGGTTGGATGGCGTGTGTGCAGTACGTTGATATCGGGCCAAGGTGGACTTGCTACGCCGACACGAGGGTGTAACAGATTGTCAGCACGTGGCTTGGGATGACTGAGCACACGCCAGTGCTATTATGGTGTCGACTACTCGGATTTGTTGTGCGTGCACAGACCACATCTACCGGCTGGTCCGGAAGGCCAGAAACGCCCACAGGCCGGGCAAAACGGCGAGGACGCCAGACATGGAAAACGCCGGGACGAGCAAAGCAGAACGAACAAGGGCAGAACGAAGAAAGTGTCAACGAACAAGTGTCAGCAACAAGTGTCAGCAACAAGTGTCAACGAACAAGTGTCAGCAACAAGTGTCAGCAACAAGTGTCAACGAACAAGTGTCAGCAACAAGTGTCAGCAACAAGTGTCAACGAACAAGTGTCAGCAACAAGTGTCAGCAACAAGTGTCAACGAACAAGTGTCAGCAACAAGTGTCAGCAACAAGTGTCAACGAACAAGTGTCAGCAACAAGTGTCAGCAACAAGTGTCAACGAACAAGTGTCAGCAACAAGTGTCAGCAACAAGTGTCAACGAACAAGTGTCAGCAACAAGTGTCAGCAACAAGTGTCAACGAACAAGTGTCAGCAACAAGTGTCAGCAACAAGTGTCAACGAACAAGTGTCAGCAACAAGTGTCAGCAACAAGTGTCAACGAACAAGTGTCAGCAACAAGTGTCAGCAACAAGTGTCAACGAACAAGTGTCAGCAACAAGTGTCAGCAACAAGTGTCAACGAACAAGTGTCAGCAACAAGTGTCAGCAACAAGTGTCAACGAACAAGTGTCAGCAACAAGTGTCAGCAACAAGTGTCAACGAACAAGTGTCAGCAACAAGTGTCAGCAACAAGTGTCAACGAACAAGTGTCAGCAACAAGTGTCAGCAACAAGTGTCAACGAACAAGTGCCAATGAACAAAATGTCCAGTTATGAAAAACATGCCACAGTTAAGAACCCGCCAGACACGCCTGCAATGACCCAGAACGCACGTGGCAGGCTGGAATGCCGTGGAGGTCGGTCCTGCACGGCCCATCCCATCCACCGAGTACCCCACGCTAGTGGTGTGGATCAGATCACCTGCAGTGGACGCCGTTGGGCGCGTTTCATGTCAGCGCACGCTAAATGGTTCAAGCTACATTCGAGATCGTCGCATAAACAGATCTGCATCGCCAGCATCAGCCAACACCAGCCACAGCCCACAGCTTCTCTGCAGGCCGCCATGCACCTCTCCTCAGTTCTGTGCTCGATCGGCTCGTGGTGGCAGCCTATTGGCGTATTGTTCTCTGCGTGCTCTGCTGTCGTCTGGGGCTTAGGCAGATCCACGCTTCGCTGGCCAGTGCATAAGATTTTCATAACACGCAGTAGTGAGGACGGCTGTGTGCAGTCCGCGCGTATCATCGGGACATGTCCTCGTGGCTGGATTCCCGGCCGGCGCCTATGTTTCGCTGGCTTTTGGGGCCGTGCTTTGCAGGGAGCACGGGAGTGGCGGCGAGCAATTGCGGGCGAAAAAGACCCCGGTTTGCCCCCGTGGCCTCTCCGTGAGTGCCTGCGCCATGTATGTACTGTATCCAATAGCATTGCAAGATTCCAGCGCCGGACTGCACGCGGCCCTCTTTAGAAGGCCTACAGTGTTACCCATACTTTGTCCAATTCCGGCGCCATGTGTAGCACGCCCCCAGCAGTTGGCCCGCGGATCTGCAGCAAAACACAGCTGCCAAAGGGCCGTTTTGCTGGCGTTTTGCTGGCGTTTTGCTGGCGTTTTGCTGGATCGATATCTAGATTGCGCCTGCAGGCAGCTCCAGCTCTGCCCAGACTTGACCCACAACCACCAAACACCGCCTACAGACGCCCCTCTTCACGCCTGGCTTCGGCTCTCATCTCTGCCTCTCTACCCCTGCACGGGCTCATTGTGTGGGCCATGCACCCGTTTTCGGTGATCCCGTCCTGCATACGCCGCGGGTGCTCCAAGAAAATACTTCAACTCAAATCTCACTACAACAACAACATCTTCAACCCCACGTCCCCTCCGCCCAGCGCCGTTCCGCCCCTTGCCTTGTACTATACGGATCGTGTTCCCTCACCTGGTCTATCGCGTCTGCGCCCTCGGTTTCCCTGCCCCTCGATTTCCTTGCCAACCCTGCCTCACCTCGTCGACACTGACTACTCCTATTCTCGTTAACCGCCGCTCCCTTACACACTCCACAAAGACTCTCCTTAATGTCCACGCCTCACCAAGACGCGGGCGACCCCGTTCTCCGCTCCAAAACACCCGACCACCAGGCCATGTCCAAAATTCAGCAGCTGCCGGTCTCTGGGCTCCACAGGGCCTTTTCCCTTGCCCATACCCGGAGCACTGAGACCATTCCCGAAGCCCACCTGGACCTGGCTGATTCAGAAACCCACCCGGAACCTTCCCTTCAGGATCACCAACCCAGCACCGATGCCGCACGCAACCACCTCAACTCCGCTGCTGCAGGCCCCCACGATCTGGCTATGTTGGACCCCCCGTATGCGGGCTTGCCAGAAAACCACATCAATCGAGCCTTGTCGGCAATTCACAGCAGCTTTGAAGAAGCGAGCCCGGAACGCCTCTCTCCTGACAATCCCTTGGCTGAAGCTCTGGCCTCCCCATCCGCTCTCCCTAGAATGCCTGGCACATATGACTTCACTGGCTTGAAAATAGACGATCCCATACCCGACGCCACAGAAGCTGTGACTGGCCGACTAGCTGCCCCGCCACTTGGTGACACGAAAGGTGACGTTGCCATCAGCGCAGGCTTGTATCAATCGGAAACCACGGCTTCTGCGCCCCGACTGGAGTCCCGCCAACTGGATACAGGCGAGCTCACCGTCAACAAATCTAACGACCGGTCGGTTCTGGAAGTCGAGTCTGTTCCAGCCGCCTCGGATCACAGCAATGACAACTTTGATCTCCCACCAAGGGCCCCCAGAGATGCCCCCGCTCAAGATAACGAGTCCTTGGAGATTCCTGCGCGGGGTGACCTTCTAATCAAAGAGGAACGTTCGCCAAAACCACACCTCCACTCACCGGACCTCGCACAGTTCAAGTCGATGCTTGATCCGGGCGTCCCCAAGCCGGAATTGCAGCCTGCGGTTGACATCGAAAAGATCTTAGACAGCAGCAGTCTAGAGGAGAAGTCGTCGACGCTGTTGCGCTCCAGAAGCAGCTCCAACGCCGAAGTATCGCAGAGCCAGATCAAAACACCAAAAAGGAGCCACCCATCGCAAAGCTACCAGTATGTGGAATACTCGGCTCCCTCCAGCGAGCTATTGCTGGGCCTTGCGATTGAGGTATCTGACAGCTCACGCAGCCAGGCAAGCAGCCGCAACGTCTCGACTCTGACGGTGTTGCGGACTCCCGGAAGATCGCATACCACTCCTCAGCGTGCAACCACTCCACCTGCTCCTCCGGTCGCGTACAACAAAACGTCTCACGTGACGCCAGTCTTGGAGCAGAACCACTCTTTTACTGGCAACTCCATCAGCGTTCCCGTCCTGGCACCAAGCAGGCTTTTAAGTGCCAATTCGACCTCCAGGAAGAAGAGCACGTCTCGTGTGAAGGGCGTGCTCAGCTCCATGTTCGGAAAGAACAAGAATAATGCCCTGAACAATCTTCCGCCCACTTCCCCGGAACTCAGCATGAAAATCAGCACACCCTTCAATGCCAAGCATGTGGCGCATGTTGGAATAGATGACGACGGCTCTTACACGGGCTTGCCTATAGAGTGGGAGAGGTTGTTGAGTGCAAGCGGAATTTCCAAGAGAGAGCAGGAGCAGCACCCGCAAGCTGTGATGGATATTGTGGCCTTCTACCAAGACTCCAGTGAAAACGCCGACGAAAACGCCTTTAAGAAATTCAAGCAAGTAGAGCAGGATGCCCACCACGCCGGCAATCACATGAAAGGCTCCTCTCCAACAACCGCGACTTCCTCGCCAAGTACAACGGCTACTGGTTCCGATGGGCTGGATGATAATGTCTTAGCACAAAGGGAAAGGACGAGTTCGTCTGTTGCAGCCTCCAGCCCGAAGAACTCTTCCGTTTACAACGTTTCTCAGCAATCATTGCACCTGCAGGGCGTTTATGGGACTCCGAACTCAAGTTTCGATGGCCAATTCATTCCAAGCCGACCAGCGCCGAAACCGCCAGCGTCCAGCGCCTCCTCGATCGTCGTTTCAGATGCTTCTTCAAACAAGAAACAGAGCACCAGCACACGTCGTTCGTTCTCCACCAAATCCAACAAGTCTTCTAGAAACACTCGGGATGAAAACGCCCCACAGCTACCAAAACATCTCCATGCAAATCAGGCCAACGCAGGCCTCACGTCAATCCCTAAGTCTAAGTCACATAATACTTCTTTGGCGCTGAAGATTCAGAACCCCCCTGCAGGACTGTCCACAGCTCCAGTGGCATCGGCATCCAAATTTAGCTCGTCAGATTTCAAGTCCCACAGACCTCCTCCTCCTCCACCGGGTGCTCCTGCACGCACGCCAATACATGCTAGCGAGCCATCTGAACATCAGACGCCGGCTAAAGCTGACCAGGAACAGGAGCCAAAGGAGTTTAAGGAGCCCAAGGAAGCCAAGATCCTTGAAGAAAAGCCCGCAGCTTCGAACCAGAAGCCAGTGCGTGATGCCAAAATGGCAGCACTCATAGCTCAGAAGAAACGCGAGGAGAAGAAGCGGAAAAACCGCCAGGTTGTCCTGAGGCTCCAGGAAATCTGCTCCGATGGCAATCCCAAAGAGTACTACAAAGAGTTGAAGAAAATCGGCCAGGGAGCCTCGGGAGGCGTCTACATTGCTCGATCGCTTTCCTCAGATGGAGTGGTGGCCATTAAGCAAATGAACTTGGAACAGCAGCCCAAAAAGGAATTGATCATAAACGAAATCCTCGTGATGAAAGACAGTCAGCATGCCAACATCGTGAACTTCATCGACTCGTATCTCCTTAAAGGGGAGTTGTGGGTGGTTATGGAGTACATGGAGGGCGGATCTTTGACTGAGATTGTCACCCACAGTGTGATGACCGAGGGCCAGATAGGAGCAGTATGTCGTGAAACCCTCAACGGATTACAGTTTCTTCACAGCAAAGGTGTCATTCACAGAGATATCAAATCGGATAACATTTTGTTGAATACCGAGGGCCATATCAAAATGACGGATTTCGGGTTCTGTGCGCAAATCAATGAGCTTAACTTGAAAAGAACTACCATGGTGGGAACTCCTTACTGGATGGCGCCCGAGGTGGTGTCCAGGAAGGAGTACGGCCCTAAGGTTGACATTTGGTCCTTGGGTATCATGGTGATCGAAATGATCGAGGGTGAGCCTCCTTACTTGAACGAGACACCCTTGCGGGCGTTGTACTTAATTGCTACTAACGGTACGCCAAGGTTGAAGGAACCAGAGGCCTTGAGCTATGAGATTAAGAAATTTTTGGCTTGGTGCTTGCAAGTGGACTTTAATAAGAGAGGAACTGCGGCAGATTTGCTTAAGGACAAATTCATCTTGGAGAGCGACGATGTGTCATCCTTGGCACCTTTGGTCCGGATAGCCACTATGAAGAAAGCCTCGGAATCTCTAGAGGATTGATTCGGCTCAGAATGTACAATGATTGTCGCGCTCAAAATCTACAGACATTGAATCGGCGGGTTCGGAATACACAAACGATTGTTTGGCTTAGAACACCGTGTCTGGTGCTAGTCGTAAACTGCAGACGTTGTGATATATATATGTAATCTATATGTGCGTGACCAACATAGAAGCATAGCTATCAGAAGCCGCCAGACATATCTCTGATGCGATCGACCTCCTCCTGTAACGCTTTCAAATCGTCCAAGATGTTGGCGGTGCTCGAGCTGCTCTCTGTGTTCTGATACACCAGATTAGTGACATTAGGAACTTTGTCCGGAAGTGGAGGACCTTGTTCCAGCGCCATTGTGGAGAACGAGCTAGCAGCTCTTCTGGATCTTGGCGGGGGCGGAGGTGCCGGCTTGGGAGACCTCTCCATGGAAATTCTGGGTGGCACAGGCGGACCCGGGCTGGAAACGCCGTTCCGGTCGTGTGAGCCGTACTGGTTCGTGAAAGATCCCTCTGCCGTGTTGTGCAAAGGGCTAGGCTGAGAGACTGAGCGTGCACGGCGCTGGTTGGGGGCTTGCGGCGGGCCACTCGGCCCCAGGCTGCTGCCAATGGTAGAATTTTGGTATGTGTTTGCAAGCGTATTGCCGGTCATTTGTTCGGAAAACGACTGAAGCGATATGGTGGGATGGGGGTCAGCCGTCGGAGAAAGGAGACGGGCCATATCTGCCGGGCCGGTGACGTTTGGCTGGAGGAAGTTGTTCCAGTCGCCCAGAACTTGCTTGTCGTAGCCCATCAGAGCCATTTGGGCGGGACCCGTCATGTTAGGCTTGAGGTACTGTGGCTGAGGCAGTAGCTCTCGGGGCAGCCTGAAGTTGGAGTTGCCGCTCAAATGAATGCTTGAAGGAACACCGTCCACCAGGATGGTGTCGACGGAGTTGAGGTTCTGGAAGTGGTTGATTTGCGGCTCCATTTCCTTGAGGAGCTGCTTCTCCTCGGGGTCCGGTGAAGACACCACAGGAGGTTCGAAAGGCACGGCGAGCGCGTTCTTGGACTTCATCCTGTCCATGAGCTGGTCCATCAGCAAGTAGTCAGAGTTTTCGTTGTAGTCGTATGTGGAGGCGTCGGTGCTGATGTCGGTGACTATCTGATCGGAGAACTTGACGCTCTTGAGCTTTTTCAGGCGCTTTTTGGGCTTCTTCTCGTCAGGCCGCTCGCCGGTCAACATGAACTGCGTGAACAGGTCCAAATCAAGCGGCGGCGCCGGGGTATCTGCGGGCGCCGGGTCGGGCTCCGCTTCGTTCTCTTCAGTGTCGTCGTTGAGGCGTTTCTTGGAGAGAATAGACGGGGGGGTGGGCACACTGGTCTCAACAGCAATGAGAGCCCGGTCGGGCTCGCGGCCCTGGAGAGCATGCGATATGAGGCGTAGCAAGGCAAAAAACTCGCCGATGTTGAGCAGGTGCAACAACTTGGCAAAGATGCGGTTGGTCTTGTCCTTGACGGCCGGCGCAATCTTGAAGTTGCTCAAGAACTGGTACACATCGGAGATCGACACGGTGCGCGAGTTGGTGCGGGCCAAAATATCCAGGTACCAGCGCATGTAGGTTTTGGACTCGTCTAGCGTCAACTGCTGGGCCTTGAGCGATAAGGGGATGGTGTTGGAGGTGTCTGCGGGCGGGGGTATACTGTCGGTGGAGTTGTTAGTGTGTCTATAGCTGGAGGAGGGGGGGCTTCTTGCGGGAGGGCTTCCGGCGGGAGGTCCGGCGGGAGGTCCGGCGGGAGGTCCGGCGGGAAAGGGGCTTCTGGAGACGGGTGGCCGGGAGGGGGCGCCGTTCGGGGTGCCAAAGAACACCGACGGAGGGGCGCCGTTGTCCGCAAGGCTTTGCGGCGACTGCCCGGCCCAGAACATATTGGGGTCCATGTAAGAGGTTGGTTGGAGGATAGGCCTTGGGACGGAGGGGGAGGCGGTCGTAAACGGCGTGCAGACTTGTGTAGTGGGAGGGCGACGTGTGGAGTGTGTGGACTCCGGGAGACAGTAGTAGGAGGTGAGTGGTAGGATCAGTAGACAGAACAATGCAATTCTGCAGGAGGATATGGTGCGCGAGCGTAGTATGCTTGATAGCTGGCGGGTTGCAGCCGCGTAGGAGGCAGGCAGGGTCAGCAGCAGACGGCAGGCAGGCGGCAGGCAGGCGGCAGGCAGGCGGCAGGCAGGCGGCAGGCAGGCGGCAGGGTAATACGGTAGAGGCGGGGATTGAGAGTTAGTGGGCAGATGGGGAGGATCCTGTGTGGTTTGATTTTTGATATTGTCTGAAAAGGGTGGGGAGGAGCAAAAGTGAGAAAGTGTAGGCAACAGTGGTGAGCAGGGGCAGAAAGTGGCATTGAATGGAATAAAGTGAAAGTGTGGTGTAGTTGTGTAGTTGGGTAGCTGAATAGTTGGGTAGTTGGTAGTTGGTAGTTGGTATTGGTCTGATATAAACAGCATAGGAAAATTCTCACCAACTGTTCTGTGGATCATCCAGTCTATATTGTATTGGTCATCTGAGCCACATGTCTCCCTAATCACATTGTCTAATCACATTGTCTAGTCACAACAGCCATTTATTACACTAGAATTGAAAAATTAATACACCCTTGCTGCAACATGCAGCTGGTCAGATACCTGGCCTATGCAATAGGCAGGTCGAAATACTCATGGCCGTCGCAGCGCCCGTCCAGTCGTCTCTGAGCGCTCTACCTAATCGTCTCTGAGCGCTTCTTGCATCAGCAAGTTGTCTATCATCTGCCGCTCGGAGTTGTGGGCGAACGGATCCTGCGACGCCAGAGCCACAGTGCCGTTTGCATTGGACCTCAGCTGCGAGTGCACGATCTTCTCGATGGAGTCGGCACTGGGCATGAAGATCACCCGCGTGCCCGGGTTCCGACTCATGTTCTGCAACGCATCCAAGTACCGGATCTGCAACGCTGCGGGCGACGACAAGATGTCCGAGGCCTTTCTCATCTGCTTGGCGCTCTCCACCTCGGCCTTGGCGTTGATGATCTTGGCCTCTCCGATGCGTCTGGCCTCGGCGGCCTTTGCAAACGAGTCCTGCACTGACGGAGGCAACGTGAGGTCCTTGATCAAAATGGACTCGATGTTGACGCCCCACTCGGCCGCGGTTTTGGAGATGATGGCTTCGATGGACTCCGCGATCTCCTCTCTCTTTTCCACCACGTCCTGCAATACGCGGTTTCCAATCACGTCGCGCATGGTGTTCTGCGTTCTCTCGTTGATGGCCGAGTGGATGTCGGAGATGGAGAATATGGCCTTTTGCGGGTCGATGATGTTGTAGTACACCACCGACGTCACCTGCACGGAGAGGTTGTCCCTGGTGAAACACGCCTGCGGAGGAAGCTCGGTGGTGTTGATCTTGATGTTGACACGGGTCAAGTTTTCCGACCAGGTGTTGACGTACGACGTTCCGGGCTCGATGGTGCGGGACAACGCACCGAACGTCTGCACCAAGCCCACCTCTCCCTGGTCCACGGTCTTGTATGGGTTCTCACACAAGCAGCAGAAGACACCACAGCAGCCGAAAATGGTGCCCATGGTCAGGATGAAATTCTGGTACGAGTCCTGGGGGGGAGTGGGGTAAGAACGGGCGAAGTTTTTGGCCACCATTTCGGGCTTGATGTAGGCATTTTGCTCCTTGACGACGGAGTGGATGGACGCGTCCGACATCTGTAGGGGATTAATGGGTCAGGAGTCGTGATTGAGGCACAGGAGTCGTGATTGGTCACAGAGTCTAATTGATTGGTTAATTGATTGGTTAATTGATGTGGCACAAAATAATTGTAGCTGATCGTGAGTGGGAAGTCGGCCGCTTTTATATCAGTGCTTGGCACCCACGACGTCACGTTTATACTGTGTAATGCGCACAGCCGCAGGAGACTGCACACTAACACCGTTTACGGCATTGTCCTAGCAAGCGCTGAGCATTGCGGAGGCAACCCCGACGGACTATTGTAGCAGGCCTCTGGGCCATTGTAGCAGGCCTCTGGCCATGGCTGCTGCAGTTTGCGTGCCTAGGTAGAGCCATAGGCCAACGGACGCTTGGAGAGATGCAGTGCGCGCGACGCTGCATCAGCTGCGTTAGACCTCAGCAGGAACGGATGGCACTAGTGCTGTGCAGGTAACCCACCGTCACCCAAGGTACAAGTGCCAGCCCTTCTCGCCCACGTAGTCCGCCCAGTCTATGCAGGTGTCGCCCGTCGGGTTGAGGTCCCACACCTCCGTGAGCGTCTCCTCGATGCGCTGCAAGTTTCCCAACTCGTACTGCTTGCGGTGCCGGCGAAACCTCCCCATCATCTGCGCCTTGTCGTAGGGTGTGCTGCACGCCATGCCACACACCATCAACAGCAACGACAACGAGGCCTTGAAGCGCGTCTTCAGCAACGCGTCTATGAGGGCAAGGCTCTTCAAGAGCAAGTGCTGGATCCTCACGGTCTTGGGCGGGAGCCGTTCGATGGCCGTGGCCAACTGGATCTTGCACACGTGGCGGTAGAGCTCGAACAACTGCACGTGTAGCGGCTTCTCGTGCGGAACGGCGTCGAGAAGTGCCATGTGGTGGGGGTGCGGCTGACACGAGTCGATGCGGTGGGTATAGTCGTCCACGCAGGCTTGCACCTTCTCGTAGTGTGCGGTCCGCATGGGGTTGGCGGCGGGGCTGGCGGAGCGGAGGAGCAGGTCGATGTGACTCCAGTCGTCCGCAAGCTCTGCCTTGGTGCTGCCGATGTGGCACATGAGCTTGTATAGCGGACCCACGATGCCCTGGAGCGGGTCGATGCCGTAGGACGGGCCGCGGTCCAAGGCCGCCTCGTACTCGTGGATGGGGAACATGGGTCCCGCTGCGAGCGCCCTCAGCGACACGATGTCATGGAACTCGAAGTCCAGAAGCATCCACTGGATGTCGTTGTTGCGGCCGAACATGTCGCTGACGGCCGAGAGCCCGCCGCACGACCGCAAGAGCCGGCCGCACTGGTACATGAAGCTGCGCCAGTTCCTGATGTCGCCGGTGCACACCTCCATGCCGATGAATATGAGGTAGAAGGCAAAGAGATACAAGATGTCGTCCTTGTGCTGCGGCTGCAAGTTCTGGCCCACCCGCTGGCACATGCACTTGGCGGCCTCCTGCATGTACCGCCAGGGTCCGGAGAAGTCACTCTTGTCTTTCCTAAGCTCGAGGTAGAAGCCGCCCCACGCGGCCAACGCGTAGGCGATGCTGTCGTTGGCGGCGGCGAGCGCCATGAACGTGGAGGCGAAGTAGTTCAGCGACTGCATGCCGATGGACACGAACGTGCAGTACTCTTTTTGGTAGTAGTCGAGGTACATGAGGCCCTGGGACTCCAACTTGGCTGCGTGGGAGAAGTGTGACAGGACGAATGGGGGACGAAGCGGTGGGGGACAGAGCGGTGGGGGGCTGTAGAGAGCCGGTCTGTCCTCGGGTCTGTTCTCGGGTTCCGGTCTGTTCTCAGGTTCCGGTCTGTTCTCAACCGGCCTGTCCTCAACCGGCCTGTCCTCAACCGGCCTTCCCTCAACCGACCTGTCCTCAACCGACCTGTCCTCCAATTCGGTCTGGAAACTGACCAAGTCGTTCCTAAACTCGTTCAAGTCGTGCACCACCAGCTCTAGATCAAACTCCACCTCAGCGTGCACGCTGTGTGTTTTATTGACAGGCTTGCCCGCCATACAAGCGGTCCCCTTCTGGGCAAGACCAGTGGCTGGTCCTAGCGCCTTACCCGGCCATGTGCACACGTCGCCGCCGCTCTTGCACCGGGAGCACACGGGGTGGACCTCGTCACACTTTTTCCTGGTGTTAGTGACGCTGGTGCTAGTGACGCTGGTGCAATTGGCCAGTATACATACTTTCTCCTGCGGCAGCGAAGACAGCCAGTGGTGGACCTGGCTCTCGCGCCCGTGAAGCGGCTTTTGCTGGCCGTGGGGACCTGGTACCCAACCGGCTGCTTTGTCTGGTCCACAGTCTCGAGCGTGTGGCCATTTAGCGTGTGGAACATGGGGTTCAGCTCTGTCGCACTGGCAGAGATGCACTGACCTCCAGGTGTGCAGGAGGGCAGGAGGACTGGTTAAACAATGGCTGGTTAAACAATGGCTACTATGACCAATGGCTACTATGACCAATGCTACTATGACCAATGCTACTATGGCCAATGCTACTATGACCAATGCTACTATGGCCAATGCTACTATGACCAATGGCCACTATGGCTACTACGGCGACAGCTCCACTGCAATACTGGCCCCACACCAGACAGCTGACTCAACGCTCCAGAACAGGAAGTAAGCGCGCCATGCATGCGCGAGATAAGGTGCCAGCATCGCAGTCTGCACGCCGCCGCCAGCACCACTATAAAGACACCGTCAGCCCCCCTCTGCGCAGCCAATGGCATACTCGGCGCTTCTCATCGGCTCGGGTGGCGTGGGCACAATCGCCAGCTACACGCTCGGGCTCAACAAGAACGTCGACATCACCACCGTGGTCCGGTCCGACTATGACCGCGTCGCCCTGTCGGGCTATCGCATCGAGTCAGTTGACTATGGGCTAGTGGAGCAGTTCAAGCCCCACCGCGTAGTGGCCAGCGTCGACCAAGCCGCCGCCCTTGGAGTCTTTGACTATGTGATCATCTGCACCAAGAACACCCCCGACATCTCCCCCATGGCTGACGTGGTGGCGCCCGTGGTGACCGACGGCCACACAGCCATCGTGCTCATCCAAAACGGCATTGACATCGAGGACGCATACTTTGAGCGCTACCCCAACAACATCGTGTTGAGCGGCATCTCGATGATCTCGTCCACCAACTTTAACGGCACCATCAAGCACGTGGGCACGGACTCCGTCAAGTTTGGGTTCTTCCACAACCCCAAGCTTCCCTTGGCCGCGCAGCAGAAATGCGCCGCGACCTTCGTGCACCTCTACCAAACAGACAAGAACGACTGCGTGTATGACGAGAACGTCAGGTTCAGCCGGTGGAAGAAACTCATTTACAACGCCACACTCAACTCCATCTGCGCATTGACCAACGTGGACATTGGGCGCTTGGAGATATTTGGCGGCACGGACTCGTTGGTGCGCGGAGCCATGAAGGAGGTGTTGGCCATCGCCAGGTCCGAGGGCATAGAGTTGCCCGAGGAGGCCATGGATGCCATGATCCGCTCCGAGGACGGCGAGTACTATGCACCATCAATGCTAGCGGATGTACGCAAAGGCAACTATATTGAGGTAGAGGTGATTGTGGGGAACCCGGTTCGGATAGCGCAGCGTCGCGGCGTGCAGGCGCCCATTTTGAGCTCGGTGTATGCCATGCTTCAGGTGGTGCAGAAGAGAATAGCCGAGGAGAGGGGGCGGATCCAGCTTCCGGAGAAACGGCCTGAGGGGACGTTTCGGGTATAGGCAAGCTACTGCGATAATGTGTGCGTGCCATTGCAACGAGAGTGCAAGCTCTGATAAAAGGTCTAGAGGTCATGAGGTCATGAGGTCATGAGGTCATGAGGTCTAGAGGTCATGAAAGTTCCAGTCACTACGATCTGTCCAGTCACTACATCTGTCCAGTCACTACGATCTTTCCAGTCATATATCCCGCTCGTAGTCTGCAGCTGACTCAGCGCTCGATAGGCCCTCGTGCCTGGCACGTGCCCGGCACGCGCCCGCGGATGCATCGCCGCATAGGGCATAGGGCCCACTAATGCCGAGCTCTGCCTATTGGCGGCTGCCTATTGGCGGCTGTCCATCATGCAGTCAAAGCTCTCCTGTAGATGGCCTGCCCAGTGCCATGTGCTCGCGAACATCGAGCGCGGCAGGTGCCACGGCGAAAAAACTCGCAGTCACGTGACCCACCGACGTGACATCCCGGGTTCGGAGCACTGGCCGGGTGCCCGCCGGCTGGGGTGCCCGCCGCCCGCCGCCGACCGACGCGCATAGCTGGTGGCCGTGTACGGCTCAGTCCGGGCCCAAGCTGGTGTTACTGCTGCCACTGGTGCCACGATCGGCGTTCCTCCCCTGCGGCATCTAGTTAACGTCCATGCACCGGCGCTAGAACGCACGCACGCGCCAAACATCTACTTGACATCGTCCAAGAAAAGTGGCTTGCCTGGCTGGAGAATGTTCCGCCAGACCACGGCAACAATGGAGGTGCACTTTTCCCGACCGCACTGTGTCCGAACCCGAGTGTCCCTCTGGCTTGTGTACACCGCCGAAAACTGGGCCTGCCATGGCTGCTCATGTGGTTTATAAGCCTCGCCAGGAATGGCATGTTCGCTCGCACTTGGGGCCTGATGAGGCCTGATGACACATTGGGACGGATTTGAGCAAAAAATTCCTGGTGCATGCGTGCGACATCGGCTCTAGGTAGCGTTGCGATGAGCACTAGACGAGCAGGCGGCGGCGCAGCACCTTGTGTGCCGTCTCTTCGCTAGCATTGTTTCGAAAACTAAGGTATACGAGGGCCGCAACGGAATTAGGTCCGACTTCTCAGCTTGACGTCGAGATGAGCTGCCATTTGCTGCTTGGTGCGCATGCACAAGCATGTACTCGACGAGCGTAAGTGCCGAGCGTGCATACATCGAGACACCGAGGCGACGGGGCTGCAAACCGTCATGGACGCCCGCCAAGAGCCCCAGGACGCCGGCCAAGGGGCAGTCTAGGGGCAGTCTAGGGATTGTTCAAGGGCCGTCCAAAAGGCCGTCCAAAAGGCCGTTTCAGGTTTCCCCAGGCCTGATGACTTTGCATGGCTGGAAGGCGTCATGTGTGGCCGCCGGTCTAAAGTGCCTGTCGTCAGTATAAGCGGTGGTGCATGCGAAGATGAGAATGCCAAGGGATACGGCGTGCAAGCAATGTGCGTCAGCAAAAAGCGGTAATTTAGTAAAAGCAAAATTTGCACGGGCGAGCGCACTGTTATCTCATCAATCAAATCTATTTAATCAATCTCATATCTTGATCATCAGCACCACTTTTTCATCAGCACCACTTTTTCTCACCCAATGAGCGCCGAGCAACCGCAACCCGAAGTGGCCCCTCGCCTCTCATCGCTGGCCTCCACTGCCTCTGCGGATCAAGACAAATACCAGGAAAAATTCCAGGACCAGAATGCTCCAGAGTACGAGCCCGTCCGTGTCACCGGTGTGCTGAGCTTCTTCAAGTACTTGGTCACGCCCCAGGTGGACAACTCGCCTGCAGCCTCCACGTCCAAGTCCCATGGTGTGCAGATGACCGAGTTGATGACGGCCCAGTACAATAGACCCATTTTGAAGATTGCCTACTACTTCGCCGCCTTCATCTGCTCCTACGTCTACGCCTTGGACGGTACGTTGCGGTCGAATTTCCAGATTTACGCCACGGCTTCCTACAGCCAGCACTCGCTTTTCACCACCGTCACTGTGATCAGGTCCGTGGTTGCTGCTGCTGCGCAGCCCACTTACGCCAGATTGTCCGACTACTTTGGCCGTTTGGAGTTGTTTTTGGTGGCTATTATCTTCTACTTCGTGGGAACTATTGTGGAGTCGCAGGCCTTCGATGTCCAGCGTTTCGCGGGCGGTGCCGTGATCTACCAGATCGGCTACTCCGGTGTGCAGTTGATCTTGGAGGTGGCCTTGGCTGACATGTCCAACTTGAACTGGCGTTTGTTTGCGTCGTTCATCCCGGCGCTTCCTTTCATCATCAACACCTGGGTGTCTGGTAACATCTTCACCGCCATGTACCCCGCACACTCGTGGTCGTGGGGCATCGGCATCTGGGCCGGAGTGTTCCCTGCCGCTTGTGTGCCATTGCTTGTTTGCCTCTGCCACCAGAGATGGAAAGCCTGCAAGACCGAGGCATGGCAGCGTCTCAGAGCCGAGCGCAAGCAGCAGAACTTGGGCAGAAACATCTTCGTGGACATGTTCTGGAAAGTCGACGTGGTGGGCGTCCTCCTCATCATCTGCGTGTTTGGCTTCATCTTGGTTCCGTTCACCCTAGCAGGCAACAAGACCGCCACTTACGTTAACTCCACCACGGCATGGAAGCAGGCGCACATCATCGCCCCTCTTGTGGTGGGAGTGTGCTTGATCCCCGTTCTTGTCTTTTGGGAGTGGAAGCTCGCCAAGTTCCCCATCATCCCGTTCACGCTTTTGAAGGACCGTGGAGTGTGGGCTGCGCTCATCATTGCCTGTCTCATCAACTTCATCTGGTACATGCCCAACGACTTCATGTACACGGTGTTGGTTGTGGGTATGAACACCAGCATCAAGGCCGCCACCAGAATCACGTCGTTGTACTCGTTTGTGTCGGTGATCACCGGTCCACTCTTGGGCTTCGTCATTGTCAAGGTCAAGAGAACGAAGGCTTTCATTATCTTCGGATGCGCCTTGTGGTTTGTGGCTATGGGTATCCTTTTCCACTACAGAGGCTCAAACACCGGTCTTGAGCACCAGAACATCAAGGAGGGTGTGATTGGCGGCTTGTGTGTGCTCGGCTTGGGTGCGGGCTTCTTCACCTACACCACGCAGCTCTCCATCCAGACCTGCACCAACCACGAGTACATGGCCGTGGTTCTCTCGCTCTACTTGGCGTCGTACTCCATCGGCTCTGCTCTTGGAACCGCCGTCTCTGGCGCTGTCTGGACGCAGCTCATGCCCAGCACCATCTTCAGAAAGATGGCCGCTTTGGGCGCAGACACCTCGCAAGCCACTGCGGCCTACGGAGACCCATTCACGTTTGCTACGACGTACGTGTGGGGAAGTCCCGAGAGAAGGGCCGTGGCCATGGCCTACGCCGATATCCAGAAGAAGATGTGCATTGTGGGACTCTGCTTGTGTGTGGTCTTGATTGTCATGGCCTTGTTCTTGAGAGACCACCGCTTGGCCAGCGTGCAGTCGTTGGATGAGGAGGTTGACCACGAGATGGGAGTCCACGGTGAGAAGCCCGCTTTGGGGGACACGGTGGTTGTCAACAACTACGACAAGGACCCTATCGCCATATTCTTCCGGAACCTCTTGCACGGTGGAAAGCGTTAGCACCACCTTAATTTGATGTATAGACTAATGAGCCATGTAATATAGGTTAAGTGAGTACGATAGACACTTTCATAGTGACCAAGCTGGTCTGTAGTACAAGATGCAAGAGATTGACGAGAGATAAGACCAACAAGCAGAATGTACAATGAAAGCAATGGCGATGGCCAAATCGCTGCGCCAGAGCGAACAAGACAATTTGTTCCATGACGATACCGAGCACGAGAGTGAACAAGACATTTGAACACTTAATTAATGTTGGATGTTACTAGCAATTCGCTGCTCAAGATTAATTCAAGAGTTACCAGGGATCATATTCTGGACTTCTAGTCAACAAGTAAAAACATTTACAATTAAGAATAATACACAGTATTTGAAGACCACTCACAGGGGAATCTGGATAAGACAGAAACTTGACTACTGGTGCGCTAGCGTTTAGAACTCAACACCAGTTTAGAGGAAGCGTAAAATCAGAAGAGCAAGAAATACATGAATTATCATAACCTACCGGATTGTAGGAGGTCTACTATGGTGCGCATGAAGCCTGCAGCAGGTCGAAGGCCACCCACCCAGAACGTAGACGCCAGATCACCGGTAGAATGGGGAAATTAAATGTTAACTCAGGTAAATGGAAACCCAAATACGACATTGTAATCAGGAAGAATGACGAGTGTGCACGAGCAGGTTCGTAGTTTTACAGTAGCCTGTCAGGAAGAGTGGAAAACGCGCTTGGGGCACCCTGGACATTGACAGACAGTTGCATAATCGGTAACTACAGCAATTTATTAGATTTAACATGGTGGAGAGTCAAGTGGGTTCACGAGGAGCATTTTGGTGGAACCTCTGGATTATATGATTAAGAAATTCGTACTATGGATCCTGGCTATTGCCAATGCAGAAGAATTATTAGCGAAGAATAACATCTCCACACAGATAAATTGAGGAAAACCGATTTCGAACGACTTTGCAAGAAAAGGTTCTTTAAAAGTTGTATGAATAAAGTCACTCATTAAAATTTTAAAGATAGTCATATTATTGAGCCTATACTGCGATAAGTGTTGGATAGAAGGCAATTTTGAAAGCACCTTTTATAATAGAAAAGCGAGTGAGAGATTCACCATTGCCCTATCGTGCATCTACTTCAGGTCACGGTGCCTTCTGTAGTACTGAGAGGTCGCTGGTGTAGCAGCTGGGAGGGTGCTTTGGCAAAAGATGTATGAAACTCTTTTTATCTATGGTATTTTATGAAACATGGACTTTCTGCTTTTTATGGAATTGCATGTTCTCTGTAATCTGCAAGTATATCACTGTCCACACTGTTTCACTGCAAGATCACCTCTGTCCAAGATAATCTGCCCACGGCCAGATGACAGTGTTACCACCGATAACTGACGATAGGGTCTGGGGAAAGTAGAGTTCTATAATGTTTTTAAGATAGTTTAGTCTATAATATTCGTGAGTGTGGACTTTTTAGTGTATTAATAGTGCATAAAGTAGCGTAGTGTCAAGATAGGTTAGGGTGCAAATGACTAGGATGTAGTACTAGTGTATAGTTCTGAGTATAGTAAGGTGACTGGGTATAGTTTAGGTTATTGGATTAGTTTAGGTTATTAGATTAGTTAAGTTATTAGATTATTAGGTTAGTCCAGGTTAGTACATGTTTAGGGTACTGAAAAAGTAGCTCCTAGAGACACCATGTTCTGTCAACTAAGGCTTGACAACAATGCAAAGTCACCAACAGCCCGTTGTCGAATCGCAAAACCCCAACTTTCACATCCCATTTCTGTCGGCGCTGCAGCCTAACTCAAAAGATAGAGTGGTCGACAAGATGCTACACGCCTTCAAGCAGCAGCTAGTGGCTAGTAAATTGAGGCAGTATCCAGCTCCTAATGAGCACGCTAAAATTAATCCAGGAAAAGTGACAGTCAACAGAGAGCTTGACGCTAGCAAGGCGGTCTTCAAGTAAGGACCCACATGTAGATCAATAATGAAAGGTGGGTTTGGAGAGACATGCCTCATGTATCCTCATTGTGCTACCAAAGCGACAATAATAAGCCAACTACACAGACCTCGTTCACACAGATGCAACAGTGGACGAAAACCCATTACGATAGTTGAACATCACACCAGGTCAGTGCACACAGTCCATTTCTGAAGGTGAAGGGTCTCTGAGGTATGCGCAGTTGGCCAGGACGTATCACTTACAAAAGCAGAATCGTGGGCCATTAGTTCCATTACTGCTTGTTGTTGTCCGAGAACGTCCAAGAACCAAAAAGCTTTGTCCGAACTCTGTCGGATAATGTTTGAATGTATGTCCAGGAGTCAACTCAATACCCTCTGATACCCTGTAGGGGCTGACCTATACTGGATTCAAAATCTTTTGACCGCAGTGTTGTTTGGTATCAAGTTCTCTTTCGACTGGAGTTCGTCTGGCCTTCATGTTTCTCTGACTGCATCTCCTAGCTGGCCTACGTCTGCTAACTCCATACAAGTCGGAGTTGGTCCTGCAGTGGACGCATGGCTGGCATCCTTGGGCATGGCCAGGTAGATTGACTAGGCACTCATCAAGCCGTTTCGGACAACTTTCGTGAAGTCAAAACAGCTCTATGCAAAGACCGCTCGTAAATGCCTCGGAGCTCACAGCTCAAGAGCACGATACACATTATTCAGTGCCAGACGTCAGAGCTGTAGGTAGTCTGGCAGGGGAAAGCATTCAACCCACGAATTGAATTCAGAAGAAACAAGTTATTGGTGCAGAACAGGCTCAGCTCCGCGCCAGTGTCTCCATCACAGCTTCAGAGTCTTCTGCTATCGACTTTCTCCGCGTTTCCCTCCTAGCAGCCGCTGCAAGCAAGAAGACCAGATGAAAAGTGCATGTTGTTTGCGTATTAGTGTCTCATGCCCACGCACTTGCCTTCAGTCCTCCCATCTGCAGCCAAGACTCCAATGCTACCGTGCAAGACTTCAAGCCACGCCTCCGCAGCTCGGGCTCCGCAACAGACTCACCGCCAGCGCATCTGCAACTCGGCCTCTTCAAACATCTTGAACGTCTCGCGTACATCATCCTTCATCTCCTTGGCCATGCCCACCAAGGGCGTGGAAGATTTGTTGAACATGACGCAGTTGGCGAACATCAACATGATGTCGCGCTCCAACTCCTTGACGGTGTCGTAGCTCTTGTCCGAGTCCTTGAGCTTGATGTTTTTCAAAATGGACTTCAAATCCTTGGGCTCGTAAATGATATCCTCGTAGTTCTTGGCCTGCACGGCCGTGAGGAACGGTGAGGAGTAGCGGTGCTCCTCGATGGTCTTGACGAGGTTGACGGCGATGTTCTGGAACCGCTTGCGCTTCTGCGCCAGTGTGAACGGGGACTTGGGTCTCTTCCTGACCTCACGCTCTGTGTCGTGTTTTGGTTCTGCGTGGTGTTTTTGCTCTGCGTGGTGTTTCTGCTCTGTATGGTGCTTTTCCTCTGCGTGGTGTTTCTGCTCTGTATGGTGCTTTTCCTCTGCATCGTGATTTTCCTCTGCATCGTGCTTTTCCTCTGCATCGTGCTTTTCCTCTGCATCGTGATTTTCCTCTGCATCGTGATTTTCCTCTGGTGCCGTTGCCTCTGGTGCCGTTGCCACCGGCGCCGTCGCCTCTGTCCCAATTTTGGCCTCGTGGAGTACTGGTTGGACTGTCTCTTGCGGACTCTGGTCTGGAGCCTGCACTGGTTCCTGTGGTTCATCTTTGAGATGGGGCTCTTGAGCTTGGTCGTGGTCCTGCTCATGCACTTCGTTTTGTTCTTGAGCATCATTTACCCCGCCTACCTGGTCGTCCTGCTCATCATCGTCCTGCTCATCATCGTCCTGCCACCCTGCCCCAGCGTCCTCTTTGACCTCCACCGGGCTCGCGCTCGCTAGAAGGCCCGCATCGTCTTCAAGTGCTGGCTCCGCCTTCACCGCCTTATCGATCTCCGCAGTATCGATCTCCGCAGTATCGATCTCCGCCGTATCGATCTCCGCCGTATCAACCTCCGCCGTATCAACCTCCATGGGCTGAACAGTCGGCGGAGTCTCGACAGTGGCCGGAGGCGTGTCGGCCGCCACTTCCCGGAGATACCTTGATTTGAGGTCGTCGAGTTCTCGGAGCAAAACATCGCTGTAGTTCATGGAACACTCGGCCACAATTTCCGGCGCCACGGTCTTGAAATTTAGTATCCAGCGGTCGAGCAGAACCTGGTCGTCAGACTCGATGGAAAGAAGCCGCTTGAGGCCCGTCGTCGCCACCAACGAGCGGAACTGGTCAATATCCAATGCCTCATCTGGGCTGGTGTAGTGATGGGCGGCTTCGTAGGCTCGAATGGCCTTGCCTAGCAAAGCCAAGAGTTCCGAGGCCGGCACGCTACCAAGCTCCGGGCCTGCCGTGTCGAGATGGTTCCGAAGCGTGTGGATGGTCAATAGCACGTATAGAGACTTCCTAGATTCATCCATAGTGGTGTTGATGTGACGCGCACGGAACTGGCGAGCGCATAGGCAGTTACGTATTCACGGTATTATCGATGATATGTTATGTACTGTAGTGGGTGCATTGATGCTCCTTTATTTCGTTACAAGTAATCTTTAAGCTCTGGTGACTCTGGTGACTGGTGACTGCTGACTCTGGTGACTGCCTAACCTCTAACTCTGCCTAACCTCTAACTCTGCCTAGGCCCTCCGCCTAGCTATGCCGCCTCTGGACCACCGACTTTCAGCTTCTCGCTACACCGTTCAATACTTCTTTAATTCCAATATATACACTTTGCTGGCACTTGTGCCTTAACGCTTTTGCATGTTCTGCATCAACAATGCACTGTGGGTTAGTATGTGTCCGGCCTCGTTGTCCCCTCAATACGTACTTTTGCTCCTGGAATCTCTGGCCGACCCGTTCGCTGTGCTTCAAGAACTTCTCGGAGCACTTGAAAATGCACGACGACTCCTTGGTGGACAAGTTGGCCGAGGTGAAGTCGTTGACGCAGTCCTCGAAACATCTCGACACCAAGTTGGAGTACAACCTCATGAAGTCCTTCATCTGCTTGGCCTCCACGACCTGCTGGAATTCCTGTTGCTCTTTGACATTCAATTGATCCATGTTGCGTACTGTAGTTGGTGCACACTTGCTTTTCTCGCCTTTAAAAACTTTTCATCTGGGCTCAACACGACCGCGAAATCCGGGGTCCTCCTGGCCCATAACCCTGCACCGCCAAGACCACGGGACGAGGGAGCTGTATCGGACTGTATCGGACAAGGGAACTGTATCTGGCACCCACACATGCACCGACACAGACCTATGACGTCTGCTCGGCTGCTAAGGCTGCGACCCTAGCACGGGCACACGTTGGGAGCCCGCGGAAAAGCACTGATGTCTCTGATGTTCTCCATATGGCTCAAGTACGCCAAGAGCCTCTCGAAGCCCATGCCAAATCCGCCGTGCGGAACTGTTCCGTTCTCCCGTAAAGATAGGTACCACAGCATGGCGTCAATGTCCATTTCTCTGCGGCTCATCTCACGCTTCAACCTCGTTGCGTCCTGCTCTCTCAACGAGCCCCCAACCAACTCGCCAATCTCTGGCACAATCAAGTCGTAGCACGCCACTGTTTTGCGCTCAGTCGCCGCCGTGACGCCTTTGGAGAGAGGCATGTAGAACGGCTTCTGGTGTTGGGGGTAGTCGGTGATGAACACGGGCGACTTGAAGTGGGTTCCTGCGAGCCATTTCTCGTGCTCCGTCAGGATGGAGTCGCCCCACGCGAGTCTTCCGCGACGGCCCTTGGCCTTTGGGGGGTCTAGCTCCTCTGTATCCAACATCTCTGTGTCTAGGGTCTCTGTGTCTAGGGTCTCTGTGTCTAGCGCCTCTGTATCCAACATCTCTGTATCCAACATCTCCGTGTTGAGAATGTCTATGGCCTCGGTGTATGAGATGCAGGGCCAACGGTCGTGGCCAAGAAGCCCGTCCCACGTACTCAGAATCTGCGAGTCCTTGGCGTACCGAGAGCTGGTGAGGTCCAGCAAGCTGCCCGTCTCCGAGGGTCCGAGAGCCTTTAACCTGGACACCACGCCCCGGATCAAATCCTCAGTAAAGTCCACGAGCTCGCGCACATCAGTCACATGGGAGATCTCGGCCTCAAGCATCCAGAACTCGCTCAAATGCCGCGTGGTGTTGGAGTACTCGGCCCGGAAACACGGCGACAAGGTCCACACGCGGTTCAACGACGCGGCTAGGATCTCTAGATGTAGTTGCGACGACACGGTCAAGTACGACGGAGCGCCAAAGAAGGCCTGGGCCTTTCCGTCCGTCTTCCCCGCTTCTCCCTTCAGCTGTCCCACAGTTCGGGCTCGAACAGGCTCCACCCGGAACTGCTCGCCTGCGCCCTCACAGTCAGCGGACGTGATGATCGGGGGACTCACCTTGATAAAATGACTTTCCTCAAACACACTTGCAAGCGTAGACTCCACGCGGGACCGGAACCGGAGGATGGACGCCAACGTCGACGTGCGGTGGCGAAGCGTAGGCAAGCCCCGGAGAAAGCTGAGCGTGTGGTCCTTCTTCTGGAGCGGGTAGGTACCGGGCACGTCGCCCACCACCGCCAAAGACTGGTGGTGGTTGCTGGGGTCGTACACTAGCTCGGCCGACTGGTGGCCCCGCGACTCCTGCCACCAGCCCCTGACCTCAATGCTCTGTCCCACCTTGAGGTTGTGCTTGGCCAACACCTGGTCCGGGCTGCGCACCACGATGTTCACCGGCAGCGCCAGCGAGCCGTCGGCAAGATCAATGAAGCCAACATTCTTGGACGAGCGAATGGACCGAACATGGCCACGCACCGTGACGGCGACATTTCTTTCGTGGCCATGGATGAGCTGCTGGTGGGAGGGGGGGAGCTGGTATGATGGGGGGAGCTTGTAGGAGGACGGAAGGGTGCTACAGAGCCTGACGCTTGACCAAGAAGGTCGCGACGCGCATAACCCCGTGCTGCCCGCGCCATTGGCCGTTTTTGCCATTAGCACCGGCGTACAGCGTCTTCTGAGGAGCATTAGTTGATGGTGGAGTGCGATCAGATCGCACCTACACCATACAACACCACACCATACAACACCATACAACACCATACCATACAACACCATACAACTACACCATACCACACCATACCATACAACATACAACACCATACAACAACATACAACACCATACAACAACATACAACACCATACAACACCACACCACACCATACCACACCACACCACACCATACTCCCATAATTATACCATCATTACACCATACTCCTTAACTAGGACCATACTCACCATTCACCAAATGCACTCCCACCACTCCCACAGTGGCCAATACATTCTGCATGGCTCAGGCCTCTTGGATGATATCGTCCTCACAGCAGCCGCCAAAGGCTTCTCCCACTACTGCCTCACCGAGCACATGCCTCGCCACAACGACGCTTATCTCTACCCCGAGGAGAGAAAAAAAAACTACTCGCTGCTGGACCTCCAGGCCGATTTCGCCAGGTATTTGGACCACGCCCGATCCATTCAAAGCTCGCATCGGCCCATGAACATCTTGGTCGGCTTCGAGGTCGAGGGCGTGGACTTGGACCACATTCTGGCCGCCAAACGCTTGAAGGAATTCGTCGATATGTGTGTGGGCAGCACACACCATGTGCACGGCATCCCCATCGACTTCGACGCCAGCTCCTGGCTCCAGGCCATGGAGGTGTCGGGGTCCCCGCGGCGTCTCTTTCTAGACTACTTCCGCTTGCAGGGCGAGATGATCCGCCAGCTCCAGCCGGACGTGGTGGGCCATTTCGACTTGATCCGCTTGTTCCTGCACGGATCCGATGCGTCCACGGGCAAAGCCCTTGCTGACGTAGACATCGAGGCTGATTGGCCCGACGTCTGGACGGCTCTCTCGGCCAATATCCTGCAGGTGGTGTCGTATGGCGGGCTTTTTGAGTTGAACTCCGCTGCCTTCAGGAAGGGCTGGTGCTCGCCTTATCCCCAGGCCGATGTATGTCGCCGCATCCTAGCCTTAGGTGGAAGGTTCTGCTTGTCGGACGATGCGCACACCGTGGACCAGGTGGGGCTCAACTATCCCAAAATGTGGCACTTTGTCGTGGACGTGTTGAAGCTACCGACCATCTACCACTTGGAGCGGCGGGCCGGACGTACCGTGGTGGTGGAGGACTCTGTGCAAGACTTGTCCACACGTGCGTTCTGGACAAGCTCCTGAAACTGCATCTCTATGATATGTTTATTACGGGCACTATACTGTTCCGTTGGCCTGCTGGCCACACAGCGGAAAAACACCGCTCATTTGGCGCACCTAGTAGGATCTGCCGAACATGGTGAAGTTCACAGCTAGCTTGTCACATCTGACACACTTCTGATCCTTCTTCAACTCGGACTGGTCGTAAGGTGTGCACAAGGATTTGGCGCCCATGGATGGCGCCCTGTCGTCCTGCTCCTCTTCCTCGCCGTTGTCTTGCTTGGCAGAGGAATCCTTGATGTCGTCCTCGCACGCGGGGACTCCGCACCATGGCGCCAAAATCACGTTCTTGGCGTTCAAAGTGGGGACAAAGTCCTTCCAGTCCTCCACAAGCACGCGGTGCTCGTCAAACACCTTGCGTGCATTCTCCAACAACTCCTTCTGCATCACCTCCAAGATGTGGGCAATCTCCGTGGTCAAGTCCTCCAACTTCACCGTGTACTTCTTGCTGTTGTCACGTCTGACGGCCGTGACCACTCCAGCAGCCAAGTCCTTAGGACCAAACTCCACACGCAATGGCGTACCCTTCAACTCGGCATCGGCAAACTTCCATCCCGGAGAGTAGTTGTCCCTGTAGTCACCGGTAACCCTGATGTCAGCATCGGCCAACGTTTGCTCGACCTTCTTGGCTCCATCGTTGATCTCCTTTCTTTGTGCGTCGGTGGTCTTGGAAGTCAAGCCGACGGGAATCACCACTACCTGAGTCTGGGCCACGCGGGGAGGCAACACCAAGCCCCTGTTGTCCGAGTGGGTCATGACCATCACACCAATCACACGCGTGGACAAGCCCCACGAGTTTTGGTGAGCATACACTCTCTCCTTGTCGGCACCTTCAGGGTTCTCCACGGAGATGTTGAACATCTTGGAAAAGTTAGTTCCCAAGTGGTGAGAAGTGGCACCTTGGATACCTCTTCCGGTGGCAGGCACGAAACCCTCCACAGTGCTGGTATACTTGGCGCCAGCGAACTTCTCGTTCTCGGTCTTTCTGCCCTTGACCACAGGCACAGCCAACAAGTCCTCGTAAATGCTCTTGTAGTAGTCTAAGATGCTCTCGACTTCCTCTGCTGCACCTTCCTGGGTCAAGTGGGCGGTGTGGCCCTCTTGCCACAAGAACTCTCTGGTTCTCAAAAAGGGCTGGGGGTGCTTGAACTCCCACCTCACGACGGAGTTCCACTGGTTCAACCTCAAGGGCAAGTCACGGTGCGATCTGATCCACTTGGCGTAGTAGGGGTACATGACGGTCTCGGAGGTTGGTCTGATGGCAATGTGTTCGTCCAACTCCGAGGAACCAGCACGCGTGACCCATGCCACCTCCGGGGCGAAGCCCTCGATATGGTCCTTCTCCTTTTCGAGCACCCTAGAGGAGACAAACATGGGGAAGTAGGAGTTCTGCACGCCGAGCTTCTTGATGCGCTTGTTGAACCAGCTCTGGATCTCTTCCCACACAAAGTACGAGTTGGGGCGCAAGATGTAGCACCCGGACACGTCGTAGTAGTCCAACATCTCGGACTTGACCACCACCTGCGAGTACCACGACGAGAAGTCCTTGGCTTTGTCAACCGTGATGCCGATGAGCTTGGCGTCGTCCAACTTGGCAGCGTCCTTCTCCTTCTTGTAGGCCTCCTTTCTGGCGGCAGCGTTGGCGAGCGGAGCGGCGGGGGCAGAAGCAGCGGCCTCAGTCTGGAAGTCGGTGGGGATGATCTCGATGCCTGTAGACTGCAAGAAGTCGTTGACGGTCTTGGAGGGGAGCGCCACCTTGGCCAGCGCCGTGGACAACTCGAAGGCGAGGTCCTCCTTGGCGTAGACAATGGACAGGTCCACCACGAGCTTGATCTTGCCGGCGCATGCGCTGGACAAGTTGGCAATGGAGACCTCCTTGGCGGAGGTGGCAAAGAATTCCTGCACCAAGGCGTCGTTGGCCAATCTGGGTTCCTTGACTCCGGCGGCCTTGGCAATGGCGCCTGCGGGAGTGGCAGTGGAGGCCAATGCAAACACCACCACCGGCACAGGCGTGGCGGTCTTGGCGGTTTTGGGCTTGAACACCAAGGTCTTGGTGGGGATGGCGTTTTCGGCCGACACGGTGGCCAACGAAAGGGCCGCTAAGGTTTGTTCAAGTGCCATGAATGCTGATGGTGCGCTGGAGAGTGAAGAAAAAATTGTGCGCGGGTAGGAATGTAACCATATTGAATAGTGCAAAGTGCAGATCACTGATGTAGTAGATGCACACTGGATGCATAGGAAACTTACACACGAAGCCAAGCAGATGGTAGTGAACTACTGTGATGCTAAACTGATACGAGTACACTACTTACTGAACAGACCCTAACACTACTTACTGAACAGACCCTAACACTACTCTTCTGAACAGACCCTAACACACACTTACTGGATAGACACTAACACACACTTACTGAATAGACACTAACACACTGCATTACACACTACACTAAGTAACTAACACAGTTTCAATTAAGTACACTTTTAGACACTGATGCTTTGCTCGACACTACAGTACACTTATCTCCTGAGTACTCATAGATACACTGTTATTTGGTGCGCCCCAAGGAATAATAGTATTTCTCAGGTTGCCCAGAAGGTTCCTGATGACGTATCTAGAAACCGGCTAAGATGCCCGATCATGAACAACCCAACATCTCGACAGCCCTAAGGCCGTCGCTAGGCATCAATGGATGCATCGATACGCTGGTTACTGAGAACACTACAAGTAACTTACTAACTGTTGTATCTTTAGTACGCCTAGTGTTAGTGGCATTTGTTGATGATCTCCCAGCAAGGCGACGAACGGGATATAATAGTCCATACCGACCACTGAGTACGGTCTATCTGTCCGTGTGGGCTCGCACACTCAGAGCTAGGACAGGACTCACTAAACACTAATGAACATACAGGTTAACGAACATTTACAAGACACTAGCACGGTAACAAGACAGTCTATTTTAATAGACTACTTACTACTGACTCTATTACTCACCAGACTCTATTACTCACCAGACTCTATTACTCACCAGACTCTATTACTCACCAGACTCTCTATTAATCACCAGACTCTCTATTACTCACTACACTACTGTATTTCTCACTAGAGTACTGTATTACTCACTATACTACTCTATTACTCTTTAGACTACTCTGTTACTCACTAGGCTACTCGCTAGACTACTCACAATAGTACACTCACTAATGCACTACCCTAATTAATAGACACCAGGATACTCACAAATACTACACTATCACTATCTAGTCAGTCTCGACTCCAGGACACTGATTCACAGGCGTCACCCCTGGTCCCCAGAGCAGAACATTATTGGATCCTGTATAATTAGGAACTTCACCTGCAAGCACCTGTCTTCCAAGGTTTTGCTTATTGTCTTTCTATTGAGTCTATTGAGTCTGCTTAGAGTGTGGTGACCACCTATTCTGCAGTGATGGTGCGGCTTCCAGCAGAACCAAAAACTAGCATTCCCGGATATGCAGAGTCTAACCTCTTATATCCCGAAAACATTCTGTCTAACTGGCCGAACCCCAAGTTACCAAGACTCCCAGAATCCACACTGCCAACCTGTGAGCTCTGCGACCTGCACACTTGCATCACCAGGCCTGCGAGGAAAAAATTAGTCGCCTGAGTCACCCACAGCCATGTCCCAAGTTTACGTTAACGAGAAATCCGGCGCTGACACCGCCGGCGCAGGCACCGAGACCTCGCCCTTCCAGACGCCCGCCTTCGCCCTCTTCACTTCCCCCGACGCGAAGGTGCTTGTGTACAAGCAAAAGGACGACAGCGAGCAGTTCGAATACGTTGAGATCTCAGCCTCCGCGTTGAAGAAGGCCAAGAAAGGCGCCGACGGCTTGAAAAAGAAACAAGAGAAGCAGCTCAAGCAGGAAGAGGAGCAGAAAAAGAGACACGAAGAGGCCTCCAAGAAGTTGGCCGAGTTGGACTTGATCAAAATCGAAGAGGACAAGTCCTTGCCCGACGCCAAGAAGATCAAGTTGAGGGCCGTCCAGGACAACATCGGCAGCCGTGTCACCGTGCAGGGATGGGTGCACCGGTTCAGGGCCCAGAAGGGGCTTGCGTTCATCACATTGAGAGACGGCTCCGGCTTCTTGCAGACGGTGTTGAGCGGCGACTTGGCCAAGGCCAGAATCACCCACGAGTTGACCTTGGAGTCCACCGTGGTCGTCAAGGGAGTCGTCGAGAAGTTGCCCGAGGGCAAATCTGCGCCGGGCGGCGTCGAGTTGAAGGCAGACTTCTACGAGGTGGTCGGCTTGGCCCCCTCCGGTGAGGACTCCTTCACCAACAAGGTGCAGGAGAACGCCGACCCCTCGTTGATGTTGGACCAGCGCCACTTGACCATGAGAGGCGAGACGTTGTCGGCTGTGTTCAAGGTCAGGGCCGTGTTGTTGGGCGCCATGAGACAGTTCTACCGCGACGAGGGCATCACCGAGGTCACCCCTCCATGCATGGTGCAGACGCAGGTCGAGGGGGGCTCGACCTTGTTCAAGTTGGACTACTACGGAGAGGAGGCCTACCTCACGCAGTCCTCGCAGTTGTACTTGGAAACATGCTTGCCTGCTTTGGGTGACGTGTACTGTGTGCAAGAGTCCTTCCGGGCCGAGAAGTCCCACACCAGAAGACACTTGTCGGAGTACACGCACACCGAGGCCGAGTTGGCTTTCCTTTCGTTTGACGAATTGTTGGACCACATCGAGCGTCTTTTCGTCAACGTCATCGCCACAGTTTTGGCTGACCCTATTGCCGGCCCCTTGGTCAAGAAATTGAACCCCAACTTCCAGGCCCCCAAGATGCCATTCAAGAGAATGCAGTATATCGACGCCTTGGAGTGGTTGAACGAAAATGGCATTCCAAACGAAGAGGGCGAGAAATTCAAGTTTGGTGATGATATCGCTGAGGCTGCTGAGCGTAAGATGACTGACATGTTGAATGTGCCTATTTTGTTGACCCGCTTCCCTGTGGAAATCAAATCCTTCTACATGCAGAAGTGCTCGGACGACCCAAGGGTCACCGAGTCTGTTGACGTGTTGATGCCCAACGTCGGTGAGGTGTGCGGTGGCTCCATGAGAATTTTCGACTTTGACGAATTGCTGGCTGCACTCAAGAGGGAGAACTTAAACGCCGCCGACTACTACTGGTTCATGGACTTGAGAAAGTATGGTACCTGTCCTCACGGAGGCTACGGGTTGGGAACCGAGAGAATCTTGGCGTGGTTGTGCGACAGATTCACCGTCAGAGACTGTTCGTTGTACCCTAGATTTTCGGGCAGATGCAAGCCATGAGCGGGACAAGTAACATACATAGGTTTAATCGAGCATACAAACGTTTCCACGGGCGCAATGCCCATGGGCATTGCTACTGCTGATCTGGTCTAGACGTTGTGCATATGGGGCGTGCACCAATCAAATGTTAGTCACCTTCCCAATACGGCAGGTGCCGAGCGTAAGCGCGGTGGTGAATCACACTTTTCATCGTATTTAGACCCTTCTTCTTCTGACTCTCCAAACTTGATTCAAAATGTCTAAACCTTCCGAAGCCAGATTGTGGGGTGGCAGATTCACCGGTGCAAGTGACCCCTTGATGGACCTTTACAATGCTTCCTTGCCTTATGACAAGGTCATGTATGATGCTGATTTGACGGGCACAAAGGTTTACACCGAGGGTTTGGCTAAGCTTCGCCTCATATCCCAAGACGAATTGAGCGCAATTCACCAGGGCTTGGAAGTCATCAGAGAGGAATGGAGAAATGGGCAGTTTGAGGAGAAGCCGGGAGATGAGGATATCCACACGGCCAACGAGAGACGTTTGGGTGAAATCATCGGCAAGCACATTGCTGGCAAGGTCCATACTGGTCGTTCGAGAAATGATCAAGTTGCCACTGACATGCGAATTTATGTCCGTGAATCTTTGACCAAACTCATCGAGTTTTTGGGCCTGTTCATTAAGAGCATCTTGAAGAGAGCCGAGTCGGAGATCGACGTCTTGATGCCAGGATACACCCACTTGCAAAGAGCACAACCAATTAGATGGTCGCATTGGTTGAGCTCATACGCCACCTACTTCACCCAAGACTACAATCGCTTGAAAGAGATCTTGGAGAGGGTCAACCAGTCACCTTTGGGTGCTGGTGCTTTGGCAGGCCACCCATACGGGATTGACCGCGAGTATTTGGCCAAGGGTTTGGGCTTTAACAGTGTCATTGGTAATTCCTTGACTGCCGTGAGTGATCGTGACTTTGTTGTCGAGACCTTGTTCTGGTCGTCCTTGTTCATGAACCACGTCTCCAGATTCTCGGAAGATTTGATCATATACTCCACTGCTGAATTTGGCTTCATTCAGTTGGCTGATGCCTATTCCACGGGCTCCTCATTGATGCCTCAGAAAAAGAACCCCGACTCTCTTGAATTGTTGAGAGGCAAGTGCGGGCGTGTGTTCGGCTCACTCGCCGGCTTCTTGATGTCGTTGAAGTCGATTCCGTCAACCTACAACAAGGATATGCAAGAGGACAAAGAGCCTTTATTCGATGCCTTGACAACTGTCGAGCATTCCATCTTAATTTCCACGGGCGTCATCTCAACCCTTAAAATCAACAAGGAAAAAATGGAGGGTGCCTTAACGATGGACATGTTGGCCACGGATCTCGCAGACTATTTAGTCAGAAAGGGGGTTCCGTTTAGAGAAACTCACCATATTTCCGGAGAGTGCGTGAGAAAAGCCGAGGAGGAGAAATTGTCGGGCATTGACCAGTTGACTTTTGATCAATTCCAGGCCATTGACTCCCGCTTTGCAAAGGATGTGGTAGATGTCTTTGACTTTGAAGTCAGTGTAGAAAGAAGAACCGCAACCGGTGGTACTGCAAAATCAGCTGTCATTAAGCAGCTCGAAAGCTTGGCTGCTCAAATTGATTAGCCGTTTAGTAATAGTCACAAAAATAGAATATCTGAATCGAACTAAAAGTATGAACCGATGTTCATGGTAGCTTCCTGCCCCGAGCTGTTTTTTATTGCAGTAAAAGAGCAGAGAATTTATCCTTTATATACTTTTCTATTTGTGTTTCTTGCGAGGGCCTTGCAGCTCGCGTTGTTTCAGGTACGCCAGATCCCTGTTTCCGCAGCCGCATTTGCAGCTAAGCAACCATTCATTCCTGGACTACATAAAGATACATGCCCCCAAAACCAAAACAATATTTCTCTAACCAACAATATTTCTTCAACCCAATAATGATCAAGGATAACTCTCAAATCTTGCAACTCACCAAGCTTCACAAGCAGATTCTGGAACTCTCCAATGTAGAGTTTGCCAGCAATGAGTGGGAAAAAGAGGCATTAGAGGCGATATCCCAGGCCTTGCCCCTTGTTCCCGTGTGTTCTACTTCAGAATTTTGCTTCTTTGAACCTTTTGCTCGAATAGTTGCCAGGTGTCATCCTAAGAACACTTTCAAATCCAGTTTTCTCCATTTGTTGCTCTTGCATATGTTCAATCTGAACCTCTACCCAACTCTAGCAAACCCAAGCATGCTTGAGCTGCTTCAGGATATTATTGGAAATAACGAAAATCAGAAAATAACCGCTAATAGTGAAATGCAGGATCTCGTGAGTCCTTTTGATTACTTCTTCGATTTAAGAAAATTTGCAGAAACCAACAAAGATCAAACTGATGCATTACTTAGATCGTTGACTGGTGTCCTCCAATTATTGGAAAAGCTTCATGAAGAACCTAATCCCTCTTGGCATACTTACGGAGAGATTGTGAAATTCATGCTGCAGAGCCGGGGCCACCGCGATTTGGTAACTTTGATGTTCTTCCATGATGAGAAGTCGGTAGCGCTTGTACACCGCACCTCGCTCTTATCCTCTTCTGCTCTTCTGCAGAAGCACTCTCAGTTGATTGTTGAAATGCTCTTGTTGAGACCTTCTTTGGTTGCAACAAATTCGATGTTGAAAGCTTTGCCGGGGGCCACCCGTCTTATCCCAATTTATCCGCAGCAACAGCATGCAGCACTTGAAATCGCCCACAACGTCCCGTTCCGTTTCATACTCGATTTATTGAATCAGTCACATCAAATCCTTGATTTCATAGATTCGACCATTCTCGCATGCACATCGATTGCTTCGCAAAAAGTGCTTCTCCTCTCAGCTTCCAAACTAAGGCTTTATAGCGAGTTCAACAGTATTTCCTCGGCACGTTCTTTGCTTTACGTAATGAACCAGCTTGGTTGTGTCGTGGCTAGAAAAGCTCTCCAGCGTACTGGGGAGGCACAAGCGGCGGAGGCATTGTTCAACCTAGTGGACCCTAAAGTGCAGTCGTTACCCCCAACACCAAAGCCGAATTACTTTTTCGCAGAGCGGAAAGTAGCCCACGAGGACGAAACAATAATGATGATGCAAACCTTGGAGGAGCTCAACGAGTTGCAATTGATCTTATTACTCATTCTAAAGTTTATCAGCAGAACCATCATTGATGAGCTTGAACAAGTTGCTGACCTCGCCGGAACTCATGAACTTGCAGATAAAATACTCATTCGCAACTTGCAGCACACGTTCACTTTCCTTTTAGCAGCCAAAAGGTGTAACAGCGCAAGCGATGAAGAGAGCAACGTCTCCATCGAAATCGATGCATCAATCGTTCAAGTCACAAGACGCATATTCCAAACTTTGGAGGGTAGGGCCGGATTGATATGGGTTACTTTATACAATTTGGCCAATGATCTATGCTATGCGGAAATATCCATGGTACCTACGGTGTTGTGGTTTCTCAAGCAAACTATCGAGAAGCATAGCAACGAGACGCAAGCTGCGCTCATTGACAGTGGCATTCGGGTCTTCATTGAAACTTTTGGAGATCTGCCTACGCAGGTAGGTGGCGAGGAAGAGGATGGTTTCGTGGAACTTCCACACAGCGAGTACGCATTCTTGTATCAGAAACCAGCGCCATTAACAGGATTCCCGGAAGAAAAGAGTTCGAAGGTTCAGAACCAGGGCAATTCGGGAGGCAGACAGCAAAGCGTGCACGTGGATAAGTATAAGAAGTAAGCCGATGCCAGTCCACCCAGCCCGGATCACGTGCATAGGCACGTGCGCGAACACCCAGTTTTCTCTAAAAATTCGAGATGATCATCTCGCATAACCAGCGATAAGTACACCATGGTCTTGAAGTCGACCTCCGCTGGAGATGTGTCTGTGTACCAAGTTGCTGGCTCTAATGTATCGAGGTCTTTGCCCGACTGGATCGCCCGAAAAAGAAAAAAGGAGTTGAAGAGAGATGCTGATTACATGAACAGAGTTGAGTTGATTCAGGATTTTGAATTCAGCGAAGCGTCCAACAAAATCAAAGTGTCCCCAGATGGCCAATTCGCCATGGCCACCGGAACTTACAAGCCGCAGATACATGTGTATGACTTTTCAAACTTGTCGTTGAAGTTCGATAGACACACAGATAGTGAAAACGTGGATTTCCAGATCATCTCCAATGACTGGACAAAATCCATCCACTTGCAAAACGACCGCACCATCGAGTTCCACACTAAAGGAGGAATACACTACAAATCTCGCATACCAAAGTTTGGCCGCAGTTTGGCCTACAACCACTCGAACTGCGATGCTCTCATCGGAGCATCTGGGAACGAGCTCTACAGACTAAATTTGGACCAAGGCCGCTATCTCAGCCCTTTCGTTTTGGACACCGAATTGGGTGTGAACTCCGTGGACATCAACTCTGTTCATGGGTTGATGACCGCCGGACTCGAAGACGGAACAGTCGAATTTTGGGACCCCAGAAGTCGGCAAAGGGCAGCCAAGCTCTTCGTCAGCGATACCTTGGGAGAGTCCACTCAGGTCACAGCAACCGTTTTCCGAAACGACGGGTTGAACTTTGCTTGCGGAACCTCGTCAGGAAAAACGCTCTTGTACGACTTGAGAGCAGCCACACCCACCATTGTCAAGGACCAAGGATACGGGTTCGACATCAAGAAGATTCTCTGGATTGACGAGAACAAGAGCGACTCAAACAAGATCATGACGTCGGACAAGAGAATAGCCAAAGTGTGGAGCAGACTCGACGGTAAGCCCTTCACATCCATGGAGCCCAGTGTGGACATAAACGACGTTGCATACGTGAAGGAGAGTGGTATGCTTTTCCTCGCCAACGAGGGAATGCCCATGCACGCCTTTTACATTCCCAATCTTGGGCCAGCGCCTAGCTGGTGTTCGTTCTTGGACAACATCACGGAAGAGTTGGAGGAGAAGCCCTCGGATTCGGTGTACGCCAACTTCAGGTTCATCACGAGGGACGATGTGGCCAAGTTGAACTTGAGCCACTTGATTGGTTCCAACGTGTTGCGTTCCTACATGCATGGATACTTCATCAACTCCGACTTGTACGACAAGGTCAACTTGATTGCTAATCCTAATTCATACAAAGACCAGAGGGAGCGTGAGATCAGAAAGAAGATCGAGCAGGAGAGAGAGTCGAGAATCCGGTCCACAGGCACTGTCACCAACACCAAAGTCAAGGTCAACAAAGACTTGGCGCAGAAGTTGGCCGGCACTACCAAAGAAGATCTCACCAAGGACGACCGTTTTGCGGAAATGTTCGAAAACCCCGATTTTGCTGTCAATGAAGAGTCTCTTGACTACCAGCAGCTTAATCCAAAGAAGCCTACCAAGGACATCACGGCCACGGCTAATGCGGGCGACAGGCGTCGCGGTTTGACGGCGGCCGAGGAGTCGGACGAGGAGCGTTTGAACGGCGGCGAGAAAGCGGAGTCGGAGTCGGAGTCGGAGTCGGAGGCGTCGGATTCTGAGGATGACGCAGAGTTGACCAAGAAGCAGGCCGAGAAGGTGCAGAAGCAGTTGGCCAAGTTGCGGGAAAAGAAGAAAGAGCAGCAAGAGAGCGACAGATTCATGAACGAGTTCAGTGCAGTCAAGGAAAACGAAACAGACGCCAGGCAAGAGGAGACCTTGGGCACGCAGGTCAACAGGCTCAACAAGGTGGCCAAGGCGCAGGCCGAGAAGCGGCAGGGCTCGCGGGCCAGAAGCCACGGCAAGGGCGAGATGGAGCTCACGTTCAGGCCCAAGAGCGAGAAGAAGGTCAAGTTCCGGGCGGACCACGACGGCGACGAGACCATGAAGGGCCGAAGCAAACAGCGGTTTGCGGGGCGGAGAACCGCGTCCAAGAACCAATTCCGGGGTATGTAGAGATGAGCTGCTAATGGTTGAAAAAAGATATCATCGATGTACGATAGTCAAGGTCCTACATAATAAAGAACCTCAATAAAGAACCAGTCAATAACACAAGAACTAGTCTATAACACAAGAACTAGTCTATAACACAAGAACTAGTCTATAAACAATGGGTCTGACAAAGATCCACTCACACACAAACATCTAAGAGAATACCCCCCTCTGTCGTCACCCCATGCGGTCGAGGTCACTCACTGTACACACCGTCACTCCCGCAGCCCGGTACCTGGCATCGGTCTCTGACTCATGCAGACCATTGACAGCTCTGCAGAGGTCCTTCACCACATACGTCTTGAACCCCAACTTGGCACTGTCCACAGCAGAGCTCAACACGCAGTAGTCATACGCTATACCAACAAACACCACCTCGGACACGCGGTGCTCGCGCAAGAACTGCTCCAAGTTCGTCTTGTGCAAGCCCCAGACGTCGCCAAACGCCAGGTAGTACTCTCTGTCTCGTAGCATGCCCTTGTGGACGTGCTGGACCGGGACCTGCACACGGCCCAACGCCCTCTCCACCAGCGCCTCGAGCTGCGCTCCGGCCGTGTGCTGGACACAGTGGACCGGCCAGAGCGTCAGCTTCTGAGTTAGCACCGCGCCCGACGAGTCCGCCGACTTTTCGGGATGCGAGAAGTACATTTCCGAAAACGGCGCCATGTTGTGCTGCGATGCGAACAGGCTGTGGTCGCACGGGTGCCAGTCCATGGAGGCAGCCACACAGGCCCAACGGCTGTCTGAGAGTAGCAGAATGATGCCTGGGATGATTTCACGGCCATTTGCAACTGCTAGCGAGCCGCTGGGTGGCAAGAAGTCTTCCTGGACGTCTACGATGACGAGAGCAAATTTGGGCATGTAGTATGAGTTCCGCGCGCAGGTGTGTAGAGTAGTAGATTACTATGGTGTAGTGTAGAGTATTATTATGGTGTAGAGTAGTAGCTTACTATGGTGTAGTGTAAAGTATTATTATGGTGTAGAAAAGTATTACTATGGTGTAGTGTAGTAGTGTAGTAGTGTAGTAGTGTAGTAGTGTAGTAGTGTAGTAGTGTAGTAGTGTAGTAGTGTAGTAGTGTAGTACTGTAGTAGTGTAGTAGTGTACTAGTGTACTAGTGTAGTACTGTAGTACTGTAGTACTGTAGTACAGTGTTTTTCAAAACTATTCCAATCAGCGCGGCAGTACGATTCACACCACTCTAGCGGAATTATTCAGGCCAAATGACGTACACCAACTTTCATTAAACTTCAATATTCTGAAGTCATAAATTTGGACCATCACTTCTTATATACTACATGTTAAAGTCTTGCAACTACAATCAAGAGTCAAAACCGACATAAGTCAACTGGTTTCGTTATTATCCGGTACACAACAACTTGATTCTTGGTCTGAATACTTTAGCTACTGTGATTTGAATCGTCCTGCCGCGCTGATAGGAGTAATTTTGAAAAACCCTGTAGTGTATTACTATGGTGTAGCGTACTGTACTAGTGTAGTAGTGTACTGTACTAGTGTAGTAGTGTAGTGTACTCTACTAGTGTATTAGTATACAGTGTACTAGTTTAGTAGTATACAGTGTACTAGTGTAGTAGAATAGTGTACTAGTGTAGTAGTATAGTGTACTAGTGTAGTATAGTGTACTAGTGTAGTATAGTGTAGTACTGTAGTAGTGTATTACTATGGTGTAGTGTAGTAGTATAGTGTACTAGTGTAGTAATATAGTGTACTATAGAATAGTGTACTAGTGTAGTATAGTGTACTAGTGTAGTAATATAGTGTACTATAGAATAGTGTACTACTGTAGTATAGTGTACTAGTGTAGTATAGTGTACTACTATAGTATAGTGTACTACTGTAGTATAGTGTACTAGTATACAGTGTAGTATAGTGTACTAGTATACAGTGTAGTATAGTATACTGGAGTGTTCTCTACCTTCCCATGACACTTCTCACTTTATTCCAAAATCTACATCTTTCCTCACTTAACTCTATCATCTGTATCTTGTGCACGAACATCTCACCTACTTCCATGACAGTCCTTGAAACAACTATCCCACTCTGCCTTGCCACACTACGCAGCAGTGCTCTGGAGCCTCTAGTGCTCCTCTGCCTTCCAGCTGCCCAGGAACATGTGCTGCACATACGCCAATTCATCGTCTGTGGTGCCGGCACCCATCTGCCCCACGTTGGGGGAGAAGGACGTGATTGGCAAGATCAACACATCCTCGATCGCCAAAGGCACGCGCATGCCCGTGAAGAGCTCCCAGTCAATCACCTCTCGGAGCTCGCTCGTCTCCTCACTCTGCACGATGCGGTTCATGTACTCGAACACCTTGTCGGTGAAGATGCCCGGGCCTGTCCAGTCCATGATGTCGCCGCCCTCGTCCTTGCCCAACACGCTCTCCAACTGCTTTTTTCTCTTGCGGTCCAACGTGAGCGCCGAGATCTTGGCTATCAAGTCGCGAAGCATGGGGTGGCCTTTCTTGGCCATGATGGTCCACTGGCAGAACTGGATGCGCCGCGCATACCAGTCGTGCCAGTCGGGCCTGTCGGGGTCAGCCTCAATGCCCACCACGAGGCCCGCTATGTTGGGCTTGCCCCAGATCGTGGCGTTGTGCACTACCCACGTGTCGATGGGCTTGATGCCCTGCGTGTCGATATCCGAGTACACTCCGCCCTTGGCAAAGAGAATGAGGTAGCGGAAAAAGTCGGCCTTGAGAATGCTCTTGGGCATGGCGCCCCATGCTTCCCTCACCTCCGGCACCTCTGCATAGAGCTTGTTGACCATCAAGTCGCACTGGTCGTCGCTGATCAAGTAGTGCCGGTACTCGGCGTTCCCCACGTCCCAGCGGTCGTGCAACTTCCTGTATCCATGGGGAAAGGTCTCGTGATCCAAGCCCACCTTCCACGTTTGCCAGATGTTCTTCTGAAAGCCCTTCTCGGGCTCGTACGGAAAGCTGGAGCTAAGCTGCTTGTGCACGGTGGATGCGAGAGGGGGGGCGGAGAGCCGCTGGCTCTGGAAGTTGAGCCCTTTCTCCTTGTAGTCCTTGTTGGCGAGAAGCTGCCGTTTTAGGAGCTCCTCCTTGCTGGCCATTGTGGGCTTGTGGTTGGGGATGTTGATGGTGCGGTAGAACACAAAGACCAAGACAACACATGCAAGGGCCAAGGCCCGTGTTTTACGTACGGGAGCCATGGGAGGAAGACGCTATGTGTTGTGAAGAGGCACTGGTGCACACGCATTCTCACCTACTACACTTTTTTTTACCTCTACACGACTGTTACACGACGGTAGCTATCTCTACACAACTGTACTACACAACTGTACTACACAACTGTACTACACAACTCTAACACTGTCTACACAACTGTACTACACAACTGTACTACACAACTCTAACACTGTCTACACAACTGTACTACAACTGTAATACACAACTCTAACACTGTCTACACCACTGTAACGCATTTGTTGCTTCCGTTAAAATAATACACCTTTATAGAACACCAAATGTCTAAATCAAATATAAGCCATGATTTTAAACCCAAAAAGAATGAAAAAGATAAAACATTCAATGAAATCTATAATAAATAGAACGATATCTTTCGACATTCCCATTCCTTTCCCTTCTTTTTTTTTTATTTTCTTTGTATTTTCCTTCACGTGTTGCGTGACTGAAAATAGTAATATTCAAATGAACCCACCCTCAAATGGTCCATTACCGGATGGACAATAAAAAAACCAAGACAAAAAAGAAATAATAATATGCAATAAATACAAGGGCTCGAACTTCGTATCATGCATCTCCTCGAACAATTCAGACATCCAAAGCAACAAGCTTAAATTAAAGGACTCCAAAACACCTTTTCTCTAACCCTGTTGAAAAAACACTAAAATGGATCATTGTAACAAAAAGCAATCCAAAATCAAACTTTCTGTGGTTCCGCTTTACCACCACGAAGTGCTGTGGGATTGGTTCCCGTAGTTGGAAGAGTACCCTCCGTTTCTGGAGCTTCCGCTGTCGGATCCCCAGTTGTTGCTGGAGCTGGAGCCCCACGAGCTGGCGGAGGAGCCGCCATATCCGCCTCTTCTGGCGTCTCTGGTGCCTCCCATACGGCCTCCGCCCAAGACTCCACGTCCGCGGCCGCCGCCTGCACCGCCGCGACCGAACGAGGACTCTCTGCTGATTTTCACCAAGAAGTCGGGAACCTCCTGGTTGGCCTCAGTCAAAAGCGAGATCATGTCTTTGGCAATATTCTTGTTGTTTCTGTTGAAGAAGGATGTTGCAACACCAACATTACCAGCACGACCGGTACGACCGATTCTATGGACGTAGTCATCAATGTCGCTGGGCAAGTCGTAGTTGATAACGTGTTGGACATTTGGAATGTCCAAACCTCTAGCGGCAACTGCCGTGGCAACCAAGATTGGGGCTTGTCCGCTCTTGAATGCTTGGAGCGCCTTCTCTCTCTCGTATTGTGTTCTGTTACCGTGGATGGCGGTAGCGGGGAATCCTTGGTCGTACAAGAAGTCAGCCAAGTAGTCGGCCATTCTCTTGGTCTCGGTGAAAACAATGGCCAAGGAGTTGTCAGCTGCGCTCAACAAGTCCAAGATCACCGATCTCTTCTCATCATCCTCAACCAACAAAATCTTTTGGGTAATGTTGGCAGAAGTAGAGCCGACTCTACCAACAGACAAGAAGATGTACTCTTTCAAGAAGTCTCTGGCCAACATCTGGATGTTTCTGGGGAAAGTGGCAGAGAACATAAGAGTTTGTCTGTCCTGGACGTCGGGCATGTCACACTCTTGCACGATGTGTCTGATTTGAGGCTCGAAACCCATATCCAACATTCTGTCGGCCTCGTCCAACACCAAGTACTTGATGTTACGCAAAGAGATACGGCCTCTTTCCAACAAGTCGGTCAAACGACCTGGGGCAGCCACCAACAAGTCACATCCTCTCTGCAAGGTTCTCATTTGTTGGCCAATGTCCACACCACCGTAAGCCACGGCGGGACGGACCCAGGATCTGTATGTGAATTTTTTGGCCTCGTCGAAAATCTGGGAAACCAACTCTCTGGTTGGGGCCATGATCAAGATGGTAGGGTACACACAGCCGTACGAGAAGCCGGACGACTCTGGCACAGGAGCAGGGCCGGTCATGTAGCACTCAGACAAAACTGGGAACAAGAAACCACCAGTCTTTCCGGAACCTGTTTGTGCACAGGCCATCAAGTCTCTGCCCTTGGCAACAATTGGAACAGAGAACTTTTGAACAGGGGTAGGCTTGACGAATCTGGACAATTCAATGTTCTCAACCAACAAGGGGTCCAATGGTGGCGAGGTGAAAGAGGTAATAGCCTCTGGCACGTCGTCACCGTTGGCCTCCACGGGAATGTCATCATAGTTGTCGAAGTTGATACCAGAAGACTGGTGGGCAGGGTCTTCAGCCACGCCAAACAATTCAAGCTCCATTCTCTCGTTACGTGGAGCAGGCTGGTGCTTGCCATCGACCCAACGGCCAACTCCAGCACGAGGAGCGCCACCGTTGTTGGAGCCGCCTCTGCCGCCACCAAAGCCGTTTGAGCGACGGCTTCCGCCACCGAAGCCGCCACCGAAGCCGCCGCCAAAGCCACGCGACTGGCCGCCAAATTCGGAGGGTTCACGACGAGGAGCAGAAGCGCCTCTGTTTCTAAGGTGTGGTGGGACAAAAACGGCCTTTTGGGGCTTTTGGGTTCCGTTACCACCACCGTTCAACGAAAGGTTGTTCATTTGATTGGATAAATCGGTCATTTTCACTAAGGAAATATGGGGGTCAATCTGGGGGGTTTCCTAGGGAAGAGTGAAGATTGTAGGCTGTATTTATACGGCTTTCTTTTTTTTCCTCTCATTTTTCGCCCTTGTATGCAGACGGCCTTCCTTTTTTTTCGCGCCTTCCCATTGCCTCACGTGCACTCCGTCACGTGCAGTACTGTTTACGAGCTGCTATCAATTGAGTATCCATTGGCTATCCATGCGCTGTTATGAGCACCGTAGATCGAAGCCAACTGCGTCGCTCGTGGCCACCTCTCCGCTTAGGCCGTGGTCTCTGGCGGTCGCCAAGCCTAGTCAAAGTTGAAGACGCCCTTGTCGACGCGGTCGTTGGCATCGGAGTTGTTCACCGAGTCCTCGTTCAACGTCACCGTGGCGTTGGGATGGGCAAAGCACGTTCTGTTGTCGATGAAGGAGCTGGTGGGGGTGATGCTCTGCGAATCCGGAGCGGTGTAGAATGGGATAGAGCTGCGGACTTCGTTGCGGTCGAAGGGCGCGGCGTCGTAGTCCTCCTTGGGCGTGCTCTCCTCCTCTTCGTCGCTGTAGTCAATGTCGAAGTCGTCTTCGAGTCCCAAGCCGGCCACATCGTTGTCGAGACCACAAACATTGTGCTTCTTTTCGAAAGCCGATTTGTTGTGGCCAGTCAAGTACTGGGTAAACGGTTTCTGCTGCTCTCGAGCGTTCCAGTTCAAGTTGCGGCTGACCGAGTCGATGTACTCAGTCTTGCTGGAGCGCACCGTGGGGAACGGGAAGGGGCTGGCCTGCACGGTGACGTAGAAACCCTTGTCGATCAAATGGCGGGCCTTGCCGTCGAAGGAGGCCCACGCCTTGGCGCGGCTCGAAGAAGGTACCTTCACTTTGAGCGTCATGCCGTCAGGCAAGAGAATGGGCCGGAACGATAGCGTGTGCGGGCAGATGGGCGTGACGCTGATGGCACTCACTTGCGGGTGCACCAACGACCCGCCTGCAGAGAGGGAGTAAGCGGTGGAGCCCGTGGGCGTGGCGATGATCAAGCCGTCTGCCTGCGCCACGGTTAGTAGCGACCCGTCGCCGTACAACTCCAAGTTGGTGACATACGGACTGGGCCCCCTATCCACGACCAACTCGTTCAACACTTGCTGCTCCCGCAAAAGCTTATGTTCCGAGTTGTACACGCGACACGTGAAGCGCATCCGCATGTAAGCCCGAACTCCGGAGTCGAGCACCGACGTGAGGCGCTTACGGAACTGGTCGAAGCGGAAGTTGGTCAAAAACCCGAGCGACCCGAGCGCAAACGACATCACCGGCGGCACAATGCTTTGGAACAAGTTCAGCACGTGCAACACCGTGCCGTCGCCGCCTAGCGTGATGCATAGGTCGAACATCTCGGGGTTCTGGCGGATCATGCCTTTGGTCCAGAACTTGAGAAGCGTACTGGCCTTGGGGTACGTCTGCGTGATCTTAGCCACGTCGAACCGGCTCAGCTCCCGCAACTTGTAGTCGACAAAAATCAAGATGTCGTCCTGGCGATTGAGCAAGAACTCCACCACCTCGCGCGTCAAGTACACGAGCGAGTTGTCCCGCGCCTTGGTGACGATCATCACCGCCTTGGCATGAAGCTGGATGTTGGCCTTGCCCAAGTTTTTGGTAAGCATGCGGACGCCGTTGGCGGTCTGCGCCAACTCTGTGTGCGACTTGACCTGCTTCAACTCGTCCTTGTTTAGCTGCTTCAACATGTTGGTCGGCGCCGGGCTGGCGTCTTTGTGTCGGCTGTTATCCTTGACTTTGCTCATATCTTTGTGTTTTAGCATGGACTTGTTTCTAGAAACGGGGCTGCTGGAGTGGGGCGTTACACTGGGGGTTCGCTGGGGAGTGGACATTTCAAGCCTGGACACCGCGTGTGGTGACTATGCGTTTTGTGAATGAACCGTGATGGGAGCGAAATGCCGACTCAGGTCAATGAAAGCCGCTGCCTTGAAAGCTGCGTGGTATGCGGTTGTATGCGGTTGTATGCTGCCACCAAATAGCCGCTAGAATTATCCTGAACCTGTAGACTGCTAAAGATAGGGGTAGACGGACAATTGGTGCAATTGCTTCTATGCTGCGTGGTGTAATGGCCCTGGGCTCACTGTTGTGGGGATAGATCAAGGCGGCGGTTGCTCGGTATATCAGAAGGTTTTGAACATGGCCGCGCACGTGACCCGCGTACTGCCTGCTTGAGAATAGGAAGTGTGGTAGATGTTTACTAATGGACCTGGGTGTGTGGTGGACTCTGAGTAGTCGCCGTTGCATAGTGGATCTACTAGGCTGTTCAGAATTCTTTCACTGTAGGCTATTTGGGGCGTGGGCTGGTATGTGCAGCTTGTCTGTACGGGCTGGTATATTGACTATCCCAAGAGTGGGGTCTTTAGGTCGTGGCCTCCGACACTCTGCACTTCCATCCGCTTTCCTTGCCGTTCAACAAAGGCAACGATGCTCCGAGACACCAGCCCAACTCGTTGTTGGCTATGGTCTTGGCAGTTTTCAACTCCCTACTCAAGGGAATGTTGTAGCCGGTGTGGAGCATGGCAGTGATGAAAGACAAATCGAGACACCAGTTGGGCTCCTCCTCCAATTGCTGCACAGAATCTCCTAGAAGTACGTTCTTCCAGAAAGCCGAGCCCGCACACACGGTCTTGGTCAAGTCCTTCAACTCTTCCACGGTGAAAGACGATGGGAAGCCCAAGGGGTTGGTGCGGTCATAGAAGTAGGAGAACACGTACATCTCCGAGTTTTGGTGGAACGCTTTCTGCAACGAGGGCTGGTACACGCCGTTGAAAGAGCACGACTTGCTAGTACACTCGGAGTCCATGTTCAAAACCTGTTCTGCGAGCTGTCTGCACTGAGCACCTGAAGCCTCGGCGGGGCCCTTGAAGTTGACCACATAGAACTCCAGCTCGCCTGCCTCCACGATCACATCTTTCACCTCAGCGCCCGGGGCCAAGCAGGGATTGAGAATCTTCCCCGTGCCTGAAGCTTCCTTGGCAGCAGCCTTGGACGAGTATTTCGTCAACGACTCATCTTTAGAGCTCTTGACCACCAAGGCGTTGATCTTGTTTCGGCCCTGCATCAAACCATAGCCCAAGTGGCTGTGTTGGTACAAGACAAAGTCACGGTCACCGAACGAGAACGCGTACTTGTGGTCACCCTCGATCATCTTGCCGGAGTTGGGGAACTCCGGCTCAAACACAATTTGCGTGGAGCCTCCGCCCAAGTCGAACACAGCGGCAGTGGGCGTCTTGTCCTTGGAGCCGATGTTGCCCAAGAGATAGTTGGCAGTGATCCATGCGAAGACACCCTCGTCCTTTCCTTCCATAATCGACACACCGTCGCCCTCCACCACGGCGAAAGGATAGGCTGACTCCAAGTGTCTGCGCACCTCGTTCAAGATGGCCGTTGACTTCTCTGTGCCGAGCAATCTCAACCCAGCAGTGGCCTTGACAGCCACGGGCGTGCAGCCCTGCTTCTCCTTGGGCACAAATGAAACAGCAAAGTCCAACAACGGGTCCAAAGAAGCCGCAGCGCCCTTTGTGTCCGTGTCAAAGGACGACAAACCGGGCTTCAACATCTTGAACTCCTCTTTCAACAAGGCAGGCGGAGACACGCAAGTGTCAAACAGGTAGACGTGCACACGCGAGCCGGTGGAGCCAGCGTCGACCATCACCACGTAGTCGGTGTTCTTGCAGTCCGTAGCAGGGCCCTTTCCAGCGGCCGCCGCCTTCTTGCGCTCGTCGTCCTTGTTGTCGTCGTAGCCGACCTTGTTGGCCACGTTTTCTGGGAGTTTCTCGCCCTCCGCCGCAGGCTTACCCAGCGGGATGTCGTCGGCCGGCTTTCCATTGGCCGGGTTGAAGGGCGCCTTGGGATTACCCTCTTTGATGGCATTTTCGCTGGACACGGGCACCTTCACTCTCGCAGTCGAGGGGTTTTTGAAGGAGTTGGCCGAAAAGGCAAAGTAGCCGAAGATGCTGAAGAGCACAAGGGCAGCCACCGCCAAACGGATGTTTCTGGTGTTCAACATGGGGATGGAGAAAAGAGCGAGAAGAGGACAGGAGGATGAGAGCGCGTGCTGCGCGCCTGGCACGCGATTCTGCGGAATGTCAGTTTCCAGTCCAGGCTTTGACTATGCCAATGCCTAATGGGGCCACAACAAATGGCCATGCCACGGCAGGGAGTGTCAAGTCGGAGCGCATTTAACCACGGCTGCTGTCACTGGGTCACTAGGTCACTGGCTCACTGGGTCACTGGCCACTGGAAACTCCAGCTCTAGTCTGTCGTAATGAGGCTGAAACACGACATGGCGGTGGTTGTACTTCACGGCGTGCTCCTGGCTTATTAGAGCGGAGATAGCGTATGGCTGGCCTTGGAACGCAGAGTGGGACAGAGAGCTAGGCACTGCAGACGGGGTGGCAGGTGTAGCTACCCGGGAAAAATTGCTGATAGAACTGTACTCAGATCCGCAGGCGTATTATAATACCCCTGAGGACAATGGTAGCATCGCAGACGATTAGACGTGTGTACCGTACAACGTCGATCTAAACACCAAGCAGTCACCCACACCCTACTCTGGTAACTATACAAACTGGCTTTCCTTTGGGACGAGCCATCAACGAATCACCTGGTAGGTACCAGACGTTACTACAGAACCTACTGTGGTGTAGATTATGGAATGTGTAGATGGGTATGGTGTACTACAATCTATATGCTTCATCTACACTATACCAAACTACTGTAATACTGTGCTATATTATCAATATTCTTCTAGTGAGGATGGTATTATGGGTTAGTTTAGTAAATTATGGTATGGAATAGTGTTAGTAAATTATGGTATGGAATAGTGTTATGTAATAGGTATTATGTAGAATGTGGCATTGTTGTTAAATGTGTGGATTACGGTATGTGGGATGTGTGGATTACGGTATGTGGGATGTGTGATAACGGTATTTTTAGGTATGCATGCACAGATTATGGATTATGGATTATGATATAATGTTATATTCTTCAATTGTCTAATCTTAATTAGGTGTTTAGGTTGATGGTTTCCAAGGTCAGGACTTTACCCTAGTCAGACCTCTAACAATGAGTGATCAGTCGAGGTGCCGTTTGTCCGTGTGGGCAATAAGCTTGGTATAAACCTGGGTGGATAGCCACTATTAGGTTCTAGAACCGTGTGGTTGTCTACCGACAGCGAAGGGCTATTCACTGATGAGTCTTGTACTACACATGATGATTTAGGTGTATTATTGATGGTATGATGGTATGATGGTATGATGGTATGATGGTATGATGGTATGATGGTATGATGGTATGATGGTATGATGGTATGATGGTATGATGGTATGTATGGTATGTATGGTATGTATGGTATGTATGGTATGTATGGTATGTATGGTATGTATGGTATGTATGGTATCTTATATGACTTATTGTATTATGGTCGGAAGCACCTGTCAAGCCAATGTACATCTGGAGCTATAACTAACTTACATGCATCGGTGAGCCTTAGACCTTACCGAAATATGACCCATACTAATCCGTGGCACACTAATGTCAACGGTCACGTATGACCTGTTCATTGTCGTGAAAAGCAGACTAAGTGTGTCACGACCATTCAGATTGTGGACTGTTCAGCATGCAGACGTTAGAGGACTGCGTCATCTTCTGCATTATCTTCTGTGCTTCATATCTTAATGCTAGCCCACGCCTACCACATGCTTCCTTTCGTGTCGCCTCATGCTACGTTGTCATGCCTGGATGCCATGCCCCGTAGTGGCAGAGCTTGGTATGGCCGGCGTCTCGTCGCTAGTTCAGCACTGCATGCACCACTATCTCGGACTACTGCCGGTATGTTTTTGGCCTGCCATCGTTGCCAATATATTCCCATGCTATCATGCGACGGACGCCTACGATATGAATATACCTGCCCACTTTTGTTAGGCTAGACTTTGCAGACCTAGTCTGAAGAAGCGTGGAAGAGCCAATGTAATGGGTATTAGTACGTACTGTCTAATACGCCGTAGGACGGCCCTCTGACATACTATACAAGTATAGAAGGGCACAAATTGGGTCTCACCACCGTAGAATTCAAGGCCATGCACTCCGTACTACTCAGGTAGGCACTGCACAACACTCAGACTGTAGACTGCGTATTAGACCATAACACGCTCCCTCTACTAACTACAGAGGAAGGTAGTGGTTTGGTGACCCTCGAGATTGCGTTCTATAGGCCTGCTGGCAATGATACAGGTGAAAGGTGCCTGCAGGTACTGTCTACTAGACTCCAGCATAAGCCATGAAAATCCGCGGACTGGTAGTTCTGGACTGGGTAGTGGTTGTTTGTCAGCATAATAGCAAACTGGGTAGACATGTAGTCTTGGCTTCATATCGTGCTATCGGAAAAGGGAACATAGTGGAGTCACGGAAAAAGTGTGACCACGTGAAAAAGGCAGATGAACACTGAGTAAGTTTCAAGCCTTGCTGAGATTCTCTAGCATTAATACTAATATCAATACTAATATTCTGCGTGGCTTTTTAGTAGGTTCTTGAGAACTGTAGGGAGTGTATTGGTGCAGTCGTTATGTTGTGGTGATATGACATATAGTGTGTAGTGTGTAGTGTGAAGTAGTCTTGTATAGTTTGTTTTGGCAAGATTATTCACTTTCAATTCAAAAAAATAAAAAAATTGCTTTCAATTCATAATTTGAATTGAAAGTAGCGATTATGATCTATTACTCTGTTATGAATACAATATTAATGTGAGATTCTATGGCTACTTGTCCTTTGGCGGGGCTATTCATCACTTGACCTCCAATCCGGTGGTCACAGCTCGCTGGAGTCAAGCACACTGGATCGGAAAGTCGAGTTCAATTGACATGCGTGCACATTACCCATAAGAGCAAGCATAACTTTGTCAAACTATTGTAGACGCTAAACGCAACTATTATTAGAGTCGTTTGCTGGTCAAGAAAACATAAATTGTACTAGTATTCAGTTAAATAACTTTAAATTTGAGAAATGTTACAAAACCTTTTGAAGCATCTGCTCAAATCTTAAGAGACTGAACTCGTTTGAAATAAGCAAATATGTAATTATTCTTCATTTACTGAAATTATTAATTGCCAGGCTAATTATTGAGTCATTGAATGGATGCACTGTAGTAGAACTTCAAGTGAGTAGAGGTAGAAGACTTATCATGAGTCGTTCTTGACCTCCGCTCTTTGGGTAATACCTGTTTTATAATAGTATAATAGATTTCCACTAGTTTAGATTCTGGTTACGTCCAGTACTCTGTTTTGTGTGTTTAGTATGTTTATTCGTCGATGATTCCTCAAGTAGGAACAGTCACTTCCCATATAGACTAATTTGGCATAAAGGAATGCAGGTCGTTCGGATCGACCAGTGTAGGCTTCAACATCCATGTGGGTAGTACAGTACACATGATGGGTCTAACAACTAGTGTTAGATTCTTTAGTAACATCTGTGTGTTGGAGTTGTAGTAATAAGCGGACGAAGTACCTATGGAGAATATGATAAAAATCTAGACCCCGGGCACACACTAACCTTTTAAAGATGTCGTATACTCCAGTATAGCTAATATCACGTCAAAACCAGACCAAATGAAAAAGAAATGTACACATTCACTGTCCCCATAAAGCTCTCAACGCCTTTCCCCTCGCTATCAATGACACCGTCGCGTAGTCTATACGCTTGTATGGTCAAGTAAGTAGCTCCTCCAGTAGTCTTAAGCGTTGGGTGACCACTATAGTCTTAGTGTGGCTGCACGTACCCTTAGTTGTGAGTAGACATCAGTCGACTAGTGTCGTGACTACGGTGCATCCAGGCTTCACGGCTCGAGCTGACAGGCCGCTGTACTGGATCCGCAGTCTACAGGTAAAATAGCCGGTCAAAAAACGGCCCCGTCAATTGCTGCAAAACCGGTGTACGGGTGTACTGCTGCACCCGTACACCATTACACCCGTACACCAGGCAAAAATTTCACGGAAAAAGTCACGGCGCCGCGGAGGACGGCCGCGTGGCCGGATGGGGAGCCGCACGTAGTCGCGCCAAGGTTGGGTGGCCGATGCGTGCACAGTACTATCCGGCGAGCCTCATGCAGAGAACAACGGCAGTTCCTCACTGACCTGATACAGTTGACATAGTAGTATGACGTAAGGTTATCATAGTGATATCATCATCAAGAGTATCAACAGTCAACAGTCACAGTATCAACCGTCAACAGTCATAGTATCAACATTCAACAGTCATAGTATCAACAGTCAATAGTCCACAGTAACAGTCACAGTAACAGTCACAGTAACAGTCACAGTCAACAAACCACAGTATCATTCCTATCAACACATCAACACTTCAACATCTTCAACAATACATGCTCTGAATCAAACACCACATCTTGAATCTTCATGTTTTGCACCCATCCAACCCTGCACGTCTGCGGTGCTCATGCCCTTGGACAGGATCCACAGCGATCGAGCCCTGTGCACGCCGCAGCGATCGCTTTTTCACCTCATCGCTTCCACGCGCACGGAACCCTCCTGACCTACACCACATCAACGCCAGTAAGCGGTACTAGATCCTGTCCGGCACTCACCCAATTCTTAATCGCAGTTCTGGCTTCAGAACCATTACACGCCCACACCCGTTTGCCTGGTCCATCCTGGTCAGCGACTCACAGACCCACTGGCATGGCACTTTACATTAAGTCGTCCCAGTCCCGATATTAAGCCGATATTAAGCCATATTAAGCCATATCAAGCTATATTAAGCCATATTAAGCCATATCAAGCCATATCAAGCCATATCAAGCCATATTAAGCCATATCAAGCTATATTAAGCCATATTAAGCCATATCAAGCCATATCAAGCCATATCAAGCCATATCAAGCCATATCAAGCCATATCAAGCCATATCAAGCCATATTAAACCATATTAAACCATATTAAACCATATTAAACCATATTAAACCATATTAAACCATATTAAACCATATTAAACCATATTAAACCATATTAAACAGCACTCATGGCGAAAAGCCCGAGAAAATCCGGCTCTCCTGTGGCCAGCAAGGCCAACAAATCGACACCCGCGTCACGGAACATGGCGCAAAAGACGCCCGGCCGGCGGTCGGGCAAGACATTGACCGGAAAGAAGCCCGCCAAGAGCGCCGTGTCGCAGAAGCTGAACCCCATGTCGTATGCGCCGAAGGTGGGCGGCAAGAACTTGAGCTACGACTTCTTCCAGAAGCGCACGAGAAGATTGAGCTTGGCCTCCACCTCGTCGGACTCCTCAGATGGTGTTGCAGGCAATTCCAATGACGCGTCCAACATGCCGGCGTCGGGCTCCGACTCGGAGTCCTCGCTCACTGCCATGTCCGAGCAGGACGAGACGGCCGCCAGCCGAAAGGGCTCCGTGTTCTTCAAGAACCCGCGGCTGGCCAAGTCCGCCAAGTCCGCCAAGTCCGCCAAGTCCGCCAAGTCTGCCCGCAAGCTGGTGGCGGGAAAACTCGCCGGAAAAGGCAAACTGGTGTACGGCGCACCTGGCCACTACCGGCACGACGACGATTCGGACGACGACGCGCAGTTGTTTGCCAACGACTCAGATGCCAGTGTGGACCACGGCATCTACTCCATCGCGGCCGACGAGTTCGAGGCGTCCTCCTTGGACGAGTCCGAAGCGTCGGGCGACGAGAGCGACGCGGACGACTCGCAGAACGACTCATCGTCATCGTCTGACGACGAAGCCATCGACTTCGTGCAGCTACAGTCGGAGCGCAGACGACACGTGTCGGCCAAAAGCTCGCCCAAGCCCAAGCCCACAGCGGATGCGCACCGGAAGAAGAAGAGCCTCGTGTACCGGAGGCGCTCTTCCGTGGCTATCCCCGAGGACATCAACTTCAAGTTCGAGTTTGACGAAGCGGGGTCGGAGTCGGGCGCCGAGCCTCCCGCGGACGACAAGGCCTCGGGCCCGATGAAGGTCGAGGAGGAGGACCTCGGCGAAGAGCTCGTGGGCGGCGCGGACAGTGCGCCCATGGAGTTCCACTTCGACCAGCCGCTCGTGGAGGTGCCGAAGTTCAAGGACGAGGAGTTGATCTCTGACGACGACTACGACTACGACGACAACGACTTGCTAGCGACGTTGCAGGCAGACAACGACTTGGACGAGTTCATCAACGTGGCCAAACCCGCAGCGCCCAAGACAAGACAGAGCTCCATGAGCTCGGTCAACGAGGAGGACGGCGACGAGGCCGCGTTCCTCAAAGAGGAGGAGAAGTACTTGGTCAATGAGTTCGAGACCAACGGCTTCGACGAGGACGAGCTCGATCCCACGCGCCAAGAGACCGCCCGCATGATGAGCTCGTTCAACGAGTTGGGTGAGCAGCTGGCCAATCAGAACGGCAACGTGCTCCAGTATGCGTCCAGCGACAGCAACGGGTTCTCCGACAATGACATCGACGACAGGTACTATGACGGCGAGGACGACGGCGACGACTACGTGGACTTCATTGACTTTGACAAGCCGTTTGGCGAGGGCCATCCCAGCGCCGACCAGGCGCAGGTCCTTCCCATCCAGTCTAAGAACACGTCCAAGAAACCCCGCCGGTTGCAGCCACCCAAGCAGAAGAGCAAGAAGCGGCGTGCATGCGACTCCGAGGAGGAGGACGACTCGTACTTGTGGAACTACTTTTTCAGCTCCGACGCAGAGAGCTCTGGCGACTCTGAGGTGGACCAGTACGACGCAGACGAGCAGCTCGTTCTCGAGGAGATCTTCCGCCAGAATCTCGAGCAGAGAAAACAGGAGATGGAGCGTGAGTCGAGCATGGAGCCCGCCGCGTCTCACAACGAGCAGGACTACGAAGCAGGCGAGTCCACGGACGAAGACGAGTCGCTTCCCTCGGCGCAGGTCGGCAGTGCGGTGGGCTCCAACGTGGCCAAAGAGGTGTTATCGTCCAAAACCGCCGACTACAGGCCGCCGGTGTTGGGCATATGGGCAGCTGTGGACAGCAAGCCGTTCGGCATCATCGACGGTCTTCAGACGAGAACGCTCAACCACCAAGGGCCTGGCAAAGCGAAGCCCAAAGGCTGGAGGAACTTCAGCTTCAAGAACAGCTCCGAAGACCTGGCCATCGAGTTGGACGAGCTCCTCAACATCAGCGAGTTGGACAACGACGACGAGAACGACGCGAGGATCTGGCGAGATTTCAACAACAACAAGAAGCACATACCCTTGGGGGCTTTTCGCAATAAAGCCCACATCAGCTCGTTGCCGGTCGTGGTGGCCGAGCCCATGGCTGGCTACAGTGTGAGCAAGTTGAACGGAAACTACAACGGCAAGAGGCGGTATTCCAGCTCGCAGCAGCTCAAGGCCAAGTTGGCCAACAAGAGCTCGCAGGCCGCCACGTCTGCCACATCTGGCAGCTTGTCCAAGGACTTGAACCTCCCGTCCAAGCTGAAGCTCCGGCGGGCGTCCATAGCAGATGCAGTCTCGGAGGGCTACCGGCCGACCAAGGCAGGCTTGTACAGTGAGAATGTGTTGGCGGACGTGGAGGAGATTCTTGGGGAGGACAGAGACTTGATGGCGCTTATCAAGGGGCTCTAGGGTGCAGACAAGCAGTGTTCAGGTAACAGCATAGGCAAAGCATAAGCAACAAGATGCAGTATGCGAATGAGAAGGTCGAGAGGTATAAGAGTAGGGTATAATAAAGATTATACGGTCTATACAACGGTCTATCAACAGTCTATCAACAGTCTATCAACAGTCTATCAACAGTCTATCAACAGTCTATCAACAGTCTATCAACAGTCTATCAACAGTCTATCAACAGTCTATACAAAGGTCTGCACAAGAGAATACAGAAACAACCATATCATCATTACCTGCTAATGGAGTTACTAGACATGTCTGCAAACAGCACATCTGAATTAACGTCCTGCACATAGCGTGGTGCGGGCGACTTAATTAAAAAACATAAGATGTAATCAAACACCTTCTGCAAGCGGTAATCTTTTAAGCCTGCGTGTACTGCCTCTAAGTTACCAAAGTCTCAGTCTCCACCAATCTACCCATTCCACCCAAACCATGGACATCCGGCGCTCATCGCGGGCCAACAAAGGCACCCACACAAAGCGTCACCAGGAGGAGGTGTACTACCAAGAGGAGGAGCCCATGGCTAAGAAACTCCGCGCCGACAGTGATGACGAGTTCCAGGTCAAAGACGAAGAAGACGGCCACGTGCGCTGTGACCCATGTGGAACCACACAGGAGAACTACGACGAAGAGACAGATGCAGGCGGCACCATGATAGAATGTGACGGGTGCAATACGTGGCAACACGCCAAATGCATGGGTTATTCCAGGCAGCGGGAGATTCCGCAGGAGTACTACTGCAACCGGTGTCAAGCGGGACGGGACCCGCCGACGGCCATGCAGAAATCACGGGACAGTTCAAAGGGCAGTTCAGACAGTTCAAAGGGCAGTTCAGACAGTTCAAAGGACAGTTCAAAGGACAGCTCAAAGACGCACCAAAGCGACACTCTCACAAAGCATGAGAGCCACAGCACGCTAGACCCAGCGCTCAAGGTCGACATACTCGGGGTCTTGAGCAAACAAAACAAAACCAGGGGCAGCGTGGCCAAGGCCCTATTGAACGTGGTGCTCAAAACAGACAGCAGACTCGACAACGCACAGCAGTGGGCCATGAAGCTCGAGGCAGCCATCCACGGCTGGACACGAACTACAGACAAAAAATACATAGAGAAAAGTAGAAGCGTAATGGCTTTGTTGAAGAAACCCGCAGTTCTCGCACGGTTGGTTTCCGGAGACTTGAGTGCTTCTGACTTTACCACTTTGCCTGCCGAGGAAATCGACCCGGACCTCAAGGAATACGCCGAGAAGGTGCGCCAGGAGCTGATCAAACGCTCGGTGCTCACGGTGGAGGATACGCTGAGCCAGAGAATCCGCCGCACCCACAAGGGAGAGGAAGTCGTCGACACGCCGGCCCTGGCTGTCGACGAGTACATGAACATCGCGGCCAGAGACATTGACCACCGCAAGTTCCAGGACGAGAGCCCGCCTGCTGAGCCGCAGGTGCGGGTGGCGCCGCCGCCGGCCACGTACCAGATTCAGGACGACGACGACGACCATTACCACTCTGGTGCAGACGCGGCGGGCTCAGCCAGCGGCGGAGACAGCGGCGGAGACAGCGGCGGAGACAGCGACGGAGACAGCGACGGAGACAGCGACGACGAGATGGCGCTCATTTTGAACCTGAAGAAGAGCGCCGTGCAAGAGCCAGTGACGGCACCCACCAAGCCGGCGGCTGCCGCTGCCCAGCCCCGGCTTCCGCCCGCGATCCCCGTGCGGTTCTGGGCCGGCGAGGTGGTGTTCCCGGACTTTGCTGCGTTCCAGGCCCAGGCCGACTTCGTGTCCTGCACAAACTACCAGCAGCCGACCACCAGCACCGGCGTCAGCATCCACAACCGGGCCATGCGCGTGTGCAAGGAGCTTATGGAGCGGAAGAGCTACCAGATCGAGGGCCGGCTCGACCGGGCCCGTGCAGACCCCTACTTGGCGAAAGTGGCGCAGCTGAGGGACTTCTTCGTGGTGCGGCTCAAGGCCGACGCCGACAGCCCCAGCTACGCCAAGGTGTTCGACTACCTCCAGAGCCAGAACAAGGTGGGCGTGCTCTCGGGAAGGGCGCACTTTGTGAAGGACTCGTATGTGTTTGCGTTGGGCGACGTGCCCGACTACTTGAGCTTTGCTGCGTCTCTCGACAGAGGCCTATATATACTCTTTGTCGTCAAGAAGGACTACGTTCCGGTGGGCAAGAGCATTCTCAAGAAGAGACCGGACGCGGCCTTCTCTGCCCCGTCGTCCGCTGGTGTGCTGGCCCCGGCGTCTGCCTCTAGTCTCGACTCGATTCTCTCCAAACTAGAAGGCTCGGCAACAACGCCTGCGGCACACTTGCCGCCGAAACCCGTGCCCTTGGATATCCAGCAGATGTCGGCCAACCTCAATCCGGACCAGCTAGGCTACCTCTCGAGGATCATGCAGGAGAACCCACACGTGCAGAACAATCCCCAGGCGCTTTTGAGTTTGTTGCAGAGCATGCAATAAGGACGATATGGTGTTCGTGACGAATGTATGATAAGTAGTAGTTAAGTGGAGGTACAGTGATCAGTTTAGTTATTAGTTATCAGTTTCAGTTATGAGTAGTACAGTTATACAGTGTTGCAGTTAAGTGCACAGGTATACAGTTATACAATTATACAGTGTTGCAGTTAAGTTCACAGGTATACAGTTATACAATTATACAGTGTTGCAGTTAAGTTCACAGGTATACAGTTATACAATTAAACAGTGTTGCAGTTAAGTTCACAGGTATACAGTTATACAATTAAACAGTGTTACAGTTTAGTTATACAGTTATACAGTTAAGTTATACAATATTACAGTTTAGTTATACAATTATGCAGTATTACAGTTTAGTTATGCAATTATACAATGTTACAGTTTAGTTTTACATTTATACAGTATTACAGTTTAGATTACAGTATTACAGTTTAGATTACAGTATTACAGTTTAGTTATACAGTGTTACAGTTTACTTGTACAGTTATATTTACTTATTCAGTTACAGTTACTTATACAGTTACAGTTACTTATACAGTTACACTTACTTATACAGTTACAGTGTTCCTTTATATTCTGGTTACGTCCATTAATTCTGTTTGTTTAGTATGTTTATTCGTCGATAATTCCTCAAGGAGGAACAATGACTCCTTACCTAGACTAGTCCGGCATAGAGGAATGCAGGTTGTTCTGGTCGACCAGTGTAGGCTTCAACATCTAACAGTTACAGTTTACTTATACAGTGTTACTGTTTAGTTACACAATTATACAGTATAGTTGTGAATTTCTTCTTGTCTAGACCAATCGCAACATCCAAACATGAGTCTGTCTCTGGCCCCGGTTTATGGATCAGCACCTTAGTCCACCTCTGATTCACAACAGCATACTGTCTGCAGTATACGTTATGTAGCAAAGTGTAGGGTACCTTGCAACATGCATTCTGACCAGTGTCGGAGTCTCTACTGAATAGTTCTTCAGTAGATCTGTCAGCCTGATACTTGTGCCAGATGCAGGATACTAGAGGGCTTTACGAGTACTTTGATCCTACGTTTTATGCCTTTGATTCGCTAACAGGCGAGAATGACAGCTAGATATGGAAGCGATTGCATGGGAGAATTGGGCATCTGTACGGGACTTTGACCATTGTGAGATTCCTGGTAATCTGAGGCCTTGCTCTTTGACGGCGTATTTGCTTACTTAACAATGTGACATACTCCATTTTCTGAAGAAGCACTGAGGTTAGTAATTTTGAGTAACTTTATCTCGTCTATAGCTTCAGTACCACTCATACTACACTACTACATTATACTACTACATTATACTACTACATTACACTACTACACTACACTACTAAACCACTTACACTACTAAACCACTTACACTACTAAACCACTCTACACTCATGTAGACTCTATCCTATACTCTCATACATCACTGTTGCTGCTGTATACACGGCTGTACCATTGTTCTGCACTGCGACGGCCATGCTGCTCGAAGTAAAGCGACCAGTACTTACCGTTTCGCCCCACTCATCCGGCATTAGCTAGAGACTACAGGCCTTGCATTTCCAAGCACAGCTTCGAAAATACGCCCCACACCCACCTGCGCGGCGTAGCCAGCCATTGTCATCCGATGTAGACCATGCGCTGCGCGTGTGCGGCATTCACTCTACAATACATCACTCTACACATTACATCACTCCACACTCAGACCTGCCTCCCTGCCTCCAACCACTCTCTACTGGCGCCCGAGGAACACCTTCCTCATGGACTCGCCCACGCAAGAAGACAGCCTCATATTCGCCAATGAGTCGCGTGTGGAGCCCCGTCCCCACAAGCCCAGCTCGCCCTACGGGCCCGAGCCTACGCAGGTGGACCAGAGCACCAGCCCTGTGTTTGGCGCCGACTCGCTCATGTTCTCCAACCACCGTGCGGCCGAGCTTGGCGCTTCGCCGCTTGCGGCTCACTCGTTGAGCCAGATGTTTACCGATGAAAACGACACCGCAGCTGATGAATCGCTCCACGCGCTAGGGAACTGGCGCAAGGCTCCCGCCTTCAGCCTGTCGCATGTACCTGGGAGCCTGCCGTCTCTCACTTACTACGACCTTGGCGGTCGCTCTGACGATACTCAGGTCGTGGGACAGGCCAGCAGGGGCACAGAACTGGCGAACAGGCCGGCCTTGGAAAAGCAGAGAGGTGTTGATGGCAACGACGGTGTTGCCGACGACGGTGTTGCCAACGATGGTGTTGCCAACGATGCCAACGACGGTGTTGCCAATGACCGGGGCTCGCCCACGGGAACTGGTCACGATGATGCAGATGAACCCCATGTGGCAAATAAGCGGGACCAGGGCTCGACACAGAAAGTCAGTAGCCTTGATATGCACACACCCGTGAATTCGGAGCCAGTCATGCTACAGGACACTCAAGTTATCCACAACAGGTCCTTTGGTCGAGGTATGCCGTCCAGATCTGGGGAAACCCATATTATGGGGGATACACAAGTCATCAACAGAGACAGTCAATTTGTTACCAGGGACACTCGAGCTATGGGGGATACTCAAGTTATGGGGGATACTCAAGTTATGGGGGATACTCAAGTTATGGGGGATACTCAAGTTATGGGGGATACTCAAGTTATGGGGGATACTCAAGTTATGGGGGATACTCAAGTTATGGGGGATACTCAAGTTATGGGGGATACTCAAGTTATGGGGGATACTCAAGTTATGGGGGATACTCAAGTTATGGGGGATACTCAAGTTATGGGGGATACTCAAGTTATGGGGGATACTCAAGTTATGGGGGATACTCAAGTTATGGGGGATACTCAAGTTATGGGGGATACTCAAGTTATGGGGGATACTCAAGTTATGGGGGATACTCAAGTTATGGGGGATACTCAAGTTATGGGGGATACTCAAGTTATGGGGGATACTCAAGTTATGGGGGATACTCAAGTTATGGGGGATACTCAAGTTATGGGGGATACTCAAGTTATGGGGGATACTCAAGTTATGGGGGATACTCAAGTTATGGGGGATACTCAAGTTATGGGGGATACTCAAGTTATGGGGGATACTCAAGTTATGGGGGATACTCAAGTTATGGGGGATACTCAAGTTATGGGGGATACTCAAGTTATGGGGGATACTCAAGTTATGGGGGATACTCAAGTTATGGGGGATACTCAAGTTATGGGGGATACTCAAGTTATGGGGGGTACTCAAGTTATGGGGGGTACTCAAGTTATGGGGGATACTCAAGTTATTGGAGACACCCAAGTTATTGGAGACACCCAAGTTATTGGAGACACCCAAGTTATTGAAGACACTCAAGTTATTGGAAACACTCAAGTTATTGGAGACACCCAAGTTATTGGAGACACTCAAGTTATTGGAGACACCCAAGTTAAAGGGCACACCCGAGTTAAAGGGCACACCCGAGGTATTGACACCCAAGTCAGCGATAAAGATGCACAAACTCACACCAGTCCACTCCTCCACAGTCCACTCTTCCAAACAAGTCCAAACTCTCATACAATATCGGCCCCAGAGCCAAGCTTAAACCCAGCATCTTCTTCCAATCGCCGGACACCTATGCAATATTCAGACACTCAGGTAATTCCCGTCATCTCAGGGCTCCCCTCCAGCTTTCCCGAACCAACGCAGGCTGACATACCCAGCACTTTGGATGAGCAGGAACCTGCCTTCAACGATACGCTGCAGTCAGAACTCAGCGGCATACTGCAGTCTGCCTTGAAAGACTCACCGAAGCCAGCTTCCAAACCAACCTTTGGCGACTCACTGCAACCGTCGCCGTTTGTCCAGCGTATCAACTTTGAGGTGGAGTCGCCACAGAGAACCGAACCCACCACACAAGTGGCCAATACCCAAGAGGAATTGATCGTCCTGGAATACCAGCAAACCATGGATATTGGGTGTAAGTCCATCTTCTCCAGCAGCCAGAATGACGGCCAGAAGCGCGTGCACTCGGACATGGGCGTGGTAAGCAACGACGAGTCTTTTGTCGAGATGGACGGGGTCATGAACAACATGTATGACGATAGCTTGTTCCGGCACAAGCGCCGTAAAGCAATCAAAAGTGGACGTGATTCTTCTGGAGGTGATTTTTTGGATACTGACGCATTGAATATTGACAGTGCAACCACCACTCTGAAACGGGCAAGTGTGAAGGTGTCTGACATGAAGAACGGTTCAGTGCAGTTTTCCGCCTCTTCTCTGGCCAAAAACGACTTGCAAGGATGGAGTCAATCTTCGTCAGAGCTTGAGGATTTCAGCAACGATGTGTCTAGCCTTGACTTGGAGAAGCTTCCGGGGACGGCTTTGTCTAAGAGCCTGCTAGCGGGTATGGACACAGCAAGGAACCCTCGTGTCCTCGACCACGAGCCGAGGCCCGGCTTGCTGAGCGAATGCATCAAAAACCCACTTGGCGTGTGGGCCTTTTTCCAGTTCAAGATCTTCCCCGCAAGACTACTACTGCCCGGCGAGACTTCGTCGTTGGTAGAGTACTCGGACTTGAAGCAAGTCCAGACCAAAAACACCGACCTCTACCTCTTGGACATTCGTGTTGGCGATGTGGTGGCAGTTGCGCTGCGGCTGGGAGCCTATGTTGTGACGGCTCTCGAACTCCACGATGCTGAGTCCAGCATCAAGTGCATTCGAGGCTTTGACACTGTTGTGCTTGCCAAAGTCAGGCCCGGCTTCAAGAAAAACCAGGAGTTCCACGTGCCCCTCTACATGGTGTGCATGGAGGCGGACCAGTGGGCCACGCACCAGGCCAAGTTCCAGCTCTACTGCCAAAACACCAACGTGGTTCTTGAGAACTATAAGGTGGCGCGAAGAGTGCTCAAATTGAAGCCGGTGTACGCAGCGGACCAGCTCTTGAGTCCACAGAAGCCAGAGCGAACCAACCTTTTCGAAGGCATGCTCTTCTTCGTGACGTCTATTGGCGAAGAGCGCAAGGTCAAGCTAGACCGCGCCATCACCTCCAACGGCGGGACGTTTGTGGACGACGAGATAATGCACTTTCTTGGGGCCGGCGACCCTGCGCAGAGGCTAGCGCCGTTTGCTTTCGCCGCTTTGCTCTCCGACTCCCACTCGCGGAGTGCCAAATACCTCCAGGCGTTGGCTTTGGGCTGGCCCATCATCGCCGATTCATTTATCGAAAGCACGCTTGACGACCACTCGCTTCTCGACCACTGGCTGGTGTTTCTCCTTCCGGCGGGGTTTTCCATCTACGCCAACGCATTGACCAACCTCAACATCTACGGGTTCATGGGCAAGTACCAGGGCCTCGCCAGCATGAGCCAGCAGCTCGGCAACAATGCAGGGCTACTCGAAAACTACACGGTGCTCGTGATGAACAAGGACCAGGACGAGAAAGTCCTTGAGATGTGCAAGTTCATTTTCCAGGCCTTTGGCACCAAGTCACTTGTGTTGCTTGAGACGGCTGTGCAGGTCGACCAGTGCATCAAGGAAGGACAAGCCAAGCCACGTGACTTGATTGTTTACGATAACGGCGGACAGGAATATTTGAAGGCACACAGGAGGAGCAGCCGGAAAGCAAGGTCTCGCCGCAGCTTGGCGGTGGTGGGCTGGGAATGGGTGGTGCAGTGCGTGATCAGTGGCTACATCTGGGCGCCAGAGACTTTTATAGAGGTGCAGTAAGACAAGCCGGAGCGTGTTTGCCTGCTTGCTAACTCTCTGTTAGGCCTACTATAAGCCATTGTACCTAACAATAAAACCATAATTGTCCTATTGATATAACCAAAATTGCACCTATATATAACCAATTGTCCTATTAATATAACCAATTATACCTATTGATACCTTTAATTGACAATTAATATAACCAATTGTACCTATTGATACCTTTAATTGACAATTAATATAACCATAGTCGTACCATCCATGGTTTATGCAAACATTCTCTTAAACATCGTCGCAGCAGCGGCCCTCACCAAAGCCATGCCCGTATCGTTCTTCACGGCATCTCCGTTCTCCTCCAATCTTCTCAAGAGGTACTCCTTAGTCTCCAAAGGTGGACCCCATGGAACGTACTTGATAACATTGTCTACCTTCTCGCGGGTGATCAACTCGTGGGTCACGCCGTCAGCCATGCCCAAGAGCTGGCCCAAGCAAATGTTAGCCTTGTTGGGGTTCTCGGAGGAAAAGTCCAGCTTGTACACCTTGTCGGTGGCCAACTTGAGCGAGTCCTCGTTGTGCGAGGCCACCACCAAGTGTCCAATGGTGGACTTGTTTCCGGAGTTGCTCAAGATGGACTCGATGCAGTAGCTGATTCCGCGGTTGTAGTTGACGTCGGTGTCCTCCTTGGTCTTGTGGATCACGGTGTTTCTTTGCTTCTCGGAGTGGATGTAGGCGCCTCTGACAAGCTTCAAGCCCACCCTGTAGTTGTTTTCGGCGGCCAACTTCTCCTCCAACACCAACAAGTCGGTGGAGCCGGACAAGTACATCTGCAAAGTGCCCACCACGTACACGGGGGCGTTGAGCTTGTTGAACTGCTGGTACAATCTCCTCTGCAACTCGTACACACCTTCCTGAAGGTCGTACTTTTCTGCGTCAATGACGCCCACCACGAAGGGCGCCGTTCTCTGGGGGTATATTTTGGCGAGACGCTGGTTCTCGTTGTAGATGGTCTGGCAAATGGCGCTGGCGTTGGCCACCAAGTTGTCGAACGCAGGCTTGTACTCGTCTTTGTTGTAGTGCTCCAACACGGCGGCAGCGTTCTTGACGAAGCCGGTGGGCTTCAAAGCCACGTAGCCCGCAGGGATCAGGTTGATGTCCTTGCCGGAGTTCTCGATGACGGAGACGGTGTGGGGCACCAAGATGTCCACCACGGACTGCTGGGTCTGCTTGACTATGCTCTCGGGGTCGATGTGGTCCTTGCCCTCGCAGGCCTCGATGGTCAACGAGAGCATCATGTTGTTGATGCCCCGCTTGGTCAAGCGCTGGCCGGTTTCACGCACCTCCTCGAACGTGGAGCCGCCGCAGTAGATTTTGTAGACAAAGGCCTTGATCACCGAGAGGGGAACGAAGGGGAAGGCCTTAATGCAGAGGTTCAACAAGGGCTTGTTGAAGGTGGCCACGCCAATGACCATGAAGGAGAAGAGCTCGCTGGTGGAGAAGTCCTTCATGTAGGCGGCGTCGAAGGGCTTGGGGCCGGTCGGGGGCGGCACTTTGGGCGGGTGGGCATTGCCGGCAGCAGAGGAGTTGGAGAGCACGAAGTTGGTTTGGCTGTGCGAGTTGTGGAAGCGCCGCATAGCGATGGGTGCAAAAGATGCGGTGTCAACTAGAGGGGAGCATTTTGGAAGCAGGCGGGCGATTCTGAGCATTCGAGGAGAGGCAGCTGTAGTAAAGGAGAGAAGCGAGCAAAAAGAAAATAGCGGGATAAATGGTGGAGACGTGTGGGGACGGGCTGGTTATAAATATGGCGTGGGTGCGGAGGGCAGGGCTACGCGAGCCGATGACATGCGCGGAAACGGATCTCAATGGCGAGCACTGGGGAAGCCATGGCGAAAGCAGCGCGCGATACAGCAAGCGGGGGCGAGAGCGCGGGCGAGCAGGCGAGAGCGCACGAGACGGGAAAGACAAGACGATGAGAGCGCATGCGGCAAGAAGCAGCGGAGTACAAGAGCCGTGCACATGACCGCGAGACATGAGGTGTAGGGTAAGGCGCAGGTTTAATTTAGCGCTACGTACGGGGTTATCTTAGGATTGTACGGGGTTATCTTAGGATTGTACGGGGTTATCTTAGGAATGTACGGGGTTATCTTAGGAATGTATGAGCTTATCTTAGGAATGTACGAGCTTATCTTACGGGCTCATCTTAGGGGTGTACGGGTTTTATTAGGGCTGTGCGGCAGAGGTCTAATGCTACGATGCTACGTAGCCACGTAGCTCGACACACGGGCTTCAATCAAGGTAACAGTGACTCCCTCTACTGTTTTGCCGATACTCTCTAGGCTCGAGGCCCGCTATGGTCGTTTCGTCACCTCAATCATCTGTCGCCATCACGGTGTCGACTCCATTGTCTGCTTGTAGCATTCAGGCGCACGATGCGCTCACGGTGCTTTACACGGCAATTAGAGAATGGCCAGAATACAATGGGTGATAATAGACAGGTGCGATATAGTGAAATGCTGCTTGACCCTTGCTTTCACTGGGCCGTGACAATGCATCCTGGGTGTGTAATTGGTTCATCGTAAGGCACAACTCTAGCTTCTCCGTACTCCAAATCAAACTGTGTCCATATCTACGTATATCTATTTATCTCTCTATCTATCTATCTATCTATCTATCTATCTATCTTTCTATCTATCTCTCTATCTATCTATCTCTCTCTCTCTATCTATCTATCTATCTATATTTATCTATATCCATCAAACACTTTGGGCACTTCTGTCTCATTTCTGCATTCTCCTACCATATTGAAAACACTCGCATTCCACACCCACTGTACCTTACTCCCACACCGTCTGCTCTACGCCGCTTCCTCGTGCCGATACTGACACTGAAACTATCGACACTGACACTACCGACACTGACCCTGCCAAAAAGGCCACACTGACTGACACTGACAGACAGACAGACAGACAGACAGACAGTCTGCTGCGCACACTACCCATCTCGATGCGCATCACGTGCCTCTTTCTTCTCCCAACTCCTCCTCCTCATGTTGTTCCGGACACTGTGGCTGCGCCAGACGCCCCGACATTTCTCGCTATGTCCCCGCTTGCTCCAAGTGCCGCAGTCGGTGCTCGACATTCTCCGTGAGCGCAGCCCCTACAAAGACAAGAAGAAAATCTTGATCTTGAGCCCCGAGGAGACCAAGGACAAGACCTTGTCCAAGTTCGTACTGCGCCAACATGACCCCAAAGCCGTGCTGCGCCAGCGCCGTGGAACCAGCTCCAAGGCGCTTCGCCAGACCGTGCTGGAGATCAACGGGCTCGACTTTGAGCCCGCCACCGCCCCCGCCAACATCATCGAAACCATGGAGAACTTCAAAAGCGCCCGCTCCAAGGGCTCCATCTCCTCGGACATCAACCTGACCATCCTCACGTTGCAGAAGTCCTTCACCAAAAACCAGTTGCTCGCCTACGTGGACGGCTACGGCAAGGTGCCCAGCAAGCTGAAAGCCAACAAGGCCCGGCTCAGCGAGTACATCGTCAGGCACATCTGGAACGAGCTGCCGGCGCCCACAGACTCGGTGTTTGCCACCAAGCGTGTCCCGTTGTCCCACAAGGAGATGTTCTTGTTGCTCCTGCAGAAGGGCCAGTTGTTGCGGCTCTTGCGGTCCACGGTGTCGAGCTTGGACTTCGACATGACCAAGAAGGAGTTGGTGCTTGTGGGCACCGACTACCAGCTCCAAAACGCGTCCATCAACCTCCAGCACAAGTTCGAGAACGTGCACGCAGAGGTGTTTGACTTTACCACCATCCAGGCCCTCTATGAGAGGAAGTACGGTGCGTTCACCTTCAAAGACATTGGCAGGCTTGTCGAGGTGTACTTCTCGCATCTCGACGGCAACAAGTACGAGCTCTGTGCCTTCAACGCCAGCCAGTTGAAGCGCATCAAGAGGCTCTTGGTGTGGTTTCTAGACTTCAACCTCCACTCGCACAACTTCGTGCACTTGCCCAGCGACCTTGCGGGCCACTTCTTGGTGCCGTACAGCGACACCTACGGGATGGCCTGGAAGAACAGGTCCACCGGCCACTACAGACTCTCGCACGCGGACCAGCACGTCACGCCGGGGGCCTCGTTGAAGCGCGAGTTGGAGGCCTTCTCTCACGACAGATTGAAGAAGCTGTACTTGGACAAAAATGACGCCCACATCTCGCAGTCCATTCCCGCGGAGCTCGCCAAGGAGACCTACGATCTTCTAGACTCGTTAGGTCTTCTGAAGGAAGATCTAGACCTGTCCGATGGTCCCGAGTCCGAGCCGAAGGTTGCTGAGGCTGTTGGGTCAGGGCCTGCAGCCTCAATGATTTCTTCTGAAACCAGAGACCGCATCTACAAGCAATTGTCGGACTTTGGCTACAGACAGTCGCTCCATGGCGTGCCGGACACCAAGCTCGACAGCCCCATGTTCACGGTGACGCTTGGCCACGTGCTCTTTGAACAGGAACAAGTGCCCCCAGCGTCGATGCCCGTGCCACTGGACTTTGCCAAGCACCACAGCTTCAACACCAACGTGCCGTTGGTGCACGACCGCACGCTCTCGAAGGCGCTTGCAGGCCAGGAGCCCACGAACTTGGAAGTGGATCCGCACATCTACAGCCTCCAGTTCAAGTTCCTCCCCTCGCCTTACGTGGCCGCTGACGCCGACTTGGACGCTCACATGCAGTACCCTCCCATCGAGGTGTGGATGCCGCTCAACGACAACTCCACGCCAGACATCGAGTCCATGCAGGTGGTCACGGTCGAGGGAGAAAACAACGCCTTCGTGTGTTTGCCGCAGCACGCCAGCGATATCAAAGTCACGTGCCAGATGACCGGGCGGGTGTTGCCAGGGCAGGCGGCGGGGGCCGGCGTGAGCCTGGGGGGTGTGGAAGATGCGGGCCTGGGGGGTGTGGAAGATGCGGGCCTGGAGGGTGTGGAAGACACGGGCCTGGGGGGTGTGGAAGACACGGGCCTGGGGGATGTGGAAGATGCGGGCAAGGGCATGCCAGACGCCGGTATCGACGGCATTCTCGCTGCGCCTGCTGACAAGTACCCTCGGCTCCGGGACCAGGCCGGCATCCGGCAGTTTCTCCAGGAGCTGCAGCTCGATTTCAGCGGAAGAAAACGCACGTCCGTGGCTTCGACCATGACTGTGGACATTGGCGGAAAGCCCGTTGAGTACTCGTTTGTTAGCATGAACTACCGGCGCGAGCTTCTTGTGGAGATCGAGGACAACAAAACGGCGCAGCTCAGCATAGTGGACGGAGGGCTGTTGGGGGGCAGAAGAGTGGAGGTTAGATTCGTGGGAGACATGAGCGGCGGTCTCGGGCGCGAGGGCTTTGACGAGTTGCTTGACTACGGTTGTAGATTTGTCAATGATTTATAGATGTATATAGGCAGAGCCAAGGCTAGAGGCAATTCAAGACTGCAGAACTGAAGAACTGTCAGAACTGAAGACTGTACTAGAACAAACGTCTTCCAACCCACCTGCTCTCACTACCAAATCATTTTCTCTCTTCGATGGACTTGATGTGCTGCTCCAAGTTATGCACAGACTCGGTCAAAGCCATCAAGTCCACAATCACAGCACTGTTGGTCTTCTCGAACAAGTCCAACAAGTAGTAGTACGACGCAGCTCCGGTCACCGTGACACCAACAAAGAAGCCGGTGAAGCCGCCGCGAAGCGCTCCAATCTTTCTGGGGGCGGCAGCCACAGGCACGGCAGAGGAGTATCTGCGGGCGGCCAGGCGGAGAAGTGCAGATGTGGGGAACATTGGGCAGTGGAGTAGAAGTTGAGCGAGGTTTTTCGCGCACGTCGCTCAGGTCTACATGCTCATACATGCTCATCTACATGCTCATCTCTAATGGTCTAATGGTCACCCCCAGTGGCCACACCAGCGTCCTCAACCCTTTTCGGCACCGGCTGCCGCTGCAGTAGCAGGCGTTCCGGCCGAGGTCCATGGGTAGTGGTGGCCTGCATACAGGCAGCGATGGTGGAAATGGTATGTAGAGTAGTAGTAGGAGAGAAGTAGTAGGAGAGAAGTGGTAGTATAGTTGTTAGATTATGTAGTAGCATCTGGTGCCTATCAGGTGTGTATTCATTGATCGATTCCCAGTAAGTGGGAATCTAGGTAATTATATAGGCAACCACTGAGGTGGTTCAAGCGCCATGTCACGAGTTAAGATGAAAGGATGAGTCACAGTGTGACTAATCGGGAAGCGAAGGTGCTATTATCCTAATGGGTAGTGTGTTACCCTTGACGGATCTAACAATAGTAGAGTAGTAGTATAGTAGTAGTAGTATAGTAGTAGTAGTATAGTAGTAGTAGTATAGTAGTAGTAGTATAGTAGTAGTAGTATAGAAGTAGTATTATTGTAGAGTAGTATTATTGTAGAGTAGTATAGTATAGTAGTATTATTGTAGAATAGTAGTACAGTATAGTAGTATTATTATAGAGTAGTATAGTATAGTAGTATTATTGTAGAATAGTAGTACAGTATAGTAGTAGTATAGTAGATGTTAGACCCATCGTGGGTAGTGTACTACCCACATGGATGTTAAAGCCTACACTGGTCGATCAGAACGACCTGCATTCCTCTATGCCGGATTAGTCTATGTAAGAAGGGATTGTTTCTCCTTGAGGAATCATCGACGAATAAACATACTAAACACACACTAACAGAAGTACTGGACGTAACTAGAATCTAACAGTAGAGAAGTAGTATAGTAGAGAAGTAGTATAGTAGTAGTATAGTAAAGAAGTAGTATAGTAGAGAAGTAGTATAGTAGTAGTATAGTAGAGAAGTAGTATAGTAGTAGTATAGTAGTAGTATAGTAGAGAAGTAGTAGAGTATTAGTATAGTAGAGAAGTAGTATAGTAGTAGTATAGTAGAGTGAAGTAGAGTGAAGTAGAGTAAAGTAGTGTAAAGTAGTAGGAGTGACGTAGTGATACTGATAGTACAGTAGCAACCTAGTAACTTACCCAGTTACTCTTTACTCAACTTGTAGGCTGATCAAATTTCAATTACTGTTTATTTTCTATTGAGCACGCTGGTAGTTAAAAAACACTCATCAAACAGCATGCTCAGACTCCTTTCAGGCTGAATCCGGGCAAAGATTGCACCCCAATTTCTCACATGGTCTCCCACTGCTTTACTCTGGCCCTAGGTGGCTAACTAGTGTCCCAGTGCTCCCAACCTATGGCCGCAACCAGACTTTTTGCCGGGAAAGGAGAGCAGAAGCTACCCTAGGATTCATCTGCCTGAAACTCGATGCCTATGGCATGGCCAACTGGCTACTTAGTCTCAGCATGCCAAGTCCATGGTTTGCAGCCCTGCGTCTCGCCATATCTGCGCGCTCCACTTGCTACTACTCCACACACCATGCACCTCAGACGGCCCCTCCCCCACCGCCCTATAGAGTGTTTGGCCCGCCTCCGAAGCCGCCATGCAAGTAACCGCTTCTATGGCCACGTCACCAACGACCAGTCTCCCCTCCGGCAGTCTCTCCGGCAGTCTCTCCGGCAGTCTGTCCGGCAGTCTCTCCGCCCGCCTCCCCGCCCGCACCGCCTCCGAAAAGCCCTTTTCCTAGCTCTCGCTGCTTCTGCTGTCTATCTTGCCGACGACTACCTCTACGCGTCCACGCTCCAGCGAAGTGTCCGTGCAACGTACGTCCTTTCCCTGGTGGCCTACAAGTACTACATGAGCCCTGGCGGCAAGGCTCTAGAGGACCTCCACGAAGAGGCTTCCGAGGCCATTCTACGCATGATCAACCGCAACAAGGGCCTCTACATCAAGCTCGGCCAGGCCATAGCAAACCAGGGCGCCTTGTTTCCGCTAGCGTTCCAGCGGCGCTTCACGGCGCTCTATGACGACGCGCCCGTCGACAGCTGGGCCAAGGTCGACGCTGCTCTCCGGGCCAATCTCGGCGCCGACTATGAGCGGGCCGTGTTTCTGCACTTTGACCACGTGCCCGTGGCCTCGGCGCTGATTGCCCAGGTGCACAGGGCTGTTCTCAAGCACCTGGGCCTGCAGGTGGCCGTGAAGGTACAGCACCCATACATCGCCAAGCAGATAGGCGCCGACTTGCTCGTGTACGAGTTGATGTCGTGGTTGTACACGCGGGTGTTTGACATTCCCTTCAACTTCACCGACTACGTGTCGGAGCAGCTCCAGAAGGAGGCCGACTTCACGTGCGAGCTCTCCAACTCGCAGAAGCTCGTGCTGTTCATCGAAAACGACCCCTCGGTGCAGAAGCTCAACGTGTACGTGCCGAAATGCTACCCCGAGTACTCGACGCTGCGCGTGTTCACGGCCGAGTGGATCGACGGCATGTCGCTCACCGACAAGCAGCTTCTCATCCAGAACAACGTGTCGCTCAAGTACCTCATGGAGCAATACACGGAGATTTTTGGCAAGCAGATCTTCCACTACGGCTTCGTCCACTCTGACCCGCACCCCGGGAACATGTTGGTGCGCTTCCACCACGGGAGCCAGCAGCTAGTGATTTTAGACCACGGGCTCTACATAACGTTACCGGCCAAATTCATGGCCGAGTACCGCGACTTGTGGCGGAACTTGCTAGGCTTCGACCTGGCCCAAATCGACGACATCTCCGACGAATGGGGGATCCGCTCTACCGAGCTCTTGAAGGCTTTGGTGCAGTTGAAGCCCCCTGCGAAGACAAAACCCGAGGACGCCCCGAGCTCCATGGACATCATGCGGAACTTCTTAAAGGACGAAAGCAAGTTTCCACCCGCGTTGATCTTTCTTCTGAGGACAATGAGAATGATGCAGACGTTGAACCAGACCATGGGCAGCCCGGTGAACCGGATCAACCTCTTGACGAAGGTGGCACTTGAGCACTCCGCCTACTGCCTGCCGTTGGGCTTCTTCTCCATGCTCAAGGTGCGCATCTCGTTGTTTTTGAGTGATGTGGTTTTCTTGTATCTACGAGCCAAGCAGATCCTCAAGGGCGACCGCTACGGCGAGCACGGAGAGGGTCTTGAGGACTACATCGACAAGTACTTGCGGGAGAATGCGAAGGCCATGGGCATCCACTTATCTTAAGAGGTCGGCACCATACAGACCATGCAGATGCCATACAGTTCCAGTTCCAGTTCCAGTTCCAGTTCCAGTTCCAGTTCCAGTTCCAGTTCCAGTTCCAGTTCCACAGCTCCTACAGCACCATACAGTTGATCAGCCACTGCACATTGATCTCTAATATACACCTGCTGAAAATGCATGCAGCTGTCAAACACCTGCATTGAGTTAAATCCTCACGCTTGCCCAAAATTTGAGGTTATTTAAAATAGACCATTGCGATTTACACATGATTTCTGTAGATTGCATGTTGATTTTACTTCATGTTTGTAGATTGGTAGAGCACATGTAGTGTGATCGATCTCTGCAAAGTAGTGCTCCGATAACACAAAGCCTCAAATTATCACCACAACTAGTTAACCTTTGCGAAACAAATTGGTATTTGGCGCCTATGACACCCGAAGCTTATCACCACACAAAGCGCTGCTATTCTGTCGCAACAAAAGCCTGGTTAGCTCAATCGGTAGAGCATTTGACTCTTAATCTCTAAGGTCAATCAAAAGGTTGCGGGTTCGAGCCCCGCATCGGGCTTCTTTTTGGCCTCCACTCCGTCCTCCCAGCACCGGTGCCGCGAGACCTCGGCGCCGCCAGCAGAGAGACAGGCATCTCATCGACCTGCATCCAGCGCGCACGCCAAAAAACCCACTCCCATACTAGCCGCCCTCACAACCACTCCTTCTACAATGGCAGAACCGATCCGCTGCTCCTACATATCGGAAACCGTGGCCCCCTTCTACGTGGGCGCCACCGCCGCAGCCTTCGCCTCCGAATCACCTATAGTCGCCACGCCCTTGGAGGAGGACATCTCCATCGTCAACTTGGACACCAACTCCGTTCTCCACCACATCGAGGGCGACGGCGAGACGATTACGGCGCTTGCGTTGACCCCCGACGCCAGTCGCCTAGCTGCTGTGTCGCAGAGCCAGCAGCTTCGCATCTACGATACCCTGAACGGGAAGATGCTAAGACAGTACAAGTTTTCGGCGCCAGTCTACATAGCCGCCGCGGACGCCACGTCCACGTTGTTTGCCTTCGGGGCCACGGACGGCGCGGTGTATGTGTGGGACATCGAGAGCGGCCAAGTCACGCATTCGTTGAAGGGCCACGGCACCACTATCTGCTCGTTGGCTTTCTATGGCGAACTCCATTCGGCCAAGTGGATGCTAGCGCTGGGCGACACCATGGGAACATGCAAGGTGTGGGATCTTGTCAAGAGAAAGTGCTTGAGCACCACCAAGGAGCACAGCGGCGCAGTCAGGGGCCTAGCCTTTCTGGGCGACGGCAAGTACTTCATTAGTGGCGGGCGAGACGAGATCGTGGTGGTGTACCACACGGAGAGCTTGCGCAAGGTGCACAACTCATTCTCCGTGCGGCACCAGGTGGAGAAGTGTGGGTTCGTGGAGATCCAGGCGCAGATGCTCTTCTACACCGCAGGCAGCGGCAGCAATTTGCGGTTGTGGGACGTCGAGAACGGCAAGCCGTTGGGCGGTTCACACCAGCCGCTTGACACACAGGAGGACTTGATGGTCACGGACGTGGCGCAGGTGCAGGGCGGCGAGGCCGTGTGGATGGTGTTGAGCGACCAGACGTTGGTGGAGCTCACGTTGGACGAGGCCGAGGCCCGTGGCAACGCCATCTTTTTGCCGGCCACCCGCAAGATCGCCGGAAACCACGGCATCATCGCCGACATCCGCTTTGCCGGCCCCGACAAGGCGCACGTGGCCATGGCCACCAACGCGCCTGCGCTTCGGGTGGTGGCCCCCGATGTGCCGCTAGACGTGCAGCTCTACGAGGGCCACACCGACTTGCTCAACTGCTTGGACGCCAGCGACGACGGCTTGTGGCTCTTGACCGGCGGCAAGGACAACGAGGCCCGGCTCTGGCACTGGGAGGAGCGCACGCGTGGCTTCGAGGTGTATGCCACGTTCCAAGGCCACGTCGGCGCCGTCACCGGATGCGGCATGCCACGTTCCGGCGGGCTGTTCCCCAAGTTCGTGATCACGGCGTCGGCGGACTTGACCGTCAAAAAATGGAAGGTGCCCAAGGAGGCAGGCAGCGTGGTCAGAAACAGCGAATTCACGCGCAGAGCGCACGACAAGGAGATCAACGCCGTGGCCGTGGCGCCCAACGACGAGGTGTTCGCCACCGCTTCGTTTGACAAGACCGCCAAGATCTGGAGCACGGAGTCAGGTGAGACCGTTGGCATCCTCCGCGGCCACAAGCGCGGGCTCTGGGACATCAGCTTCTGCCAGTACGACAAGCTCGTGGCCACCAGTTCCGGAGACAAGACGGTCAAGATTTGGCTGTTGAACGACTACTCGTGCACCAAGACGTTGGAGGGCCACACCAACGCGGTGCAGCGGTGCAGGTTCTTCAACAAGAACAAGCAGGTGTTGAGCAGCGGCGCCGACGGGCTCCTCAAGGTGTGGGATCTCAAGGAGTCCGAGTGCGTGGCCACGTTGGACAACCACAACAACCGCATTTGGGCCATGGACACCAAGGATGACGGGCTCCGAGTGGTGTCGGCCGATGCCGACGGGTACATGAGCTTCTGGCAGGACAACACCGAGCAGTTGCTCTTGGAGCGGGAGAACAAGGCGAAGGAGCGCGTGGAGCAGGAGCAGTCGCTCGCCAACTACATGTCGCAAAACGACTGGAGCAACGCGTTCTTGCTTGCGTTGACGTTGGAGCATCTGATGAGGGTGTACAACGTGATCAAGTCGCTGATTGGCGCCAACGAAGACGCGGCGCTGACCATAGGGTCGTGGAGGCTCGAGGAGACCATGAAGACACTCAAGGGCGACCAGCTCGTGGCATTGCTCCGGAGGGTGCGGGACTGGAACATCAACTTCAAGCAGTTTGAGATTGCGCAGAAGGTGCTTGACGTGGTGCTCGAGAGTATCGACATGGAGAATGGCGACGTGCGCAAGATCGTCAACCTGATTTTGCCTTACAACGAGAGGCACTACCAGCGCTTGGACGACATGCTCGAGGAGACCTACATGCTTGATTACATTGTGCAAGAGATGGAGAAGGTGTGAGGAAGACGGCCATGATGCGATGGTGTTGAAGGAGGGCAGCGCGGTTTGAATTCTACAGGAACGCTGGCAGCGTGGTTTGAATTCTACAGGAAGCGTTGGAGGAAGTGGACGCAGATTGAAGAATAGACACAGGTCACTAGTGTGCTTGCACTGGTGGGTGGTCATTGGTGTCTTTGCATGTCATTGGTGTGGCACTGCCCATGGAAAAAACTTACGGACTAGACCAAAACAGCCAAACCAACCCAGCCAAACCAACCCAGCCAAACCAACCCAGCCAAACCAACCCAGCCAAACCAACCCAGCCAAACCAACCCAGCCAAACCAGCCAACCCAGCCAAACCAGCCAACCCAGCAACGTGACACTGGAATCTCCAGAGAATTTGGCTTCGACAACAACTGGTGAGCAATCATAGGCATAGAGATGGTGCAGACTTCCTTGTGAGCCTATATGCCAAGATGACCAGGTGCAGCTACTTGCACCAATGTCCATACACAGCAACATAGTAACAGTCGTGGACAGCAGAGATGGAGCGCACAAGAGTGGTACTGAAGCTATAGTGCACTTTGGTCAATGCGGGAGGATGAGGATGCACGCCGTGTCAGAGAGAAAGACGTGGCTTTAGGCTGTACATCAGCTTGGTTGTCACTGGCCTCTTGATACACTCCCTGGTATTCCTGTCTGATGGCACTTGGACCAAAGCTGCAGTGATACGTCTCAAGTGCTCAGCCTATGAAGTAGACGAGCTGGTAGGATGAAAGCAGGTAAGACACATGGTTATAGTCGCAGGGATGTAGCGTGATCAGTGGGCTGCAGTCCTAATCAATGGCCATAAAGCCTTGAAATAAGGATGTAGGGTGTGAATGAAGAGGGAGGAAGGAGGAGGAGGAAGGAGGAGGAGGAAGGAGGAGGAGGAAGGAGGAGGAGGAAGGAGGAGGAGGAGGAAGAAGGAGGAGGAGGTGTCACGGTACCAGATTTGCCTGGATAGTGCTACAGAAATCACCGTCAGGCAAGCGCATTTCCTTGTACTTGAAAGGCATGTGGAAGACAAGTCCACCAGACTCACCAGAACTGAGCGTTCCTGAGAAAGCTGAGGCCAGCAAACGCAAGGTCTGTTGGTCAGAGCGGGAACCTCCATTTCCAGAAAATGGCAGGCGCTAAACTAGCATCTGTTCACTCATTGACAAATATCAAGGGAATAGCACTTCTTTACGACCGAAAAAGACGACTATGTTTTGACAGGGATTGGAAGGATGTGAGAAGGAACAATTGTATGTAGTGGGGAAGGTGATGTAATATTAGTTGTAGTGATAGTAGTGATAGTAGTGATAGATAGTGATAGATAGTGATAGATAGTGATAGATAGTGATAGATAGTGATAGATAGTGATAGATAGTGATAGTAGTGATAGATAGTGATAGTAGTGATAGATAGTAATAGTAGTGATAGATAGTGATAGATAGTAATAGATAGTGATAGATAGTAGTAATAGATAGTAATAGAGAGTGATAGATAGTAGTGATAGATAGTAATAGATAGTGATAGATAGTAGTAATAGATAGTAATAGATAGTGATAGATAGTAATGACATATAGTAGTAATAGGTAGTAATGACAGATAGTAGTAATAGATAGTGATAGATAGTAGTAATAGGTAGTAATGACAGATAGTAGTAATAGATAGTAATGACAGATAGTAATAATAGATAGTAATAACAGTTAGAATAACAGTTAGAATAACAGTTAGAATAACAGTTAGAATAACAGTTAGAATAACAGTTAGTAATGATTACTAGCATCAGTCACTTCAATCATTACTTTCAACATATTAGCACACCTTCATAGACGTCCCGTCAGTCTCTAGTTGACTGACCAATGGAGATACCAGGCAAAACACACAACCATATGAAAGCATACAATAAACACATAAAGTCAACACAACAACAACGCCAACAACGCCAACAACGCCAACAACGCCAACAACGCCAACAACGCCAACAACGCCAACAACGCCAACAACGCCAACAACGCCAAAACAATGACCCATAAACAACACTAAACACAACAATACTCACTAAACTCACAATACTACTAAACTCACAATACTACTAAACTCACAATACTCACTAAACTCACAATACTACTAAACTCACAATACTCACGCTAACACTGAACAATCAATACTCAAATCTCAATAACAAGTGTCCGTCTTCACAACGTAGAGAAACGCAAGCCAGATCTGCTCATGCACTTCCTGCATCGCACGTTGGTCTCGACAGACAATCAGTTGCAGTCGCTACGCATTGTTAGACAGAGGCTAGCACGGCGCACCAGAACGCCGAAGACGGCATGTAGCAGGATGCAGAGAAGTCGATGGAAAGGACGGGGATCGGTGGTTCTACACTGCATACACCGAGCCTTGAGGCATGGCTCATGGGGAGAGTAAAGGAATAGAAGAGTGGAAAAGGATTAGAAAAGTGGAAAAGAGTGAAAGAGTGAAAGAGTGAAAGAGTGAAAGAGTGAAAGAGTGAAAGAGTGAAAGACAACTGGACAAGTCAAGAGTGATTGACCGCAGTCAACTGCCACACTAAAGCCCGTCTTGATACCATCACAACTACTCCTGCAGTCGACACGACACTGTCTCGAAAACATCTCCAAACTCAGTCTGTACCAAATCAGGTCCCTGCTTACCAGAATGGTGTGTGTAAAACAAGACACAGTGACGGCAGGCAGCAGGCAGCGGCCAGCAAGCAGATGGTAGAGCTGCCCCTAATTACTGCTCAAGTCTCCATCTGCCAGCCAATAACAGCTGATCACGGGCAGACGCCAGGTGGTCCCACAACCGTAGAGTGCAGTGGAAAACCATACGGAATGCCAAGTAAACACCAGGATTCCAGGCGTCGCCCTGCATGCACACTCCACCACCAGACACCAAACGTAGCTCCACACCACCCACACCACCCTCAATTGGACGACAAGGCGTCGGTGTGCATACCCCAAGATGGACATGGGCAAGCCATGTGGCTAGGTCAGCGACATGTAGAAATAGATATAAATAGACTGGTGAGAGCAGCAGTAGAAAGGAATGATACGTAGCCAAGTAGAGTAGGGGGTATAGGGTGTGTAGTGTAGTGTAGTATGGTAGAATAGGGTGTGTAGCGTAGTGTAGTATGGTAGAATAGGGTGTGTAGCGTAGTGTAGTATGGTAGAATAGGGTAGTCTGTTAGTGTTTATAGTGTGTGTAGTGTATAGTGTGTGTAGTGTGTAGTGTATAGTGTGTGTAGTGTGTAGTGTGTAGTGTGTAGTGTGTAGTGTGTAGTGTGTAGTGTAGTGTGTAGTGTAGTGTGTAGTGTGTAGTGTGTAGTGTGTAGTGTGTAGTGTGTAGTGTGTAGTGTGTAGTGTGTAGTTTTTATAGTGTGGTAGAGTAGTATAATGTGGTATAGTGTGTAGTGTAGTGTGTAGAGTGTAGTGTGAGTGTGTAGTGTGTGTGTAGTGTGTAGTGTGTAGTGTGTAGTGTTTATAGTGTAAGGTTTATAGTGTAGTGTTTACAGTGTAGTGGGTAGTGTGTAGTGTATACTGTCCTATACTCTGTAGTGTAGACAGCCGTGGCTTCGCCCTACATGCCACCATGCCAACCCCGTAGTGTATAATGCCCCAGCGCCACCTCGCCTCACACCATTGATGCACAGTCTTCTGGACGCACGTATCCTCGCCATGTGAGGGCCTTTCTGGTGCAGCCCTCCTGGCACATATTCCCGTGGAAGCATGCAGCCTATGACGTCGTGCGGAATCCTCCGCGCCGGGTGCAGTGGGCTCGTATTTGCGCGGCGTCACACAAGTTCACCGAAACAAAAGTGCCTGCACCAATGCAGCCCACAATACCTGCAAGATCCCAATGCCCACGGGCCCAACGACTTTTCAAGGCCCGCGCAACGGTTTTTCTCGCCCACGCGCATTTCCTCCCACGGTTTTCTCCACGGCTTATGCCAGCGGTTTTCTGGCCACGGCTTATGCCAACGGTTCCCAAGGCCCCCGTTTTTTTTGTGACTGTGTGTACGGGCCTGACGGACACCGGCACTCCGCTCGCCGCCGCCACATGCCGTCCTGTGACGGCTCTAAGCATTCCCGGCATGGTGCAAGCGCAACACATTCTCAGCTTCGCCGCTGCTGGCATGGCTAGTGGAGGCGGACAGGGCCGCTTGTTCGAAGTGTATGCACTGAAAGCGGAATTGCCATGGGACTTTCTGCAACGGGCGCGCGCCAGGGATGCGACCGTGCGTTGTCTGGCTGCGCGAGCGCACGCTGGCACAAATCCCCTCGCATGAAGCGAGATACTTGGGCCGAGAATGTTGGTCCGCTTTTGCATGCCGTTCTGGGAGCCACGACATAGACGAAACACTCCCCACACTACGCCCGCCAAGGGGAAGGGGGCGTTGCTGGCCACGCGGAGCCCGCCGCGCCCCCACGGCGGGTTTAAGGCGAGCGGGCTCCGCGGCCACGGTTAGGTCCACTATGGTTATGAGGCCTCATGCACACGGCCGATCGAATCTGACGGTGTGTAACTACGCGTATTGAAGAGGTGCGTATGGAGATGTTCTGCAAAAATGAGAAGCGGAAAGCGCTTCTGAAACAATGATACGCATTAACGAAACAGGAGAAGAGGACGAGACAGACGACAAGAGGCTGAGACAAAGAAGGCGGAACAAGGAAGGAACAAGGAAGGAACAAGGAAGAAACAAGGAAGAAACAAGGAAGAAACAAAGAAGAAACAAAGAAGGAACAAAGAAGGAACAAAGAAGGAACAAAGAAGCGTCACAAGAAGTCACAAGAAGCGTCACAGAGCGTCACAATCAAGCGTCACAATCAAGCGTCACAATCAAGCGTCACAATCAAGCGTCACAATCAAGCGTCACAACAAGTAAAGCGAAACAAACAAATGGAAACAAAAAAAATAAAACAAATGCAAATATCACAATGCAAGTCGCTGAGGTGCGGACAATAGCGAGCTTGCTTGCCCGCAGCAAGGTGCAGATGTTTGAAACCAACATGCTTATACTGGCCGCCTATATCGCATGATTATGCCTGTCGGCTAAAATATGCATGGTGTATGATCTCGATACAGATCTTCGCTACTGCCATATAAGAGCGTTTCTTCGCTGTTTCGCCGCCGCCGCTCGCCCTGCTCCTTCACCCTGCCTGCGACATCTCCTTTGTGCCCGGCGCCACCTACTTTTTCTTCCCTCCCCATGCCCCAACTACCCTCCGTTTCCGAGTTGTTGGTGGGCAGCCACATCCCCTCCGTCAACACGCGGTCCTCGGGACTGCTGCCGGAGAGCCGACCCTCCCCCTTGGGCTCCAGCCCCCGCCAGGCCGACAACCACTACAACATCTACCACCCACGCAGCGCTGCCGCCGCTCCTCCGCCACACGCCGCCACGTCCGGCTCCACCGGCTCCAGCCCGACGGTTCTCCAGTCGTCGCAAGCGCCCGACTCCACCCCCTCTGTCTACAAACAGTACGCGCGTATGCCGGACTCCGGCGTGCCGCTGGCCAGCCGACGCCCGTCCTACGAGTACGGGCCCCAGGGGTACGAGCGCAGCTACGTCGTGCACTCCACGCCCGCCAACGACTACTTCAGCTACCGGGACCCCAACCAGGGGCGGCCCATGGCCGAGTCGCGCCAGCACAGCGCGGAACACCTCAACCGCATTCCGCTGTACAATAGCGCCACGTCCACCGACTCCATCCACAAGCTAGGCACCACGCCGCCGGCCTTGGCGTCGCCGGACTTTCGCAGCCGCCCGCGGCCCGCCTCCTTCTCGCATGCTCCCATCACGAACATCCTCTATACCGGAGGCAAGCCGCTGGTGTCGGGGCCCTACCCCGTCAACGCCTACCCGGTGGCCACAACGTGCACCTCCCCCCACGGCGTGCCCGTGTACGGCGCCACGACATACGCCTACACGCCCCAGCAATTCATGGCCATGCACACGCCCGTGCACGCCAGCCCCAACACGCAGCCCGGGCCCGGCCACAACATGCACCCGGGGCCCGTCCACTCCAACTTGCAAACCCCCGTGCATTCCGGTAATGTACCTCTCCACGCCCTAGCGCCCGGATCCATGGCGCTACATTCAGCCAACGGGCTCCATGCAGGCGTGCCGCTACCCAATGGTGCCCTACATTCAGGCGGCGTGCACTCGGCCATGTTCTCCCAGGCATACCCCAGCCCCGACCAGGGCATGAACCAAGAGCAGAACAATGCCTTGGTCAACAAGAGACGCGTCACTAAGCGCCGGACGAGAAGTGGCTGCATGACCTGCCGCAAGCGCCGCATCAAGTGTGACGAGCGGAAGCCCCACTGCTACAACTGCGAGCGGTCCAAGAAGCTCTGCTTGGGCTACGAGCTCGTGTCCACCAACACCAGGCGTGCACAGGACCAGGAGGTGCTCAAGAGCAAGGCCCGGGTGCTGGTGCAATCGCTCATGTAGAATATATTTATCAGTGCTAAGTCACGGATTATGGATTGGTGTGTAGTGTAGAGGTGTCAGTGGCGTTCTGGACAATTTGAATTGACTAGCTGCCAGCATAGCAATGGGTAGCAATTGTTAGCAATAGCAATTGGTAGCAATGGGTCAGCAATGGGTGACCAGTGTATTGTCATGTCCTCGTAATCTGCAACGATGGATCTGGCGCGATATGATAAGATGAAACGGTTGACGCAACACGCACGAAACACACATAAGAGCGGTACATCTTTCGGTGCGGCCACTCAATCCACTGCCGTTGGCCACTAAGCCGCCACCCTATACTAACCCGCCTTGCCCTGTGTAATCCCACTTACACCACACCACCGTGGACATAGAAAGGTTTCAACTCTGCTTTGTGCCGTCGCTAGGCAAGATGCATCTGAGGTGTGACGTAGTACGCTTTGCAGCGCACGCGCGATAGTGCGCTAACACTATGCAGGCATCCACCACCATGCAGCCCGTGCAGGCCGCGCAACCCTCCTAGCGCACTCGCCATTGATGTCCCCCATTTCGCACCCCATGCTGTAACGCATTACCGTCGCTCGCCTTGCGCTCGTTACACCACAGGTAAGCCACTTCACTAGCCAATGCAGGTCCGGCCTCGGCCACTACACTTTAAACTGCGTAATGCAGGCCGGCGAGCCCCGAATGCGCCGCAGCCCGATGTACACATGGTGTGGTTGTGGTGCCCGGCTGCAGAAAGTGGCACCACTTCACATTCGCCACTTGACTACTTAGCACGTCTGCTCTGCTCCTGCCGCTTTTGTGTCTGCAAGCGGAGTGGACCGCAAGCTTAAACGCTCTTTTATTTTCGTTTCCTGCTGCTCTGAACGGCAATAAGTGTCGGAATTTTCCCCGTAACCGCAATGGGCATGCGTCACTCACTAGTGCACCCGCGTTTCAGGGGAGTTTCGGCTAACCCCGAGCGTTTGCTGTCCGGCCAGGTTCCGTGCAAGGGGACGCTCGCCTCTGCCTCCGCAATTGCGTAGGTGCTGGCACAGTGCATAGCGCAAACCTCTAAAGCTTACGCGAGCCGCTATTTTGAGCGGCCGGGGGCGTTAGGTCCGGAACATGATTCCGCTGCACTTGTTGAGCCTCGTGTGCTTTGGCTTGATGCTCGTAAAGTGATCCGTCCAATGCATGGGAATCTTGCGGAATCTGTAACATATCCGGTGGCTTAGTAACAGCATCTGTATCAGGTCTAAAATCGATTTTGTAGCCGTTGCACTTCGGCACCGCCAGAAGTCCGATACAGGAAAATAGCTGCCACGGAGATTGCTCTCTCAGCGTCGGGCAAAAATTATGCCCTTGAGCGGTGCGGCTTGGGGCATGCCGCATTGGGAAATTCTGCCTCGAATAGCGCTGGCCATGCACTTCTGCCAAGCCGCATAACCGCTGCGCGTCTACACAGGAGTTTTTGCGAAGCGAAACTGAAACCATGCGCATAACGCACTCCTACCGAGTTCTCTATTCTACGCGCCTCGCTCTTTTCAGTAGTCTTGGGCATTACGTAAACGGTGTGCACACACCCTTCTGCGGCCTATTGTCTTGGACAGCAACTTTAGCCTATGCCGCTCGCCATGCACCCGCACCTCGTTAAAATCCCGCCAATAACTCATCCTTCCCTCGGTTATAGTCTCTCGAAAATCTCGCATATACAGGTCAATGCGTCGTGCGCTCCGTCCGCCGGCGTTGGCCGAGTCGCCAGAGCCAATGGCGGCGGGCGTGGCCGCTTGGGCGTGGCAGTGTGCCGTGCGTAAAAGAAAGCCACCATGTTATGTCGGGGAAAGAGAATGTAGCCCCTTGGAGCTTTCCCGCTGTGCTTGCACCGTGGACGTTACCCAACATTTTAGTCTTCGGCCAACCACATGCTTCGGCACAAGTCAGCAATGCCCTGCTGCTCAATGCGGCGCGCATTGAAGCCATGCGCAGCGGCACCGGCGATGGCGTGGAAGCCGTGTGGAGACCTGGCGTTAGGTGCGCGTTGTGGTGATTTCCATGCTCGTGCCCCCTGTGCCACAGCGTGCTTGGCGCGTGCGCGCGCTCCATACGGCACGTGCCAGTCATGCCCCTGGCCACATGACCAGCACGTGCGCTGCGAGCGTTCCTCCGCATGCGGCAGTCGGATGCGCGCCCGCGCCGCCCCTGATAAGCTTAGGCCATGTGTCGCCCACCCTCCCACTGCTTAGTGTTACCACTGCTTACTTTGACATACTGCTTAGTGTTACCACTGCTTAGTATTACCACTGCTTAGTGTTAGAACCTAGTCTCCAATCCATGATTGCATTTGTGATTTTCTGCAACAAGGTCTCCATCAGCTTCTTGAACTATTGACATCGATATCCCCAACCCCGAACTACAACCAAGCGACACACGGAACAAGGCAACTCAGCTGACGAACTGTCCGCAGGCTCGCTGTCAACATGGGATTGTCTCATGTCATGCAAGGCCGCTTTGGCTGCGCCGATGTCGGAAGAATGGAGACCCCCGAATGTAACCCCCTGAAGTTGACGTTGACCGTGCGGTCGTACCCGCACATGAAGGACATTTTGCGCCAAATGAGCAACATGAAACTCGCCGAGTTGAATTTGGTGATTGAGGAGCTCGACGCAGACGAGGCCGACCACTTGGCGTGCTTGTACCAGGTGTTGCAGCACAGCAACTTGGGCCACCAGGACCTCGAAAAGTTCTCTTTGACTTACAAGGCCGACAACACGTGTGACAACAACAACGCAGCCCGATTTGTCATTATCACCAAGTTGTTGTACCAGTTGAACTGGGACACGTGCACGAGGGTGAACGTGAACTTGCACATCAACCACTTACACAACGATGCTCGGTTGGACTTGTTGCTGGAGCTTCCCGTGGTGTTGACAGTGCACGGAGAGGAATCCAGCATGATCCAAGACAAGCAGGACGCGCGGCTGCTCCAGCTCATTGAGCAGAGCTACTCTTACCTAGGAGGCTGCTTGTAGTGATGAAGGATGAGGTGGAGACAGGTCCGACCCGACTATGCGGACAGACCCTCAAGGGACCCACTAGGAGGGACCCCCACCGCCCCTACCCGTAACTATCTAGCCTTCTACACTCTTCCTGACCACCGTGTAGCTCTGTGTGTAGCGCTGTGTGCAGTACCGCGGCCCACGCAGGCACGCGCTATAACCAGAAACAACCGTCCCCACCACGCCATCTATGGAGAAGGAACCACCATCTATGGAGAAGGAAGACCTCCCTGGCGGTACGTAGCAAAAGCCCTGCCGCCCAATCTGTACTAACCGCAGGCTTAGATCCGCACGCGCTCACCTCCGCGCAAATCAAGAGTTACTTGGACAAGTACGGTGTGGAGTATTCCGCCGACGTTCGTAAGCCCAAGTTGATCCGCTTGTTCAAGAAGCATGTGTCTGGACATTTGGATGCGGAAGCAGCAACTCCGACAAAAAACAGAGAAACAAGGGGGGATCAAGAACAACCCATACAGACTGTGGGCAAAGTGAAGACAAAAAAGAAGGGGAAGCGGGATAGGGTGGGCGAAACGCCTTCCAAGGGGTCAGAAGATGCCAGGTCTGAGCTTGAGGCTGAACAATTCAAGTTTGGGAGAGAGTCATTGTCTGAGAAAGAGTCAAAGTCTGAGAAAGAGTCAAAGTCTGAGAAAGAGTCAAAGTCTGAGAAAGAGTCATTGAAGTCTCAGTCTGATTCCAAATCTGACAATCTCCCTCTCGGAACTCCCCGTCTGAAGGTCGGCGATTCAGGCTCCAAGAAGAGAAAGTCCATGCTCGACAACTCAGACATCAAGGTGTCCGACACCCCCTCAAAAGGCAACTTGTTTGAAGTGGAGAGCGGCTCGGAGTCGGACCTCCTCTCGCCGAGCGTCAAGCGCCTCAAAACCGCCCCGGCCAAGGCGGAGCCCTCGGATCTGTCGACTCTCCAGGGCTCTGAGGTGTCGACTCTTCATGAACTGTCCACTCCGAGGGAACCTGCACAAGCAGTGCAGCCGGGTCGGTCGGTGGCTGGCCACTTGGAGCCTTTCTTGAAGGAGGCAGAAACCTCGGATCCCCCCGTGGAAGCAGAAACCTCGGATCCCCCCGTGGAAGCAGAAACCTCGGAACCCCTGGTCCTGGCCCTCCCACACCATGCAGACCCAGCCATCTCCGACTCTACCGACTCCAGCGACTTCGACAGCGCCCTTTTGAAGTTGAAAGCCGCACATGCCCCCACCCAGTCGCCAGGCTCCAAGAACATTGAGCTCGCCAGGCTCCTCAACATCGACCCCAAGCGCATCAAGCCAAAGCCCCGGTCCACAAGGAACATCACGCCCAGGAGACCCATCGTCATCTCCGAGTCTCTCTTGGGCCGCCAGAAAGACGAACTATCCGACGAGGACGTGCCCGAGAAGCGGGCCCGCGCAGCGCCCACGGAGTTCTACAATAACTCTGACCCCAGCTCCGAGGCGGACGCCTCCGACGCAGAGTCCGACGAGAACTTGGACTTGGGGAACTTGGATACCTTGAAGAACTTGGACTTGAAGAACTTGGACACCTTGGAGAACTTGGACACCTTGGAGAACTTGGACACCTTGGAGAACTTGGAGAACTCGGACACCTTGGACACCTTGGAGAACTCGTCCGGCCTGTCCGCTGCAGCGCCCAAAACCCCTACGCATGCTCGCGTCGCAGGCGTCTTTGCGTGGCCCGCTCTCTTCCGCTTGTTCCTCTACCTCGTGGTGTGGCTCGGCTTGGTGGGCCTCTCCCTTTTCGCCTACTGGTACCGCGAGCAGAGCTTCTACGTGGGCTACTGCGGCAGCGAGATCCACTCCACCACCATCCCCCCCACCCCCGACACTCCCCGCTTCTTGGTGGTGCTTGGCGAGTATCTCGACTCCAACTTCAAGCCTCAATGCGTGGAGTGTCCGCAACATGCCCGCTGCTTCCCCCGGCTTGAGCTAGCATGCTACGACGACTTCTACCGCCACACGCCCTGGTACTACAGAGTGTACCCCAGCTTCAACCCCCAGGCGCAGCACTGTGTGCCAGATACAAAGAAGGCGGAGAAGATCGAGATCATGATTGACGTGGCGCTCGACTTGCTCAGAGCGAGAAACGCCAACAGGGACTGTGGCCGGGCCCCGGCTAGCGACTTGGACGCCGGCATTAGTGTGGCCGATCTCCACGACCTCTTGCTCCTGATGAAGGCGCCCTACATCACCGAGGAGGAGTTCGAGGACTTGTGGCTGCGGTCCGTCTCCGAGCTCGAGAAGGAACCTGAGATAATTGTAAGGCAAGTTACCCTTTTTCATGCACCGCCTGAGGCGTCTTCCGAAATTCTTCTACTAACCCTGCAGGCCGGACTCGCAAGTGATCACGTTGGTCCCGGACTTGACGCTAACCACACTGCTCCGGCGGAGGACCTCCCGGACAAGGTTCTTCGATCAACGGCCCTATCGCACATCGGCGTCAAGTGCATGATGCTGAACACGTTGTTGGGTATGATGGTGCGCTTCAAGAGAAGCTTGGCGCTCGTGGTCGTGGTGCTAGTGCTCGGTTTGTTTGCTCATTACAAGTATAAGGCTTTCAGGTTGCAGGTGGAGCGGGTGGACACGCTCTACTCGGAGGTGCTCCGCAGGCTACAGAAACAGGCCCGAATGAGCCGTGACTCGGGCGACGTTCCGGCGTACGTCGGGTCCATCCACCTCCGTGACTTGATCTTGAGCGCCGAGAACAACCTCTCCAAGAAGATGAGGCTTTGGCAAGCTGTGAGCCGCAAGGTCGATCGCAACACCAACGTCCGGCATGAGTTGATCGAGGTGCACGGCGAAGTGATGAAGGTGTGGGAGTGGGTTTCCGTTTTGAGCGAGTGAGCTTCCGTTTGGTGAGCTTCCGTTTGGTGAGCTTCCGTTTGGTGAGCTTCCGTTTGGTGAGCTTCCGTTTGGTGAGCTTCCGTTTGGTGAGCTTCCGTTGAGCGAGTGAGCGGAAACTTCTGGATCACTCCATTTCCAACTTATTCACAGCATCGTGGAGCTCCAAATCGTCGTCCACGTCGCCCGCCAAGCCGTTCTCGAAGATCTCTCGGCCTGTCATCTTGCCGTTGTGCATCTTGGCAAATCTCTCCTTGTCCTTCTGGTCGATTTGCATTTCCTCGCGGAACGCCTTTCGCCAGGCCCTGAACGACTCGGGCGTGACCTTGGTGCCGTGGAACTTCTGCTGCTCCTCCCTCTCCTTGGCCAAGAGCTCGTCGTCATAGGCTTTCTGAGCTGCGTCGAGCTTGGCCTGAAAGAGCAGCTCGGCCTCGTCCTTGAGCAACGCGGCCAACGAGAAGATGGACGGCATGCCGATGTTCATGGCGGCCTCCTCGTTGAGCTTGTGCAAGAGCGCAGCCAAGTCGGGCTTGTCGAGGACAATGGACTCGGCCAAACTCACATACTTCGACTCGTCTTCCTCGTCGTCCAGGTCGTCTGCAACGTCCTCCTCCATCTCGACCGCCTCGATGTCTAGCTTGGGCGCCTCCTCGGGGTAGCACTCCGGGTACCGCACGTCTAGAAGCAAGGCATGGGGCTTGTCGGAGGCCGTGTCGAGCTTCGTGTAGATGCTAAAGTGCGTCTCCGACAACACGCTGAGCTCGTCGGGGTAGATCGACCGGAGCACCTCGATCTCCTGCTGCTGTTCGTCCTTATAGTCCATTGGGGGGGCGGGCGCAAGCTGGTGGTGGAGATGAGTTTTCTTCGTGCGCCGCCCAAAACAGTGGAGGTGACCATCTCTGCGTGCGCGTCCTGCACGCGGCGCGGTGTCATGCTCATTTGGCCGCACCTTCCAACCTGGATGTGCTGAACCCACACTAGCCACTCTTGGCCGCCGCTCAAACCACACGGAGCTCTACACCGCCGACCGACCCCGGAGTCTCCGCATCACGCGCTGCTGCATCTGCTTGAACTTTCACGTGGCAATGCATCCCCACACCGGCCTCTGTGCGCCCAACACCACCATCATCGACTTTGCCTATCTAGAAGATCACCCGCTCAGACTCGGCAACTACCCGGCCAGTGTGCGGTCGTCGGTGTCTTCGGACTACGACTTTCCCCTCAAGTCGCAGCTGCTGGACGAGATCAACCTGCGAGCTGTGGCGCTCTTCGACTTCAAGCCGGAGAACGACAACGAGGTGGAGTTGAAGGAGGGCCAGATCATCTGGATCTCGTACCGCAACGGCCAGGGCTGGCTTGTGGCCGAGAACCCAGCCACGGGCGAGAATGGGCTAGTGCCCGAGGAGTACGTGGAGGTTTTCGCCAGCGACGAGGCAGGCGAGGTGCCGAAGCCGTTCATGCCGCAGATCTTCCAGAACCTATCTCCAGACGACCCCAACGAAAACGACCAGCACTTCAGGGACGATGAGTGGGAGGACACGGACGAGGAGGAGGCGCCTCCGCTATAGCTGCAGAAAACGCTTCGGCAACACCAGACACATGAGCTCGTCCGTGATGCCTAGGCCAGCTTGACAGCTTTGTTGTACCTGCATCTGTGCAGTTCGTCTTTACGGTGCCGACGGGCCAAGTTGTTGTCTATCTGACATATGTTGACTTTACATTATGTTGACTTTACATTATGTTGACTTTACTGTTGACTTTACATTATGTTGACTTTACATTATGTTGACTTTACTGTTGACTTTACCATTATGTTGACTTGCACGTGTGTCCGAGCCCGTGCCTGAGCCTGGAGCATCATGGAATACAGAAACGTGGGTCTAAGTGCCTCGTTTCAACTGTACAGTGAGCCGACTCTTCACGCATTGGGCTGTGTGCTGGCCATCCCCCTGACGAGCACACGTCTACGGCCCCTTTGCTTCCGGCTCCACCTCCCGAGTTCGGCGGTGCCCATCATGCGTCCAACGTTGGGCCTCTGGGCAACCGCGTCTACTCGGTGGATCACACTGACTGCATTATCGATGCAGACAGTACATTGACGATGCAGACAGTACATTGACGGAAGTAGCGCCGTGCTTCTTGTCACCTACTCCTGCCACTTGGTCTGCCACGTCTGCCACGTTGGCTGCGTTAGTCACTTCCGTCTGGTGACCCCGTGTGCCAGATCGGCCCCACTACAAAGGGTACCCACGAGTGGACTCGTGCGTCGTGGAATGCCGGTAGCGAATTATGATGACACGGTCGGAACTGGCACGCCTGCATCTACTGCTGACGGTCTGCTCCATACATTATGACTAGAAGGAGGGAGAGTGGCCTACTAGGAGGACTTTAAGAAAGTCACTTGTATCGGTATTAATACATTACTACACTACTACACAGCTAGCCGTGACCTTCACGCTACCTTCTGTCGATCGTATCAGGCAGTATGAGTTTCAGTCGCTAGCAGAGAGAGCACATATGTTCATAAGCTGACAGACTGTTCAATAGCACTTGAACGTAACAGGTGTAAGCCACTGAATCTTCACTGGCACGTTTACGGTGGAGGTCGGCCGTTGGTTATCTGTGCTTTCTTGGTGTTTCAGGCCTGCTGCTCTTATAAGTCTGTTGCACGCTGCATACTGAAACTCATCTAGGTCCTAGTACTTTGGCCTACCGGGGTAACATGAACAATCAGGTTTGCTAGTTCCAGATACGAGCACTTTAGGTGATGGCCAGATGTGGTGGTATTACAGGAGAGTCGGGTATAAAGACACAGAGAAGTATAGCATAGTAGTGTGTAGTTGTAGTTGTAGTTGTAGTTGTAGTTGTAGTTGTAGTTGTAGTTGTAGTTGTAGTTTGTAGTATACTAGTGTAGTAGTTTACTTCTAGATCTTGTACGTCTACTTAAAGTTATTCTCTTTCGATGATTTCCTGATAAGTTGGAATCCGGTGAATATAGAGCAAAAATTTGAATACCGGTGAAGTGAAGCAAGGCGGTCAAACGCCATGTCAGGAGTTAAATGGATGAATCCAGGTCACGGGTATAGTGACTACAATGTTGGCAATCGTTTGTAGGCTCGAAAACCAAGGGTAGTGTGTTTATCCGTGGTAGGTCTAGCAAAAGTAGTATAGTAGTATAGTACAGTAGTATAGTAGTATAGTAGTATAGTACTGTAGTATAGTGGTATAGTACTGTAGTACTGTAGTATAGTAGTATAGTACTGTAGTATAGTGGTATAGTACAGTAGTATAGTAGTATAGTATTATAGTACAGTAGTATAGTAGTATAGTACAGTAGTATAGTATTATAGTACAGTAGTATAGTAGTATAGTACAGTAGTATAGTATTATAGTACAGTAGTATAGTAGTATAGTACTGTAGTATAGTAGTATAGTAGTATAGTACTGTAGTATAGTAGTATAGTACTGTAGTATAGTACTGTAGTATAGTACTGTAGTATAGTAGTATAGTAGAGCAGTATAGTGGTATAGTACTTTAGTACTGTAGTATAGTAGTATAGTAGAGCAGTATAGTGGTATAGTACTTTAGTACTGTAGTATAGTAGTATAGTAGAGCAGTACAGCTAACTAGAAGACATACGCTGGTTTACATGGGAATTGACCAAGTGCGGTAAGTATCTATTCAAAAACTTACTCGAAGAACTAGTAGAAACTCTACAAACTAGAACTTACGTATGCCCAATTCATCTATTCACATTCGGTGTTGAATTTAATTAAATAAGTATTTAAGCGCCACCCCATGTGTTGGATTCTTTAGTAACGTCTGATGTTAAGCAAGTGTTTATTCGTTGATGGTCCTGCCGTTGAAGGCGAGGACCGGGGTTTATATAATCGTTTGGACAGCCCCTTTCCGCTGGTCCGACAGGGGTTATCCGGCCGGGTGGGCTGATTGATAGGGTCTAGAACGGTGGCTGTGTCTAATCGACTAGGGAAGGTGTTCTGATAGTCATGGGGCGTGTACTACCCATGTCGGACCTAACCATGTGCTGTGTATTTATTAGCTAGAAATGCTGTGTTTTCCCTGGATCAATAATTGGCCTTGTATACAACAAAATTTACATCCTGATAACTAATAGTAGTAATCCCCGTGTATGGATTCAATGTAGCATGTATTGGTCTTTGGTTTTGATGCGATATCACACCAGAGCTCATTCATGAGCTACGTGCGTCCCCCTAAGTTAAACACATTGACAAGTATATTTTGACATTGTCTATTCATACTTGAAAGCCAAGCGTAAACAAGAGCAGCTGATAACAAGCTGTTGATTATTGATTACACTTTATATGGTATTATTAGTTATTGCATCACATGAGTTTTGTAAAATAATACAAACAGCGTGCAAAAGTCTAAACTAACGTTTAGTGGAGAACGTCTTGCAAGGGGCACCAGAGACTGTCGGAGCTCATAGAGGCAGTGTTAAAACAAGTAGCATAGAAGTATGCACAGCGCTCAGTAAACTCGTGGAAGTGCCATGTTGACTCAGGCCATGTCCGCCCTTTGGTGGAGCAGAACACCTGTAGTTGTACCATGGTAGTAAGCTGATGGGCGAGTCAGAATGAGTGCCTAGTAGGCGAAACGCTTGCAGGTCTTAAGCTGGCTTACTGGAAAGCTCTAGTGCCTTGGCTGTGGTGGTTCATTTGCTGGACTCAATGAATTCTAGAGTTAGACAACAGGGGGTATAGTAGTACAGTTGGTAGTACAGTAGTCTTACTTCTTACTTCTGCACTTTGAGTGTGTATTCCTTGTGACACGAGCTTTATTATGGAGTGTAACTTGCCACCTCGCTCGGTCTCAGGTACGCCCTATCCTTCACAGACACACATGGCTGTAAACCGGCTTTGGATAAAAAGCAGGTGTGGTTCTATCCAGAGTGTGCTACATGGTTGCTACCCTGTTGTATGGTGTGATGTATGGTGGATAGTAGTCACTATAGAAAATGATGCGAAAAGGCATGTATGACCTGCACGGCCACCTTGCAACCTCCTCAGGTGCATGCAAACGCAGGCGCCGTTTTCGACTTCTCTTTAGGCTATAGGAGCATACGAGACTGCTGGTGATTCAAGGATTGAAAGTAGGCGGTTTGAAGAGAGTTACTTAAGAAAATTAGTAGGACCTCAGATAGTATAGATTGCGGTGATGTAATAGTGTCAGATTCACATGGGTAACACCTTACCCATTAGGACAGCAGTAGCTTCGATTCACTAATGCCAGTGACGGCGCCTAAGTCACCATACCTCGTCAAGTGACTCATTTTTTACCTTAGCTCGTGACATAGCGCTTAACCGCCTCAGTGGTTGACTATAATTACCTAGATTCCCACTGGATCCATCAACGAATACACCTGATAGGTACCAGAAGTTACTAAAGAATCTAATAAATATAGTGTGTAGTGTAGTGTGTAGTGTAGTGTGTAGTGTAGTGTGTAGTGTAGTGTGTAGTGTAGTGTGTAGTGTAGTGTGTAGTGTAGTGTGTTGTACAAATGTAAAAAATAGATGGTTCTTACGGCTTAGTTAAGGCTGTGGATTATTTCTAGGAACAATATCTAAAGATATATGGTATTGATGTTCTGACGGCTATCTTAATAACAGGAACTCACCCGTTCAGATAACATAACTAGTGCTTGTACTTCAGATGTGTCTGGTAATCTTATTACGTTCGTTAAATATTCCTAAGCATAGTTCTTCCAAGAACGGTGTTCTTTACAAGTCCTTATATAGCTATTCAGTATCCTGGACTTATTCGTTGGACTTGCTTCATAGCTATACTTTTCATAGCTATACTTTTCATAGCTGTATAGCTATACCTTCCCGGTAGCTATACTTTCTTGGGATCATAATCTGCATATAGATAATCGGTTCCTGTGAATCCTTATACCCTGTATCTGAGTTAAGTGTCATGTCTAACACCCTCCCCTTTTAGATTCCTACTTTCCCTCGAGTATCTTCTCTGGGTTCTTCAATTTCGATTTCAATCCTCTTGTCTATCTCCAATCCTAAGTCCTCGAGGAGTCTTGCTACTTCCTGATTGATATCTTGAATATTCTCAATATATCTTCAGTGAAAACATTTTCTTCTTGTCTTTTGGTGGAAGTCAATGTAACTCTCTTAGATGCATTCTATCATCTTCTGCAAGTTGTTTTCAAATATTCTCCTATATTACATTGGAAATCTGCAGTAATTGCTTATACTGATTCTTCTGTTGAGGTCGGATTTCCATTTCAATCCAACGGAGGGTGGCTGCTGATTAACTCTTCTGATTATTCAATGTCATCTAAACTTGCAAGATCATATCTCAAACGGGATATATGATATGGTCGTTATAAGACTTATTGTACTTTCGAATTTGTTCAATGATATTGTTCGTTGAGGATTCAAACGAAACACATATGCTTCGTTAATAACCTTTGAAATTTTGTAAGGTCCTTCATAGATGCAAATTTCCTTCTAAATAGTGAGTAGTGAGTAGTAGTATCAGTAACTCAATGTTCATTAGTTCAATACAATAGTATCACTAGTAAATCTCACACCTATGGTAACAGTGTCTAACTCAATTGTGTTCAACGTAAATCAAACGTTGCCACTGGACGTGCTTCATGGCAATATACCTGAGTCAAACTCAATGCCATCTCGACACAAACTTAACACTACTCCTGCTCACACACTGCACTTACCCCGGCCAGAGCCCATTCTCCCATTCTCCTTCTCCCATTCTCCCATTCTGTCCCAGTCGACTATGAATTGGTGTTTGTGAAGTGACACCTTCCCCACTGCCAGTCCGCCAGTGCTACTCCCAATTTGCGGTCAGATGCTTGCACTCTCACAGGCGTGGCTGTGGTATGGAGTGAAGAGCACACGATAAGACAATCGATGCAAATCATTAATCTAGACAAGCCCCATTCCACCCCACCAATGTCTTCAACTCGGTCACATCATTGGAAAAGCGTTCATTGACAGTTTTGTCCATTCTGAAACTCCTTCCTCCACATCCACTCACATCCACGACATAAGATTTGACAGGGCTGACGCCTAAAGCGTCGATGGCTAGCTACTTACCTCGGGCTTGGAGGAAATAGAAACCTAGAGCTTTACGGATTAAACCAGACTGCCTAATAAAGAATAATGTGCCCTGTAAAGACGCGCTAAGCTTTGATGACACCGGTGAGCTGACAGAAATAGATCGGTACGAATACTAGTATTCAGCTTCTGTGTAAACGCTGCACCGTGTAAGACAGCCGCACAGAAACGCTTGAAAGAAGTCAAGACTATTCGTGGTAGTCTGGTAACATAGATTTCATTGCATCTGGTCAGAAAAGCCTGATGGCGCTTTCGCTCAATGATGGTCTGGTGACTTGGGAAATATTTCCACGATCGATACATTTGCATGGAGCCACGAGAGATGAATATATTGGGTCGCAGGTGGAAACAGAACCACAGCAAAACACCACAAAACACCGCAGCAACCACAACTCGACGCGCTATGACTACACAATAGTGTAGGCATCATGTGGAATTGAGCTGGTGGTACGGTGTAGACGTCCTTCGTGGATCAATATCTCGATGTCTGATTTAGCTCATGGCGAGCTCACAGAACCACTGTCCAGAGCTTCCTAGGGAAGCTGAGACTTGAACACCATCATTATGAGCTGAGGAGAGCATGAAGGTGAAAGGCTGCGATGATAATGTAGTGGTAGTGCTGTGGTAGTGCTGTGCTAAGTGTATACCACAGCGCAGTCGGTGCGCACCTGCGCGCAGCTCATCTCAACCATCACCATGGCGGCAGCGTCAAACCCGGCACCTGACGCCTCGCCCAAACCCGCCCCCAGAAAACGAAAGCCGTACCCCGGAAACCGCCACTACGTCGGGCTCTTCAACCAGCACGTGTCCGACCACTTCTCGCCTGCCCTCGACGACCCCGACGACTGCCGCTACAAGAGCGCCAGCCACCAGGTGCACGCCAGCCGGCTCCAGTCCAGCAAAGTGTCGGTGTCAAGGGCCTACTACATTCCCAGAGAGGCGTACCAAGGCCCCAGGCCGTGCGGCCAGAGCGTGCAGCAGCTCGAGTGCCAGTTCCACCAGGAGAACCGCGAGTTCCTGGCGCTCCCCGGCGCCTTTTGGACGTCCGAGGAGAAGCACATTTTCTTCAATTGCCTAGCGAGGTACTCCATCCACCGCGTGGACGACATTGCGCTGCATCTCCCCGGGAAGAGTGTGTTTGAGATCACCGCCTACTACACGCTCTTGAAGAGGGAGTTGCAGCAGCAGAAGCGCCCCCTCCGGCTCAGGGCAACGGAGGGCGGCGGCGGCGCGGTGGACTTGCGGATCGCCCGAAACGGCGTGCGGTACTCGTGTCTACCCATAGCCAAGGAGATGGACGAGGCGTGGGAGGAGTTCGAGGAGGAGCAGAGTGTGACGTTGGCGGGCCAGGCGCAGGTAATGCTGACACACCAGGCGCTGCAGCGGTTGAAGGAGTTTAAGAAGGTCACGGAGGGCGAGTGCTTGATCAACAACGAGGGTGCCTCTGCTCTAGGGCGCGTCTACAGAGCCAACACGGTGCTTCCGACCTTGGAGGGCAAGAAGTCGGCGAAGCTCACGTTTGAGAGTGTTGTATTTTTGGAGGAGTTTGTGCGGCTCAAGACACGCGAGCTTATAGCGGAGGTGATTCTAGGGAAGGGGTTTAGGCTAGAGGCGGAGGCGGAGACAGAGGCGGAGGCGGAGACAGCAGAACCAGCGACTCTGGAAACGACTCAAACACCGACCCTCACAACTCCTCCGCCACACACAGTGGCCGATCCAGAGCCCGACGCCCAAACAAACGTCCGCAGATACGAGATTTGGTCCGCCGCAGAGAGACTCAAAATGTACCAGACCCCTGTCGCCGGCTTCAAGTCCAGATACAGAGACGGCAAAACAGCCATTCTAGACCACTACTGGCAAAACATCCTCCCGTCTCTACGGCCCGTGACAGTGACGGAAGTCACGCTTCTTCCACCCAAGGCCGACAACTATTTTTTTGAGAGGCAGGTCAAAGACTACGAGCCCGTGGACCTGTTTGCGTACGAGAGCGAGGACGGAGAGGGCACCGAGCTGGGCCCATGTGTCAAGCGGAGTGCGCAGGACCTCGTAGAGGAGGAGCTAATCGTGGCCGAGACCGATTACCTCGAGGCGCTCGATGCACGCGAGAGCATGCGGTACGTGCGAGCACTCAAGAAGCGAATGTGTTTTGGAGAATCGGAGGGCGAGGACGGAGGGAAGGACCAAAACGGAAGTTTCGACGGAAGTCTCGACGGAAGTCTTGACGGAAGTCTTGACGGAAGTCTCGACGGAAGTCTTGACGGAAGTCTCGACGGAAGTCCCCATGACATCCAAAGGCCATTGCGCGTGGCTTGGGACAAGAGCTACGCATGCTACCAAAACAGTCCCTTACAGTAATGCATTATATTTATGGACTCGGTCACAGCCTAGGAAAAACTCAAGCACATGAGCACCGCGTCGTACATCATCATGAAAAGCGTCCAGCCAGTCATCACGACGGCACTGTACTCTCTCATGACGCTGCTCCACGTCTTGGTGCGGCCAAGGCTCACCGGCATGTACAACTCCGAGTACGCCTTCAAGTTCTCGATCTCAAACACCGCCACCACGGTCTCGTAGAGCACGAACATGTGCACGAGGTGGAGCTTGAACATGTACGAGCACACGATGAACGCGGTGTTCAAGGCCCGCAGCTCAAGAAACGGCACCTCTATGCGGATATGCGCAAACGACTGGGCAATGAACACCGCCAAGAACGCGTTGTTTGTGTCCACCAACAACCGAGTGACGCTGGTCTTTAGCAGGCCCTGAGGCGCCCGCTTTTCCGGCACTCCCAACACCAAGAGCGTCGTGTCGGTCTTTCCGCCGCGCCCGGTGCACCACAGGTGCCCGAGGTCCGCCGCGTCCACCACCAAGATGGCGTAGGGGCACACGAGCAAGCTCCACATGATCATGCGGAAGAAGAAGTTGCCTTCGGAGCCGAGCCAGGCATCGCAGTCCCGCATCATGAGCACAGCTATGACGTTGGACGTGGCGCAGAGAAGGCCCTCGAACGCAAGGTTGGACCGCACCAACAAGCCCTTGCGGGAGCAGCTAGGGAACCTCCAGATGAAAATGACGCTCAACAAGTGGAGCCCGATGTCGAGCGCGTACCTGGACGAGCGCTCGATGAACACCTGGGCGCCGTAGGTGGAGTACATGTGCAACAGAAGCGCCATGGAGTATAGGGACAAGCCGGCCAAGACGGTGCAGCACACCACGGGGTTGGTGAGCCACGTGCTCAAGACGCCGTCGACGGCGTGGGCCATGGACGAGGGGCTTAGGGCGGGGAGCCAGCTTTTAGCCATGGGGATGTGATGGTGGGAGGAGGGGCAGTAAGGAGGCGATTCAGGCAGCGATTGAGGCAGCGATTCAGGCAGCAGGGCAAGGCAGCAGGGCAAAGGCAGGGGCAAAGGCAGGGGCAAAGGCAGAAGAGTAGAAATGCCAGCAGAAAAATGGGTCAGCAGAGCAGACGATCAGCGGAGCAGGCTAGTTAAGCGAAGCAAAAGTTGGCCAAAGCCTGCCAGAACAATCGTCACTTTTGTTTGTCTGACGCTGCGGCGGTATGCACCTCTGGGCGTGTGCGCAGGTATAGTGCATAAAAAGACTTATTGATCGACAATCAATAAGTGGTGGACTGCACACAGCGCACAACGTGCGGGACCAGGAATATTCCCGGGCCCCGCGCCGGCGCCCGCTATCGGCACCGCCGGCGCCGCCGGAGCCGCCGGCTCCTGGACCTTGCCGCTGTGTATTTCCGCTGGCGGCTGGCGCTGGGTGTGTGCGGGTCGTGGGCCCGGCGCCGCTGGTCTGTTGGGTGACGTGTCATCGATGGGCCGGTATACAGCGCAGCTCAATTATGCAGCCTCGAATTTCGCGATGTGCAAGATATTGTTGAGCGACCACGCCGTGGACGCTAGACAGACCCTAGGCTCGCCAAAATGCAATGCGGCCAGGCGCAGCTCTAACACGATCGGCAGCCATTGTTGCACGTACGCCGCGGCGGAAACACCTCCTTGACACGGTGCGAGAATCGCTCAAGCTGGCGCACTGCGATCCAAGCGGGCAGGTTTGAATCCTCGTAAATGCACTTCATATTATGCGCCTCCTTGCAGCTCAACAAATGCCTCATCTCGGGGTCTATTTTTGGCCCGCCCGCCACAGCGTCGGCCGGTGGTTGTTTTACACCACGATATATAGCAGCGGCGGGGCGCTGCTCTGTGGTATGTCGATCTAGCGTGCCGGCTATGGCTATTATAGTCAAATACTGCCATGCAGCGCGCCTGTGCCTAACAATGGGACTATAATTAGCCTCTGCTGGATAGCCTGGCAGATCCTTGTGTTGCACCGTAGCACCGTGCCATCGATCATTCACCGATTCAGAATTCACAATTCAGAATTAACAATTCACAATTGACAATTCACAATTGACAATTCACAATTCACAATTCACAATTCACAATTCACAATTCACAATTCACCAATATCCAACCACCGAATAATCCGATTATTCACCCAATATTCACCGTGCCACTCAGTAGCCAGATAGACTGCCCGGAACGCCCCGCCGCGCTCAATTACGTGTATACTACGCTCTGGCTGTCGCCGGTGATGCGTGGAAAGAGGGTTTGCTGCAGCCTGTGATAGGGCGCTGAGCTGGTGCGGACTTGCGCCGACAAACGATCGACTTCGCCTGGCGTATCTGCAACACCTAGATGCAGCAGCTCATTTGCATCGGGATCCAAGGGCATTGTCGATCACCTGATGCTAGCCGACAGTCCCTTTCCTGAGTTGGGGATGGAGCCGTGGGTAGCACAGCCGAGCCGCTGGCTACGCGAGGTGGGTAAAGTGACGCACCTTTTACGTCACTGCCGCACAGTTCCGGGGTCGGGTAACAGTGCGGCCGCCAGACACCCGTGCACCAGGCACACCCGTGCCCCGCATAAATCCGCTCGCCGCACCCGTGCACCGCACCCGCGCACTACACCCGTGCACCTCGTCCCCCGGAACCCGTGCACCCGCGCCGGCGCCCGCGCCCGCGGCTTCCATTGACTTCCAAGGCAATAAAAAAAAAACCTATATAAGCGTGGCCGCACCCAGCATTCCTGCCGCAGACACCCCCTTTATCATGTCCCAAGTTTACTTCGATATCTCTGCCAACGGTTCCAAGCTCGGAAGGGTCACCTTCAAGTTGTACAACGACGTTGTTCCTCGCACCGCCGAGAACTTCAGAGCCTTGTGTACCGGTGAAAAGGGTTTCGGCTACGCCAACTCCTCTTTCCACAGAGTCATCCCTCAATTCATGTTGCAAGGTGGTGATTTCACCAGAGGTAACGGTACTGGAGGTAGATCTATCTACGGTGAAAAGTTCCCTGACGAGAACTTCTCCAAGACCCACAACAGACCTGGCTTGTTGTCCATGGCCAACGCCGGTCCAAACACCAACGGCTCCCAGTTCTTCATCACCACCGTGGCCTGCCCATGGTTGGACGGTAAGCACGTTGTATTCGGTGAGGTGACCGACGGCTTCGACGTTGTCAAGCAAGTTGAGTCGTACGGTTCCAACTCGGGTGCCACCAAGGCCAAGATCACCATTGACGCTTCCGGTGAGTTGTAAGTGGTCCATAGAATTAGACAGCGCTGCCTATGAAACAGTAGACTAGAGCACTGAGCACTGGAACAACCGGTGACCTGGGTCAATATCTACAAAACTGTTTATGGTTGCTATGTTCTGTAATTGCTTGCTTGATCCATATATAACTTGGCGATCCATCTACAACTTGGCAATCCATCTCCAACTTGGCAATCCATCTACAACTTGGCAGCCTTGATGGCGTCGTAGCCACTCACATCCAACCCGGAGCCACTCTCCACTCCGTAGTAGGTGACGGCCCTGGTGTCGGCATTGACGACAAACGCGTATCTGGCAGTTCTCACGCCGAAGCCCTTGTCGGCCAAGTCCAAGGAAATGTTGTTGGCCTGCGAAAAGGCGGCGTTGGGGTCGGAGGCAAAGATCACCGTGGGCAAGTCCGAGCCCAACTTGGCGTTCTTCAACAACAACTTGCCCCAGGCGTTGATGACAAACGGGTCGTTGGCACTCAACACCACCACCGCGGAGATGTTCTTCTCCTTCTTCAACGACTCCAAGTGGTCGAGGAAGGGCGGGATGTGGTTCTCCGTGCACGTGGGCGTGAAGGCTCCGGGCACGGCCACGAACAAGATGTTGGAGCCTGCGTTCTGCTCGATCAACTTGTCCAACTTCAAGGGCAAGGGTCTGGCGCAGGCCAACGCATCGTCTTGTGCCACGGTGGACAACTCAATTGGAATGTAGGCAAACTCCACGTTGGAGGGGAAGCTGGAGCCGGTTTCGATAGCCATGGTGGAGCGGATTGCGGGCCCACCGGGGGGGGCGGGGTGGTTTATATACGCAGTGGTGCCGCAACCTAGCCGGGGCACGTGACGATACGGCCAGCCACACTGCGGCCTGAGCCCGTGGTCGGGAGGGGCGGCGGAGCGGGGGTGCTTTTCCACCGGCTGCACGCGGCCGGCCACGTCATCTACACTATGGCATAATGTCCGGGGTCGGCCGACGACGGCGCCGTTTCGGCTTGCATGGACCCAGATCACGTCATCTGCTAGAAATGTGCGCGTCCGGCATAGGCACGATTAGAAGGACGAGCCAGGCACGATGGAGAAACAGAACAGAAACAACAGAAACAGAACAGAAACAACAGAAACAGAACAGAAACAACAGAAACAACAGAAACAACAGAATCAGATCAGAATCAGATCAGAATCAGATCAGAATCAGATCAGAATCAGATCAGAATCAGATCAGAATCAGATCAGAATCAGATCAGAATCAGAACAGATCAGAATCAGAACAGATCAGAATCAGAATCAGATCAGATAATACATGTAGACTAGCGTGACAGATGAGGTCATGCAGATGGACGTGGCTCTGCTAATCATTCATAGAAGTCCTTTCGGGCTGGCCCCTACATGCTCGTTTCTGTCGCTGATCAGGGACCTGAAGTGCCAACCCACGTAGACCGTAACGGTGCTTGGTAGAATCCGGCCCTAGAGGCTTATGTAGTGCGCACCTCGGTCGATGCTGGCTGCGACTGCTAGAGCTGGTCTGGAGAAGAATCGATCACGTGAAACCGATCAAGTCGCTGACGTGAAATCGACCAAGTCGCTGACGTGAAAATGATCTGTGGTATCAAGTGTGGTATCACGTGTGGTATGATCACGTAATTAAAGAAGTTTACCAGAGAATCGATTTAATAGGCCGCAGCCATACCCACCAGAATCGACGTGCTTCACTTTCGCAGTATTCTGTCACTTTGCAGCACCAGTCATGCCACCGACTCTTCGTCTTCCTGCCTAAGAATACCAGCGGTCACCTGAACTTCCGCATGTCTTGACCCTCCTTGAACCTATGCTTGACCCTCCTTGAACCTATGCTTGACCCTCCTTGATCCTATGCTTGACCCTCCTTGACAGCTTCAGACTTCGCTCACCCAGCCCACCGCCAACTAGCCTCAGCCGTCTAACTGCTCGCGCTGTTTTGCACCCAGTGCGAAAATCTTGGCCTACCACTCTTCTCCTCTCCATGGCCGACAACAATGCCCCCGCTCCGGCCGACGCCAGCTGCAAGGCCGCCGATCACTCGGAGTTCGCCTTGCGCCCGCTACGCATCCTGAAGCGTGCAGACGTGGCCACCGCAGATCACACCAGATCCAGCAAGTCGTCTCTATCCGGCAGATCCTCCCTATCGGGCAAGTCAGGCTACTCCTACGACGCCGAAGCTTCCGAAGACCCACCCCGGGAGCCCCCCAGCACCAAGCCCGCCAAGTCGTCCAGGTCCAAGTCCAAATCCTCGGCCGACGACTTTGTGTGCCGCCCCATGAGGCTCAGTCTGCACTCGCTCTCCGGACCAGCCAAGAAAACCGACCCCAAGGACCGGGCCCCCGACCTGCTGCCTGTCGACTCGAGGTCCGCCGACGCCAGGGACCTCTCGGGCCCCGACACCCAGCTGCTCGATTCCCGGGACAAGCCGTCCAACTCCTCCAGCATCTCCTTCCCCGAGACGCCCGCCACGTCCCACAGCAGGCGCCTGTCCATCCAGATCAAGAATCTACCCATCACTCACGCTTCGCGGAAGCCGTCTGCCCTTGACCTCTCGCAGTCCGACGACATGATCTTTGCCGTGTGCCTCGTGGACTTCCACCACGTGCACGGCCCGGAGGTGCTGTGGTGGAGGTCCAACTACCACACGTCCATCAGCGAGCATCTCTTCAAGAACTTGCCGTTCCAGGCCTTGCCCGATGGCTCGCACTTGTTCGAGGAGACCTTCTCCAACTTCAACCTCGTCTACGACTTTGACCACCGCTCGTCGCTCGACGACCTGGCCGATATCGACGCCTACAAGGGCAACCCCAACCACTTGGAGACGTTTTTCGGCTGCTCGTGTGTGCGGCAGATCAAGTCTGCTGATCTTTCACAGGAGGAGCTCCAGCGCAACAAGGACATCACGCGCTCCATAGTGCAGAAGGCTGTGGTGGTGATTTCCAGAGGTCAGCCCATCTTCACCAAGATCAAGGAGAAGTTGTCCATCATCACCCACAGCTTTTTTCAGCAGCCCAGCTTCGACAACTACGACTTGTTGGAGAGTCTTTTCGACAACCTCAACGACGCCTTCAAGCTCGAAGACATCCGGGACTCGACTTTCACCCCGCCCAAACCTCCTGCTGCGGCCACGGTGCAAGACCAGCTCAAGGTAGAGCGCTACGAAGACCAAGAGGAGTTCTTCGTCAACCTCAATTTAAAGGAGCTACTAGGCCAGTTCAAAACAGACTTGCTAGTGATATTGAAGGCGGTGTTGCTCGAGAAGAAGGTGATGATCTACTCCAACAACAAGCTCGAGCTACTCACCCAGTTCCAGAACAACATTATTGCATTGATCCCAAACCTTATGAACAGCTTGGAACTTTCGGGCTGCCCTTTGTGCGACTTCACCGAGAAGAATTCACCGCTACTGAAGCCGTCTTCACTTAAGACAAACGACCGCATGTCCATGCTTCGATTTTTTGGTTTGCCGTTACAGATTTTCAACACCAAGGGCTCTTTCTGGAACCCGTACTTGCCGTTGCAGCAAATGGAGGAGCTTCTGACCGAAACTTACATGGTAGGCTGCTCCAACCTACTAATGGTGAACCAGCTGGCGCGATTCAAAGTCGACGTCTTGGTCAACCTCGACACCTCTCTGATCTCATACCCTTGTGGACGACCAGAAGAGTTGCGACTCTCTGCTCTCGATAAAAAATTTGTGTCAGTGCTCAGCTCGACTCAGAAAGACAAGGACTCTTTTATGGGCGGCGACGACTATATCAGGTACCAGTTCGAAGACTACATCCGAAGCATGTTGGCGGTGGTGCGGTTGATGCAATACAAGGAAAGATTTAAAGTACTTCCGCCCGGATTCGACGGTCCTGGAGACAAGTACACCGGTGGAGCTCGAGCATTCAACGAACAATTTATCTCGAAATGGCGAACCACCAAAAACTTTCAGGTGTGGACAGCCACATGCGACGAGTTTATCTTCAACTTCGCCGAGCCATTGCATGTGGCCACAGATATGGTAGACCCCAACGTGCAGAGCACTATGGGCGACATATTTTCCTCTTTCAGAAAGGTGCCGCAGCCACCTATCATGAATCTCACCGACAAGGCTAATCAATACTTCTCGCAGGCTCCCAAACCGAGAAAATTCATCGTGGAAGACAACGAGGCCCTGGAAGAGCTGGCGGCTTCTTCTGCAGAGCAGAATGAAGTACCCAAAGTGGCCCCCAAGAGCGGGTGGAGCTGGGGTTTCAGGAAGTAGGTGTGGGGCCGCGTGCACGTGTGCAGGACGATGAGATTAAGAAGCTGGAAAAAAATACCCGGCCGAAATCTCAATCTGCCAGATGAAGCATCCATTTCAAATACTCACATCAGACAGCCAAGGGAAGTATCTCTTCACGTCGGTCAAGAACCACCTCATTGTGTACCGCATTGCAGACGGACGCCAGGTCGGCTCGTGGTCCGATGACGTCGACTCCCAGACTTTGCATGAGCAGAAGTTCTTAAAACGCAGAGAGGAACAGAAGAAAAAGGAAGAGGAGCTAGCCCGGCTTCTGGGTGAGCCGGAGCCAAAAAAGCCAAAGAAAGAGCACAAGATCCCTGTGCCTGGTCCGGGCGCCCCCAAGATCTACAACTACATTCGCTCGTTGACCTTGACCAGGAACGAGAAGTACATCATTGGCACAACTGACAGCGACAAAGCTGCAGTGGTTTTCAAGCTCGACTTTACCCTGGATAATTGCATTAAGCTTGTCAAGCGCCAGGTGTTTCCCAAGCGGCCGTGCGCTGTTCTGACCTCTTTGCATGACACCAGCATCGTTCTAGGAGACAAGTTCGGCGATGTCTACGAGGTGCCCATCGATGACTCTGCACCTGTGGAGGAAAAAGACCTTGTTCCCATTTTGGGCCATGTTTCCATGTTGAGTGACGTCTTGATTGCTGAGCACGACGGCAAGCAGTTTGTTCTCACAGGCGACAGAGACGAACACATCAAGGTCACGTACTATCCCGAAACATATGTGGTCAAGCACTGGCTCTTTGGACACCACGAGTTCGTGTCCATCTTGCACATCAGCGCCTTTGACAAAGACTTGCTCATCAGCGGAGGCGGAGACGACTACTTGCTATTATGGAAATGGTGGAGCAACACGCAGGTGGGCAAAATCGAGTTAAGAGAGCTCATGGAGCCCCAATTGTCTGACCTGCACTTTCCTCCTGAGAGGTTCATGGACGAATCCTCGGTGAAAGAGATCTGCATCTCCAAGGTGTCCACGTTCTCCAGAAACGGAGCCAACTTCATATTGGTCTTGTGTGAAAACACCAAGTGCATTTTGTCCTTTTCTTTGGACCTGCAATACAAAGCGTCACTCAAGCAAACCATCCTCGCCGACAATGCCATCGTGGACTTTGTGCTCGCAGGCGACCAAATCATCGTTTCGTTGGACACCGAGAGCGATACCCAACTTCTTGCCTTCTACAAACTTGACGACGACCTTCTTTTCAAGAGACATGACACCGCTGTTGGAGACCTGATGACAAGCCAGAACTTCTCGGAAGTCTCCGGCCGCTCGGAATTCTACCCGTTGTATTATATCAACTCTTTGCGTAAGCGCAGTGAGCACTAATACTGACTCTGTACATTAATAAGTAACTTGCACTAGTTTGTAGCCTTCTCGGACTCGGCATCTGCGTCCTCGACGACTCCACCCTCCTTACTCAAGGAGTAAAACAACGAGTCCTTGCGTTTCAAAAGATTCTCCGGAGTGTCGAACTCTGCAACCTCTCCATGATCCAACACAATGATTCTATCGGAATCCATGATAGTGTTCAACCTGTGAGCAATGGTCAAAATAGTTCTGTCCTTGAACTCACTTCTAATCGTCTCTTGCAACACCTTGTCGGTCTCCACGTCGACCGCAGCTGTAGCTTCATCCAAAACCAATATTCTGGAGGGAATCAACAACGCACGCGCGAGACACATCAACTGTCTCTGGCCCACAGACAAGTTGGAGCCGCCCTCGCTCATGCGTGCTTCCAAGGCAGATGTCATGTTTTCGTCATCCTCGTCTCTGTTCTCGTACATTTTGAGTACATGGTCCTTCAAATGAGACAGAGCCAACGCCTTCCACATCTGCTCATCGGTGAAGCATCCCGTGGGATCCAAGTTACTTCTGATAGAGCCCTCGAACACTTGGGCGTCCTGAGGAATGATCGACAACTTGTGTCTCAAGTCAGCCAAGCCCAACTCGCTGGTGTTGACCTTATCAATAGAGATGTTACCCTCGCAGGCTTCTATGATCCGGAACAAGGCTAGCGTCAACGACGACTTTCCAGCTCCGGTTCTACCCACAATGCCAATCTTCTCGTGCGGCTTGATGTTCAAAGAGATACCCTTGAGCACGTAGTCTAATTCGGGCCTGTACTTGGTGGAGTAGTTGTTGAACACAAGTTCACCCTGTTCAGGCCAGTTTGGTGCAGGCCTGTGGTCCTCGATGATTTCAGGTGCTTCGGGTGTGAGTTGCGAGTACTCCATGATTCTCTCCACACTGACGATGTTGGTCTCGACATCCACGGTCATTCTCACAATCCAGTTCAACGCCTGGGTTACCTGCAATGCATAGGACACTGACAAACCAATCAATCCTGCACTGGCATTTCCGCCTTTCAAGCTCAAAATTGACAATCCAGAGGCACCAAGAATGATGATAGATCCCAAGAACTCGAGTCTCACCGCCAACCATCTGTTGGCATTCACCGCGGGGTGGTAAGCACGCATGTTCTTATCGATTCTGGCTCTATTCAAGAACTTGAATCTCTCGCCTTGATCGTAGGCACGGATGATAGACACACCGTTCAACGACTCCTGGAAATTGGCAAAGATGGGAGATCTGGAGACTGAGTCCAACCGACGCAACTCTCTGGAGGTTCTCAAGTAGTATTGCTGGTAGTAGATGTACAACACGAAGAGGGGCACGACAATAAAAACGAACTGCCACGTGGAAAAGCAAATCACAAGGATAGTGAAAGAAACTCTGACTGAGTTCGTAAAAAACATCCCAAACATTCTTCCTAAGATCTCATCCACTTTGTAGATATCGTTGGAGAATCTGTTCAAGACACGGCCGATGGGGGTGGTTTCAAAGAACGCCATAGGTGACCTTAACACACTTATAGCCATGCCGTTGTGTAATTTGCGGGATCCCTCAATGGTACAGAATATCCACATCACACATGTTTGAATCAATGTGCAAAACGCGTAGAAAAAACCCAAGAAAAAGTAGGTGCCCAAGTACTTGGGTACGTGTGGGTTGCTTCCGTACTGGGTGTTGACTTCAGACCAATGCTTCAACCAAACGTTTGACCCAACGTTGAACGACATCGACAAGACGGTAGATGCCAAGAATACAAGCACGTGGCGAGGATTACAGGCTTTGGCGTACTCTTTGTACACGTCCCATTTGACCTCGCCCTGTTCTGAATGTTCTTTTCTCGCCTTGGAGTCTTCATCTTCGTCTTCTTCCTCCTCTTGGGCGAGCAACAAACGTTCCTCGTCGGAGATAAGAGGGGCGTTAGAAGCTCTTCTTAAAGTATCAGCATCCGGGTCCACCCGAACGTCCGAGATTTGCGCAACAAGTTCGGGCAAGTTCTCGATATCCTCTTCGACCTCCTGTTTGGTAGAGTTTGCTGAAGATTGCACATTGCTCGTAGAAGCCGACTTTTGGCCGAAATCAACGATCAATTGGCGCAAAGGGCTCTTCTCTTGCGCCATGATTTCCTGATAAGTGCCCTGTTCAACCAACTTACCATCCTTCACCATGTGTAAATTGTCAGCGATGCTGAGAACATGGATAGCATTGGTAGCAAGGATCTTGCATTTGGACTTCAACAATCCGTTAGGTCCCAAAACGTTATTGATCAAGTGTCTTCCAACGTGCTCATCCACTGCACTTAAAGGATCGTCGAGCAAATAAACGTCTGCCCTGGCGTACACCGCACGAGCTAACGAGAGACGAGCCTTCTGACCTCCCGACAAAGATATACCCTTTTCTCCGACCTCAGTCTTATCACCCTTAGGCAAAATCTTCAAGTCCACTGTGAGGGCACAAGCCTCTAAGACTTTTTTATAAAATGCGGGGTCATATTTATGACCGAAAAGAATGTTGTCCTTGACAGTGCCGTTGGTAATCCAAGGAACTTGTGAAGCATATGCGACCTTTCCAGCAACCTTCACTTCTCCATCGAGTTTGTACAAGTCACCCAAGAAACACTGCAAAATAGAAGACTTACCAGAACCAACTCTGCCAACAATACAGTCCAAATGACCTTTCTTGCTCTCGAAGTTGATGTTTGAAAGCGCTACCTTGTAAGATTCTTCTCCTTTTTGTTTGGACCACAAGAAGGTTCCGTTTTTAACGGAGACAGCCACATCGCCAATATTTTGGGCACCGGGTGTTCTAGTGACAGCATTTGGTTGCAACTCAGAGCTAGTCAAGAAGTTGGTCAATCTGGTAATGGCAACTTGCGCCTCGACAATGTTGGTAATCACCATAGGAACCACGGCCAAGGGAAAAGACAACAAATTGAAGAGAGACAAAGCAGGAAAGACAATATCCGTGGACAAACTGACCTCTCTATTAGTGAGAACAAAGAGACCAAATGTAGAACACGAAACCAAGAATGGAGCCAAATTCCAAGAGAAATTTGACACGGCGCTAAAAACACCCATTCTCTTGAGGTTGGACAATTCCTTGTCGTTTCTTACGTGGTTCAATTTGTCCAAGTAAGGGTGTTCCCATCCATAAAGTTTAAGCGACTTAATGTTGTTCAAGATCTCACTGATCAAGCGAGACCTTTCGTCCTTGAACTTCATTTGAGTCTTCTGCAATTTTTTCTGGTACTTGGCAATGACGGCATTCAACGGAATCATGACCACCATCACGAACACACCAGCCCACATCGAGTTGCCCAAGATGCCGTGTAACGAGTAAAGACATATGATGATTTGGAAGGGACCCGACCAAATCACCTGTAAGTTTTGCACCAAATCCTGCAATCTCTGAACGTCCACTGACATCAAATTGACGATGTCTCCGGTGTTGGAGCCTTGTTTTGTTTCGTTGGACAAGACCAAAGATTTGTCATAGATGACGGCAGTCAACGAGGACTTGATGTTCATTCCCAAGTCGAAGGCCCGCTGGAAGTACTGGTGGAGAAAGGCCGTCTGGACGACCGAAACCACGAACATACCTCCGGCAAGCATGTAGCCTTGGGTGAGAGGAAGGGGATTGCCCTCCTTCACAGACTTTGAGTAGTCGTTAACAAAGCGAATCAAGAGACGAAGTAACTGAGGTTGTACAAACCCAAGCACATCTTGAAGACCTTTGAACACACCGCCCACAGCAAAGGGAAGACCAAAGGCCCGCGACAATGTCCTGACCAACGAAGGGTTAGCCTGTTTATTCCACATTGAGTAGAACGAATCCGTAGTGGTCTTGGATTTGATTTCATGCGGCAAGAATGGCAAGTCCGACTCTGTCAAATACTGATTGAAGCCTTTTTTCATCAAAGGAGCCATCCAAAGAAAGGCGATTCTGGAAAAGATGTTGGCGCGATCGTAAGGAGATGTTCCCACAGCAGAAGTGTAGGGACTCAAAGACTGGGGAGGGAAGTAAATCTCCAACAAAAGCAAAAACAATGCGTTCACAGCGGCCAATATGGAGAGCGTACTGATTTCACCGTTCAAACCGGTCCTGAGAGACATAGACAATATACGTGCTGCGCTGAAGATCACCTGAGACAACCAGTAGAAGAGCAAGACACCATTCAGAATAGTCGACTTGAACTGCTCCAAGTAATGGAGCATCAAAGCCACTATGCCTGCGGCGATGTTAACAAAACCAGCGGTTTTGATGATATCAAAGTTACTCTGGTGGCTGATAATCGCCAGCGTGAAGGCAATCTGCAAAATGCTCAAGGCCATCTTCACGTAGAAAGACCAGCTGACCTTGTTACCCGTGGTGATCTTGCGATTGGCCAACCCGTACACTTGGTATAGACCCACGAGAGCCAAAAACGCCCCGGAAGCGGCGTAAAGAGCGCCGTCGAAGAAACACGGCGTCAAGTCACTATAGACCGGCGAAAGCGGACCCCACCCATCTTTGCACGTGCACAGCAACCAGCCCAGAACCCCGTCGTGTGGCTGCGAGGAATTGTGCCTCGACGCTGACACCTCGTTGAGTGCGAGAAGCGGCATTTCGGGGAGAAGACCCCAATTCTGAAGCTGGGGTATCTGCACACCTGTCAACTGTTCCATGATAAGCGGCTCAGATCAAGTCTAAGTTTCGTCTTTGAGCAGACAAGTCAAAGGTATTTTTGTATTTAACCAGTGCTTCGCTTGTGCCTGTTTGTCCTTAGCGAGTGGCAAATACGTGAATACGTCAGCCAGCTTCTACTGTCAAGTAACGTTCTGGTGTTATGAGCGATAGCAATGGAGGTTTCCTGCAGCTCAAACCCAAATTGAGTACCTGTGAGGTCAAGGAAGCACAAACGAAAGAACAGTCGGCTTGTTAAGCGGAGCTAGAGGTTCAAGTGCTGGTGGCTTGAGCAGAAGCTTATAAAGTGCGAGATTTCCGGTATGCGCGAATAGTTTATATGCAGCCGGGGAAGAATTTGCCACCGCGGGGTCAGTGGACGGTGCAGCGCCAAGCGCGGTGGATCTCGGGTAAACAGCTATGTATGGGAAAGTTACTTATTCATTCAGCACGAACCTGTCTCGCCACGGCGCGTGCCGCTTGGGGATGTGGCCGTGCCATGCACAGACTTCCGATAAAGGGCGCACTTACCGCGTTGCGGCATAATTCCGACCACCAGGACCCAGCAGTGCGCATTGACGTGCATTGACAGTTTTCAGGTCTTCAAGCATCTGAAGTTCGAATTGTTTGAAGTAGGGCTCAGAAGGGTATGAGCCGGGATGGAGAGTGACAACGCACTTTAACCCAAGCGTCTAGTGATGTTAACGCTCCATCGAGCTCCACGTTTGAAAAACTTGCCGTCAACTTCACCTTCTAGTCAACCGATAGCGCACCTCGAAAAGGCAAACGCACCTCGAAAGGGCAAACGCACTCCTAGGCCAATAGCAACTTCACATCAAATCTCCCTCTTACACTCCATTTGCCCAGATCATCTGAACAACTTCTTCAACCTGGACAGCTTTTTTTCTTTTGGAGTTTCAGTCAAGTCTGTAGCATATTGGTTGACGCGCTTCTGGTAGTGGCTCGGAGTCCCCGACTTGACATCGCTTTCTGGCAAAGGAGGATTAAATGTCGGAGGGTTTCCGGAACGCACGCTGGGAGCCGTGCTGCTTCCGCCATTGCTCGGGGGTTGAGCCGGTGTTTGCGCCACTGGAGCCTTGGGAACATCAAACAAATGGTCGGGAGCTTGGCTAGTGGCCAAGTTTAGCTCAGTGTGGAGGGGGAGCTCCAAGTTGACGGGGTTCTTGACGTCGTCGATGCTTTGAAGCCCAATCAAAAAGTCTCTTGGCTTCAAGATAGCCTCAGACCCAATGTAGAATTCGCTGTTCAAAGTGGACGAGAGCTCGTAGATCAGCCGCACTTCCGAATAGGTTATGCCACCTGCTACAAAGCAAAAGACCCTTTGTTTGTTTCTGCCCAGGACAGAGTTCGACGAGCGTGAGCTGGACGGCGCCCACGACGCCTTTATTCTAGCGTTCCGCAACGACCCTTGGGGCTCATGGCCCCTGGGCCCTTCGAGATTGTTTCTGCCAGGAGTATCGTCTTGGAGCGGCTTGTCACGGAAATAAGGAAACCAGTCCTCGTCCAATTCATATTTAGCCGCATTGAATAACACTCGCTTGATGCCTGGCGCAAAACGAGATGTGTTGTAAGTCCCTTCATTGTTGATGGTGTGAAACGTCTGGCGGGATATCTTCTTGTCAGTCACTGAGGCCTTCACTATGGGGAAGTTCAACTTCCTCAAGTTGTGGAAGCATCGCAGCACTAGCGATACTATCTGGTTGTCGCGAACGCCAATGAACCTCGCCAACTTGACAAAGTCGGCCTCGACCAAGCCGCCCCGGTAGAGACTGTAGATCAAGACGAGCCTCATTTTGTCGTTCACGTGCAAATCGTCTCTAGCAAGAAGCACAATGAGATCGTCGTGCAAGTGCTTGTTGTGCACACCCTCGAACAGAGTGCCCTGAGCCGTGCAGGTCTGCTCAAAGTCAGCAGCAAACTCCGCCAACTTGCGCGTGGCATTGATGTCCAAGCACTCGTCGATCAAGGTCTTGTGCAAGGTGACCTGGCGACGCTCCTCGTCGAAGCCCTGCAAGTGGGCGACCACGTACATCAAGTCGGAGGAGGTCTTGGCCTGCGAGCGGTCCACCATCATGGGGTTGTTTTTGATCACGTCGTTGATTCGGTTGACGATCAACTCCGAGGCCTCGATGATGTGGGTGTGGCGCAACGCAACCCAGGTGTCGTCCTTCTCGGAGTCGAGACTCGTCAGCATCTCCTGCTCCTCGCCCTTCTCGTTCTCGCTGCGGTACTTGTAGCAGTTGTGTCTTTCGAGCCCCTCCACGATGTCGGTGGCCATGGCCTGGTAGGTGAACTCGTGCAACAAGGGAGCATAGAGATCTAGCGTGCGGTCGCAGATGAGCAAGATGGCACGCGGTTTGTCGGCACTGTAGGGAGGGGGGTAGGACTCGTTGGCACGGGAGTAGTCGTCGAGCTGGCGTTGCACCTCGTCGGCTATCAACTCCGGCAAGCGGGCGGCCGGGTGGCTCGCCTCGGGCAGCGAGTAGAAGCGTATGAGCGGGTACTCGCCCGCAATCACGAGCGCATTGACGATGGCCTTGGCCGCCTTGCGTACCTGCGGCAACACGAGGTCCGAGCAGTTCTCGTTGTAGTAGATGGGCATGGAGTTCGGCGTGGTCTTGTCGGCCAAGAACACACGCGACTCCACCGGCACCATGGAGCAGTGCACGAAGTGGACGGCGTCGCCGCCCTCGAAGTAGCGGGCCACCTGCGGGTTCTGCAAGAAGCGGGACGAGTGGAACATGCGGTTGGCCTGCTCGTCCCGCTGCAGAAACGGCAAGAAAAGCCCCACGCCCAGCTTGTAGCGGTTGGTGTGGACGTCGGCCAAGATGCAATTGAAGTTGTAGACGGTGGGCTCGACCAAGTAGATGGCCAGGAGGTAGTTCAGCAAGCGGCGCCGGGCGTCGATGATCTCGACGGTGGTGACGATGCGCAAGAGCGCTTCCTTGGTCACCACCAGCAAGAGCGCCGCCTCGGTCTTGCTGTCCAAGATCAACGCGTAGAGCCCGGCCTTGTGGCACACGCGGCGGATCTGCTCCACGATGTAGGTTTCCTGGAGCACGTATAGCGACAGCTTGGCGTCGGAGGGCATATTTGGGGAGAGACGAACGCGCCAGATGTTGAGGTATTGGAAGCGGCGTCCTGCAGGTGCGGAATGTAGTCTGCGAGCACTGGGCTTGCCGGAGAAGGCCGTCGCAGTGGTCCGTGTCTAGGGGATTTTTCTGATACTACTGATTGCAGGGGCGCATCTACGGGCGCATCCACGGGCGCATCCACGGGCGCATCCACGGGCGCATCCACAGACAGTAGCTGCTGTCCATTGCACGGGGCCAGGACACTGCGTCATGGCGGTTTCTCGCTTGCGCGGTGACATGCTGCAGCCAGGTGCAAGGGCAGGCAATGGCAGGCAATGGCAGGCAATGGCAGGCAATGGCAGGCAATGGCAGGAGGACTACCAGAAAGATAGACACTAAAAATGAACATAGCATAATAGAACGACTGCACCCCTAGCTTTAAACCAAAGGCGTAATCACCTTCATAAGAATCGGTAGTCTAAGTCTTGAACTGGGAACTGGCTCATGAACTGAAGGAGTGTTGCAGTGTACGGACGGACTGAAGTAGTTGCTTGTTTATTCAACAAGTTGTAGCGGATGTACGAGTTTTAGTACTGATGTTTATTTCTAGTGTGGTTTCAACTATGGGTTCATAGTTTGGGAAACACTACTGTTTCTAGCCAAGCTTTCTTACGAGTGCGCCATGGACGAACAGAGCAAGACGACGGCACCCAACGAACAAAGGACGATGTCATTGAGAGATAAGTAGAGGGGGATCTGTAGAAATAGAAAAAGAAATAAATTGAATATTCAAATGTCAGATACTTAGTAATGTGTGGTGCGTGGGCATCCATGATGATCTTCCCACTCAGGGCTGGGGGGTATACGGTTGGCTGGCTTTAGGCCTTCATGTGACTGGAGCTTGCGACTAATCGGGAAGTGAAGGTGCTATTGTCCCAATGTGTTCCGTGGCGGATCTAAGATGAATAGAAGAATAGAAGAATAGAAGAATAGAAGAATAGAAGAATAGAAGAATAGAAGAATAGAAGAATAGAAGAATAGAAGAATAGAAGAATAGAAGAATAGAAGAATAGAAGAATAGAAGAATAGAAGAATAGAAGAATAGAAGAATAGAAGAATAGAAGAATAGAAGAATAGAAGAATAGAAGAATAGAAGAATAGAAGAATAGAAGAATAGAAGAATAGAAGAATAGAAGAATAGAAGAATAGAAGAATAGAAGAATAGAAGAATAGAAGAATAGAAGAATAGAAGAATAGAAGAATAGAAGAATAGAAGAATAGAAGAATAGAAGAATAGAAGAATAGAAGAATAGAAGAATAGAAGAATAGAAGAATAGAAGAATAGAAGAATAGAAGAATAGAAGAATAGAAGAATAGAAGAATAGAAGAATAGAAGAATAGAAGAATAGAAGAATAGAAGAATAGAAGAATAGAAGAATAGAAGAATAGAAGAATAGAAGAATAGAAGAATAGAAGAATAGAAGAATAGAAGAATAGAAGAATAGAAGAATAGAAGAATAGAAGAATAGAAGAATAGAAGAATAGAAGAATAGAAGAATAGAAGAATAGAAGAATAGAAGAATAGAAGAATAGAAGAATAGAAGAATAGAAGAATAGAAGAATAGAAGAATAGAAGAATAGAAGAATAGAAGAATAGACGAATAGAAGAATACACGAATAGAAGACTACACGAATAGAAGACTACACGAATAGAAGACTACACGAATAGAAGACTACAAGAATACAATAATACAATAATACTGTCAGATCAGGGCGTATCACAATACCCCTGAGGACAATGGTAGCATCGCAGATCGATTAGACGTGTGTACCGTACAACGTCGATCTAAACACCAGCCACCCACACGGCTCCTACTCTGATAACTATTAAACCCGGCTCTCTCCCCTTGGGAAGAGCCATCAACGAATATACACCTAATAAGTACCAGACGTTACTAAAGAATCTAACAAATACAAGAATACAAGAATACAAGAATAAAATAAATAGAAATGACAGAATAATAGAGTAGTAGAATAATAGAGTAGTAGAATAATAGAGTAGTAGAATAATAGAGTAGTAGAATAATAGAGTAGTAGAATAATAGAGTAGTATAATAATAGAGTAGTAGAATAATAGAGTAGTATAATAATAGAGTAGTAGAATAATAGAAATAATAGAATAACAGAAACAATAGAATAATAGAAATAATAGAATAGTAGAACAGTAGACAATAGAACAGTAGAACAGTAGACAATAGAACAGTACAACAGTAGACAATAGAATAAACACCAAGTTAATCATCTCATCGAACGTACGTACACACGATCAAATAAAGAGTGCATACACTAGCAAAGCAACCCTAGTGGCTCAACCAAGCAGAAACTGCCGTGTAGTCGGACCCAGTGGCGGACACTGCAGTGCTCACACACCAGTAATCTTTTGTGTGTACAGCAACACCTGTTCCTGATGCTTTGATTCAGAGCCGCTTGTCACTGGTAGTGGGCACAACGCTATGCCAGCACTAGCGCTGCGCTACCGCGCAGTGTACTATGGTGGCATTCGCAGTCTGTTGGACTACTTGACCATGTTGTTACTCGAATATCTGCTACTCGAATATCTGCTACTCGAATATCTGCTGTTCCCCAACTATACTTGGCGACCAATTGTCATCGACGCTGCCCCTTACTCGACTCCTGTCATCATGTATTTCTTAACTTTAGGTAGTGTTTTCAAAGTCCAATCAGCGTGGCAGGATGAATCACCACTAGCGAACTTCAGACCAAATGGCCTACACCAACCTTCACTAAGCTTCCATCCTGGGTCCATAAATCTGACCATTACCTCATGAGTACATTTTGGAGTCTTCAACTACAATCAAGGAAAATCCACCAAAGAGTTTTGTTGTATCCGGTACACAACAACTTGATTCCTGGTCAGTAACTTCCCTGTGCCTTTTGAATCCTTGTGCCGCGCTGATTGAATACTTTGAAATACCCTGTACACGGTGTACCGGTTTGCCAAGACGCGCGTTGCAACCCGCTTCACCAAACGATGGACCGGTGTCTCTAACTCAAGCACCCAATTGCCATCCGCTTCTCCCTATCGCCCCGCTGCCCTTGCTGTGTTTCCCAACTCCGAACCTGCCCTTGGGTCCTCATCGCCATGACCTCCCCTCAGGACCCGCCCAAGGCCCCGGTGTTCTTGTCGGCCCCCCTCTACATTGCAGGCTGGTACTTCTTCTCCATGTCCATCTCCATTTACAACAAGTGGATGTTTGGCCGCGGGCTCAACTTCCGCTTCCCGTTGTTCGTCACCGCCTTCCACCAGGTGTGCCTCTTTTTGCTCAGCTCCTTGGTGCTCTACGCCCGCCCCAAGCTAAGGCCCGCCGTCAACTCGTCTCCGGCGTCGCTTTGGGCCTCGCTCTCCATGCCGCTTGCGGCCTACTGCATCCAGATCTTGCCTTGTGCCTTGGCCTCGGCCGGCGACATCGGCCTCAGTAACGTGTCCTTGGAGTACATCTCCTTGTCGCTCTACACCATGCTCAAGACCTCCAGCTTGATCTTCGTGCTTCTATTCGGCCTTCTTTTCCGCTTGGAGACTTTCCACTGGCGCTTGATTGTCATCGTGGTGGTCATGAGTGCCTCGGTCATCATGATGACGAAGAAACCCGACCACTCGTCTGCGGATGTGGACGACGACCACCAGCCCATTGGCATTATGCTCATTCTCGGCGCCTCCGTGGTGCTGGGCTTGCGCTGGTCCTTCACCCAGCTCTTGCTCAAGAAGAACGAGTTCACCAAGAACCCCATCACCACCATCTTCTACATCTCCCCCAGCATGACTGTGGTGCTCTTTGTCTTTGCGCTCATTTTCGAGGGCTGGAACGAGTTCTTGTCGCTGCCCATGTGGGAGCTCAAGGGCTTCTTTGAAACCATTCTTTTGATGGTGACCCCGGGCATCTTAGCCTTCGCCATGACCCTCTGCGAGTTCCAGCTTCTCTCGGTGGCTCAGGTCTTGACGCTCTCCATCGCCGGCATCTTCAAGGAGTTGCTCACCATCATGCTCGGGTCCATGATTTTCGGCGATACCTTGAGCGTCATCAACTGCGTGGGCTTGGTCATCACCTTCCTCGATATCCTATGGTACAACTTCTACAGGTACATGGAGCGCGACCACAAGGCCGGCAAGGGCTACACCAGCTTGCCGTCTGACTCAGAGAGCCAGGCTGCCGCTTCAGAGACGATCGAGTTGAAGCGACTCTAGGTCGTACAAATAGCGCACGTTCATTGTCATTATAGGCCCGAATAATATATAGCATCACACAAAGCTGATCCCCATTATCGATCCCACTGCCATTAGGAGATAGATCAAGTACGACGCGCTCTCAGCCATGTCGGTCACGCCTTGCTCCGCTCCCCCGGTAGTGGACGCCGCCTGTGCTGCGCTGGCGGAGTTGGTTTGGGAGAAAGAGAGTCCATCAGTGATGTAAACTCCGTTGGAGTTTAGTTGCACCTGCGAGAGCCGTGCAGGGATGCTTCCCATAGACGTGAAGTTCTGCTGGTAGAAAGTAAATGTCTCCAACTGCGTGCTGACGAGGTGCGTCGTTGCAAAGGGGATGTTTCCCAGGGATATTTGGCTGATTGACAGGTTTCTGGAGTTTTCGTCAGCCTGCAAGCTCTGATTGGCGTTGGCTAGGGCCACTCGGCGTCCGTCATTGTCCACAGCCATGTACATAAAGCGCAAAAACGGCGAGCCGATACATGGGTAACCCAAGGTGTCCGAAGGGAATATGTTGAACACACACGCGGCTTCTCCGCTGGCAAACTTCTGTGGCGGCGTCTCGTCTCTGGAGTTTAGGAGCGCCGTGAGAGGAATCTGCAACGACAAAGGCCCGATGTTCAAATTGAGCACCGCGTTGCTTTTATCGATGTCCGAGCACTTGACCACCCATATGCCCTGATCCGAGCTGTAGAAGGCATTTGTCTGTAGCGCGATGTTGACTATGGCAGCCAAGGGCAAATAGGTAAAGTCCAAAAGCGGGTCAATGGCTATGGACAACGACTCTTCGAAGACCTTGGCCTTGTTGCCGGTTGACAAGTTTTCCAACTCCATGTTGTCCAAGGAGACGATGGGCATAGAGCCGTTGAACGAGCCAGACCCCACATATGGCACCATGGGAAATGAGTAGAAATCGCCGGAGTAGAGGCTTTTGTCTACAGAACCCGGAAATAGATAGCCTGCCAAGAGCGACTCCTCGTCAGTTTGGTTGAAGTAGAAGATGGAGTAGCTGTGCGATAGAGTCATGTTCTGATCCACGAGCCTGCCTAAGACTCCACTGGCGTCAGGGAAGCGAGCGAGGCCCAAGCTTCCCATGTAGCGGTTTTCATCGGTGGCGAGAAGGTACTGATAGTCGGGGAGCACCAACAGCCGCGGGCCGTCCGCTTGCACGGTGATGTTGGCGGTGGCGGTGACCCCTTTGGCAAACATGCCGTTGGCATACTCCAAGCTGAAAGTGCCGCCAGTTGGCTGCACCTGGAGCATGGTGGTCTTGGCGGAGTTCACGGTTGTGGTGAGTGTTCGCGTGGGGTGGAAGGCATTTAGCCAGAAGCACTCGAAACCTTCGTAGGTCAGGTGGTCGTGGGTCACCTGCGAGGGGTAAAAGGTGGTGTCGGTGACCTGCTCCAACACAGTGAAGAGCACGTCGCACTCGAGCAAGTCCTGGCCGTCTATGACCCAGAGGTCCGGCTGTAGGTAGTCTATGCGGACGGGGACGTTTTGGTCGTAGCCGTTGGCCACTTTGGCATAGTACTGCTGGAGGTACAGGCAATATATGGGCACGGAGATGTGCGAGGCGTTTGCTGTGGGAGCAGACACGAAGGAGGTGATTGAGGGCAGCGGCGAGGAGCTGGCGGCGTGGATTATAGGGAAGAGAAGCGGTGCCCATAAGAGGCCCAGCAACGGTGCCATGGCGCGGTCGATGGGTTGGCAGGAGGCGGTCGATGGGTTGGCAGGAGGCAGGCGAACTCAAGGAGGTGTCAACAGATAAGACACGAGAAGAGCCGGGGATGGTGTGGTGGCCAGGAGGGCGAAGCGAACGTTGGAAGATGCAATGGTTGGACGTAGGGGAAAGCCACGGGTTCGATTTGGGACTGAGAGATACGGCTCGGCTTGGAAGCGGGCAGCTAGGATTGTTGGAGGAATACGATGGGCGGTTGTGTGGGTGATGTGAGAAGCGAGGCGATTTTTAATTTTTCCCGCAACCAGATCTATATTAGGAACACGCGCTGAGAGTAGGCGCTGAGAGGTGCATGGCTATCGCATTTAATGGACAGGCTTGCTCTAGTGCAGTTTGCCGGGTGGCTTGTTATAGTGATAATTTTGTACTGTCACTCATAGTCACTCATAATCACTCATAGTCACTCATAGTCACTCATAGTCACTCATAGTCACTCATAGTCACTCATAATCACTCATAGTCACTCATAGTCACTCATAGTCACTCATAGTCACTCATAGTCACTCATAGTCACTCATACTGTCAGCTTTTTTTCAATGTGTTAGTTGCTTGGTGCATTGGCAGTTTCCTGGATATATGCATGTTTTATACAGTATTAAACGGTCCGGCAAACAGCAACAGTTGATGACAAAGAGGCACAGTGTTTTGCAAGAAGCTGCATCACTAATAGATACACTGACCTACAAGGTGATAAAGCAAGTAGCTGACGTCAGTGGCATCTTGCAGCGCGCAGCATGGTCACCACGCTAAAACAGCCTGCGTGGAAAGTCTGCGTAGTATCTGACTATTGCGGCTTGATACCAGGTACTGGCTAATGCGAGGCGCAGAAGTAGATGGAGTAAAGGACAGTGTATACAGTGTATAGAGCAGAGGGCCAGAAGTGCAACAGCACTTAGGGTATGTAGTGATTATGATTATGATGACTATGATGGCTATGATTTGATGACTATGATTTGATGACTATGATTTGATGGCTATGATTTGATGGCTATGATTATGATGACTATGATTATGGTGACTATGATTATGATGACTATGATTATGATTATGATTTTTTATACACTACATCGTGAGTAGAGTGGCCGAACCCTGCTCCCTGAGAACAGTCCATGTGCAGCACCAGGCCAGACCGGTGCCAGACCGAGGCCAGATCGACCGGTGCCAGACCCGCCGGTGCCAGACCGCCGGTGCATGCTAACGGAACAGTCGGCCCCTGCCGGGCGGCGTCGGAGCTAGCGCCCCCGGAGCTAGCGCCCCCGGTCTGTCCCGAAGAGACCTCGCCCGCTGGCTGGTGTTGGCTGCAAGCGCACGCCATGGGCCTCGTCGCGCATATTTTGTTTTGACTTTTCCTCATTCCTGCTCTCGACTCCCCCACCATAGCCCGCAAGTCCCCCGGGCATCATGATCATTCCCAAAATCACCGGCACAAGAGGCAAAAAACGCCGCATCAAGATCGGCATCCGCCCGCAGCTCATCATCCTCGTGTGCTTCTCGTCGCTCTTCTCGCTCCTCATCTTGGCCGTGGTCATCGGCGTCTATGTCTCGCAAAACACCTCCGACCTACGAGCCGACCGGCTCCAGGTAATCGCCCAGCTCAAGGCCACCCAGATAAAGCAGTCCATGCAGTTCATCTACTACCAGGTGTCGTGGCTCTCGCAGAGGGACACCATCACCTCGCCGCTCTCGTACTTCCGTGCCGGCAACATCTCGTCGCTGGTGTTCGACCTGTCCAAGTCCTCCCTCGACTTGTTCCTCACCACCTCCGAGACCTTTGCCTCCGCCAAGCTCTACGACTTGAGCCTCTCCGTGGTGGCCGAGTCGCACAACAGGGAGGTGATTGTATCCGAGCCGGTCGAGGACGCTCTCTATCCCTTGAGCACCGCCACCGACATCGGCGGCGCCATGCTACTGTCCAACTCGTCCAACGCCATTCCCACGGGCTTCCTCACGGGTCCCATCGCCAACGTGTCGGGTCTGAGCGCGTCCTTTTTCATGGGCATCACCATGCCGGTGTTCGCCAACTCCTCCATAATCGTCAACCAGCAGCAGGTCACCGGCTTCTTGACCGTGATAGCCAGCGCCGATAGCATCCAGGCGGCGCTCACCACCCAGGTGTACTCCGAGGACTACTCGTCGGTGGCGTTGCGGCCCATCTACGCGAACGACTCCTCCAAGCGAGGCGTCATCATTGGCTTTCTGCCGATCTTCGGGACGCTCAGCACCTTCATTGGCATCTCTGATTCCCCCGCGGCGCAGTACGCCCTCTCGCGGTCCCAGGGCACCGCCACCAAAGTCCGCTCATTTGCAGGCGGGGATGTGGCCATAGGCTTCTTCCGCATCCAAATCGACTCCCGCACCTCCTGGACCGTCATAATAGAGCAGTCCCGAAACAAGTTCCTAGGGCCGGTCAAGAGACTCACCGACATCATGATCGGCGTGGTCGTTGGCATTGGGGCTTTCATGTGTCTCTTGACCTTTCCATTGGCCGTGGGCTTCGTGCGTCCCATCACTCGCTTAAAGAACGCAACGGAGGCTATCACCAGATCCAAGAAGGAAAAGAAAACCAACGCCGACATACGTGCATACCAGTCCGCTCCGCTTGATGCCGAGAAGTCTGAGGGGTCTCTACAAAATAAGAGGAATTCGGTGAATACTGTTGTGAGCTCGGGTAGCTCTACTGCGTACTCTTCCGGAATCAGGTTGCCTGATCGTATTCCTCAATCGAAAAATCTCTTCAAAGACGAACTCACGGAGCTTTCGGAGGCCTTCAACATTATGACCGAGGAGCTCGAAAAACAATATGGCCACCTAGAGGAGCGGGTCAAAGTCCGCACAAAGGAGCTTGAGGCCTCCAAAATCGAAGCTGAGGCTGCCAACGAGGCCAAAACTGTTTTCATCGCCAACATCTCGCATGAGTTGCGGACGCCCTTGAATGGTATACTTGGAATGACCTCAATCGCTATGGACGAAACTGACCACAACCTGATTCAAGATTCTCTCAAGTTGATCCACAGATCTGGCGAACTACTATTGCATATATTAACTGAATTGTTGACCTACTCCAAGAACACCTTGAACCGCTGCAAACTAGAAAAATCTAATTTCCAGATCTTAGAGGTCATTTACCAGGTCAAGTCCATTTTTGGCAAGTTGGCTCTTGACCAACGCGTCAATTTCAAGATTTCATTAAAGCCTAACATCTTCCGAAAATTGATTGTCTTGGGCGACTCCAACAGAATCATACAGGTGGTGATGAACCTAGTCTCTAATAGTTTAAAGTTCACCCCCGTCGATGGGTCTGTGGACGTGAGCTTCAAGATACTAGGCGAGTATGATTATGAGGCCTCCCAGGCTGTGAATTTCGAGAAGGTTTGTCTCAAGAAAAACACCTCTGTGAACATTAATGGAGCGGCTCAAGATACGGACGAAGCTGTGGATACCAAATCACCTAACAGCGACAGGAAACACCCACCCAACGCCGAAGCTTTAAAGAGGCAAGACTCAAACAGAATCCGGCGCACTGAAACCAGCACCACTGAAAGAAGTTCTCCACTAATGCTCTCAGATAGCCACAGCATTGCCACGCTTTCTACAACAGAATACGAAGATAATATATTCAAGGCACAGTTCTCGCGGGACAAGCCGCTACCAGGATTACCCCAATACCGCACCAATGTTTCCCAAACATGTGACGATTATGAACCTAATTTGGACGATAACGAGAGTGAATTTATAGACAAGTCCAACCAACTTCATGTGAAGCCAGCAAATGATCCATCTGATGATAGCAGTTTCCAGCCTCCTCTGAAGCCAGGCATTTCGCACAATGACTCGACGAACAGCTACTCTTCCCAATTTTTCAATAGCGAGTTGGTCAAAAATAACAAGGTATACAAGATGCGGAAGATTTATCTGCCCAAGTACTGGGTGATTCAAATTGAAGTGAAGGATACAGGGTCAGGGATCGAGCCTGCTCTCCAAGAGAAGGTATTCGAGCCATTTATTCAAGGAGACCAGACCTTGTCCAGAAGCTATGGGGGAACCGGTCTCGGGCTTTCAATCTGTCGGCAATTGGCGAAAATGATGCATGGTACGCTTACTCTCAAATCCACCATCGGTCAAGGCTCAACTTTCGTATTTACCTTGCCTTTGATGCAGAGCGGAGAGATTGTGGTGCCACCCGAAGAGCTAGCGGAATTCTGCGACGATGAATTCAACCCCAACTCCAGAATAAACAGAAAGGTGGAATTTAGCATGGACCCAGCCGACCCGGAGGACTCATACTTCGATAAGAGAGATTCTGCGACATCCGAGAGTACCAATCTCCGTGAAGGACGATTCTTGAAGCCTCCCGCACCCCAAGCCCCACCAAGAAGCTCGTCAACCGGAACCGTTAGCCAAAACCTGGCCGGAGACACGTGCCTTGATGATCTTTCCCACTTGAGCATCCTCGTTGCCGAGGACAACAAGGTCAACCAGGAGGTGATTCGAAGAATGCTCAAGCTCGAGGGCTTCCACAACATAACCATGGCAGCGAACGGAGCCGAGGCCGTGGATCTAGTTAAGCGCTCGTTCGAGAGCATGACGCTTTACGACGTGATCTTCATGGACGTTCAGATGCCCAAGATGGACGGTTTGACTGCAACCAAGATCATTCGAAACAGCTTGAAGTTCCAGAAGCCTATCATAGCATTGACGGCGTTTGCCGATGCCAGTAACGTGAAGGAGTGTTTGAATAGTGGGATGTCGGGGTTCTTGTCAAAGCCAATCAAGCGGTCCAACTTGAGGAAAATCTTCACCGAGATCTGCCCGGATCTCTTCAATTCCATCGTTGCGACCCCTAATACGATAGAATGAGGAACAATAATTCAATTAAAGTGTCTAGCCAGGTCTCGAGTCATTCAACTGATGTCATTCACTTTCCGGCCACCTATCCAGTCACCTTGTCACCTAGTCACACCATACAAAAGTCAGGAGAACGACCCCACTCACGTCCAAGGTCATACCAAAAAAATCAGGTCATCTTATTAATGATACCAGAGGTCATGCCTTGATGCAACCTGCAAGCATAAGACCCTATGCGACCTCGAGCCAGTCTCCAGCTCCGCTGACTCACCCACTCACCCCATTAGCTAATCCGGTTAATTTACCCGGCTGTACTCTACACACCCACTTGCCAACGCAAGCTCAGATTCCATACCATAATTATAGATATTATAGACACATGATCAACTATTCTACACCACTCCCACCTCTATAATGCAGCTACACACCCTACTGTCATGCCACAGTCTTTTCCCGTGCCGGTGGCTCTGTATGTGTGGCGCACTATGACATAGCAGGATGAGGCGAGGCAATATGCAGGACGCCAGAGCTATCTCGGTCGCTAGCCAGCAGCTGCCGGCACAGTCGCCCCTCTTCCCCACAAAGACCTCCACACCCCTATTTAACTCACACATTTCCAGAGAAAAGGCGCCTTCGACACCATGATGGGTTTCTACAAAACCCCAGGCCTCCTGGCGTCCCCAAAGGCCAAGGAGCGCGAGCGCAAGTCGCCTTACTTCCAGTACCGAATCTACCGCTCTCTCTACTCGGGCGTGTTCCTTCTTACGGTGTTGATATGGGGCTCGGCGTTTCTCATAACCGCAGTGTCAACGCTATTGCAAAACCGGGACTCGGGCCCCTACCACGTACTGCGGAGGACAGGTGAAACCAAGGTGTTCCCGTGGTACCGCAGCGCCAACGCAAACAGGAGGGTCTCCATGGAGGATGTGCGGGCCGACGTGTTTCGGCCCATTTACAAGGAGGTGCAGTGGATCCAGAGCCCAGAGTCCATCCACAACGACCAGGGCACGTACCTCCTCAAGGACACAGAGGGCGACCGCTCCACCTACACCGTCAAGAGCATCGTGGACGAGTCCTTCCACTACACGTTGTTCAACGCGTCCAGCTTCACGTACCATGGTGTCCGGTACGACGTTGACTCGCTCAAGGCGTCGCCTGACTTGTCTAAAGCCATCTTGACCTCGGAGACCACCAAGGGCTGGCGACACTCGTCCACGGCGCTCTACTGGGTGTTGGATGTGGCGTCCGGCGACATCGCTCCGGTGTTCAACCCGCACGATAAGCTCTCCGTGGCATCGTGGGCGCCAACGTCCGATGCTATAGCATTTGTGTTCAAGAACGACGTCTACGTCAAGCATCTCAGGCAAAACACCATTTCCAGGGTCACGCACGATGGTAGCGCCAACATCTTCAACGGGAAACCCGACTGGGTGTACGAGGAAGAGGTGTTTGCCCTGGACATCGTGATGTGGTGGTCGCCGCGGGGCGACAAGTTAGCCTTCTTGAAGTTCAACGATACTCGGGTGCCGGAGTTCCCGATCCCTTACTACGTGCAAAGCGGCTACGACGAGTATCCGCAGCTCAAGTCCATCAAGTATCCCAAACCAGGCTTCCCCAACCCGTCTGTGGAGGTGATTGTGGCTCAGCTCCCGAAGGTGTCGGGCGGGGCATTTGAGATCCACAACGCCCGGCTCAGCTCCAAGACCATCCGTGATAAACTCGTGACGGAGGTGCTCTGGGTTTCGGACGACTTTGTTTTGGTCAAAACAAGCAACAGAGCCAGTGACATCATGGAGGTGTTCTTGGTGTCTGTCGAGGCTGGAGCTGATGCCACGTTGATCCGGACCCATCATGCGGAAAAGTCGTGGTTTGAAGTAACCTCCAACGGGTTGTTCGTGCCTAGAAACGACACCTTGGGCAGGTATGCCGACGGCTACATCGACTTGGTGAGGGTCAACGGCTACAACCACTTAGCGTACTTCACGCCGCCCAACAACCCCAAGCCGTTTATGCTAACTGAGGGACTGTGGGATGTGGTTTCCAACCGCGTGGACTTATCGAGAAACGAAGTTTACTTCACTGCCACCAAGAATTCGTCCGTGGAAAGACACATCTACTCGGTGAACTTGTTGGACGTGTTCCATCAATACGAGTCGCCCAATGTCAAGCGCGTCAGCGCTGGCGTGGGCTGGTACTCAGGATCCTACTCGTCCGGCGTGCGGTTCTTGCTTTTGAACTACCAAGGCCCGGATGTGCCGCACCAAACGTTGCTCGACTTGCACACCGGACGAGTGGTCAAAACGCTTGAAAAGAACGATCAGCTACGCAGCAACCTCGCAAAGTACGATCTTCCCAAGCACAGCGTGACCACCGTGAACTTGGGTGTCGACAAGGACACCGGGGGAAGCATCGTTGCAAACGCGTTGGAGATCTTGCCTCCGGACTTCAATGCTTCTCTCCGGTACCCGGTGTTGTTCTACGTCTATGGAGGCCCGGGATCGCAATTGGTCAGCCAGGAGTATGCAGTGGGATTCAGCCATGTGGTGGCTTCCCAGTTGAATGCGGTGGTGGTGACGGTCGATGGGCGTGGCACCGGCTACAACAACCACGACGACAAGCTTGGAGCCAACTTCAAGTTCTGCGTCAGAGACCGGTTGGGCCACTACGAACCGCTTGACCAGATCGCCGCAGCCAAGCACTGGGCCCGCAAACCGTATGTTGACGAGAGCCGCATGGGCATTTGGGGCTGGTCGTATGGGGGATTCTTGACTCTCAAGACTCTTGAGACGGACGTGGACCATGTCTTCTCTTTTGGAGTCGCAGTGGCCCCGGTGACCAAGTGGAAGTTGTACGACCTGATCTACACCGAGCGGTACTTGAGGACGCCGCAGGAGAACCCCGAGGGGTACCGCACAGCCAGCATCCTGAATCCCGAGGCATTCAAAGGCGTGCAACGGTTCTTGATTATGCACGGATCGGGCGATGACAACGTGCATTTTCAGAACAGTCTACTGTTGCTCGACGACTACAATCTCGCGAACGTGGAGAACTTCGACTTCATGGTGTTTCCGGACTCGGACCACTCGATCCGGTACCACAACGGTAACACGGTTGTGTTTGACCGGATATTGGATTGGGTGCGGCGTGCGTTCGACAACGAGTTCGAGGGACACTTTTAGCGCTAGCCGTCACTTTCAGGTTGTTTCAGGTCACTTCAGCCCGTCACTCAGGCCGTCACTTCCGTCACTTCCGTCACTTCAGCCCGTCACTTAAAGTCGGGCAGCTGGGGCGCTGACGCAGAGATCAGTCTGAAGACTCTTGCAAAAGTCAACCCCATCTTCTGGCTTCAACGCTCTCCGCTCGAGAAGTCGCTGCTCGCTAATGCAGGCTTCGCAGCTCATCGGCGCGTCTCCGGGTAATCGCATCGGCCACGTGAGCAAAGCCGCGCAAAATTTTCCCACTAGTATTTATAGTGTTGCACGTCCGCGTTCCCTCAGCTGCTATACCCACTAACAATGAAGATCTTGACCGACATTTTCTCTGGCGACGAACTTTTGTCTGACGCTTACGACCTCAAGCTCGTGGACGGTGTCATCTACGAGGCCGACTGTGCCATGATCACTGTCAGCGCCGGTGGTGACGTGGACATTGGTGGAAACCCATCCGCCGAGGAGGCCGCTGAGGACTTGGATGAGGGTTCCCAGACCGTCAACAACGTCGTGCACTCCTTCAGATTGTCTCAGACCGCCTTCGACAAGAAGTCGTTCTTGACCTACATCAAGGGTTACATGAAGGCAGTCAAGGCCAAGTTGGCCGAGACCAACCCAGAGGAGGTGGAGACCTTCGAGAAGGGCGCTCAGGCATACGTCAAGAAGGTCATCGGCTCGTTCAAGGACTGGGACTTCTACACCGGTGAGTCCATGGACCCGGATGCCATGATTGTGTTGTTGAACTACCGTGAGGATGGTACCACGCCATACGTTGCTGTGTGGAAGCACGGTGTCAAGGAGACCAAGATCTAAGCTGGGCCTGATTTCTCTCCACTAAACACGACCTGTTTTAATAAAGCAATCTAGACGCGATGTAGGGACTGACAGACACTGACAACTCACCCCACTAAAACTGGCCCGTGCGCCGCACTACTAGGCAGTGGTTCTCCAAGGTGGTCTGCTGGTCGGCATAGAGCACTAGCTGCGCGGAGTACCCGGGCATAAGACACTCCACCGCGTGGACCCTGCTGAGGTCAATGAGCCTGCGGGCGAGAAACCCGTACCTCTCGCGTTCGTCGTAGGCTAGGCCGTCGGCGTCTGCAGCGGCGGCAGCGGTGGCAGCATCAGCAGTGGCGGCAGCGGGACGCCGCCCGCATACGGCCCATGACACCACCCGCTTGAGGAGCGCAAAGCCCGCCTCCCCGTGCACGCCGTGGCCCGAGAGAAAGTCCCGTGACGGTGGGAGCAACTGCGCGTAGTCGCACACGTGTCTGCAACACATGGCCACGACCAAGCCACGCACCGTCGTGCGGGCGGCGGCCGAGTTGAGGATCAGCTTCAAGGTGAGGTCCGTGGCCACGCCGCACAAGTGCTTGGACACGCCTACCCACGAGGCGTGCGGCTCCGAGAGCAAGAAGCCGTCGAGGTCAAGGTGCTCAATGTCTATGCGGCTGCGCTTGACGTGCGGCCGGAGCGCAGTCTCGGTGCGGATCTTGTAGTCCATCTTCATGCGGTTGACGCCGCGGTCGATGAGCCCGAACCCGTAACCAGCGGCATCTTGGGCGCCGTGCTCCGCGTCGTGGGCAATGCACGTGTTGATTGCGCGAGACAATTCGGCCTTGCCGCAGCCAAACTCCACGTAGTAGTTTTCAATGGAGAGGAGCTGTGCTTGGCGGAGGTGGCCGATGAGCGACGACTGCTGGATGATGTGCTTCTGGTTTTCCTTGGCGTCAAGCCAGCTGTCTAGGCCGCGGTGCAGGAGCACCTGCTTTGGGGGAGGGACTGACACCGTGGCGAATGTGTCTAGAAGGGCAAGTGTCGAAGCTAGGCATGGATGTGGTTTAGAATCTTCAGATCTTTGAGATTCTTGAGTTCTTTTTGATTCTTCAGATCTTTCAGATTCTTCAGTTCTTCCTGATTCTTTAGTTTCTTCAGATTCTTTAGTTCTTTCAGATTCTTTAGTTCTTTCAGATTCTTTAGTTCTTTCAGATTCTTCAGTTCTTCCTGATTCTTCAGTTCTTCCTGATTCTTTAGTTCTTTCAGATTCTTTAGTTCTTCCTGATTCTTTAGTTCTTTCAGTTCCTTCACCTCTCCCCTCCGCCCCCCTGAGATCTGTGTTGGCGTTCTGCCGGTACCACGGCACCTGCACGTCCACAGGCTTGGCGTTGCACTTCTTGACGTGCCCCGCGAGGTCCTTCTCCCACACTGAGTGCTTGGGGTCCAACGGGCACGGCACGCGGCCGGCGTCGCCCTGGACCATGTGCTCCAGGCAGTAGACCTGGCCCTTTTTCCGCTGCATGGAGCACATGCGCTGCTTGTGCGGCATGAAGAACGTGCACTGGTCGTCTCGCAGCTGCTTCCTCAGCTTGGTAGCCTTTTTCGTCAGCCCGAGGCTTCGCTTCCGGCCCACAGGCCCTGGCTCGGTCGTGGCTGCTATCGTCATGGTGTGCGTCGTCGCTGGCGCCGCTCGCACTACACCGCGAAAAATTCCTCGATGATCATCGCAACACCCATGAAGGAGAAGAAGAACGACCTCTGGAGGCTAGATCTCTTGGAGGCCAAGTTCACGCAGAACAGCCCCCGCTTCCCGCTCACCAAGAAGCTCCTCAATGCCCGCAACAACTCGCACGTGTTGAAGAAGCTCCCGGGCACGCCCAACGAGGCGTTCAGGCAGATCCACGCTCTCAAGGCCGATCTCTTCGCCAAAAAGTACCACGGCTCGTACACGCGGTTGCAGCGGGAGGTGGCCAGGCGGGTCAAGCATGACCAGCGCAGCTGGTCGGACCTGCACGCCAAGTTGAAGGAGTTGTTCCTGTCGCCGGTCTTCGTCGAGCAGCTCATCACGTCCAAGCTAGTCAAGACCGTCATGGCGTCGGTGTTGAGCACCAAGGAAGACCGGCTAAATCCGCCGGCCTACATCCCTGCCGACCTCCGCTCGTGCATCTCAGACAAGGCAAGCCCCAAGAACCCCTCGCACTTTTTTATCTTGCACTGCCAGTCCGACAAGGTGGTCAACGGCTACATTTCCAAGCTCTGGAACTGCGCGGACATCAAGAGGGTGTTGCAGGAGAGCGAGTGGAGCTTTCGGAAAATCAGAGGCAACTTGTCCAAGGAGGAGTTGGCGGCTCGGACGAGGGAAACCGGCAAGAAGGCTGACCATGGAGATTTCGGTTCTGGCTCTGGTTTTGGCTCTGGTTCTGGCTCTGACTCTGGCTCTGGCTCTGACTCTGACTCTGAGAACGAACCCGAGCAAGTCGACGCAGAGGAAGCCTTCGACAAATTCGCATCCTATGATGACTTGGTGGCAGGGTCCGATGAGGAGACCGAGTTCGTGGCCGACCCCAATGTGGACTACAACGCCATCACTGATGAGGAGATGCTGAGTGAAGACGCCGGCAGTGAAGAAATCAGTGAAGAAATCAGTGAAGACACAGACGAGGCTAAGCAGCCCGGAAAGGAACAGAAACCGCAGCTACGCTCAAAAGAAGCAAAAGATGCAAAAGATGCAAAAGATGCAAAAAAAGCCAAGATCGTCCTTCCGCAGTTGGCTACCGGATACTTTTCTGGCGGCTCGGATGATGAGGATATCGATAATGACAAGGTGGTCAAGGAAGCAACCACCGTGCGCAAGAATAGAAGAGGCCAGAGGGCCAGGCAGAAGATCTGGGAGCAGAAGTACGGCAGTCTGGCCGCCCATGTGCAGAAGGAGAAGCTGAGGGTCGCCAGTGAAAGAGAACAACGCCAGAAAGAGTTTGAGGAACGCCAGAGGAAGAGAGAGCTCAAGGCCAAGGCCGCACAGGAGACTGGCAAGTACAAGGATGCCGACGCCAAGCCCACGAATGCACATCCCTCGTGGGAGGCCAAGAAGAGAGCCGAGGAGAAGATGAAGAGTGCCAAGTTCCAGGGCAAAAAGATCACCTTTGACTGAGAACTTTGGTTATGTTCTGCTGCTCTATTGCTGAATCTTCTGCTGATGCTCTATTGCTGAATCTTCTGCTGATGCTCTATTGCTGAATCTTCTGCTGATGCTCTATTGCTGGATCCTCTGCTGATGGATCCTTGCCACGTCCACCTTGAAACCCTTCTCGATATCCTCGTCTGCCAAGTCCTCGCACGCTAAAGGTGAGCTGATCAAAAATCTGTACTGGCACTTTTCTGGCTCGCTCACGGATATCAAGTCACTCGAGAGGCCGCACACCATGTCGATTTTAGCTGACCGTTGCGGCCCGTTCCAGCATTTGCTGCCATGGCTGTATTGCATGGCTTTTCCGTCCATGCCGGCGTATCTGCCCACCAAAGTATTGTCCTGATATATGCTGTCTAGGAACCCGAGTCTGTAGTTGTATTCTCCGATCTTCTTGTTGACCCACTGGCCTTGCACGCTGCGCAAGATGTCGTTGTGGCCGTAGTCGGAGCTGAGATCCTCCCGGTACAAACTCTCCTCTGACTTCAAGGTCTCGAGCTTCTTCTGAAGACTCCTGATCTCCTCAGAGATCCTTTCGCCCGCCTCGCCGGAGATGTGCGCCACAGGCTTGTTCCCAGGGCCGCGGGCCACAAGCTTGCTGTAGTAGTGTGTGATCAAGCCCGTGAGTGTAGGCACCACGTCACTGCGAGGGCCGCCCGCGTGTAGGCTTTTGACCTTGCTCAAGATGTGGTCCACGTGGTAGTCCTTTGGGTCCACCACAACGTCGTGATCCACGTCTCTGTTAGACAAGTAGTCAGCAAAAGAGTTGACGGCGCGTTTCACCGCCAAATCATTGAAGTTGGGGTTGTAGTTCTGACGCAAGTCTTCAAGGTGCTGCTCCAACAATGCAATGCGACGGTCTTTCTCCTCTAGCGCATGCACCATGGCCGTTGCCTTCTGCTCGAGCGAGCCCATGTGCGTGGATATCTCACGAGAGAGCTCTTCGCCGGGGCCACTGTCGCTGGCTCCGCTTTTCTTGGCCCTGTCCAAGTCCTCGGCCAAGCCACTCAAGCGCTTTTCCTCGTTCTGGACCTGCGACGCACTCTCGCGCGCCCTGGACTCCATTTGCTCGCGAGCCTGCCGGGCCTTTTCCTCGAGGCCTCTCTTGATTTCGAGCGCACCGCTCAAGTGCTTTTTGGTGTTTCTGACATACTCCGCGAGCTGCGCCGCCACCTCCCCACACACACTGGGGCACGCCCCGCTGCGGTACTCGTCGGACCCATCGCAGCACACGTCGTAGTCACACACGCCGTCGTTCAACTTGAAGTTCTCGATGTATGCAGGCTTGTGGCCGGCGTTTTCACAGTAGAAATACTGCGGCGAGTCGTCTCTGAAGGGACACGCATTTGTGCCGGGCTCGTCCGAGCCATCGGGGCAGTCGCAGAAGTCGTCGTTGATCTGGTCTGCCAGGAGCTCGATCGAGGCGTCGTTCAAACACGCCCACTTGCCATTGCTTTTGGGCGCGTAGAGGTGTTGGTTCTCGGGTGCAACGCCTCGGACGTGGCCGCACACCCCTAGAACGAGGCACGATAGAATGAGGACACTGCGCATTGGCCAGGTTTGAGTGTTGGTGGTGTAGCGTGTAAAGTCCGATGTAGGAAGCTTACTGAGCACCGACAGCGATGTGGAGTATCTGTCCGTGTGGTGAGCGCGTGATCACGTTACTCCACCAGTGCGCGTAAACAAGTACCACGCTATGAAAAGGACCGATGCTGTTCCGGCTCTAGCGACGTCCAAGTGCAAGCGCATCGTCCGTCCGCTCATTTCGAAGCTCCACTCACTCACGGGGCTCTACACCAAGCACCCAGACAAATTCCGCTTTGATTTGGCCAAGTTCGAGGCCGCCAGCCCCCATGACTTTGCCAATCCTGACTCTGCTCGAGACCGGCTCCATCAGCTCAAGCCGTTCCTAAGTGCCGAAGTCTTTGAGTCGTACGTGGAGCTCTTTAATATATTCCGCAGCATCGTGGTCTCTCTATACCCCGAGGTGCAGCCCAAGACCAAAGACAAAGGCTCTGCAAAGAAACAGGCTGATGCCAATGAACCGTCGAGCAACGATACGAGGGGGTTGCCGCGGCTCTCGTTTCTAGCGGCCCGCAAGTTGGGCAAGTCCATTGCTTTGGGAACGAAAACCTCCTATTTCAGCCTCAGCCAGACCATTCTCTTCGATCCGACTTCGATCCCGCGGTACCTCCAGAAGTACCACGATACTTTGGCTGACGATATCGACGACTGGCTTGCTATGGAGCCTGCCGCGCTCTGGGCCTCGTACCGGCCTGCCTTGGTGCTTGGCTATGTGCTCCATATCCTCGTGCTTAACCTGGCCGAACTCTTGTTCACGCTACTTCCTGTTCTAGTGCATTGGCTCCACGAAGAGAACCTTCCCTGGCTGCGCGGCTTGTTCATGGAGTACTGGCTCTCGCTGAAGCGGGACCCGGATCACGTGGAAACACATGAGCTCAAGTTGTCCAATCGCTCCGTGGAACCGAACCTCGATGTCTTCTGGTTCTTCAACCGCATCGGGTACTGGCGGCTGATGGTGGATCTCGTGCAGGTGTCTTCGTCGTTTTCGTCGCTGTCCCGCTTTTCGCCGTACGGCTCCTTGCTCCTAGATGCTATGGGCTTCACCGACCGGATGGACATGGACCACCTTGGCGCAGGCGAGGTGTACGATTTGCTCATCGAGAACCCCCAGTACCCGTGCAACACCACCATCCTCATATCTGTGGTGGCTCAGCTTATCACCACCACGCGTGAGAAGTATTCTCAGCTCCGATCTTCCACCGATGCTTTGGACCTCTTGAATGCCACTTATAGGCAAGTGCGGAGGTTGGTGCATACGTGGCTCGGGTTGAGAAACGAGTGTGTGTTCAACTCCTTGGACAGAGGCAATGAGGAACTCTTCCATGCCATCCTGCTGTTGCTCGCGTTCACGATGCAAAAGTGCCACGACATCGCCACGCACTGCCGTGGGTCCTCGCTCCCCCTATGCGATAGGTTTGACCGTCTCGGTATGCGTGTCCGGTGCTTGGACCGCTCGGCGCAAATACTCTATGCCTTTTATGAGGACGAGAACGTGCAGGTTGCGCCCGAGTCATCGGTGGCCAGGTACCTCTTTGAGTTGGTTAAAACTGCCCACGACGAAGGCATGCTCATCGCCTTCATGAACTGGCTCCATGGGCAAGAGGCGGTGCCCGACCCATTTTTCAACGAATTTTACGATATAGTTGCATTTCGTGCATAGCACGCATAGCATAGACACTGATAGATGTCCGATAGATAGACACAAATAATATTCATAGAGGAAGTCTAATTGATTACTCGGAACCCGTTGCCGTCTGCAGCCACAAACTTTCCCGTCATGGAATCGTCCAAAATGACCTGCTCGCATATCTTCACCACTTCACTCATCAGCACAGCAGGCAAGCTTTTTGACGCGGCCTTGCCCATGTCTGTCTCCGGGATCAAAGCCGGAAGCACGGCATTGACGCGGACCTTGCCCCTGAGCTCATTGGCTAGCGCCTCGGTGAATCCCAAAAGGCCTGCCTTCAGCGCACTGTACGGCGCGGTGCCCGAAATCGCTATGCCCGTGGACGATAGCATGGATGCGATGTTCAAAATGGCCGGCTTGAACTTGGTGTTTTTGGAGTGGCGGATCATGGGCATCATGGCCAACTTGGAGAGGATGATGGGCGCTGTGAGGTTCACGTTGATGGTGGACAGGATATCCTGGTTGGACAATTTGGAAAGCATGCGGTAGTTGGCCAAGCCGGCACAGTTGACCAACAAGTTGGACTCGCCAAAGGCTTCCTTCAAGGCGTCTTCCCTGGGCACGGACTCCTGTACCAAGTCCGCCAAGTCGTACGCAATGTACTTGTGTTCCTGGCCGGGACGCTTGGTGAGGTCACGCAAGCTCTGGGCTAGGCGAGACTCATCTCTCGAGACCATTGTTATGGAGCATCCCATTTTCGAGAGGCTGTGGCTGAGTGCTAGTCCCACTCCTCGAGAGCCTCCGGTGATGACTGCTCTGGCACCGGAAAGCATAGTAGTGGAAGGTGGGTGATGTTTGAACTGGGGTGTATGGGTCAAGTAGCAAGGAAAATCCCAGTGTTTAGCAAGCGCTGGTGGTTATAACATTTGCTGCATACCCCACGCGATGCTTATCGCTTAGTGTGCGTGCGTCGTGAGTTGCGAGCAATTTTCTGCCACTGGAGTGACATCAGTGGTTGATGACTCAATGGAGCAAGTTTGAACTGCTAATTTGTGCAGACGCCGGGTGTACACTACCTATTTACTTTCTCATTCTTTACCGTACTTTTCATCTACGTTCACTGTATCCGACTTCTGTATCCGACTTCTGTATCCGACTACTGTATTCGACTATCTGCTCTAGTGTATTGCGCTCTATTTTATTGGATCATTTCATTCCAACATTCATTCAATCCCGAATTTTAGACGTCAATCATAAGGCTCGTCTCGCAGAATAGTTTGGCGGAGGCCTGCGACGACTCCATTTCTAGAAGATGACTTGTCGTATTGGACAGATTGTCGAACATTTTGTAAAGCTTATTTTAATGAGCCTCTTCGTTACATAGGTCACCACACAGATTCTTTCGAATCCAATTTTCCTGGCGGCTTTATAATCCGATTTTCATGGCGCGGACCCTACGGTGCCCTAGAAGCTCTTAAATGCACCGCTACCAGCTCGAACAGCTCCATAATTCAAGCTTTCGTGAAAACAAGCATCTTTGGTTTACGTGAAGTTTTCACCTTCTGTTAATCCACAAAAAACGAAAGCCGTAGCGTGACTTCGTGGCCAAGTTGGTTAAGGCGTGGGACTGTTAATCTCAAGATCGTGAGTTCGACCCTCACCGAGGTCGCTTCTTTTTTCCTCTAGCAGAATATGTGGAAGTTTAGCCATGGAGTTGAGATAGAATCATGAAGAGCGACGGCTAAAGACCCATTGTTGCAATGTTTTGGGCACGGCATACTGCGACAGTCGTGTCTGGTAGATGCTTTGCTCTATCCTTGCATAGTCGGTGATCGAATCAAAGAAAAAATCAAATATCTATTTAAATTCAATGAATTAATCAGGTATCATTGTATATTCCGAATCGGTATTTTAAGCGGTGTGCAAAGGAAGACGTCAAGGCAAGCATTGGAAGTTGCTCTGCAAGTAGATAGTTCAGACGTAGTAGCTAAACGGGCTGTTTTCGTAATTTTCAGTCCTACCGCGGTCCGAGTCCTGAAACAAATGTATGTATTGGATCTCTTTGACTTGTAAATTGTTCTGATTCTACAAACTGTGAGCGATAGAAAGTTTGACATGGCTATAAAATGTGGGTTTTGGGGCTTACATTTTTGTTTAATTTTTTAAGCCTTTATTTTGCAGCCAAGTGCTCGCTCCTCCGTGATAGTGAGAACTCTGTTCGCGGCTTTGTCTAGTCAGAAATCAATATGGCCTGCTGACCACCTCAAACCTGTTTCAACCGTTAAGTTAATGATGCAAGACTTGGCGTAATTTGCCGTCGTAAGTCCATGACGTGGTGAGAATGTTTCGAGTATTTATAGGTGCTATTCACCCAGGGTAACACTACCACGGAGTGGCTGGAGACCGTGCTTCTCGAATAGGTGTGTAAGTGCCACATGCCGATGAATGTGCCTAAATTGTCTGGTAACCTAGATAGGCGGTATCCAATCGCAAAAGGCTACATAGAATTCCACTTTGGCTAAACCTTGAGGAATCACCGACGGACGTACTCAATAGGTACTAAGCAAAAGAATCTGCAGTACTTGTTGGGTCCTTTAATAGCGGACTCATCCTTTATTTGATAAGAAGTCTACAGGAAGTGGTCGAAATTATTAAGGATAAACGCTACATCATTGTTCAATGACCAAAAATCGTCGATCCAGCACAATTCTCAACGGTGGCCAGTTAAATTTAGTTTCGACCATGAAGCTGGTTTGATTGTAGTGTAAGCTGCTCATGTGTGATTGATAGCTGATGTTTATAAATAGGAAAAGTTAAAGCTTAAAGCTTAGGCTTAATAGACACGAAGTCAATCGAAAATTTGTGGAGCAAAATCCCAAACATCTATTGGGAATGGGTTTTTTGAAGTAGTTTTCATACACACAGTTTATTCACGCCTTGCAATACAGAACAAAAAATCTTCTGAATTAAAGAAATATATGGGCGGGACATGTAATTAGGTCTTCAGCCATCATTCGCAATTGGTATTTAATCAAAGGCCTGTCAATTGAATGTTCCAGCTAGGGTTACCATAACAATGTTCTAGAGTATCGTCAATGGCTAAGGGAAGTAGCAACTCGTTCATTTGGGAGGATGCTGATGTTGATATTCCATCCAGATCCTAATGGATCTCTCATGATGAAAATTTAAGAACTTAAGGACTGGCTGCAAAAGCACCTACGCGCCTCCCGCATTATCCAAATCGGGATTTACGAGACCTCCAAAACATCGAGAGCAGCAAAAGCATCCTCCAATACTCTGTTTTTCGCCGAAGTCCTTGTTTACTCGTAAGTTTATTACAATCACATCAACATAGCGTTTTTAAACCGCCGAAATGTCTACTGTAGCCGGAGATTTGGGGGGCCCTGCCATATGCAGGGTCCGAAGGCCCGTCAGCGCGGAACTTCTGCGAGGTCCTTCATAGTTAAGCGCCTTTATGGCCAAGTTGGTAAGGCACCTCACTAGTAATGAGGAGATCGTCAGTTCGAATCTGGCTGAAGGCAGCATTTTTTGCACTTTCTTGGACCCCTCTTGTCTTTTTACATGTCTCGTACATGAGCTGGAATAATATTACGCTAGAAAACTTTATTGAATATTCACTATTCTCCGCCCAACCCCGCAGAGAGAGCCAAGAGCCCCATCAAGGCATACTTGAAGTACACGTTCTCAGTGAGAAGAATGGTCACGTATCCGAGTCTCGGAAAGTATCCTTTAACTGTGCCGACCAAGTCGGTCTTCTGGTTCAAATAGCTCTGTTTGCGGGAGTAGAGCAGGAGGTCATCCTGAACGTTATTGTCACCCTTGGTGAGTAAGAGCTGCTTATCGGCATTGTGATGCTCTCTCAAAACACGGTGGACAATGGGGATAGACTTGCCCTTGATTTCGTAGACCACCACGTCGCCAACGTGGGCACTCAGGTCCCTGTTCCAAAGAAACAAAATGTCTCCTCTCTGGAACGCCGGTTCCATGGATCCAGACAAGACAACGACAATGGGCGAGTGTGAGTATGTGATGACTCCTAAAGTCTTCCAGGCTATGAATGCCGACGTGAAGACGTAGGCCAAGCTCAAGAACTGGGCGATTTGCTGGCGTAAGTTCATGTCGAGCCTTGGTGGGGGAGGTGCTACGTAGTGAGTACTGACGTGGACTGAGAACCTTGCGCTGCATGCAGGATACAGAGGACCCCGGCCTGTTCTGGGCAAGAGCGACTCGGGCGGTGTTTCCGAGGCCCTGGCCGCTCCTGAGCGTCACCAGGTGACCGGTGGGCGTTCCCTTCCGGTGACAATTCACGGGGTCTGGGTGTGCGCTGTGCTCCGTGTTATTTATAATCTTTTCAAAGTTTCTCTACGCAATGCAGCCTACGAGCGTTTCGCATGCGGAATCTGCCACACGTCAAGCCATAAACTGCGCTAAAGAGACAAGTACGGTAGCACTATGCTCCCAAAAAGCAGCATATGCCAGACAGGCAGCTCTGTACGAAAACGTACTCCCCGCAGCGGTGGTTCCCAGGCGGGGGTTCCAGAGGAAAAGGCCTGGCCGAGACAACGGTGCGGCAGTGCGCGCAGCCCAGCACCAAAACAATAACAAGAGCCTCCCTCCGCCATTGTTTCTCGGACCTTCCCATTGTGCATAATATACGAATAGTCCCCCAAAGACATCGCCCTTTTTCCAGATTGTGCTTGGGATCCTGCAGCCTTCCAGCATTCAAAATCTCCTCCATCCATGGGTGCATTTGACAACAACTCTTCCATGGAGGGAGATGTGTACGTCCAGAGGCTAGCCACTTACATTCGGCGCAACGAGGAGGCCTTGGCCAACGGGCTTCTCTGCTACTCCAAGGTCCGGAGCTCGTCCAAAGTCAAGCCCTTGAGACCCAGCCTCACCACCCACCACCTCTACTACATCTTGGAGCGCATTGAGAACTCGGCCATGGACGTGGACGTGGGGCCGTTGAACGTGAAGCTCGACAACCCCAACCACGAGCCTACGTTTATATCCTTCATGGCCAACAACGCCAGGTCGCAGCGCAACTTCGAGAGCGACGCCAAGTCCATCACTTCCATCAACTCCATGAAGTCCATGGTGTCCAGTGCCTCTGTGTACTGGATGTCCTTTTCCTTCAGCAAGGACCCCCGGGTCATCCAAAAGGACGTCAAGTACTTGTACCTGTCGTTCACCAAGATACCGTGCTTGATCTTGAGCCCGCACACGAAGGTGAACAGTATCAGTGGGTACGAAGAGTACCCATGTGATACGTCAGTGCCGCTCAGAATGTTCAAGAACCTCCAGGTGCTTGAACTAGTGGAGTACGATCCCAACGAGGTGTTTGGCTGGCACCAGTTGAGCGAACGCTTGCGAATATTGATTGTGAGGAACACCAAGGTGTCCGACCTCGCGGAGATCATTCTCTCTCTCGTGCACGAAGACGAGAACGGACGATCGGCTTTCAGCATGGGGCGCCTGAACAAGAAGGCCGACGAAACCCAGGCTTTTGACCAGCAGCCAACGCTATTGACCCAACACCGCCGCAGGGCCATGACGGCGTCGGCAACATCTGCATCGTCGCCAAACATCCGCAAGGAGTTCTACGAGGCCAACCACAACTTCGAGGCCCCTCATTCCGACCATGATACGTTGCCGGACAACAAATGGTTCTACTTGAAGCAGCTCACAGTCACCGAGAGCTCCATCACTCGCATCCAGCCACTTGTGTTCAAACCCTTAGTCAACCTTGTCAAGTTGAACTTGTCCAACAACTTGTTGGAGGAGGTCCCACTTGGCCTCGAGCAGCTACGCAACATGAAGTACCTTAACTTTTCAGACAACTACATCACGTCCTTGAAGAATCTACCTTCGAATATGACCCACCTCGTCACCATCAATTTCAACAACAACAAGCTCGAGAGCCTAGACGGCCTTGAAAACCTATGTCTGATAGAGAAAATTGACTTGCGCAGAAACAAGCTCTCGGAAATGTCTCTGCTTGTTCCGCTCATCAAACAAGTTTCAAGCCAAAAATCGAAGCTTAACAACATCTTCATCTCAAGCAACATGCTACCCAAGACTTACCGCATTGATCTCTTTAACTTATTCAATGGGGCCAAGCCGAAAAATTCAGTGAAGATTGACGATTCGCGCCCGGGCTATTTCGAAAGTGCCATGTTGCTAGATCCAGACTCGGCCAGGAAACAATATGAAAAATTCATGCTGCTCTCAGTCAGAGGGCTGGTGGTTCTGACGATGGATCCCATAGCCAAGGCACTCAAATCAAGGACCGACCATGGTGCAACACCTGTGCTGAAATATGACGACATTCAGCACCTTCCCAAAACCCCGGAGAAAGCAAGGAGGGGGCACTCGCATTCAAAGTCGACCGGGGACGTGTTGGACTCCATTTCTCTGTTGGCAATACAGGACCTAGAGCACACTATAAGCAGCAGAAAGCACAGCAGTGTCATGACAACAGCATCTTCAACATCAGGCAACTACACGCAACCTCCGGCAGCTTCTGAAAACCTGCTGATCAGCGGGCCGTCCAGCCCGTCGATCAAGACAGGCCTCAAGCCCGTCAAGCCACTTCTTCCGAATCAAAATATGTGCAACCATTCATTGAGCCAACCCAAAATGCCAGCTATGGTCAGACAACTACTGTCCCCCATGATACACCAACACAACAATGGGTCAAACTCTACACTTCGAAGTTCCAGCACCATGACAAGACTAGATTTTGATTCTTCCCCAATCAACGGCCTCGCACCTAACGTGATCACTGCAGTGCAGGTGCAGGTCGAGGGCTTTCAATAGGTCACACGTGTGTTGGGTGCCACATTGTAATGGTGTCAGTGCATTTTATGAGCACATTGGGCTGCGAGCTTTGTGGCTGCGAAGCACAAATGAGGCTGCGAAATGGCCGCAGGTATTTATTGCGTCGAGTTTCTCAGCAATTCAAATTTGGCATAATACTGAATCATCCACCAATGAAAACGCGGTTGATCATCCATCTTCTTTGCTCCGCTAGCATCGCGGTGCTGTTGAAAGTTGGCGATATCACGGAACATTTAGATTACACTGCGAATGAAACAAGACATGAGCTCAGAAAGAGAGGCTTACACGAAGAAGGTCCCCTCTTGTATGTAGCAGAGAACGACGTGCTGGAGTACTACTGGCTGACTCCCTATTATCCAAGCCGTATGTATACAAGAACTTGCCACTTTAACTCCATCTAACAACCAGCCTTGGGAGGACGCATCGAAGGCGCCTGGCAGAAGGCGTACCAAAAGGTCCGCAAACTCGTCGAGAAAATGTCTGTTCCAGAAAAGGTCAACATCACGACGGGAACAGGCTGGGGTCTGGGCCCCTGCGTGGGTAACACCGGATCGGTGCCCCGGTTGGGCATTCCTAGTCTCTGCTTGCAAGACGGGCCTAATGGGGTCCGTTTCACCGACTTTGTGACGCACTTTCCGTCCGGTTTAGCTACCGGAAGCACGTTCAACCGAAACTTGATGAAACTCAAAGGAAAAGCACTCGGCAGAGAGTTCAAGGAAAAGAATGTGCATATTGCTCTCGCACCTGCGATTGGCCCGATTGGTTCCAAAGCCCAGGGGGGCAGGAATTGGGAGAGTTTCGGAACAGACCCATATCTCCAGGGCGTGGCAGGCGCACAGCAGATTGAGGGAATGCAAGATGAAGGGGTGGTTGCAGTTGCACGGCACTTTGTGGGGAACGAGCAAGAGCATTTCCGTCAGGTGGGCGAGTGGGACTCGGAAGGATGGAGTAGGCTAAAGTCCTCCATCAGCTCCAACATAGGCGACCGGACCATGCATGAAGTGTACCTATGGCCATTTGCTGATGCGGTCCGTGCTGGAGTGGGAGGTGTGCTCTGCTCGTACAATCAGGTCAACAACAGCCACTCGTGCGAGAACTCGTACTTGCTAAACTATCTTTTGAAGGAAGAGTTGGGGTTTCAGGGCTTTGTGGTGTCCGACTGGGGTGCACAACATTCGGGGGTTTACTCGGCTCTCGCTGGCTTGGATATGTCAATGCCTGGGGAAGTGTTTGACGAGTGGCTCAGCGGCAGGTCGTTCTGGGGCCCTTCCTTGACTAGAGCCATTTTCAACGACACCATTCCCCAGGAGCGGCTTGATGACATGGTGACGCGGATTCTTGTGCCCTTTTTTGCATCCAAGTATCTAAGACTACCGTCGGAAGAGAGCGTGCCCAATTTCAGCTCATGGACCTTTCACACCTACGGCCAGCAATACCCCTACCAGCACTATGGCGCTATTTCGCAGCAGAACTGGCACATAGATGCCAGATCCCAATTCTCCGACCACGTTGCCCACGAGATTGCAAAGGAGGCCATTGTGCTCTTGAAAAACGCCGGGCATCACCTTCCAATCGAGAGGGACAACGGCGTCCGCAGGTTGCTCTTGGTGGGGGCCGCACAGAATGCCGACAGCAGAGGGTTCAACTGCAAAGACCAAAGATGCACCCAGGGAATGATAGTTTCAGGGTGGGGGTCGGCAGCAATCAACAATCCTATAGTGAGCACACCATACCAGGCGATCCAGAAGCGGGCAGAAGACCGCCGAATCACTCTTGATACCAACACGAACAACTGGGATCTCGACCATATTGAGGAACAGGCCGACTACGCCGACATGGCAGTTGTGATGGTCACCGCACATTCAGGAGAGGGCTACATTGAGGTGGATGGCAACTACGGAGACAGAAAAAATGTCAGTCTCTGGAATAACGGCGACGAGCTCGTGTTGAGTGTGGCCAACCGGTGCAAGAAAACGGTGGTGGTAGTGTCTTCAGTTGGCCCAGTTGACTTGGAGAGGTGGATCGAACACGAGAACGTGGTAGGGGTGCTTTTCACGGCTCCTTTGGGCCAGTTCAGTGGAGAGGCCATAGCCGAGGTTCTCTTTGGCGAGGAAAACCCCTCGGGTAGACTTCCTTTCACCATCTCCAAGAAACCACAGCACTACGTGACCATCATCGACAATCTCCAGGACGGATACGAGCCGCAGGATGTTTTCGACCGGGGCATATACCTCGACTACCGCTTCTTCGACAAGCATTCCATCAAACCCAGATACCCGTTTGGTTTCGGCTTGTCGTACACGAAGTTCCTGGTGCACAACCTTCGCATCAAGGAGGTGAACTCCCCCACCGAGTACCTCTTCACGCCGCCCGACTATCTGCCCGTGAACCCGTCGGTGGAAGACGACATTTGCGACCCCGAAGAGGCGCTATTCCCGTACGAGGAGTTCGACACCGTGCCTGGCTTCATCTATCCGTACTTGTACGACGAGAAGGTCCGGCTTTTGGATGACGAGGAAAGCTTCGAGTACCCACCAGGATACAGACCCCAGCACAGAAACTCCCCTCCTTTGGCAGGCGGCGGCGTCGGAGGCAACCCAGCATTGTGGGAAGAGATCTACGAGATCTCCGTGCTGGTGTCCAACGACGGGCCGGACTACGGCGGATACGTCTCGCAGTTGTACATCGAGTTCCCCAACACCCTTGTGCCGTCGCCTCCCAAGGTGTTGCGTGGCTTCGAGAAGGTTTTCTTGGAGGCCAAGCAGTCCATTGGCATCAGGTTCAAGCTCTTGCACCGCGACTTGAGCATCTGGGACACCAGGACCCAGCAGTGGGTCATCCAGACCGGAACCTACAAAGTGTATGTCTCCAGCTCCAGCCGCAAGACTGAGCTTGTGGGCGAGATCGACATTGGCAGCTGAGTATGGCTGCGAATGGTTGCATCCGGGGTAAACGCGATGAACGCGACTGCTCGATTTACAAACAAACAAAGAAAAATCTCACCTGTAGAGTACACCATCCTGTGCTTGCGGGCTACACCATTCATGGCGCCTAAACGAAGCTTGGCTGACAAGTATGCCCAGCGAGATTTGCACACCAAGCCATACCTCCGCGACTGGCCACGAGATCTGCCCAGAGGGGCCAGTGCCAGCCTCCCGAGTCTCAAGACATACCCACGAAAGTCACTAAGCGAGAAATACGAAACCTACCAGCGACGGCAGCACGAGCCCAAGCGTACGCCCTTTGACTCTGGGCGTCTCAAGGACACTCTCAGCCACGGCACGCAGAGGAGTTTCTGGAGCCAGAAAAACCCTTTGAGCTCCTGGAGCCAGAAGAACCTCTTCCGCCACGGCGCCCGGGACGCCTCCAGCTACCAGGACTCCTTGAGCGAGCCCACCCTCAAGCCGCGGCTCGACAGCTCCAGGGTAGCCAAGCCGGCAAGCAAGAAGCCGGGAGGCCTCGTCGGTAGGGTCAAGAGCTTCCTCACCAACTTCGCTTGGGACTCCCCAGACTACAAGCCGCTCGAAAAGTCCATCTCGTCTTTGGGCGAGCCACTGAAGGATCTATTCCGTGCCGTGCACGGCACGTCCTCGGCCGCGGAGACGGTGGATTACAGCAAAATCTTCGAGCTTCGGGATTCCAAGAGGCAATTTGAGATCGACGAAGTGACGCAGACCATCGAGCAGCGGAGGCTCCAGGAACAGGAGGCGAAGCTCGAGAGCCTCAAGGACGCGATGCAGCAGAGGCTCGAGGCCGAGCTCACGAAGAGACGTGAGGCCGAGCTCGAGCACGAGCGCAAGTTGTACCTCCTAAAAACGGACTTCGAGGCCCGCATCTTCTCGATAGAGGAGCGTATGGAGGCTATGAAGAGAGAAGCGGAAGAGCACAACAAGACGCTTCGAGCGCAGAGCACGGCCGAATTGATGGAGCAAAAGGAGGCCTTGTACATGAATCAGATCGAGGCCGCCACCAACATGCGCAATTTGAACAGCCTCATTGCAGAGAAGCAGAAGGAAATGGAGCGGATGAGAGAGAAATTGGACGCGTTGAGTCTGGGGAAGACCGGCGCAGAAGCCCTGGGCGACGACCAAATGATACGGTCGATACTAAATGGCGCAGAGAAAGGCTCCAGCGAGGCCGGGCAAAACAGAAGCGTGAGCAAGGCCGGGCAAAAGCTAGGCTCCAGCGAGGCCCGGCAAAAGCTAGACTCCAGCGGTGTTTCCCACCAGCAGGAAAGGACATTTTTCGAGAAAGAGGCCGAACAGAATGAGACGGCAGTCATACATTTCTACGAGGCATTGCAAAGGTCTCCACACACCGTGGAAGACGGCGGGCGGCTCCACATGTTGGGCAGCTTGGCGCTCTCCAAGAGGGTGGAGCATTTATTGCAGGCATTGGATGCAAAGGCCGAGCCCCACAAGATGGCCAGCCAATTGGACGATTACGAGAGTTACTTCGACAGCTGCCGATCCATAAGGGACAAGGACCCGCGCCACTTGCGCCAGCTCTACCAGGAACAAAGCATCGACGGGATCGAAGAGTACTTCTTGCAGGTGCAGGCGATGACCGAGGGAAAGCTACGGCAGGGCAAGGCTCGAATGCGACACTTGGACCTGCGCATCAAAGGCCACAGCCTCAAGGACTTGACGCTCAAGAGAGCGGAGAAGATGGCATCGCACTTGGAATCCAGGACTCGGCTTCTCGTTCAGTGCAAGCAAAATGTGGCTCTTCTCGGGCGCCTCGCTGAAATGATGCAAAAGATCGCCGAGGTGAGACAGGTTTTGCAGACAGCAAAGCTCTAGGCCGGCTGTTAGGCTATTAATGTATTATATGGGGAGTTGCCGCTTGTTTTGCATTGCTGAAGCTCCTCCAGACCAGCGTCTGTGCAAGTCAGCATTGTGTGATTAGCTGACTCTCATCACACCTACCCACGCGCACATAGACGCGCACGCGTACTCCTGCTCATCTACCAATGGCACCCACGCTACTACCCGTACGGATCCAGCCGTCCAACATCCGGCCCATTGCGTATAGAATCCTCTCCAAGAAACACGGGCTCAACATCCAGTCCGATGCCTTGCTCGTGCTAACAGACACCTTCAGTGCCCGCTTCGGCACAGAGTGGAGAGGCCCCCAGGGCCAGAAGTTTTTGGAGGACGTGGCCAAAACCTGGAAGCTCCAGGACCGTGGCTTGTTCATCGACGGCGCCGGGCTCACGCAGGTTATCAACGAGTTGACCAAGGACTCCAAGATCGACAAGTCTGAAGGCGCCGCCAGAGCGGCCAGACTGGACACGATAATCGACGACACGCCAGACGTGGTGCAAGAGACCATGAACTGGCGGCACTTTGTGAGGTTTGTCACGCCCGACATCCAGCCCGCCTTTGTCTTTGACAAGGTCCGCAAGCAGTTCTCGCAGAGGGACGTGGCAGGCAAGAAGTTGAGCCTGTCCCTCCTGAGCGCCATCGAGTACTTCAGCCAGCGCTACTATCTCATGATGGACCGCTTGACGCGGGACGAGAATTTCCAGAAGACGTCGTTTTCCAGCATCGCCGCAATCAACAACACGTTGAACGAGCGGAAGGCGGGCTTCGAAATCACCCTCATCAAGAACGTGTTGGGCAGGGACGGCAGCAAGTTCTCGTTGTTTGGCTTGTTGTCCCGCAACGCCAACGGCAACCTCACGTTGGAGGACTGCTCCGACTACATCGAGCTCAACGTCTCGCGAGCTAATAAGGTGGACGGCTCGTTCTATTGTCCGGGCATGTTCGTGATTGTCGAGGGGATCTACTCGGCGTCCGGGGGCTCCATGGGGAATGACGCTAACTTGATCAGTGGGTGTTTTTACGTCTCCACCATGGCACAGCCGTCTGCGGAGCGGAGGGACGCTGCCCTCGATGCGTATGGCCATTTGGACTTCATGGGCATGCACGTGGACACCAAGGCTGCGAACAAAGCATTGGTCAAGATCGACCGGCGGTTGCAGAAGAAGTTGACGGCTTTGGAGAAGACCTTGGACGGCCACCGGGTCGTCATGCTCGGGGCCAACATCCACCTCGATGACCCCAAGATCATGCAGGGCTTGCGCAAGCTTTTCGGCAAGCTCGAGGACGAGATCCAGGACGAGCAGGACTCGGGCAGCTTCGATATCCACATTGTGATAGTCATGGTGGGGTCGTTTACTTCGCAGCCGCTCACGTCGGCGAAGGGCCGCAACACGCTGGTGTCGAACTCCGAGGAGTACAAGAGCAGTTTCGACAATTTGGCCGAAATACTCTCCAAGTGCCCGTTGGTGCTCAACAACTGCAAGTTGCTCTTGCTCCCGGGCGCCAATGACCCATGGCAGTCGACGCAGTCGCTCGGGAAGCCGAGCTCCTCGGTGTTGCCGCAGGCGCCCATTCCCAAAGTGTTTGTCACGAGGTTGGACCGGCTTTTCCCCAAGGGCAGCCTCATTCTCGGATGGAACCCCATGCGGATCAACTACGTGTCGCAGGAGATAGTGCTCTTCCGAGACGACATGATGAACAAGTTGAAGAGAAACGACCTTGTGTTCCAGACTGACCTCGACCTCGAGAAGATGCAGTTGGAGCTTGAGCAGAAGGGCCAGGACCAGGATGTGGCCAATATCATAGGGGAGGGGGTGCACTTGTCATCCAAGGTCAAGCAGTCTCGGAAACTAGTCAAGACCATCTTGGACCAGGGCAACTTGCAGCCGTTCTCCAAGGACTTGCGGGTGATCAACCCCAACTACCAGAGCGTGATGCGCATCGAGCCGCTTCCCACCACCATTGCATTTTTCGACTCCAGGTTTGAAAGCTTTGAAGTCACCTACAATGGCTGCAAGGTCAGCAATGTAGGCAACCTCATCGGCAACCAGAACTCGCGCCGGTTGAACTACGCGGAGTACCGGCCCTGCAACAAGAAGTATGCATTCAAGACGGTGCACTTCTGACCTGCCTAATTTCACCACGGACTACCAAGATGAACTGCACATTTGCACGGTTTTGATTTCCTGATGCTCCATGTTCCGCCCGTTGGTTCCTCCCAGCCACATCCAACGAAGATTCTTCTGCCACCCCCACTGAGTGCCTTAGATCCACATTTACTCCAAATCCTATCACACTTGTTACGGCACGTAGCCTGAGGGGGGGAGCCTGAGGCACGGAGGTTTGGACATACTAAGTACACGATAAACGCGCAGTAACACCCCAGGCACATCAACATGACGGGCTTCCTAAGAGACCTCCACGTGAAGTTCATCAAGGACTTGGACTCGAAACTCTCCAAACAGTCGTACGAGTACTGGCTACTGGAGCACCTCCGTATGAATGGGTTGTACTGGGCGGTCATGGCCTTGGACACTGTCGACTCGTTGGCCACGCTCCCCAGGCACGACGTTACGGACTTTGTGCTTTCGTGTTTTGACGAAGAAAAGGGCGCCTTTGCTGCGTTTCCCGGCCATGACGCCCACGTGTTGACCACCCTCTCTGCACTCCAAATACTCCTCATCTACGATGCCATGGAGATGTTGGACCAGGCCAAAAAAGACCGTATCGTGCGGTTTGTGTTGGGTCTACGCCAGAGCGATGGCTCGTTTGCTGGTGACGAATTTGGCGAAATCGACACTCGGTTTGTGTTTGTTTCGCTCTTCATCTTGACCATCTTGGGCCACATGTCGGCTGAAGTCGCCTCCGGGGCCGAAGCCTTCATCCTCAGCTGCAAGAACTTCGACGGCGGCTTTGGCATGTTTCCTGGTGCTGAGTCCCATGCGGCCCAGGTGTATACGTGTGTTGGGGCGTTAGCATTGTGTGACAGCATACACTCAGTCGATGCGCAGACAGCATCGTGGTTGAGCGAGAGACAGGTGACGGGGTCCGGGGGCTTCAATGGCCGCCCGGAAAAGTTGCCGGATGTCTGCTACAGCTGGTGGGTTCTTCTGAGCCTCTCGGTGCTCGGGAAGGCCGACTGGATCAGTTTCGATGCTTTGGAGAACTTCATCTTGCAGTGCCAGGACCCAGATGCCGGGGGGTTCGCCGACCGCCCCGAAAACAAGACCGATGTCTACCACACGTGTTTTGCCATCGCGGGCTTAGCCTTGATGTTTCCCGAAAAGTACAATTTGAAGGAGGTCGACCCGGTGTTGTGCCTTCCTCGGAGGGTATGTGCGCAGCTCGCGTTCTACAAGAAGCATTGACATCATGTCCATCAGCCACCTTACATGCTATTTCTATATATCCAAAGGCTCGTTCCAGATCCTGGACAAGGCATCGAAGTGTTTGATCTGCTCCTCGGAAAACTCGATGAGTCGGCCGTCGCGTCTGTTTGACTTGGTCAAAAGTCCGTCCTTATAGTAGCCACCCATCAGCGAATAGGCACACCAGCAGTAGTTGAAGCAGTACCCCAACGTCATCCATGGAATTGTGGGCTCGTTCTCAACATTGCCGCCCAATGACTGACGCGGCGTGATCTTGGGGGGAATAATGGCCTGTCTAATTTTCAAGGGGGCAGCGAAAAACTCCTTGAACTCTTCCAAAGTCTTGAGACTTGTGAATCTGGTTTTGTATTCAAACTCCTCCTCGGCCTTCATCTTACCGGTGTTACCACAAAACTGGAATCCAGAGTTGAACCAGAGTAGCTCATCGTTGTCATCGCCAATGTGGCCAGGGTGGTTGGAGCAAAGCTCCTTGGATTGGAAACTCTGAATCTTATTGACATCCTTGTGGCGCTCACTTTCTGGAGTCAACTCCCCGATGGCTCCGGCCGGGTTGCCGTTGAACGCGTAGTTGTCGTCTCCAGCTAGTATAAGAGCGGTGAAAAAATGCTCTTTGTCACCGTAAAACGTGTCGACAATTGGGCGAAACATATTCATGGTAGCCATCATGAAGGGCTGCATAAAGTGCCTCTTCCTGTTCATGACAACTAGCCCACTCTCCATAAAGTGACTGAGGCCCTGGAAAAACTCGTTTTTGAGCGTGGTGTTGGATGTTTGTGGGATATTGAAGAAGACAGAGTCTTCGAGTGACGGAAGGAGCTTTTTGAGAAGAACAAGACTGCTTTCTCCCCTATACATGGTGAACATTCTGTCTCGGAAGAAGTAAGTACCAGTCTTGACGTTGTTCTTGTGGTTGAAGAAGTAGTCGACGTCCTTCAAAACGACCGTGTCTGCGTCCATCAAAATGAACTCCTCGAACGTGTTGAACATGCAGGCGAGGATCTTGTTGGCGAAGCCTTCGAACTTGGAGAGGTAGTTGTCGTCAACCGATCTCGCCGCGTTCACAAACCATATGTCCTGCGGGGGAAAGCCCTTGTAGTCGTTTCTAGCGGCTTTGATGAGCTGGTACTGCGAATCGTCCGATAACTTGGAGTGGTACACCACTTGAATAGGGTAGTGGTTTCCTTGGGCTCTCAAAAGTCTGATCAAGCGGCACGCTTGCGGGACATGCGAGTCAGGCAAGGTCATCACGATGCCTCGTCCGTTCAAGCGCGACTTGAAGTCTTGCAAGAAGCTGTAGTTGTCGTCGTCAGTGAGGGCATAGTCTCTTCCGGGAAAAACGACTTGGTCCGCGTTCCAACGCTTGAAGATGGGAAACTTGTAGGTGAGGAAGGGAAAGATCTTCTTTTCGATGGTCAGTGCGTCGAAGTCTCCTTTCAAAAGCTTTGCTTGGGCCAAGTCCGCCCCGTCGCTTCTGATGTATGTGACTTCTTTGTTCAAGTAATTTCTTTGGTTTTTGACAAACTTGCGGTCGTGCGCCTGTGTGTTAAGAAAGCACTTGTCGAAGACTCTGAAATGGGCGATGAAGTCGTGCAAAGTCTGCTCGATGCCAAGAGCGTGTTTCTTTTTGTTCTCGAAGTCCTGGCGTATATCGTCGTCGGTGCGTCTTTGGGGAGGCTCCTCGCCCTTCTTTTTGGCTTCTTCAATCGCCTTATCTTCACCCTTGACTATTTCCTCCTTGAACTTCTTGAAATTGCTGAATTCCTTGTCGTAGCTCACGTCGGTGCTTGGGTCGACCGACCAATCCGGGTCGTTCAAGGAAAGTGACTGGAAGTAGGCATTGCACCTCTGCTCTAGCGTGTTGTGCCGCAAGAAGTCATACATGTCCTCTTGCGCCAAGATGTCGTCGTATGCACGGGACCGGACGTTGTACTTCTGGACGTCCGGCTGCCTTTCGTGGAAACGGGAAAAGATATTCCGTAGTTTGTCCGAATTGAGAACCACGGACGTGTCTGAAATGGAGGGGCCGTGGTAGAGGAAAAAGTTAAACACGGAAAAACATATTAGCACCGCCAATACAGGATATTTGCGCTTTATCAAGAAGCCGGAGATGGCAGGGAAGCCCATGCTTGGCCAGGAATAATGGGTCACGAAGAGGGTGTGTTGGCGACCAGTGGGACCAGAAGATTCACAAAAAACCCGGTCTCGGGCGGACGAGCCTTTTATAAAAAAAAGAACAATACAGCCTCAAACATCGAAAAGCGGTTACGTATTCATAACGAACTGATGCATTTTGAGTAACGATAAGAGTGCATGCGGATAATGTGACAGCTCGAGGCACATGAGTGTGCTGCAAAAACGGCCTTGGCAGCCGTGCGGCGAGGCGCCAAGCCCTGCTCCGATACCCGACGGATGCGGCTGGGGCTGCTGAGCATACATAAGGACGGATTGGGCCTACCAATGTGGCACGGGCGGGCCCCTGAAAACGTCTAACCCCAAAATTACATTCACCCAGTGTGGTGTTCTATTGTGTTCCTGCACGCCTGCTACATTGTTAAACGAGCGCACCTCAGGCACCACGTATGGGGGCTGGCGCGGTGCGCACCGCCTTGTTCGCGGTCGTGCGCCTTGACCGCGGCTACGGTCGCATTGTCTTCTGCATTAGCACCGCTTGCATGCCGTACGAGCGTTCCTTTTTCGGCTCCTTTGATGATCAATGCCAGAGAGCCTGCGCAGGAAGAGAGGCTTTTGCAAGTCGTGTATCAGCGGTGCAGGCCTGGGTTCCTGAGCTCTCTGAGTGCGTGTATGGCAGTGTTACAGACCGCGTTGCGACACAGTGCTCTAGGGCTCCAGTAGCAGCTGGTGCTGCCCATGGCTCCCCAGTCTTCCAGTCTCCCAGTCTCCCAGTCTCCCAGTCTCCCAGTCTCCCAGTCTCCTGTATCCCGTATCCCGTCTCCCGTTTCCCGTCTCCCCCGAGACAGTTGCACCATGCGGAGAACGTCCTCTGCTTGGAGCTCAGTGCAACTATGTCCCAATGGCTCGCACGTGCGATCGACTGAATGACTATTGTCTGTCCTGATGTCAGACTTGCCAGACGCAAGCGCGCGCACACCGAAAGATCACACCACTTTTGTTATATACATGAACTACTGGCCCATCATGACCTAAAGATCGGCAGACATTCTTGCAAGTGCACCACTTTCTTCTTGACTGTTACGACACCACGACCAAAACACTTTGTTTCAGCCAACCCCAGAGCCTTCTGTCTAGCGTGCGTTTGTCTTAATCCTTATCCCACTGTCTCCGCAGCAAGAGAGTTCGCTTTCCCCAAGCTTTCCGAAAACTTCCGTTTTTCCCGTACAACTCCCAAATCTCCGGACCGCTTGCCCAGCCGACCATGTCCGATCCAGTGGGTTTCGACTTTAACGACACCCTCGACTTCTTGAGCGTCCTCCAGGACTCTGTTCCGTCCTTGCAAAACAGAGATGAATACGCACCCACTTTCTTGGATACCCAGTTGATGCTGTTCAACGAGAACTTGGACTGCTCCCCCGACGCGACGACGCCGGGCGAGTCGAGAAACTATTTATTTGTGGGCAACGACTCTTCGGCTTCCTACAGCTCTCAAGAGGGGCAGGATCGCGCCAGCAACCCTATTTCCATGATGACGGACGATGCATCATTCTTGACCGAGTTTTCCAGCATTCACAGCGGCGTGAAATCTGAGCACAGATCCACCAGCACCCACTCTCCATTGACGCCTCATCTGTCTTCCAAAGGTCTGACGTACGACAATCAATCACAGAATATGTTCAATTCAGGGTCCATGCCGAACCCCTTGATCACGACGCCACAAAGCAACCCTTTGCGAGGCGGGTCCCTGCTTGCCAGTGTGAACGCTTCCAAGAGCCCTCTCGACGAATATTTCCAAGCGGACGGCAACCCCATAGACAATGTGAAGCAGGAGGAGAAACTCACACCCAAAGCGGTTCTATCCAAGCGAAAGGTCACAAAGGCGCCAAAAAAGCTCAAGTTGTCGCACAATGTCATTGAGAAGAAATACAGAACAAACATCAACACCAAGATTTTGGAGCTTAGAGACGTTGTGCCCAGTCTTAGGATCAAGGCAAGCAGCCAGAACATGCTGGTTGCTGATTTAGAAGGCTTGACTCCTGCTTCAAAGTTGAACAAAGCGTCGGTGCTCACCAAAGCAACTGAATACATCAAGCACTTGGAAAGCAAACACGAGAGTTTGGACAACAAGATCGCCGCGCTTCAAAACATGATTGGCCAATCTCCAACTGGTAGCATGGATGGTAAGATGCCTATAGGTGGCATGATGCGCGACGGCCCGTCTTCTCTGCAACACTCTGGCTTGTCCTCGCAACGTGGCCAGGAGTTTTACACCAACGCTCCGGTGAATATCCAGTATGCCAATCAATATTCGGACCCGGCAGCCCACACACAGAACTGTGGCATCAGCAACAGCAACCTTTTCATGGGAGGGTTTGCTACGCTCTTGGGTGCAAATTTTGTTTCTGAGGACAACTTTCGTGGTATGGGCTCGCTACCATTTTTGCCTGCTAGAATGACCGCTTTGCCATCGGCACAATGCATGCTCGTAGCAAAGAACTTCTTGATGGTGTTAGGAGTACTCAGCATGACTGTGGCAATTTACAACTTCGTTGCGCCGATATTTTCTCGCTACTTCGAGAAGGGAACTACTCAATTTCTGTTGCAGTGCTTGAGGTTGCAACCGCTTTCTGATTTAGACAAGCAGTTTGTGCTTGATAATGTTTCGGGCAAGAAGAAGGCTACCTTGTTGTCCTTGATGAGGTGCCACGCAATCTTAATGGGAAGGGAGAAGAGTTTCGAAAACGCTTTCTTGTTGCTCTTGGTGTGTTCGCTTCTCGCGCAAAAGACACCAGTGATTTCCAAACTGTTTTCAGCTGCGGCAAAGTTCAAGGTCAAGGACATAAGGGCTTTGCCTTGCAATGAAAAAGACGAAGGGCTTCAAAAATTGAGCAAATTGACCAAAGAAATGGATGGTCTCAATTTGTTCCACTGTGATAGTACCATTTCACGATTGCGCAATCTCAGTGATCAAAAGCTAATCAATTACAACGTCCGTTTCGCTGAATACTCGCAGGCTTATGTGGACGTTTACTTGAAAAACAAGAACAATTTCTACTCTGTTGTTTATGGGTGGAGAGTGTTGGCAATAATTCACAAGCTCACTTTGGCCTACTTGGACACATTGGCGACGCCAGCGGAGCGCAGAGAGGAAAAGTTGGCTCAGTTCACAGCGGATTTGGTCAAGCTCGAGAAGTTGCTTGGCCAAAACAATCCGATGAACATTCACCTCCACGGCCTACAGATGATCGCCGGGCCAAGTAAGGCTCCGCAGATACTAGAGCTGATTAGCGATGGAATAGCCCGGAAGCTTACCACCGTGTCGCAGCTTTTCGAGGACCGCGACGTGACGGATGATGAATTGAGCGACCTAGAGGCGGAAGACGATGAAGAGGTGATGGAGAAACCTACGTTTGATGTGATGCGGGACTACAAGTCTCTCATTTCCTCAATGGAGCTCATGAACGAGGAGAGGTTTATCGCCATCATCGTGTCTCTAGCGGTTCACTTTTTGCAAAAGCAAAAGGAGAAGGAGGCATTGCAATTGTTGCAGTACTTGAAGTTTGACAAGGCAAGACCATTGTCGCTACTTTCCTTCACAGCGTTGGTGCAGCTAGTCACCCAGCTCATTGGCACGGACATCGAGCAGCAGGGCGATGACACCGACGCATTCCTGGTCAAGCTAGATATCTCCACGTCGCTTGCCTTGGAGCTCCTCTTGAAGATGATGCGTGCCTGGTTGAAGGACGACAAGAATGCCCATGTCTTGTCTCCGGCACTACGCGTGGACCTCACGGAGATGGTGATGAACCGTGCCTTAATACTCAACAAATTATGATGGAGCGAGCACGGACATGGGACGTACAATAGTAATACAAAGAAAAAGCAATACTGCAGCTTTCTTCGGCGGCCTTGTTCATCGCATTGACTACTGCACTGTACTCTTTGGCGTCCTGCAGAAAGCGAAGCAGCACAGTAGCGACTGCCATTCTACTGCACCCTAACAAGCGAGCAATAGCCCCACGCAGAATTTATGCAAGAGTCAGGTCAAAGTGAATTCGCGAACCTTTGTTCTCGCGACAAAGCCTGGGGCGGTGCAGTAATGATGATTTTTCTGGGAGGGCCCGAAGCATCACTCGTATGTTTCGACTCATTTTTCTTCGACGATTTTCGCTTTCCCATTGTACTTTAATGTTTTCATGCGTCATGTTTCTCGGGCCGTTAAGCGTTATCGCAGCCTACATTCTATCTTCTGCCGTGCAGTTCACGACTCCCCCACGAGCATGCCTAAAAATGCCATAAACAGAAACAATGCACATGACTCTTTGCATAGCTCGGGGGCTCGACATGGGATTAGCGGGGGCCTCGAAGCACATGACTCCCGCTCTGGGTGCTCAGCTGTCTTGGCCACACTACGACAGTGCGCCTATCTTGAATGTTTGTTGTCATTGTTCGTAACGACACAGGTGATATTTTCGGCCACAGGACAATATGAGCCCATGGCGACATCTCTTGGAGCTCCTGTGTGACGATGCAGCGGATTCGCTGCTGCGCTTGTTGTCTCGGCATCTCATATAAAACACCTGTCTCTTCGCTCGAAGCGCTGGCCGATCCTGGAAGCCCTTGAAGTATACGACGCAAATTCCCGGAATTTAAGCCCCTTCTTCTAGTGCCAAAGTCCTTTTTCTGTCTGGCGCTCTTTGGTTATTGCAATGCCGGGGGAGAAGGAAGCCTACAAGCAGTTTGATGTCTCCCAGCTCATACACAGCACGTCGTCACCGCCGCATAGTGGCTCGCTGTCGGTTGACACGACGGCCGCATCCGACAATAGGCCTGGGACCACCGCAGAGGAGGAAAGTGCTTGCAAACCCGACGAAGACACCTACAACCTAGAGCACTACTTTCACTTGATCCAGGCCATGTTTCTTGGAAAGCTGGGCAACTTCTTGACGTTGCACTCGCTCCTCAGAACGTGCTTGGACTTGGCTCTCGCTCATCTGCTTCAGATGAAGGGCAGCCAGAGACGAGACTTGTCGTTAAGGAACTTGTCGGTGCGTGAGGCACACTACGAGGACCGAAGGTACCAAGTAATCACGCTTGACACGGCCAACGTCAAGCCCTTCTCCAACAAGTTCTACGGCTTCATCAGGCACTTCAGGACCGAGTTGTGCTTACAGTTCAGCTTGTCCCTATACCTATTTGCCCGGTTTCACGTGCCCGACGAGGAGGGCAAGATCGACTTATCTCCGGACATTCTCAACAACCCAAATTTTCCAGAGGCAAAGCTCTTGAACGGCGGTCAGAAATTCCGAGCATTGTCGTATTCGCAGCAATACAAGGCGTGGTCCAAAGTCCTGAAGGATATGGGCGACTTTGCTCCCAGCATCTTGAGTCGAATCGTGGCCTCCAAGAACAACCACAATCCTGCGTTGGGCTGCGTGGGGCCCCGAGCAGTCTTCCAGAGGTCTCTTGCTTTGCCCATCAGAAATGGAGATTTGGAATTGATATGCCAGCAAGCAGGCTTCCAGAGCGCATCTTCCTACCATCTAGACCGGGCGAAAATCGAGCCCCCATTAGAGATCATCAGGCAAATCTTCCCGTTCGTCGATCCTGAAAATGCTGCAGCAATGCGCAATCCGCTCTTCAGAGTCTTGCATGTGCTTAGGGTCTCTCTTGTGCAAGACATGGTTGAAATGAAAGCGAGCTATCCTAGGGATTTCATTTCGACACATCCTTTGTTCGAATCTAGAGCCTTCTATGAGTACTTTTGTCACGTGCGGAAAGAGATATTCATTCCGCCCATCATCGCCAGTAATAGACACTACTGGGACCCCAACTCACACCGTCAAATTGGCCATGCTCCATTTCCCCAGCATAGGGCTGGCAATAATCCCGAGGTCGCTGGACAGAGCCCTTCACCCAGCACCGTCCAACGGCATCTGCTTGATAAAACACCGCACCTGGGACGAGACACTGTCAAACGGAGCACTTCCCCGACTGTTCAGGATTGCATGCAAGAAATTCGTGGGCCTTTGAACACCAGGTTGGAAAGACTCGAAGTTATGGTAGAGGATATGCTACAGGCTCTATCCGTCTTAGAGATGAAGGTCGGATCCCTAAACGCTGGACGTGACGAAGAGATGCAAAACCCCTCCTCTGACAATACTCCCTAACTCGTACAGGAGACATTTAAAGTAACGCTAATCGATATTTCATGAACCTTTTCTCTCGGAATCGACCGCGGGCATGCCCATGTTTGTAGCCTGATGGCTGCCTTCAAATCGTTGCCCTAGGAGAATGACGGCTTACCGATGCTTATTCGATCAAGTCAATCATAACTTGGTACTCTCTGGTACCTCTGTCAAAACTCGATATTTTCAAAAGTAAAAGGCTCGTACGCATAGCCCTCTCCCTCAAAGAATTTGGACATGGCTTCCACCCAATGCAATCTCAAAGAGTGCAACATGGCAGACGTGCCCTCCATCATAACCAAGATACAGACAGTTAATGTGAACCACATCGCGAACAAGCAAACTGTCATTGCTACACCTGCAGCCCCTGTGGCTCCGAAAGCATTTGCAATTGTCATGTTCCACAAGACACTTGACAACTGCGCATGCGCTAACGATAAAGCCCAAAGTCTCAAATAGGAAGCTGTGTGGGAAACGCAATTGAGACAGAATTCGATGGTATGAATGACTTGATGAATGACAACATCCATGAGATTGAAACCTTCTTCGTGTCCTCCATGTCCTGCGGTATTACTCATTGGCTCAATGTCATTGGGAAAGGTGAAGGTGTCGCTAAGCATGTCCACATCATCGACCTCGCTTGAGACCGATTCTCTCTCGACAAGCCGCTCTAGGGCCTCTTCCTCTTCTTGTAAGTGAAGGGCATGGCTTTGACGTGAGTTGACATCACTATAGCCCAAAGCCATAGCTTTATTATTTTCTTTTCGAAGAACCATGGGTTTATAGATAAGCAACCATGGAACACAGCACAACGCAACCAAGACAAGGAAAAGCTGAACATATTTTTGACCAGGATACAATGGGTCCTCAATATTTCCTGGGGACAAAAACATATTGATCAACATGTTAAGCAAGCCGGGAGGCTGACGGCCAGTTCCTAGCCAATCCACAGACCACTTGTAAACAATAGTAAGGGCAAGGTAACCAAAAATGCTTTGCATGAATAGAAATCCTGGAATGAAATTGCCAATAATGTCCACGGTTGACTTGAAGAATCTATAATTGACCAAGCTGAACATCAATGAATAATTCATGTGACAATAACCCATCAAAATTGACATCTTCATTTTATAGGAATTGGTGAACAACAAGCCGTTTTCGGAGCCATGCCACACCCAGTCAAGTCCGAAGGGGTATGTCTTGTTCGGGATTTTGCTGGCCACTAAAGCAACGGCACCATCTTTTGCGTAATCGTAATTTTTAGGCCATTTCCATTCCCATCCAGACAGGAAAAGCGTCATTGACTTTGAAAATATATCGTTATACATCAAGCCAGTGTACATCGAAAAAGCTCCCATCAACAAGACAATGTAGCGACCGTTGTAGGCCATTCCCAAAATTTCGTCTTTATTTCTCATCGAGTCGTAATATTTCTCGTTTTTGATGAAGTAAATTGCCACCATTAATACAATGAAGCCGTGTCCCAAATCACCAAACATAATTGCAAACATAAACGGGAATGTTATTATAGTGGCCAAGCCTGGATTAACTTCTTGGTAAGTTGCTATTCCATATGTGTCAACAATGGATTGGAAACCATTGGTGAATTTGTTCGTTTTGTGGTAAGTAGGAGGGACTCTGTTCGTTGAAAGCTCATTCATGACAGCGACAAAGTCATACTCTACATCGTCTTCGTCATCACTAATCGCTGTAAAGACGTTATCCGTGAACGGATTCTCAGAAGCATCTGTCGCACTTTCAGTATAGCCCCCAGCTCCGAGGGTGTCGGAGGAAAGAGTGATGGACTGCTCTTCGCTTAGCATTGCGCTTCCATCTGTTCGCGTATGAGATCTTACAAGAGATTTCAATGAACGCCGAATATTGTCAAACTCAACTTTGGGAATCCAGCCTTCACCGACTAGACATCTTCTGGTGCTATCTTCATCGAACTTATTCAATGTCTCGTAGATCATTCGCTCTCTTTTTAAAACAAAGAAGCAATCAGCGTATGTGTCCTGGAACACCATGAGCTCACTGATTAAATGGTTCTTGGTTGACTCCACAACATTGCTCAAATCTTGAAGCTCGAGGTTCAACTCACGCAATATGCGGGCTCTGTCCTCAGAGCTACCTGATACATTGTCGTAGATAGTACCATTGACCGACTCGATGATTTTGCGCACGCGAGCCTTCAAGTAATCACCGTGAATGTAGATGATAAACGCGTTTTTATCCACAAGAAGGTTTGGAGTGTCCTTGGAAGCGGGCAATTGCTCGTTGATAGGGATATCATTGAAGTATAAATTGCCTCTCAATGTCCTCCACAATATCTTGCGCAACAAAAGAATTTTATCTCTCGCAATTGCGCCCGCTATTGAGTTCATGCCTGTGCTGGAGTCAAAGTTCACGGCTGTTTCTTCAACAGGGTAAGCAGGCGACTGCTGGTTCCCCAACAAAGCCTCTTCATCCTCATCTTCGATTTCGAAGTGGCGGAACTCATTATCGTCAGCGACCAAAGTTTCTGGGCTATGAAAGTTTTGCACCAAATTTAGCACGTGGCGATTCTCGAGCAAAAGCATTTTTTTGGCCTCCAATTGCAAGTGGGACTTGTCAAGGTGCTCAATTTTCTCGTGAAAAGCAGAGACCCTCTCCTTGATCTCATGGATTTCGGATGCAGATTGCAAAGGGCCACTGTCGGCGGTGAGATTGGCAAAAGGATCTCCTTTGAATGTGGCATACTTCGTCATGACATCAAACAAATACGCAAGATTCATCTCCACGGCATCAATGGTGCGCAATTCATCGACGAAGGTTCTCTGAAACGGCGTCAAGGAGGAGTTTAGATCTCTGAAGTGTACATGGCCTGATCTTCCAAGAGCAAACACCACATCGCGGGCCAACTCGAGGGTCACGTAGAATTGAACCAAGGTCATGGGCGCCGATCTGAAGATTGACTCCTGCGGCGGTGGGGCAGGTGTGCTAGAATTCCAGAGCTGCATCTTGGGTCGGAACGCTAGACTGGGGGATCACTGGGATAGACGCCTCTGGAAAGACCAGGAAGCTGCGGCTGAGGACGTGAGGCTGTGTCCAAACAAGGGGCGGTGTGCGCTGGTGGGTGTGTGAGATCTGGTGCCACTCGCTTGACCAATAATCAACAGGAGTGTACTAGGTGGTGTTGCCAGAGGAACATAGAATAGACTCCGAACGCGCGGTTATACGAAGGACATGGCGAGTGGGGTGGCCTAGACACACATGAACACCCGTACATTTCCTGATGGCTGTCCTGCGCTTACCAACTCGTCGTCCGTGTTGACAGACGGAGAGAAGCTTTGGGTGACTAGCTTGCAGGCCGCTGGAGATTTCTAGCTCATGGTCTGTGGTGCAGAAGACCGCAGAACGGTCTTTGGCGGTGCGTTTCGATTGGGTCGCACTTGGTACTATTGGAAGCGCTGCCAGGCAAGGCCAGATACAAGCTCTATTGATAGCATGTTGCATATCTCTTTAAACTGCCGAATGACAGACCAACAGTTACTTTTGTAAGACAAAAGTTTTCAGCAATTCTCTGCATTCTGTGGTATTCTAGCACCCTCGCGCCGCTATCATCCTGCAAATAAGAGGGAACCTGACAGTTGTCTACACCTACTATAGCGTACACCATCATAATCTACGCTGATTGCATAATACCCATTGCAGCGCAACACCAATTGCATAACTGCCAACATCGCATACACTGCCGAAAATGAGGCTTTACCTACGGAGTCTACTCCTTGCGCTCCCTGTCTTGGGTCTCTCCCACGATCCACTACATTTGTATAATCTGGCCATGCAGCAGATCTCCACGCTCCCAGATAAGTACCACGGGGAGAAGCCAATATATGACCACGGAAATCTCCAAAATGGCATACACATTCCTCAATTTAACACGGACATACACGACTACGAGACCACCGTCTCGCCGCCAGAAGTGCCCTCCATTGTCTCCACAGATATCCTACCCAAACTACGAACAGCCGCTGAGGCAGGCTTTTCGCCGGCTGCATGCGCCCTTGGGGACATCTATACGTTCGGCAACTTCTCGGTGCCGACTAATTACTCCAAAGCGTTGGAGCACTACCATGCGTCGGTGCTGGCAGAGGCCAACGCTCATGCGTACTTCATGCTTGGGTTGATGTATTCCACCGGCATGTTTGGCGAGACTACTGTCGATCAACAAAAAGCAAGCCTTTACTACGAATTTGCTGCCAGAAACGGGGACACGAATGCCCTTTTGGTCCTCGCTTACAAGTATTTGAATGGAATCGGGTGCTCGGCAGACTGTGACGTTGCCCAATTCTACTACTCCACCATGGCAAGAAAAGCTATCAAGCTAATATCGGAAGTCGAAAGGGATGCTGATGTTGAAAGGACTTCCCGCAACATCTATCTAGCCGACTTCAACGGTGGAACTTACGGCGACAAGATCAGCGAGTCCGACTCATCCGTGGTGTCCAAGGTCGACGACTTTGTTTCTGTCAGAGAAACCATCCGTGACAGCTACATCGACGCTCCCGACAATTCCGTAATTGACTACTATTTTGATGCGGTTCAGAACTACCATGGCGGGTACTTCTTCGTGCAGAACTACACTAAGGCGTACATCAAGGCTTTGACCTGTGCATACTTGATTAAGGAACAATCTGGAGACAGTCGCTCAATGTCAGAGATAGACAAGTACCTCTACGGAAAATGCCAGGGTCTTGTTGGAAGGATGTACCTCAAAGGCTTGGGGATTGGCCGCGACTTGAATAGAGCCCATCACTGGCTTCAGTCTGCTGCTCTGGTCTTTCCTGACAAAGAAAACCAACTAGATTTGGCTCTTCTACACAGTCTTGACCCCACTTCTAATGGTGATATGAGCCCCCGATACAAGGAGTACTTGACGGCTGCAGTTGGGAATGAAAGTGTGCATGCACTCTATTTGTATGCAAAACATTTGATTGCTCCCCAACATCCTCTCAGAACCACCTACACGGACCGCACTTTCAGTGCAATCAAGAATGCGGCGTTCAATGGCCATCATGAAGCATTATTTTACTTATCAGATGCTATAGAGTCAGGCGTGGCAGCATCTTCGGGCTTCTCTTTCACCTGCGCTGAGACGGTTCAGTTTCTCAAAGCTTTTGTTGAGCGATCCGAGCATTTTTTGTTGCCCCACTTGGCTTATGCGTTCGATGAGTTGAGCCACGGGAACTACAAAAATGCCTTGCTAGGGTACCTGATTGCAGCGGAACAAGGCTTGGTGAACGCACAACTCTCCGCTTCTTTCTTGCTTTTTCAACGACAAACGCTTTTCTCCAGGGAGCGCAAGAGCTTTACGCATGACCGGGTGAAAAGCGCCTTGGCGTATTTGGAACTGGCCTCTGCTCAAGGGCACATCGACTCCACAATTCTTCTTGGCGACTTGTACTCGGAAGGCGTTCCTGCTGCAAATGTCCTGGTAGATTATGCCAAAGCATTTGCTTACTACGAGAAAGCGGCTCTGGCAGCTTCTGCTCACGGATGCTACAAGATCGGATATATGTATGAGTATGGCCTAGGATCTGCCAACAACACAATGGACTACTACATGGCAAAGCGGTACTACGATCTCAGTGTGAAGTACTACCAAGATAACATCATGCGCCGTCCTGGCGGTGAACCCAAAGCTAATACTTATGCCGTGGGTATTGCGCTCTTGAGGCTCAAGTTGAAAGCATTATTCAGCAAATCCGAGAAGCTCGACAACAATGAAGAAACCAGCTGGTTTAGCACTCTTAAGAAACTTGCCAAGGCTAAGAAGGAGGAAGAGGCCGAAGAAGTTGCCGATGCAAAAGCCCAAGCGCACTATGAAGGTACCACCTACGAACGAGAGCAGCAGTTCCAAACGATTGACTACGTTGTACTTTGCTTCACGGTTGCTTTCTTCGGCTACTTGTGCTTCCAAAACATTAACGCGTGGTTGAGGCGAGGCGTCGATCGTGGAACGAATGACGGAGCTAACGATGTGCCTGGCAATGATGCCGCTTTGGCGAGGGCTCGGTTTAATCTCGGCAATGGCGGATTCCACATCGAAGCTGCGTTTGCCATCTGAGGGTATGATAATGTACATTATGTATTCTGCATTACACAGAAATTTAGTTGCCTAAGTCCGCTAGAATATCGCTGACCACTGCGTGCTTCTGGGCAGTTTCCATACTGATCTTGAGCTTGCGGGGTTTCCGTGTGGGCGAAGCGTCGCTTTTCTTGAAGTCGTAGGCGTTCAAGCAGTCTTGTGGTAGGTCATAGATCCAGCTTTCTTTTTTTGCCAATGAAACAAAGTTTTTGATGGAATCAGCCTCGCTTAAAGTGGCCTGACCGCCGAAAACAATCAACTTTGACCTGGCCCGTGTGACAGCCACGTTCACTCTCCGCCAGTCTTTGAGGAGTTGGCCTGATGTCCGTTCCTCGTTGGATCTGACCAAGGAGATAATGATGCAATCTTTATCCCGTCCCTGAAACCGGTCTGCAGTGAGGATTTCCACTTGGGGGTGATGGGCTAATGCTGAACTCAAGAGCTTTAGCTGAGCTCGGTATATTGTCATCACACCGATTTGAGAAGGCTCCACCCCACATGCACACAAGCCTTCAACGGTCTGGCGGATGAGCTCAACCTCAGTGGGGTTGGTGATGCTCTCGGCAACCATCCTTTCGTAGCCAGGTATGGCGTCATGATTGAAGAACACAACCTGGTTGTCCTCCCGAAAAGCGTGTGCTAGCCATCCTTCATCCGTGGGCTTGGGCATGTATTCCTGCAAAGCACCGGTTCGTGGAATGACAAGCGTTTGGTTCGCTACTTCAGCAGTCCCACACTCAAGTTTTCCTTGATACACCAACTCGTTTGAAATGAGCATGATTTTCTGGCACATCCGGTACTGCTTCTGGAGCTGAACAACACTTTGCGGGTGTGCTGTGGCTAAAATCTGGAACAAGGACCGGGACAACCCGGCCTTTACGCTCGCATCCGGGCTAGTAACCAATGGAGGGAGCTGGAAATGATCTCCAACAAGCACAAACCGGTCACATAGAGCAAGAGGGCCCAAGCTCAATGGCATAGATACCTGAGACGCTTCATCCACTATGCAGTAATCGAAGTGGTTTCGGAGGTTGAAGGAAACATCATTTACGCCCAAACAAGTTGAGGCAACAACCAACGGGTTCCCATAAACATTCTGGTAGTCCTGATATGAGGCTATGCTTTTCTTGGCTGATCCTGGGATGTATTCTTGAATCCGCTCATGTACCCTTGCCGGGCTACCAATGCGGATGAAGTCAATGCCGTGGTCCACGAGCTTGAGAAGGATATTATCCACCGCGGAGTTTGTATAGGAAGCTAATAGAACGGACTTTCTCGACTTGACCAAAGCCTTGATTAAATGCACGATGACAGTGGTTTTTCCCGTACCTGGCATTCCTAAAATCAAAGAGTAGTCTTTGCAAAGGCTCACTTTTTGAAGCACCTTCACCTGGTTTGGGTTCAACAGGGCGACTCCATGCCTGATTTCAAAGAAAGGAGAATCGGAAAACTTCGGTGCCCGCGAGTCAACAATCAATTCCCTCCGTTTGTGGTCCCCCTCTGGTAGAAACATGTTCAAAATATTCCATCTCGCGGTCCCCATTCCGTAGAACATGTCGTCCTTGTCGATTCGGAAAGAGACCCGGTTCTTAGTATCGGCCGTGATTGACAGCGAAGAATGTAAGACACCTGCTCGATGAAACCGATCTGTTTTCGACTCTGTGGGGATAATTCGGCGTCTTGAGCCGATGACAATGCACTCCAGGTCGATATGGCGCACAATCCCTCGGGCAAGTGCAAAGTGACCAGATTCGTCACTAATTATGACCCTGTCGAAATTGGTGATCTGAGTCTTGTTCATTGCACTAAACCCTTCACTGCTTCCACGCTGGAACACATAAGTAAACTCTCCATTCACCTTTGCAAAATCCTTCAGTTCCACTATAACTAGACTGGAAAGAGCTTTCCCTTGTTCCTCCTCTCTTGTCTTTGAGGATAAGATCCAGAGGTCCAATGCAAACCGGCCCACGAACTCCTCCTCTTTGGTCAAGAGCGAATCCCAATAGCGAAGAAAATTCGAGTACTTGGGTCTTTTCGATTTGAGATGCGAAATGATGTTGTCGTAAGTCCCCTCGGTCAAGCCGCTATTTTCTTCCTCGCCATTTTCTAGCAAGTAGTTCGTTGTCATGCATGCCTCCTGTTCATAGCAGCGGTCACACTTCAGCTCCCGCAATAGGTCCGGAAGTTGCTGATTGCCAGGTTGCAAAAAGCGAGAGATTCGGTTTCGCAAGTTCACAAGAGACTTCAAATCGGAGACGGATATGTCGTGTTTCTTGGTAGATTCCTGCTTCATAGTGTAAACTAGAAGAAAAGACGTTATGTCCACATTGTACCGGTCTTTAAAAAGTAGAGAGTATAGTGCGGATTGGGCCTCGTGTGAAAGAGAAGGTTGTCCTGTTTTGATTTCCATTGGGAGTAAGAACTGCCCGTGTGACAGTTCTCCCTCCAAGTTGGCTTTAAGCGTGACGTCAACCATTCCCTTGATACCAAACATGGGGGACCACACGCTCTCCTCGATATCGAGGGTTTCGGCCACGGAGAATTTGATCTTTTGTTGGCGCATGTTTGTAGGGATTTCCTTGGGCACTTTTTTGTAAAAGGTCTGGAACCACTTGGCAATAGCAGGCAACTCCTGCTCAAGCTTTTCTTGAAGTTCGCCCATTACATCACCCATACTGTGGATAGCCAACAAGTTTTGATCAAGCTCCCTGTTCATAAGTTCGGTGAGGTAGTCAATAGAAAACTTACCCGACACGAAACACAGTTGGAAGATTTCGTGCACAATGCTTCCAGCTAGCTGGGGTATGGAATATTCACCGCGCTGTTGGATTCTGCTACTGAGAACTGTTTTCCGAGGACAGTACAACTGGTCCGCCACCGTGGTGGAAGATACTAGCGTATCAGGATTCCATATAAGGAGATTGTGCGAGTCGTCCACCAAACGATTATTCTCAGGGGATGTGTGTATGACATGGACAATGTCACCAATGCGTAGATCGAGCTCTGCTGCTTCGCCTCTGACAAGAAGCTTGGTATCAGCCTCGTTCTGGTCCACGACCGAGAGGACTAGCTGTTTCCGCTGGAAGCTTTTGACTTTGAATGTCGTATGAAGGATCGACTTGATTTGGTACCTTCTGAAGTCAGGATTGACGTAGGAGATTTTGGCGCCATGCGCCGAGATGTGAGGCACCTCGGGCTCCACCTCGAGAGGAGCACACTTAGCAGTTTGTGTCGAGCCAAGGGCAGGTGCTTGAGTTGCATGGCCTCCCAACGCCTCCAAGTCTAGGTCATCCGAAAAGGGGTCCATTTCGCTTGTATCGTGTGTGTCGGTTTGAGCTTTGGTGCCCGGCACATTCGTAGCTCGTCCTGGTGCGAGCTCGGAAGGCTTCTTCGTGCTCAGGAGCGACGTCAATGGCAAGCTTGCCAAGAACGAGTCCTCGTCCGAAGAGAGCTCGTCTTCGCTTTCAGCCTTGTTGGAAGCAGAAGCCGCTGGCACGGATGAGGGGGAGGTAGACAGGCGCATCTTGGCGGCATCGCTGATATCCAATGTGGCAGAGCCAGGCTCTTCTGGGTGGCGCATTCGGCTCGAGCCCAGCGTGTCGTGGGAAAACTTGGTGATCCACGTATTGAGCCTCGAGCCCGCGCTATCGTGGGACACCGGGTCATTCGACTTGCTACGCAGATCGAAGGACTTGGACCGCGTTAACGTAGGCGAGGCGGATTGAAGAAGCTGTGCTCCATCTGAGACGGTTCGGGAGTAGCGGGGCGTCTGGGACGGCGCATCGGGCAAGCCCATGCCGTACTTCGAAAGCATGGAGTCAGTGAGTTCATTGGCCACCGTAGATGCGAGCTTCTCTCGAAGCTGTGCGTCCAGGAGCTTCAAGGGAGACGACAAAATGGGCTTCATGGGCTTGAGAGGGCTCGTGGGCGGCCTCCACCGCACGCCCTCGAAGCTGTCGTCGGAGCTCTGCTGATCCATGGAGCGGTCGTACACCTTGAGCGAGTCCACGGGCCTGCGCGTGTCGATGCATTCTTGCGATGGCGGGTCGTGTTTTGGAGTGTTTGGGAGGTGATTCAGGCTGTTAGAAAGCTCCAGATCAGCAGTAATCTGGGCCAAGGGGGCGTCTCTTGCGGCAGTAGGCGCGTCCAGAGCAGCTCTGGGGTTGTAGGCCAACGTGTTTTGGGGCTGGAAGAAGTATAGTTTGCGGGGTTTGGCCGCCTTGGGTTTTTTTCTGGCCGGCGACCTCCGGATAGCGTCTTGTTCACTCTCCATTCTTTCATATCCCAGAAAGACGTGTAGAGCGATGCGCAGCCAAGTGAATTACACGCGAAGCGCACGCGCTCCAGCATGGAGCATCACCGCAGACCCAGGCACTACTAAGGAAGAGAGTTTCGGTAGAGTGTTTTTGGAGATCGCTCACCACAGTGCAGAATGTGACAAAGGATAGAGTGTCGAATAATCTGGAAAAATGTGTATCTGAAGAAGTGATGTCAGTACATCTGAGAAATGTGTCTACGATAAATCGAAGTAATCAAAGAACTCGCAGTCCAGGTAATCAAGAAATCACCAAGTAATCGCAATCCAAGTAATCGTATCAGTGATCGTATCGGTATCGTAATCATCGTATCGGAACCTGCATGTTGATCCTACGAATCACTAATAGTGGAATCCAGGAACAGACCACGCCTGAGTGCTACTTCAGTAGCTGAGATCTCGCAGTAGCTTCGCTACAGCTCGGTCACTCGGTCCCGCACTCCAGCTTGCAGCGAGCAAGAGCAGCGGCGGGTTCGCACCCGTGCACCGCGCAGTATGCACGCTTTCTTTGATTTTTTCCTCACCTCATCGTTCCAAAAATTTCTCGCAGAGCCAAGCACCCAGTCTTCATTCCACAACAATGGCCTACGTGTTGACAGAAACCGCAGCAGGGTACGCCCTCTTGAAGGCTGCAGACAAAAAAATCTATAAGTCGTCCTCCTTGATCGAGGACTTGAACTCCGCCGACAAGGTCGCCGAGCAGTTCAAGATCCACCGGTTCGAGAAGTTCCAGTCGGCCGCCAGCGCCTTGGCCGAAGCCAACTCCGTCATTGAGGGCAAGGTGTCTGAGAACTTGAAGAAGCTCTTGGAGGACGTCAAGCTCGAAAAGAAGGCCACTTTGATTGTCTCCGAGGCTAAGTTGGGCAATGCCATCAACAAGTTGGGCTTGAACTACTCCGTGGTGTCGGACGCAGCCTCTTTGGACTTGCACAGAGCCATCCGGGAGTTTTTGCCCGAGCTTTTACCCGGCTTGGACGACTCCGTCTTGAAGCAGATGTCTCTTGGGTTGGCCCACTCGATTGGAAGACACAAGTTGAAGTTCAGCGCGGACAAGGTGGACACCATGATTGTGCAGGCCATCGCCTTGTTGGACGACTTGGACAAAGAACTCAACACATACGCCATGAGATGTAAGGAGTGGTACGGCTGGCACTTCCCTGAGTTGGCTAAGCTCATAGTGGACTCCGTCGCCTACGCCAGAATCATCTTGACCATGGGCGTCCGGTCCAAGGCCTCCGAGACCGACTTGTCAGAGATATTACCAGAGGAGATTGAGGAGCAGGTCAAGAACGCCGCCGAGGTGTCCATGGGTACCGAGATCACCGAGGGTGACTTGGACAACATCAAGTCGTTGGCCGAGCAGATCGTGGACTTTGCCGCATACAGAGAACAGTTGGCCAACTACTTGAGCTCGCGTATGAAGGCCATCGCACCCAACTTGACCTCCTTGGTTGGTGAATTGGTGGGCGCCAGATTGATTGCTCATGCAGGATCGTTGACTTCGTTGGCCAAAGCCCCAGCCTCCACCATCCAGATCTTGGGTGCCGAGAAGGCTTTGTTCAGAGCCTTGAAGACCAAGCACGACACGCCCAAGTACGGGTTGTTGTACCACGCCTCTTTGGTGGGCCAGGCCTCCGGTAAGAACAAGGGCAAGATCGCCAGAGTGCTCGCGGCCAAGGCTGCTGTTGCATTGAGATACGACTCTTTGGCTGAAGAGAGGGATGACTCGGGAGACTTTGGTATGGAGGTCAGAGCGAAGGTGGAGTCCAGATTGAGCGCTTTGGAAGGCAGAGACTTGAGAACGACGTCGAAGGTTGTTAGAGAGGCTAAGAAGATAGAAATCACCGAGGCCAGAGCTTACAACGCCGATGCCGACGCCACACCTTCGCTTGCAGCCGCTCCGGAAGACTCTGACGATGAGTCCGACGAGGAAGAGGCTCCTAAGAAGAGAAAGAGAGACGACGACGATGACGAAGAGAAGTCCAAGAAGCTGAAGAAGGAGAAGAAAGACAAGAAGGAGAAGAAGGAGAAGAAGGACAAAAAGGAGAAGAAGGAGAAGAAGGACAAAAAGGAGAAGAAGGAGAAGAAGGAGAAGAAAGAAAAGAAGGAGAAGAAGTAAATCGGTCTCCATGTATTGCATCATCTATATTGTAAATGTTCTTTGAAAGCATGAGCTAGATTGTAGGTGCTTGAAGCCACTCGGCTCGACTACTAATTTTCGATAGCTTCTCGGCAACCTGGTGCTCATTGAAGATTTCAAAACAAACTTTACTCGTGCAGCAGGGAATCTTCTACCCGGGCAAGCCGTGCACGCGAGGTGAGCCAGACGAAGAGCATTTCCGTAAACAATCCCGAGGATAAGAGAACACGAGAACAATTCGGCGACGTCTACACTGGATGCATGCATGGGTGCAGAAATGCCATTCCCGCTTGGAACCACAACGATAGCGAGGCGGTCCCGCGGCATTTCGAAGCACCTTTTGGTTCTCGCCGTAGCCGTTTACCGATGTCCTACACAGGCGGCCGAGTCCCCACCGGATAGCCATGTGAGACAAATCGATTGACGAGCAGGCATGCGGCAGAAGAAGGACTGAGACAACAGGTACAGAGAACACTCCATTAGACAGGAATGACAGAAACTAGACGGGAAGACAATTAGACGGAAGACGATTAGACAGGAACAATTGGACACACAATTGGGCAGGAACAATTGGACAGGAGCAATTACACAGGAAAACAATTACATAGGAATCAGACAGGAAAATAATTTCATAGGAATCAGACAGAAAAATAATTACATAGGAATCAGACAGAAAATAATTACATAGGAATCAGACAGAAAATAATTACATAGGAATCAGACAGAAAATAATTACATAGGAATCAGACAGAAAAATAATACACCAGTTAAGGCTTCACCATACATGACATCAGGCTACAGTACCCCGATAAGCGGCGTAGCTCTTAGGCAATTACAGTTTATTCTACACTTTGGCGGCAGGAACACGGCATTTTGTAGAGTGCTTTGGCCAGCTTGCATTAAACTGATCCAACCGTTTCTTTTTTGCAAGTTCCAGCCACGGCAGCCGCGTTGGAGAAAAAACCCATCTAAGCAAATGTGGCGATAAGCTGATAAGCTTGCAAGCCTCAGCGCACACTTGCAGACTGACGTCTGCGCAGTCAGCAGAGATAGCGCAGCTGGGCTGCAGAGCTGGCATTGTTCCAGCAAGCTAAAGGTTCGTCAGAGCCAGTGAGTGATTATCGCATAACTCCGGCGCACCCTTCCCGGCCTTTTTCTAGGCACCAACACAAGCATGCCGGCAAATTTTGGCCCACAGGTCGTTTGGCGGGGAGACATCCACACTTCTGGTGTGCACACGGTGTGGGGGTGTACGGCGATTTCCCATCGGGCGCGCCTGAGATAACAAGCATGTGCTTATCAGGCGCGCATGCAGGCTGCTGCATACTTATCGAGCTCGAGACTAGTAGTGAGGCAGTCTGAGGAGCCCGAGACCCCGCCGCAGTATTTAATAGCAGGATGCGCCGGGGGACGCCCGATTTTCCCCCATTCTTGTTTCTGTCGTCAACATGCCAGAGAAGGAATTGAACTACGTGACCTCGCGGGAGCAGGCCTCCTCCGAGAAGAATGGCGGCGTGTACATTGACGCCTTTGACGCTCAAGAGGCGAAGGCCCCCATGGGCAGATGGGAGTCTTTCAAGGACAGCTTTAGAAGATTTGACGCCGAGGACTTGGGCTTGGACCCCAATTTGTCGGAGGTCGAGAAGGCAGCGATCGTGACTGCAAATTCGCCGTTGTCGAGGTCCTTGAAAGGAAGACACTTGCAAATGATTGCCATCGGAGGCTCCATTGGTACAGGCTTGTTCATTGGGTCTGGAAAGGTGTTGAGGAACGGAGGCCCTGCGTCCGTGTTGATAGCTTACTCGTTGATCGGCGCCATGATCTTCTCTACGGTGCACGCGCTTGGTGAGTTGGCCATCACGTTCCCCGTTTCCGGTGCTTTTGTCACGTACAACACCAGATTCATCGACCCCTCTTGGGGCTTTGCCATGGCGTGGAACTACGCCATGCAATGGTTGGTTGTGTTGCCGTTGGAGTTGGTTGCTGCTGCCATCACGGTGCAGTACTGGGACGAGAAGACAAACCCGGCCGCGTACTGTGCTATCTTCTACGTGTTGATTATTGTGATCAACTTTTTTGGTGTCAAAGGCTACGGCGAAGCGGAATTCGTCTTCTCCTCCATCAAGGTGATCGCTGTGATAGGCTTTATTATCTTGGGTATCGTCTTGGTGTGCGGTGGTGGTCCCGAGGGAGGCTACATCGGAGGTAGGTACTACCAACACCCCGGGCCTTTCCACAACGGCTTCAAGGGTCTCTGCTCTGTGTTCGTCACTGCTGCCTTCGCTTTCTCCGGCACTGAGTTGGTGGGCTTGGCTGCGGCGGAGTCGGCCAACCCCAGAAAGTCCATGCCCAAGGCTATCAAGCAGGTGTTCTGGAGAATCACCTTGTTCTACATCATCTCGTTGATCTTGGTGGGCTTGCTCGTGCCCTACGACAGCGAGAGATTGGATGGTTCCGGCACTGCTCAGTACTCCCCCTTCGTCATTGCTATCAATAACGCTGGCATCAGTGGCTTGCCATCCGTTATGAATGTGGTCATCATGATTGCCGTGTTGTCTGTGGGTAACTCGTCGGTCTTTGGCTCGTCCAGAACCTTGGCTGCTTTGGCTGCTTCTGGTCAAGCACCCAAGATCTTCAACTACATCGACAAGAAGGGTAGACCCTTGTTCGGTATCATTTTGCAGTCTATTTTCGGGTTGCTTTGTTTCATTTCTGCGTCCAACAAACAAGACGAAGTTTTCAACTGGTTGTTGGCGTTGTCGGGGTTGTCATCCGTCTTCACCTGGGGCTCTATTTGCTTCTGTCACATTCGCTTCAGACGTGCGCTCAGTCTTCAGGGCAGAGACACCAGTGAGCTTGCCTTCACGTCTCAAGCTGGCCTCATTGGCTCGTGGTACGGAGTCATCTTGAACATGTTGGTTATTATTGCCCAATTCTGGGTGGCCTTGTGGCCTATTGGCGGCAAGCCAGACGCCTCTTCCTTCTTCCAGCTGTACTTGTCTGTTCCCATCATCATTGCCTTTTACTTGGGCCACAAGATCTGGAGAAAGAACTGGAGGTTGTACATCAGAGCCAAGGACATCGACATCGACACCGGTAGAAGAGAGTTGGACTTGGATCTTTTGAGGCAGGAGCTTGCCGAGCAGAAGGCTATTTTGGCAAGCAAGCCTATCTACAAGAGGATCTGGCACACCTTGTGCTAGTCAGATGCGGGAAATAATTGTATTAATAACTCTAATAAGTCTCAGTATGCGAATGTATGCTAGAAATAGTCGGTGTACCGTGGGGTCAGAAAATCACCGCCAAGGCCCGCTTCCACCACGGCTTGCCTGCAAGTTCGGCCTCCATCTCTGCGTTCACCTGGTGGATCAAGTCCATGTCGGGAATAAGCCTTCCGGCGTCGAGGTCTATTTCATCGGCAGGAATCAAAATCCTCCAGTTCTTGGAGTAGATTTTGTAGCCTACCCAGCATATGAGCACCGTGGGAAGACCCAAGTAGCTCTGGAAGAAAGCAGAGGCGCTCGGCTCGGCTCCAATCGGGAACACCGCAAGCCAGAACGTAGCAACAAGCACCAAGAAGTTCATGACAAAGCCGTACCACGAGCCGATGACGCCCGAAGACGCGCGGAAGAGCAAGTCGTCCAAAGACCTGCCCTGCGCCTTCATGGCCATCCTGAAGCGTATGTGGGCAAAGTTGATCGACATCCACGTGAAGACAGACGAGAGGCCCGAGAGCGCGAGGAGCCAGTTGAACGCATCCTTCTGTTTGTCGGAGGCGGCGATGAACGCAAACAAGCCAAAGGCGTTGGTGACGATGATGGCGAAGAGCGGGCGGCCGGACCGGTCGACGTAGCCCGTCCATTTTGGAGCCATGCCCTGTTCTGCAAGCGAGTTAAGCGACCGCGAGCACGCATACACCGACGCATTACCCACAGACAACACTGCAATGAGAATCACCGCATTGACCACACTGGGCAAGCCCTTCACGCCGCCGTTGACGATGGCAAGAACAAACGGAGACGCGGTGGCGTCCACAGAGGAGGCACCGTTGAGCAAGTGTTTGTCGGTCCAGGGCACAAGGCACGAGATAACCGTGATGGTGCCCAAGTAGAACACGGTGATGCGGAGAAACACCTGCTTGATGGCCTTTGGAAGGGCCTTGGCCGGGTTCTCGGATTCCGCGGCACCCAAGCCGATCATTTCCGTTCCTCCGAACGAGAAGGCGGCGGTGATGAAAACGGACGCCACGCCCTTGAAGCCATTGGCAAACGGGCCGGGCTCGCGCCAGTACCTGCCTCCAATGAACTCGCCGCTGGGCCCACCGCCGCAGATGAGCACCACGCCCAAAATGATGAAGCCAATGACCGTGATCACCTTGATCAAGCAGAACACAAACTCCGCCTCGCCGTACCACTTGACGCCCATCATCGTGATGAAAAACACCGTCACCCAAAACACCGCCACGAATATGTCCGGGTTGAGCGAGGTGTTCCAGTACTTGATGGAGATGGACGCCGCCACAAGCTCGAGCGGGAGAAGCACAAAGAACTGCATGAAGTAGTTCCAGCCAATGGCAAACCCAAACGCAGGCTCGATGAACCGTGTGGCGTATATGTTGAAGCCTCCGCTGATGGGGAACGTGGTGCTGAGCTCGCCTAGACCCTGCATTGTGGTGAAGACAAAAGACGCGGTCAAGGCCCAGGCAATGACAATGCCTGCGGGCCCGCCCGTGGCCAAGGCGGAGCCGGAGCCGACAAAGAGCCCCGTGCCAATGGAGCCTCCGATGGCGATCATTTGCAAGTGCCGGTTCTTCAACTTCTTGGAGAGCTGCGAGTTGGCGGCCCGCAAGTTGGCCTTTTCCACGGTGTCTAGGTCGTCCAAATTCAACACCACCTGCTCGGCCGGCTTGAACGAGTTCTTGAAGCTCTGCCACGCCGTCTCGGAGTTCTGGCCGTGGGTGTGCTGGGAGCTGTGCTCGTAGGCCTTTGAGCTCGACTCAGACTCTTTGGTGGACATCATTGGTTCTGTGATAGATATCCAGGTGCCAAATACGAGGTGCAGAAGTCCTAGCAGAAAAAATTAGACAAAAAGGAAGAACAAATGTTGTGCAGAAAGATATGGGAAAAAGAAAAGTGGAAAAATCCCACGTCAGGTGTTGCAAGCCGCATTCGGCGCTTCAATGGATCGCATAGAGAAAGATGCTCGAAAACCACGCCTTCTCTGCGATGTGCCTCACGAGCTGCGTGTCTGCAGGAGCCGAGCCTCAAACGGTGAGTCATCCGCACCAGACGCCAGGGTGCCCTGACGCATGGAACGGCGTCGCCTGCGAAACTGGGCGCGCACGTGATCACAGATCACGTGCCCCGATCTTGGCACGCGTGTTCTCGCTCGCAGATCCCATTTACGGACACCGCCCCCCGGTCCCTACACCCGTACACCAACACTGGTCTGGGTCGGCACCGTCCGCGGCGGCCCTGCCTGCGATGCCCTGTCTGCGGTGCCCGGTCCGCGGCGGTTGCAGGCGTGCACGCGGTGCCGGCGCTCGTTCGACCCCGGCCCCTGGTCTGGCCCAGGGTGGTCTTGGGGATGTACGGGTGTGCACCGCCAGCTGTGAGACTGAGAATCCGGGTGACATGGCCACCATGTCCGCTTTGAAAGAGTACTTGGGAAGTATGTGCCTGCATTGCCTCGGTTTTCGATTACTAACAGACAGAAAAGGTGCGTGTTGTGACATGTGATGCTCGGCTATTTGAGGGTACCTTGAGCAGCTTTGACTTTTCTACAAACATCATACTCTCAGAGACCATCGAGCGAATCATATACCCAGACGAAGAGAACCAGATGCTACTGTTGGGCGTGTACCTACTTCGAGGGGGTTCAGTGGTGTGTGTGGGGGAAGTGGACGAGTTGGCTGATGTTGATTGGATGGGTATCAAAGGAGACAACTTGAAGGATACCAAGAACCCTCTATGAAAAGACACATGATCCCTTCGCCCTCTCCATCACGAAGTGTCCAAGAGCTGGGTCCATAGCTGGGTCGTTCCATAGCTGGGTCCATGGCATTTAAGTCTAGATATCGGACTATTTAATAGTGATTTACACAACAGTTTTTGATGTCAGGCTCTTCACCAAAGGAAGGCCGTGCTGGTGCATCTTGATGGCCAATTCAAGCAAGTAGTCAATTGCCTCGTTGTACACCTTGGCTTTCCAGACGTTTTCTCCCCACACGTAGATGCCATGGCGCCGCACCAACACCGCGGTGGCACCAGGGTACTTGCGGATGGCCTCCTGGAGCGAGTCTGTCAAGTCCTCTTCGTGGGGAGTGTTTTCAATGATGGGCAAGACCATGGTGTCAAAGTACTCCATGCTGCCGACCTTGGTGACCTTTCCCGAGGTCCCGTCGGGCCTCAACTTGGGAAGCGCCTTGATCTGCTCAATGTGGCTCATGGAAAACTCCACCTTGTCCTCCCAGATCAACGTAGCCATCACGGCATTCTGCGAGTGAGTGTGGATGCAAGCACCGGCGTCTCGCATGTTGTAGCAGCTCAAAAAGAGAGGAGTGCATGCCAGCGGCTTGTACTTGAAGGATGCAGCCAAGTCCTTCGATAAAGGCGCCTTCTCGCTGTCTTCGTTGGGGCTTCGGATGATCCTATCGGGAAGCTCCGCAACAAACATTTCCTTGGGGTTGAGCCGCTCTTTTTGGATGCCCGATGGCGCAATGTAGACAATATTGGGGTTGTCTCCATCGACATCCCGAATAGAAATGCCGCCGCCAGTGCCTGTGACCCAATTGTTGTCGTAGAAAAGCCTGCACAACTCGCAGATGAGGTTTGCAGGGTGGTTGGGGTGGTCGCTGAAGTACTGGCTCATAAAGAAGATGTGTGGCCGAGGGTATGGCACTCCACGTTGATGGGTCAGATGCCGGAGCCTTCTGCAGGACGATTGCGCGATAGGCCAGGCTCCATGCAAACCCTAGGCGATTTAACCGTGATGCGCTTGCATAGTGGCTCAGGGCGGAGACAATAAGAAAAAACACCATCACCTTTTTCCTGATACCTATGACAAATCCTCAGATCTTGGCCAACAAATTCATGCGCTCGCAGCGCAACATTGTGCTAGGCATAGCCACCATGCTAATTTTGTTGCTCTGTGTAACTGCATATGTGGGCCACGTGCATGAACAAGCCATAGCCACGCTGGTTTCGAACGCATATAAGACTTTCATGGCGGGCTCCCACGATGAGGACTCTCTGGACGGCAATTATCGTGAGACTGCCGCTGCATATCTACTGGGGGAAGAAGCGGGTGCCCCAGCAGGAAACGACAACGAGAGGCTATGAGCCAGCCTTGCTGAGAACGAGAATCTCGCTGAGGTGTCTTTGCATATTGGCGATAGAATACACTGCTGCTGGTGTGAATATGCCTTACCCGACACCGCTTTCCCCTGAAAGGGTTTGGGCGGCCGCTGTCGATCAATACAGCGAGCATGATATCACTGGGTTCACTATAGGTTCTTCCATACCAACTTCTCCACGTAGTCTCCTTTGGTTTTCTCCTTCAAGAACCCCATGGACGTCAACTCATAACATCCTTGGATGAACCACGCGTAGACCATGCGGTCCCAGGTGTCGTCGGAAATAGAGCCCTCCGAAAACATATCCTTGAACTTCTGCTCCAAGTCCGAACTCCCTAACGAAACCAAAATCTCCCGCACGATCTCTCGCCTGGACAACGATTGTTTAAACGCAGTGAAAAAGTCCCAAAGGTTGATGTTCACAGGAGCATCTTTGTAGATCTGGTAGAGCTTGCAGAGAGAGGGGCCTGCGAGACGGGAGCTGCGGGACTCTTCTGTTTGGCTGTCCATGCTGTCCATGAGAACAGGGTTCCGCAAGTACTTCTGCGGCTCATCCATGCCCAGTTCTAGAATTTCTCTCGTGTTTGGGCGGATCAAATTGATCATAAGGTTCTCGTAGTTCTCCTCGATAGACACTTTTGGCTTCAACTCGTCTATCTCGCTGAGCCCGCCATTGATCGTGAGCACCTCGTTGAATAGATTATCGCTGATCTTCATGTTGATGTTCCGATTGGTGTGGAGGTAATGAGTGATATTTTCCACAAGATCGCCTGCCCGGTTGCGTATCTTGTCCACAAACTTGATGATGTCTTCGTCTGTGTGGCGTCCCACGTGCGTCTTAATTGTCTCGCCCGTGACAAAGTCTTCGAATTGAGCCCGTTCCTCTGCTGTGTAGAGCTTGATTCTTTTGAGCAAGTCACTGAGAAAAGCGGAGTTGACCAACTGGTTGTTGGTGACTAGCTTGTAGATCTGGAATTTTTCTTTGCTCCCTTTGCTGAGCCAGTAAACAATGTTAACGGCGTTCATCACTGAGTTTTGAAACCTCTCGAAACGGGCTCTAGCATCGCCGAAGAGCTCATACAAAGTCACGTCGTCCTGGAGCAAGTTGAGTATCTCTTCTTTGAGCAGCTTCAACCCGTCCCCAGCGGACCCGTGTTCCGGAAACCTGCTCTTCTCTTCGAACTTGTGCACTAGCGACTCGATGTGAGTCTTGAAAGACGGTAGCTTCCTCAAGCCATCGAAATGAAAAGACTGAGGTTGGAATTCCGGGTCGAGCAAAGACGCGAGGGGCAGCTGGTAGAAGTATATCATGTAAGCCAACTTGAGCTCGGTGATCAAGCTATCAATGGAATTGTTGGAGTTTTCAAAACGGCTCAATATGATCAGCGAAAGCTGAGCATCTAGCAAAAGCGGGTTTTCCGGGGTGATGGTGTTTTGCAAAAGAATGGCGTTGATCACCTGGAACCCAATGTCCTTGTTTTCTTTGGACTCTAGTTTGACGCCGTGGATCAAAGTTCGGAGCTTGCTGGTGATGTTGGAGCTGATCCAGTCGCTGACGTTCTTGGTGCTCAACCCCATGATCATTTTGACGGGACTCCTGGACCTGTGGACACAAAAGAGCTGGATGATCTGGTTGAGTGTCTCGTTGCTGAACCCGTCACTGTCATCCAAGATTATCACGATGCGCAAGAGGCCGCTTGATTTGGCCCGCTTGTTGAAGGTCTCGACCCACTCTTGAACAATCTCAAAGTCATATGCAATTCTGCCTCCATCGACTTCGCCCGGCTGCTGGTCGTCGCCTGCTTCTAGTATCTCCTCGTACTCGCTGTCGTCGTCGTCGTCGTCGTTCGTGTTGGCGTGTTTGGAGGGATCAGGGTGCTCGTCGTCAGAGTCCTGGTCAAAGGCGTCACTAAGATCGTCATTTTGAGCCTCGTGTTCTACCCGCGCAGTGTCCTCGACCACCTGCTTCACCACCTCTTTGATGGTGTTCTTGATGTTGATGCACACTTTGGAGTTGAGTCTGACGATGCGGATGTACGGAGCGTGGGTGTCCTCGGCAACCGATGCGGTGAACTCGTCGAGGATGCGAAGGTTATTGGCAGTGTTGGAGCCCAACCCGAGGAAAGCGGCGTCGAGCTTGTCGGAGACGGGGTGCTTGATGAAGTGTAGCATGTCTGCAAAGAGCTCTTTGTTGGCCGAGTTCAAGATGGTCTCGGTGGCCTGCTTCTGGTAGCCCCACACCTTCTCGTAGAGATGGTACCTGTGGGCCACATGCTCGCGTGTCTCTTGAGATAGGCTCTTGAACGGGAGATGGTGGTCTGTGTGCGGGTCCGGGGCTGAGACCAGCTTCGGCTGGTGCCTCTTGTTCTGCCTCGTGCCATTGGCCAGCTTCGAGGCCACATTGGTGCGCTTGCGTTCTGGGAACCGTAGCGAATAATGAGTCTTCTGGGAGTTTGGATCTAGCACGTTATCCTTGTACATCGTTTACGTGGTGCAGGTGAGCTCAGCGGAAGCTTAGCGTGAAGAGTAGCGCGCTCACGTGCATCAGCCGTCGAGAAGCCTGGCGAGGTCACTTAGTCTTCAGAGTACTAGGTGAACAAAAACCGCTTGCGCCGAGGGTGCTACCAACGCCCAGTGCTTCAGCGCTGGTTGCTATTGGTTGCTATCAGTGTTGGCAGCGTTGGTAGTGTGCAAGCCTGAACTTCGCTACAAGAGCGTCGGCGGAGTGGCAGGCTGTCTGCCTCTGCCTCTGCCTTTGCCTGTCTCCGCCTCTACATTTCTCCCCTGCCTCCTTTCCCCCTGCCTCCTTTTCCCCTGCCTCCTTTTCCCCTGCCTCCTTTCTCACCTGCTCTGCCTTCTCCCAGCCGAGTAACTTCAAACAATACCGATCTGTCAACAAGGCAAGTTCGAGCGCATTGTTCCATCCTACATGGATCTATAAACGCATGCCTCCATCTTTAACCGCGCGCATATACTTGCCCTTGGTCCTCACTGCAACAAGCTGCACCAGCACAGATCCACCCTTGGACTTCCTTAAAAGCCGCCGGCTCCGAACCGCCAATCAGGCGCCGCCCACTACGTCACCGCCCGCTACGTCACCGCGAGGGGAAGCCGGTGCGTGGCCACTGCTGCACCCCGAGCTAAGAGAATCAGCTCCTGCGCGGCGGAACGCGGTCTGCAGGACACTTGCTCGATTCAGAAGGTTCATCTTACTGGGGCTCTTGACAGCTGCGGCAGGGTTGCGGGTCATCGTCGAACCAGCTCTGCAAAACCTCTTCCCCTCCCGGTGCTGCTCCTGTCAGGAGAGATTGTTTTCCCTTTGGGCTGAAAATATTCCCCTTCATTCGCCGCAGCTTCCTCTGCCTCCACCCTTGGCCGTTTCCCTGCTTTTGGCGCCCCACCTTCCACATCCATCAGCGACGTGCCGGATCTCCGCCTCGCCAGAACAACGTCATGTCCACTGGCTCCAGAACTCACCACGAGTCCTTGTCCTCCAGATTGAGGCGGCCCGACCTCTCCAAGCGCCTCAGCGATGCCTCCTCTAACTACACTGTGAGCAGGTCGTCGTCGTCCACGTCGCTACAGACCTCGGAAGTGTCAATGGATAAAACCTCCTCGGAAAAACGACGGCCCATGCGGAGAAAGTCCAGCTTGCTAAACGTGGCTCCCTTGGACACGACTCTTGACCGCAGGTTGCAGACGCTAAGCGTCGCGTGGCACACTGTGTCCATCCCGTTCTTTTTCTGCTTGTTTCTCTTCGTGCTCTACCTTGGCTCCGTAGCGTGGGTGACCATTGTCGTGCCGTACTTCATCTGGTTCTACGGTTTCGACTTGCATACCCCCACCAATGGCAAGTCCGTGTACCGCATCAAGGACTGGATGAGGAACCTCATCCTCTGGGAGTGGTTTGTGGACTACTTCCCCATCAGAGTCCACAAGACCTGCCATTTGCTGCCCACCTTCACCTTACAGGAGTACGATGACTGCTCGACCTCGGACGACGAAGAGGACTTGGTGTCTGAGACCTCTCGGACTCGCATAGACACGCTCTTCAAGTTTGTCGGGCTCAGGAAAAGACTCAACGCCGTGGACCCTGCGCACCTCAGTGACGGTGAAAGCGACAAAAAGAAGATCAAGTACAAGAAAGTCACCTCGGGGCCCCGCTACATCTTCGGCTATCACCCGCACGGCGTGATTTCCATGGGTGTCATGGGCCTCTTTGGCACCAACATCTTGCGGAACGAGCCTTTCGAGCCGCCGTTCAAGTTCTTGAGTGGCTTTTTCCACAAGATTTCCGCTGACCACCGCCTTTTTCCGGGCCTCGGCTTCATCTTCCCGCTCACGTTGAGTGAGCAATTCTCGCTTCCGTTCTTCAGGGACTACCTCTTGAGTTTGGGCTTGACCAGCGCCAGCGCCAAGAACATCAAGTCCTTGATCAGCAATGGCGACAACTCGGTGTGCATCGTAGTCGGTGGCGCTCAGGAATCGCTTTTAAATGATGTGGTGGGTAGTGACCACCGAGTGGGAATAGGATACGATAAAGGGACGCCCGATAACTCAGAAATTACGCAGGCTGATAAAAAGCAGATCCGCTTGGTCTTGAACAAGCGCAAAGGCTTCGTGAAGCTAGCCATTGAGCTCGGCAATGTGTCGTTGGTGCCGGTGTTTGCCTTTGGCGAGGCTGACATCTACAACCTCACCACCCCGTCCCCTGGTTCTTGGGGGCATTCGTTCCAGCAGTGGATGAAGAAAAACTTCCATTTCACCTTACCCTTCTTCAGTGCCAGAGGGGTATTCATCTACGATTTCGGGTTTTTGCCCTTTAGAACTCCCATCAACATCGTGACCGGCAAGCCTATACACGTGCCGGCCAATCTTCTAGTTGACGCTGCAGACATTCCCGTCAAGAGGGAAAGAAGGCTGTCTTCGCTCACGAACTTGTTGAGCTTGGCCAAAAAGCCGCAGGCGGCAACGACAAAGAAGCAAATTCCACAGGATTTGCTCGATCACTACCATGGACTATACGTGGAGGAGTTGAAGCGCTTGTATGAGCATAACAAGCATAAGTTCGGCTACGGCGAGGTGGAGTTGAAGATCATCGAGTAGTTTCGGTGAGGTGTTCTTGAACTTTCCTTGTTTCTATATACACATATCGCTCTATTGCAACGGGCTATATGCAGTTGAACTGCAATCTGAAAACAATCTGAGCCCCAAAACCCGGCCAATTACTCATGTGCGTAACTCGTAATCGCTTATTCTCTCCGTTGAACCTGCAAACAATATGTACTCTTCGCTCTTGTAAGAGCCTGTATCACCCGCTCTGTTGAAACCCCCGTACAGTCTGCCCGCTGCCGTTACTTGTTCTCTTTGTTGTTGGGAAACCCTTTTTGATGGTGATCCTTTCTGAACTTGCGGTATTGCTTGATCAAGGAGCGATCGAGTTTCTTCCGGCCGCTTGTTTCAACCACTTCCGACTTTCCGGATGCGGCTTGAACAGCTTTGGGCCTGGATGCGGTCGGGGTTTTTCTCACAAAAGACTTGGACTTTTTCAAGCTCTTGCAAAACTTCTGAAACTCTTTTTCCTCGGCCAATTTCTTGGACTCGTACTCCTTGAGTTTATCTTTTTTAGACGCCTCCCATTCCTTGAAGGAGTTAAAGTGGAACTTGTCACCAAATGGCGGGGTTCCGAAGGCCTTATTCTCAGGAAAGATCTCCCAAAGGGACTTGTTCTTGATTTCATGAAGCAACGGGTTGAGCAAACACATGCCTGTGATGGACTCCTTGAGGGGGTGGTCCTCTAGGCCACTGGCCATGGTGTCTGTGTCTTGGTATATGCCGAGTAATGTGAGGTTGGGGGTGTAGCTGTCGCTGATTTTGAGCTTATCGAGAGATTTCTGGTTCTTCGAGACGAGATGCTTGCTGGAGAGTTTGAAGTCGTGCCTGAAGTCACTCATGAACTCCTCGTTAGCCTGAAGGGGTGCTGAATCGAACTCCTCCATCCTCATCAGAGCGTTGAACTGCTCCAAGGAGATGTCTTGCAGCTCCTTGGAGGGCTTGGGGAGCTGGTCGAAGGACAAGTACTTTGTAGACGATGCGGCTGCTTGGTTGGGTGCTGCCTCTCTACTCTCGAGGGATGATATGCTTTTCTCCTTGGCGTCGTCCACTTCCGTGGGTGTCAAAGGATGTGAGCCCGATTTCTTGGACAGAAATCTGACGGCTGTGCGGTAAACCGCTAGCGAGGCAGAGCCAGATAAAGCGTGAGCGCCGGTCAGACGGATGCGGAGCGCTGGAAGCATGATGTGGTGCAACATGAAAGAAGCGCTAAGAAGTCGCTGGTGGTTATCTGGCAGGCGGCGGAGCGTGCACGATTTTCTTTTTCCGGGATAGGCGAGTCACGTGCGCTCCCGGGCTGCAACACACCTGAATGCAATGAACCCGGGCCTATTCGGGGCTGCTTAGTGTTGTCCTGTTTTCGGATGCTACGGTGCCATTGTGGCAAGAGTTTCTGGCCGGTGTTTTTTTGCATGTTTATATTTCCCTGTGGTTAAGCAGCGGGGTGGCGAAAGGGCAGCTCAGATGAGGGAGAATGTGATCGGTGACCAAAATTTGGAATTTTAATTCCAGTTGCACAAATCCCGTGTATATGTAAACCTGATCTCTGCGTCGGCTGGTGAGGTCGTTGGCTTGGGGTGCCTAGACTAAGGGTAGACCAAGAGTAGACTGAAGGTAGACCGAAGGTAACTGGATACAGGTCCAGGGAAGCATCACACAACAGCCAGAGTGCTAAAAAAAGACAAGAAGAGACATAACTGAGAGGTAACTAAGAAGGTAACTAGGAAGGCAACTAAGAAGGTAGCTACAAAAGAAGCAGGCCAGCATGCGGCAAATGCCTACAGATAACTTCAATGTACAAGTTCGAAGTCGGACGCTGCAGAGCCCCAGCCAAAAGTGTGGATCCCAGAAACGTGCACTGAGATAATACGCTGGAGTCGCGCTGGATACAGGAACGCACATTGCCATGATGTTGAGTAACATCTCCAAGCGCTTTTTCAGCACCCACAACACCCGCCACTTCAAGCTAGTCCCCAAAATGTCCTTGCACAGAGAAGAAGCCACCTCCCACAGCTTGCCGCACTCGTACGATAAGCCCATCTCACTTGCTGTCATTGGCGGCACGGGCCTTTACGACTTGCCCAACCTCAAGCCCGTGGCCAAGCTCACCGTGTCCACGCCCTGGGGGTTCCCCTCCAGCCCAATTACCGTGTCTCTCACCGAACAAGGCCACGCAATTGCTTTCTTGGCCAGACACGGCGTGCACCACGACCTCTTGCCGTCGGATGTGCCGCTGAGAGCCAACATCGCCGCCTTGAAGAAGCTTGGCGTCAAGGCCATCATTTCGTTTTCGGCTGTGGGCTCATTGCAGCCAGAGATCAAGCCCCGTGACTTTGTGGTCCCCACCCAGATCATCGACCGTACCAAAGGGATCAGACCCTCGACCTTCTTCGAGCAGGGCTTCGTTGCACACGCCACGTTCGGCGAGCCGTTCGACTTGAAGCTCAACAAGCTCATCGCCGATACCATCCCCTCGTCTGGGTTTTTGGACGGCGCTGAGCACAACAAGCAGCCCACGTTGCACACGAAGGAGCACACGAACAGCGGCGAGGACTTGACCATCATCTGTATGGAGGGCCCGCAGTTCAGCACGCGCGCAGAGTCCAAGCTCTACAGAACATGGGGCGGGTCTGTCATCAACATGTCGGTGTTGCCCGAGGCCAAGTTGGCTCGTGAAGCTGAGATCTCGTACCAAATGATCTGTATGTCCACGGATTACGACTCGTGGAACGAATCGGAGGAGCCAGTCACCGTGGAGACTATTGTGGGCAACTTGAAGGCCAACTCGGCCAATGCGTGTAAGGTGGCAGCCAAACTCGTGGAGGTGGTCTCGAAGGAAATTGCCGAGGGCTCACTGGGTCTTGGCTCTGATTTGGAGGGCTCCATGAAGTACTCCGTGAGCACCAGCACTCATGGTGTCAAGAAGGAGTTGTTGGAGAAAATGCACTTCTTGTTTCCTGGCTACTGGCCTATCAAATAAGCTTTCAGCAAAGCTAGCTAGTATAGGAAGCTATCAAGCTCTAGGAGCAAGCTTTATCTGATCCATAAGCATGGCCCTACCTGTAGTAATCAGAAGATATGATACGCACTGTTCACCGGAAGGCATTCGATCAAGCTTGTTCCTGGATATGAAGGAATAGATAATGCACTATTAAGAGGCTCCACTTGAATGTGGGGAAGCATGCGAAATGGACATTGCCTTTTTTCGAGGCGGCCTAGTCACACCATCCTTGCTTGCGTCCGCAGCACCACCAGTACCCATTGGTAAAGGTGCAACTCAATCTTTCGAAAATAAGCATACCTGAAAATAAGCAAACCTAGCGGGGGCATGAGAACCTTGTATAACTGGGTAAAACCTGCCCTGTAGCTCGCATTCATGCACCACGTTGGTCGCACTCCGGGGTCTAGTTCTCTTGAAGCCCGTGGAACAACCGAAAAAGGAAAGTCCAGAGATAGGCCTCTATTGTGGGGACCCACTGCATGCATGACACTGTGGTGCAACCCTGAGCACTCAACATTGGCGTGCCTGTAGACTGCACCCGGTAACCTCCTCTTTTCCACTGCATAGCCTGTGTAGCTCTCGCCTGTCTGCAGAGGTTCAGCTCGTGGTGCCCGCATGGCGTACGTTAGATCTGGGCATCGAGAATGTCTCAACTTGATATAAATACAGCGCTTCCCGCCCAGACCCTTATGATTTGTTGCATTTTTTAGATCCATTTTTGTTACATTTTGTTACATTTTTCTAGCTTCCACAACAACTCAAGAACCGGTCTAATTACTTCAAAGCTCAGACAGCGCCTTATCTTTTTGCTCCCATCGATCTTCTCCACAAGAGGACCGTATTGAAATATTAACATCACAGTCATTAATTTACTGTCATTAGCTCACACAAGTCAAGACTCCATTGATCTTTGAACCCTTTCACATTGATTTGAAGGCCAGTGATTGACAGTTGCTAAAGGCCCCTGATCTCGTGACTTGAGGACTACACCGGACTTGCCCACACAATAAGTGAGCGCACTACCCATACCCATCAGTTCCGCACCAACGCCACCAATCTCCACCACGTCTTTTCTTGAACAATGTCTTTGAGAACGCTTGGATTAAACTCGACCTTGAGCCGCATTTTCTCGAAGTCGGCCCAGCCCGGCACCGCCCTCCTGACTGTGCTCAATTTCCAAAAACACCCCGAGGAATCATTGTCCAGAATCATGGTCCGCAGTGACAAGGAGATGGGCGGGTTTTCGGAAGCCAATTTCTCCATTGACCCCGACTCCAAGGCCGGCCACTTTTTCGGTAACTTGAACTTGGATCTCCCCAAAGATAATCCGGAAATCACCAGATCCGGATACGCCATGTTCAGAACAAAGGACCAGAAGGAATCCTGGTTTTCGGGTGATTCCTACTGGGACTGGTCTGAGTACAGCCTGTTGGTGCTCAGAGTAAAGGGAGACCGCCGCAAGTACTTGGTTAATATCCAGGCCAACACACCGCTCGTCACCGACTTGTTTCAGCACAGATTATTTTTGCACCACCCTGGAGAGTGGGAGACAGTGGTTATCCCTTTGAACGACTTTGTCATGACAAACTGGGGCGTCATACAGGACGGGAGCGAGCTTAACAAGTCCGAAGTCAAGACTGTAGGGGTGGGTCTCTTGGACAAACAATACGGTCCCTTCAGTTTGAAAATAGACTGGATCAAAGTTATGACCGGCGCAGAGGTCGAAAAGGTCACCACCAAGTCCCGGGTTGAAAGGCTAGCCCTTGAAAATGCCAAATCCCCCGATCTGAATGACATGGAAACCAACATGCCAAGCGGCAAGGGCGGTTCTGCGCTCAATACGAACAATTACGAGGACCCAAAGAGCACAGTTTTTTGATATGTGCCCTTTTCAAACATCGGAACTAGTGTTGTTGAACGCCGCTGGTGCAAAACTCCTGCCAATGACATCGAGCACAGCTTCTCCTTCAACTACTACAATGCGAGGAACAAGATAGACTCACGTGCGATCCTAGTGCAGGCACTACGATACCATTTAAGTAGCCATTCATGTTAAACTGGTGTATGTCAAAGTGAACCGTAATCGAGCGAGAAGCCCTAGCGCAGCCTCACGTGCCGCACCATACATGCAGGAGCGCCGAAGTCGCGCGCTATAAAAGTGTGAAAAATTTTCTCACACCTTTCTTCTCACACATAACTGATTATCAAAATGGCAAGAGGCCCGTATGTCTAATCTGCTTTCTGAAAAGAAGACAGACTCAAATAAGGCAACTGATAGTGCTCATTTCGCTACGATTTGAATCCACTGATAATACTGCTTTCCCTTCGGGGATGTCAGCCAGTCTCCAGCCACATCCTCGGATTGGCGCGGAAGGGAGCCTTGTCTTGATAATTGGGTGTGATGCGAGTTGAGTGATGGTGATAGGAACGCAGTTATTGGAAATTCCGTGCTATAGTCTGGCCCGAAGGAAGGTGCAGCAGACCTTAGTCCACACCTGTGATGGTTGATTCAATGCTGAAATGAAAGAGCGTGCAGTTCCCTCTACCAAACCGCTCGGCCAACATCTACCCAATTATAGTCGACTTCGTAGCTCCTGCAAATACTAACCCATCAGAAAGAAGCACCTTAAGAGATTGGCAGCCCCATCCCACTGGATGTTGGACAAATTGTCCGGCACCTACGCTCCAAGACCATCCGCTGGTCCTCACAAGTTGAGAGAGTGCTTGCCTTTGATCGTTTTCTTGAGAAACAGATTGAAGTACGCCTTGAACGGCAGAGAAGTCAAGGCCATCTTGATGCAAGAGCACGTCAAGGTGGACGGCAAGGTCAGAACCGACTCTACCTACCCAGCCGGCTTCATGGATGTCATCACCTTGGAGGCCACCAACGAGAACTTCAGATTGGTCTACGACGTCAAGGGTAGATTCACCGTCCACAGAATCACCTCCGAGGAGGCCAGCTACAAGTTGGGTAAGGTCAAGAAGGTCGCCTTGGGTAAGAGGGGTATTCCATACGCCGTCACCCACGACGGTAGAACCATCAGATTCCCTGACCCATTGATCAGAGCCAACGACACTGTCAAGATCGACTTGGCTACCGGTAAGATCACCGACTTCATCAAGTTCGACACTGGAAAGTTGGTCATGGTCACTGGTGGTAAGAACATGGGACGTGCCGGTGTCATTGTGCACAGAGAGAAGCACGAGGGAGGTTTCGACTTGGTGCACATCAAGGACGCCTTGGACAACACCTTCGTCACCAGACAATCCAACGTCTTTGTCATTGGTACCGAGCAGGGCAAGCCATACATCTCGTTGCCAAAGGGCAAGGGTATCAAGTTGTCGATCTCCGAGGAGCGTGACAAGAGAAGACAAGACCAGGGCTTGTACGCTTAAATGCAAAGTGTATATCTAAAAGTGTATTAATAGAGGTAATTAATGAAATTTATTGGTACATAAACTAAGTCACTGATAGTCGGCGACGCATGATGTCGCATCAATTGCTGCAACCCACGCAGACTGTACAGAAGATACACGTTTCCAGTGCGGATTAATCAGACCGCTTCGGCCCCACCCAAAAGACACCACAATGACCTCCAGATACAGGGTGGAATATGCCCTCAAGAGCCACAAAAGAGACGAGCTCATTGAGTGGATAAAGGGTCTTTTGGCCGTACCCTTCGTGCTCCACGGCAACATCGACGCGTACGAATCGTACTTGACGGTGGACGATTCCCCCAACGAAGCACTTATCGAGACCTTCGAGAAGCGGGTGGAGAAAACTCTTCAGACCCGGTACCTCGAGGTTTTTGACGACGTGGAGAAATTGATCGACAACACCATTGACTTGGATGCCCGGCATCCGGTGCCCCTGGAGGTGGCTAGCACCCGTCTTCGCCAATTGGTGCCTAGTGTGGGGCGTTTCTTCACTCGGCTCCCTTTGAAGGACGCGTTTTTGATCGAAGACCACAAACGTCTGATCTCGCGAAGAACTTTGGTGAGTCCTTCGTTCAACGATATCCGGATAATCTTGAACACAGCGCAGGTGTTGGCGCTCACCAGCCGGGCCGTGCCAGAAACACGTCTTCGCTTGATCACGTTCGATGGGGACGTGACGTTGTACGAGGATGGGAAATCGCTAGAGGCGGACTCGCCTTTGGTGGACTACTTGGTCAAATTGCTTGGCCATAACGTGTACGTGGCGGTGGTCACTGCTGCAGGATACCCGGGCCAGCAGGGGGCCGAGTCGTACGAAGGGCGCTTGAAGGGGCTAATTGCAACGCTCCAGACTACGAGCAAGCTCCTGGACTCGCAGAAGAACAATTTTTTGGTTATGGGCGGAGAGTCCAACTACTTGTTTCGCTTCGACAGCGCGACAGGCCACTTGAAGTTCATCAATGGCGAGGACTGGTACTTGCCTTTGATGAAACAATGGAGCCCGACGCGAGTGACCCAGGTCATGGACATTGCACACGACCATATTCTCCACTTGCAGAAGCGCATGCGCTTGGACGACCCAAACAAGACCCGTGTCATCCGAAAAGAGCGTTCCTTGGGCATTATTCCGGTCGACGGCTACAAGATACAGCGCGAGACATTGGAGGAGATGGTGTTGTCGGTGCTGCAAAAACTCAGCGAGTTTTTGGCCAACTCTCGGGACCGCAAGAGCTTTTCTCTCGACATGAACTCGGACTGCCACCCTGCATCCGTGCATGCAATGTCAGCAGCGCAGTCGGACATCCGCGTGTGTGCCTTCAACGGAGGTGCCGATGTCTGGGTTGACATCGGCGATAAGTCCTTGGGCGTGGAGGCGCTACAACACTACTTGTATGAACAGGAGCAGGGCCATAGCACGCGGATCCCCAAGAGCTCTAGTCTTCACATTGGCGACCAGTTCGCCTCTGTGGGAGCGAACGACTACAAGGCCCGACTCAGCGCATGCACGGTGTGGATAGCCAGCCCCAGAGAGACAAAGGATATTTTGGAGGACTTGACCTCAGCGCTCGACTCTCAACACGACAACGTGTGACCGGCAGACGCGTTCAGGATACGGCCATGAGCGATTCAATACACACTTGGACATTTTGTCGTGATTGGAGACCAGTGCCTTGTCTGCAAGGCCCAGTGCGTGCAGGAACACGACTCCACATATCTCAGGTACTTCAACAGTAGCCACCCCCCGCAGCCTAGACATGTCACACTTCTACGACCCATCCGAGGCAACGTACTTCGACCCCGCAGTCGACAAGCGCACAGCCATCGTCACCGGCGGAAACTCCGGAATCGGCTGGTACACCGTGCTTCACCTCTATCTCCATGGATACACGGTTTACCTCGCGGGCCGAAACCAGGCCAAGGTCGACAAAGCCATTCTTGACATCACGAAGGAGGCAGAATCCCGCGTTCGGCAGTACTCCGAGCAGCAGAAAGCCCAGCGCCCGTTGGGCAGCATCAGGTCGCTCCACTTTGACTGTTGTGACCTCAAATCCGTGGTGAAAAGCGCAGAAGCGTTCCAGGCCCAAGAGGCTAAGTTGAACATCTTGATCAACAATGCAGGGGTTATGGCAATACCGCACGAGATCACCAGCGACGGCTACGAGATTCAGTACCAGGTGAACTTGGTAGCACCGTTCTTATTCACGATGAAGTTGCTCCCCAGTTTGAACAATTCACGGGAAGATGGCGTGCCCAGAGTAGTCAACTTGACCTCGTTGGGACACACCCTATGCAGACAGTACTACGACCCCAGTGACACAATCAACCGAAAGCCGAACTTGTTCTTCTCGTGGATGCGGTACGCTAATGCCAAACGAGCGTCGATCGAAATCACCTCCAAGCTTGCCCAGGAGCATCCCGAGATCCTTGCGTTTTCAGTGCATCCGGGCGTCGTCACGGGCACCGAGTTGTACAACTACTGGACCAGTGTGCCGTACCTCGGCCCCATCGCCAAGGTGTTCAAGAACATGGCAGGGTCGGTGGCCGGGGTCTCGTGCGAGGAGGGCGCCTTGGCCACGCTCAGAGCGGCGCTCGACGCGTCGTTGGCTCTGCCGGACAGCGGAGCGTACTTCGTCACCGGCGGAGCAAAGGCACTGCCATCGGGCGTGGCACGTGACCAGCGCAATATAGACGCAACCTGGGCCGCCAACGTGGCTTCGTTGGAGAAGAGGAAGTTTCTCTGAGTTCATGCGAGGCTGAATGGGCCGCTGGCATGGGCTGGGCGCCCTATTTTTTGTGCGCCCACACTGGACCTGGAGTGACTGAGGTCTAGACTCCCGAGACCACCACATCCTGCGAGAGCTGTCTGCCACCACTAAGTCCCTAGACACTGGACAATGAGGATTCAAGTGACGATAACAAAGTAAAACTACGTTTACCCGTAGATGTGTAGTGCTGGCTCCCACACTGCGGCTTTCTGATAGGCTTTCTGATAGGCTTTCTGATAGGCTTTCTGATAGGGCTTATCTGTAGGCCTCACAACCACTGCTCGTGATGCAAGCTGCGAAATCAAAGCCAGTGCTACATCTCATACCAGCCACACCAGACAGTCCATCTCCGGAACCCCCCTCTCGCAACTACCAAAACTTCGTTGCAGGTTTCTTTTCTCGCACCAAAAGCGGCAAACATCTACTGGCCCGCGAGGTCCATTTTCCGCTCCCCCATCTCATCAGCTCAGGCTACATACGGGCCATCCCTTCACCTTCAGATGGCGGTGCAACTATCTCGAGAGCAGGTTGCCGAGGAATCCTTGCGACTGGACCAGTCCGATTTCTTCGGCATCCTTCAGGCGTCAGACGGGCACGCCGAGTTGCCCCACGCCTACGAACTAAAGCAGTCAGAGACATTGGCTTTTCTCCACAACCTCCTCTATGACGACAAGTCCAGCTTGACCAACAGTGACATCTTGAACATTTTAAACTACATAAAAGAGCGGGAGTCGACATTGATGTTCTCCAACCCCAAGCCCGACGTCCCTGCCAATGTCCAGGGCGTGCCCTGGGGCGCCAGCATCCGCCGCAAGTTCTACCAAGAAAGGTTGAGAATCGGCAGCGGGTCATGGTTCACCAACGTGCCCAACTCTCGAGCAGAGGCTATCAAAGTATGTCGAGCTATCTCTACCCTGTCTAACATGTACTAACCCCAAGGATTTGAGCCTCTTGTCCTACGAAGTCAAAACAGACTTTTTTGCCAGGAAGAATTTCTACGGCAGGCTAAAAAACCACATCACCCACTTCCAGCTTCGCTCACTAGTCGTCTGCGGCGAAAACCAGGCCAATGGCATATTCTATCCATCCGCATATAGCCACGACGACAACTTGCAGTCTGTGTTGCCCAGCACGATCGACCTTGACCTGGCCGATTACCATACTTTTTTCAAGATCATACGAATGATGCCAGACGAAACAACATGCACCAACACCAAGAAGCTCGACTGCATCCTCGACTCCAGCCAGCTACAGCGAAACGCAAACAGTAGGGTTTCCTCTTTGGCCTGCTCAGACAAGATGCTAGCCACGGGAACCTTCGAGGGAGGCTTGATCTTGCATTCCATCGAAGACGCCCTCCATCCTTTATTTCTTGGCGAGCTTCCGATCTCCAAGTCCACGGATGGAATTACTAACCACATCACCATCGAGAAAAACGATTCAACTGTCTTGATCGCATCGAACGATTTCAAGCTACGACAACTCGATATCGACAAATTCATTCTCAGGAGATCGGTGCATCTTCCTTTCGCTATAAACTGCCTCAGCGTGAACCCACACAACCCTAATGAATACTTCATCGCCGCAGACTCAACCGACAACTTTATTCTTGACCGGAGGTGCCTCAGGGAGGATCACTTCTCTGCATCCGCAAGGTTCAGTGGACACAAGGACTACGGGTTCAGCTGTGACTGGTCACCTGCCGACGAAAACCTCTTGGTTTCGGGAAACCAAGATGGGACAGTGAGGTTGTGGGATAGGAGGAAGCCAAGCGAGAATGCGTTTGTATGGAACAGTGCGCTCGGCTCGCACGCCTTCGACATAGATGGCGGTGTCTTGGGCGGGCCGGTTCGAAACTGCAAGTTCGGCTACTACGGAGAGCATGTAGTGTGGGCGGAGAGCTTGGACCACGTGGGAGTGGTCTCCGTCAGTGACTTGAAGAAGCTGGCGGAGAGCCTTACCCCAAGGGTGCAGTCAATCGATTTCATTGGAAAGTGCATTGGGTTGAACCTCGGGCCAACCGGAAACGGCCGGGACGAGAGCCTCATCATCGGTGTGAACGATTGTCCTCTCGGAGGGATTCTCAGCTACCACTTGGATGCGCCAGACAAGCCACTACCCTTCGACTTCACATTATAAGGCCCGTGGTTTTGGGACTTGCGCGATACATAGTGATTCAAACATTTCAGGTTTTACGTTCATTAATGCTAGCAGCTTTTGGGATCAACGCCAGATTCGCACATGTTCCGTTGCTGGAGTCACCACATCTCGTCTACATTCTCGGACACCTGGAGAGAGCCTCCGACCTCCTTGATCAAGAAATCTAGGTCTTTGATTTTCTCGCCGGTTTTGGTAAGAGTAGCAATGAGTCGGATCTTGTTGCGAGCACTTATGATGGCCTTCTCGTACTTCTTCACCGCCGCATCATCGTTGCTAGGCGAAAACTCGCCCAATATTTTCTGTAGCTGGTCCAAGTGTAATTGAACCGACTTGTTGTCACTGTGGCGCCACTCCGCCATGAGCCCTCTGATGTAGCCCACCACCAAGAATCTCTGGAAGCCCGTCTGAAGGCCGTAAATCTTGCCCTCGAGAAACTGCTCCTTCGAGGAATGGTCGTGGCCTTCCTTGAAGCCCGTAGCGTAAAACTCCTGCTCTAGATCTAGAACATCGTCGAGTGTGATATCTCCCATGGAGGTGATGGATTTAATGACGAGGTCTGCGCGCATCGAAGACCCCACACACGGCGCCAGCTTAGTCTACACTTTGCAACATGGAGGAGCTTGACCCGTATAAAGAAGACCTTTCGGGCAGCAGAAAGGAGTCTGGTGTGAAAAGGTCTCTTCAGCTTGGATACCAGTCGGACTCGGAGGACGCCTCTGCTGACTCAGACAACAACTCACAAAACAACATGCAAGACAACGACGGCAAGGGCAACGACGGCAACGACGGCAACGATGGCAACGAAGACGGCGACGACATGTTTGCGTCAGATGGCGAAATTGAGAAGCCGGCGAAAGATCCCCGTCTCCTAGATATGGAGCAGTTTGTACAGGAACAGGGCCTAGACGATGCTCCAGTGACTGATGCCAAAGTGTACGGGACATCGGAGGCCGAACAGCTTCAGAAATATTATGCGAGGATCGAAGACCCCGAGTCCAGAGGAAACCTTGCCTCCTTGCCAGAAATCCAATTGGAGGCGTTCAACTTGCAAGAGGAGGCAGAGCATGGCACTTTTGACAAGGACATGAATTACACGCGAGAAGCCAACAGCGACGAGGAAACTGCAGAAGACGCTTGGATGAGTGGCGTGAAATTAGAGGACATAGAAAAAGCCAGAAAAGCACAGGCGAGTCTACTGAGCACTCCCAAAACCCCGCTTCAAGTCAGGAACTTCAGTGATCTTTTGCAGTCTATTGTGGAGATCTTGGAGCCCGCTGAAACCGCCTTGGAGGCCCTTGCAAGGCTACGTCCTCCCAAAAAGAAAAGAGGCGCTACAGTCAACGAAGAAGACCAGCGTAGAAAGAAGACGGTTTTCGAACTCACCGAGTGCTGTGAGCAGCTTATTAACCTGAAGGGTGTTCGCGAGGCATATGACATGAGCAGAGAGCAATTAATGCGCATGTATAGAAGGGAGACAGGAGAGGATCTAGAGCTCCCGAGTCAAAAAAGAAAGGCCGACGCATTGGATTCGCCAGAGACTAGCCCTGACTATGGTGAGGCCATATGGGAGTTCCGGTGGCTCGGCGAGACTGACGTCAACGGGCCTTATTCCTCATACGAGATGAAGTACTGGGTTGAAAATTACTTCGAAAATAAAGTGGAGGTGCGGAGGAGGGGCCTGCAGCATTTTGTCCATGTACAAAACGTTCATTTCGATGCCTAATCATTTGTCCACGGCATAATTCTGGATCGGGAAGTGGATTTCCTGACACATTCCCTCGATGACATCCCAGCCAACATTGCACTTCCAGCGGGTCTTGTTGCTCAAGGCATCTCTGGCATAAGTCAGGTTTAACAAGTCTAGAGAGACTAGGGTGGAGATTTGCGAGTTGATGTCAACGCTCTTGTTCAAAGTGAAGGTGTTGAACTCGGTTTCCTTCTTGGCAAGCTCTCTCTCCGAGGACTCGTGGTAGAGATCAAAGTACTCCTTGTTGTCCCTGTTTAGGGTTGCAGACTCGTTCCTGTATATAACCGAGAGAATGGCCTTCAACCTCTCCAAGTCGAAGTAGTTTGCCGACAAAAGCCGAGAGTCGATGTCGTTCTTGGTGACGGAGTCGCCTGTGGACCTGGGTTTCTTCTTGAACGCCTTCACTTTGGAGAAGAGCTGGGGGTCCAACTTCTGGTCGCCGTGCGATGCGAGGTACGCAGCGATCAATATAAATTTGGAATGGTAGGTCAAATCACTGAAGAACGAAACGGGCTTCTCCGGCTCGATGGCACCGGTGTCGTAGTCGAACACCGTGCTGCTGGTTAAAAGATCATCTCTCAAGATTTCGCCTTTCAAGTTTCTGTAGACCTTCAAGAAGTCGCCCAGCAGGTAGTTGTTCAGGCGAATCTCGCGCAAGAACAATGGCCATATTCTGTGGCATTTATCTTTTAGTTGCGACATGTCCGAGCCCGTGTAGCCGAAGAAAATGTCTACCATGAGTTTGGCAAAATTAGCCCACATGGGAATGCTGATGGTCTCATCGAGGACCTCCGGGACAGGGCTTTCTATCAAGATTTGCGTCGCCTGCTCCGGGCTATAGGGAGAGAAGTATATGTGTGGAGCAGAGGTGATGGCTGTCGACATGGGGTCGTTGTGAGACACAATGTACACCACCGATATGTTCCTGATGGATGAGTACTCTCTAAACCTGAGAAACGACCGGAAGAGCTCGTCCGTCGAGTCAATGCACTTGTCGAAGCGATCAAGAACAAGCACGTGCGGCTGCTCATAGCCGGTGTCCTCCACGAACTGCTCAAGTGCCATTAGAAAATGGGCAAACGTCTCACATAACAGCGATATGCGGGCGGCCTCTAGACCTTTGTACATGAACTTTTGGTTGTATTTCGACAAGTCAACGCCACTATCGCTTCGAATACCATGCAAGCAGCTCTGTAGCAAGAGTTTTTGGGTAATAAATTCGTCACAGTTGATAATAGTGTTGCGGGTGCCAACCAGCTCTAGATGCTTGAGCACAGTGTGGGTTTTGCCGATGGATCTGTAGCCCAGCACTATGACATTGGGCGCCAGCGATATGCTGTCCCCTGTTATGTAGGATCCAAGAAGCTCTAGTTCCTCTTCCCGGTACCTGACGAGGCACATGGGTTCATCACGATGCATTGTGTGTAGTGCGTAGACGTAATTTTCGCGTCCGGTCAAATGCTTGCAAAAAGACTGCCTGGACAAGAAACTTGTGACCTGCTGTGTATGATGTTATTAGTGCAAACCTGTTTCTATCAGACCTATATGATTCATGTTACCTCTATTCACTTTCTTGTGCTGCCTGTTCATACCCCCTGTAAATCGGTTCACCTTTTCGACTGCTCACACGTACTCTTCAAGAACATTGAAGAGCATGGTCATGCCCATGGATGAGGCCACATTTCTGAAAATGTCCATCCTCTTTTGGATGTATTCGAAATGCACGGTCTCCGTCCACGTCCCCGAGCACTTGCAGAACTCACTCATGTTGTCGGCCTTTATCAGATGGCATCTGGAGCACTGGTAGTCCTGGGACATGTACTTGGAGAGAACCTGGAAGAACTGCGCAATCACCGCTTCCTCCATGACTGCAACGTTGTATGCCTTGTGGCACACCGGGCATGCCTTGATGTCCTTGGTGTCGTCCCTGCAGAAGTCGATATCCCTAATGTGGCTGCAGTAGTCACATATAAAGGAGCCCACCGTCAACGAAGCACTAGGGTTCTGGAACACAGACTCGGGACTGAACTCCTTCACCTCCAATTCAGCCAACAAGTCCTTCCGGAGCATGCGCACCTCGATGGTTCTCTGTTTGGACAAACCAAATACACCGCATAGAAACTTCACCAACTCCAAAACCGGGTTTCTCATTTGGAGATGCGACCCGGCCAACACGGGGAACGCGTACTCCTGCTTCAAGTCCGGGTTGAGAATGGAATCGTTTTGTCTCCTATAGAGCTTCTTGATCCGCTGGTATAGGGGCTTTCTGAAGTTGTTCATGACCTCACTCACCACCTCCGCATCGTCATCGTTGTCAGTTTCCTGTTTCTTCTGCCCCTTCAATATATGGGCCAACTGAGTTATTCTCTGTGTGCCTGTTTGAGTTCCACCCAACAAGGTTTCGCTCTTGTGGTCTGATAGCGCATTCAAGAATATTAATACCCAGTCTTCGAATTCTTGCTGGAACATAACCGGTAAGAAGTTCTTGATGTGCCACTTGCTGACCGGCGCCAAGTTTTGTACCTCGTTGTTTGTGATTTCATTGCAGCATCTTCCTGCGTAGTTGAACTCGTCCATCCAAATCAACAAGTCCCAGTACCTCACAACGCTCAAGTCCAAGAAGTTAAACAAGGGCTTGGACCTCGTCGCGCTGACAATGTAGTTTCCATAGGCGTACGAGTTTTCCACCGAGATTTTGCTGGTCTGAATAATAATCTTTTGCCTGTTTGCAAATACCACATTGGCATTCAGCCGCTTGAACTCTCCCACGAGTTGCAAAAGTGCCTTGCAAGTCAAATTGTGCACGTGTTTCTGGAGAGTGAAGTCGAACAAGTATGAGTCTTTTCTCTGTATCCAAGCGACTAGGTGGCTCATCATCGAATCTGCATGTGCATTGTTTTTGCAAGCATCATCCCACCACAATTTAACCATGTATCTCAATTGAAGAAGGGCTGCTGGTGAAAATGTATCAACTGCAAGAGTAGAGGCACCATTGTTTTCATTGCCTTCTAATGGATCGTCCGCCAAGTCTGTACCCTCAGCCTCGTTGATGAGGGAGGAAGTAAGAATGGTGTTGATAGTGAGAGTTCCGATTTCAACTTCTAAACAAGCGGTTTCGTAGATCTCGGGGTTGTTGATGGTGATGAAGTCCAAATTCTCAACGTCTTCGAAACGATCAGCTTCGTACCCGCCATGATCAGGGTAAGGATTGGACGACCACCAAAGAACAATGTTGTTCTCGCTCAACTTCCGGGCGTATTGGACGTCGATCAAGTAACCCATGTTTTCAGTTTGCAAGTTGCAAAGCGGTATGTTGGAGTAGTTGGACAAGTCTATTAAGTTCTTAATCCACGACGCTAATTGAAAGTAGTGCTTCACTATCCGCTTGGAGATAAGACTTTGCCATCCTATAGCGGGCATTTGGACCTCGCCAACGCTCATCTTGATGGTAGGAAAATCCGACGATGCTTCAATTAGCTGGAGGACCTTATCACAGTACGGAGATTGAATCGTAAATAAAGCCTTACTGCTTCTGCCTTCGTGGATTTTCCTAAACTTGGAGTTCAACTTCTTGTAAAGAGACGTGGCTGTGTTGTAGTAACTCGTGTCGAAAGCCATTTCCTCTTGGTAATCCAAAATATTATACAACATGGCAAACTTGTTCTTCTTGGCTTCGTAGATCTCTTTGTATATCCTCTCAAGGTTAGATGGAAGCTCTTGAGCACCGCTCGATGGCTTCAAAATGAGCAAAGTTACTGTATTTCCCCAGGTGTTGAAAAGAGCAAAGAATTCATAGCCGTTTGCAATGATATGAAGCAAGTAAAAGATGTCCATGCTGAATCTTTTCAAGTACTGCAGGGATTCCACGGACACGAGGTCTTTTGTAGTGAAACCTGACTTCAAACATTTGCCAAGAGCTCCGACTCTTGTATCATCGAAGCGCACAGTGTTTCCCAAGTTGATGATCGCCCGATCAATGGAACTGATTTCTGTCTCGTATAATCCAAGAATCTTGGAGTCATGCAACAAGCTGTCTACCTTGCTGATTTCTTCATTGAAGGTTGCCTCAGACATTGTCATCTTGTAAAGATTCGAAGCGTCATGCCCGTTAGGAAGGATGGCCTTTGACTTCTCGATCTCACAATTGGGAATAGTCTTCTTATGAGAAAGATCCGCCTTGTATGTGGCAAAAATTTGTTTTGGAATATGGAACAAGAACGAATGGATTTTCTGACGCGACAGAACGTAAACCTTGATTGCGCCGACATTAGTAGGATCTGTCTTGTACTCGAGAATCTCCCACTCAGATCCAGCGATGCTTTCTGCTTGTTTTCTGATCATATTCCCAACTGACTGTCTGTGAGAAGACTCTGCACTATCGCCGAAAAGCTTCTTGCGCCGGTCTCTATTTTTCGATTGGAGCTGCCATTTGGCTTTTTGATATTCCAAGAACCCAACATAGTCCTCAGTCATCGAGGGACACTCCCCCCCAAGTATAATGGCGTTTCGCTCTTCCTCTTCGAGTCTCATTTTCTGCGCCTCTCTAAGCTTTCTCTTTTTGACTGTGACTTTTCCAAGCTTGGGCTTTTCAAGACCATTATCATCAATCTCGCCGAAGTCTTCGATATCCTTCACGAGCTTTGTTTTGTGCTCAGCCTTATTCGTAGCATTGAAGAAATTCGAAATCGATGACTGCTTGTATTTGTCTTCCTGGATATTGATTCTTTTTCTCAACCATTCCGGGTGGGGAACTCTGGGAACCGGATTCTTAACGTTTTGGTAAGCTGCCGGGATCGTGATAATTTTCTGCACAACCGAAGCTAGACGCTCATAGTAGTAACCCCAATCTAAGACCGAGCGGGGATCGAACTCTGTCAAAGATTGGTCCTTGAGCCATTTCTTCAAAAAATATTCTTTCCTCTCGGATGAAAAGACAGCCACAGGAATGGCTCTTTCCGTCACAGGACTTCCCAACGGCTTAGCACTTATAATGTACTTACACGCTAAACCAGCATCTTTGACCATCTCTTCACCGAGAAACTCCCCAAGTCTCTTTGCAGTTGTGATGGATGTCGATTTTTGACCTTCGTATTCCGTTAATGCCTTACTCATCATTTTGTTTTCGCAAATGAGCTCAATAAGATCTTCATCCTCGAGCATCCCACCTTTAGTGTCCAAAACGTCAAGCCAGTTGTTGGCAACTGTTGCAACTGCTTTGTAACAGCTTTCGAGAGTTTCTCCCTCGAGAAAAAGTTTAAATATGTCCGATTGGAAGTTTTTGATGAGATTCAACTCACCTCTTCTCTTCAACTCGAATCCTTTCAATTCAGCCAACGAGCCGTCGTGATTGAAAACGGCATATCTCTTCTTTAGACCTTTGCCTTCCTCCTTGGAGGTAGGCAAAACCATCGCTTTGTAAGGACCGTCGACTTCAAAAAAAATTGAGTTTTCCGACTTGACTTTATACTTGAAAGTGTTTGGGTCAACCAAGTCCAGGTACTGGTGGTTTGTGAATTCTTGATGGACCAAGTAGTTCAACATCGAGCATGGGTACTCCAAAAGAATAGATTTTCCATTTTTGCATTTTAACGAAAAATTTTCCGGGAAAGACTTGGGTAAGATACACCAGATACCATCTGTATCCAACTCCAACGGACGCCCGATTCTTTCGACCAATGAGCGTGCCATTTGAATGATTTTGGAGCCTGTGAGACATGTGATACCTGCCATTTCCATCGAGTACCACCGTGAGCCTTTTCTCATCACGTAGCCGTAGAAGGAATTGAGAATGACTTTATGGGCTAATTGTAAAGAGTCATACAACACCACCATTTTATTGGCCTCATCTTTGGATATCGTGTCCTTGCACTTTGAAGCCTTTCCCTTCCATTCTTTAGCAAGACCCTTGAACTCATAACGACGGTCTCTGAAGTTTCTGACTGTGTTGACATAGAAAGGATTCTCTCTTTGACAAACGATGGCTTCTCTGATCTTGGTTTGTGTAACTTTCTTTCTGCTGTAGTTTTTTTGAGAATACTCACCCAATCGTTGCTTGATCAATCGTGCTTGCTCGGAGTAAGGAAGTTCATCAAAGGTTCTGCCAGCAAGCCAGGGCTTTAATGGCGGGAAGGATTCGTTCTGTAATGTACGCTTGACCAAGCCGTAGTCACTAGCCTTGGCTGGGGTGAATTCACCCCTCCAAGACCACTCTAGGCGCCTGTCACAGTTTTTGCCCGGGCGGTTGAAGTCACAAACTGCACAATCTTCTTCGGATTTCATCGAATCAGGCTGCAAACGATTGGAGGTCATGATATTCGGATACATCGAAGCGACATCCACGTGATAGATCAAAGGGTTTTCAGTTCGGATTGGGTTGTCACGAAGGTTCTCGAGCTTGCATCGAACCTCGTTGTAAACTTCATCGAAATTTTCGATGTCACCTAACTTTTTTCCGTTTTCGACCTCAATGCAAAACTCAATAGACTTTTTTAAGTTACCCAAAAGTTCGTTGATGGCAGCAGGCTGCACTTTGAAGTCGCTTGGAATGTCGCTCCGGAAAACCCCCGATTCCAAAGACTCCACGTGCCCTCCAACATAAGTCTCAGACTCAAGGAGGTGACCCTCGTAGAACCTTTCGATGGGGTCAGTGTATTTGTTTGGAAGTAGGATACCCTTTTCGTAAGCTTGCACCATTAACAACATCTCGCATAAGGTACCAGTACCTTTGCGTAGGACTTCATCAGGGTTCAATGGAATGATAGTACACAACGAAAAGATAAAGGGGTGAACGTACTTGAAGTACAAGTAGTACGTTGCAACGGCATCGGAGACGGAGTACTCCGATAAGACATGGGGCTTTTCGTAGGCGTACGGAGTCATAAGCTCTGGATCCAACTCTATAGGATTGTAGCCAAGTTTTGCAGTGGTCACGGCCTTCAAACCCTGGGATCCTTGAGGTAAGTAAGAGTCTCTCTTGACCCATCTGAAGCAGTCCATGTGGACACAGTACTTGGACTTGTACTCGCCTTCATTATCTTTGGCGAAACCAATCTCATCAAACATGTCCAAACCATGGAAGTTCGTCCTGTTTTCGACAAACGGCCAGTCGAAGAAGTCACCGTTGAAGGTGGCTATGACTGTGGGCCGCACATCACGGATATGCTCAAAAAACCTCATGAGCACATGCTTCTCGTCGGGCTCGTTGAAGATGGTGAAGATACCAGGGTACTCGGGCCGAGGAGTGTACTCAAAGTCCTCTATATCCTCCGAGATGATTTCTCGGTTTGTGATGAGATAGCCTTCTCCATCGATCATGTAAGAAATCATCATGATCTGATCCACCTTGGAGTCGGGGAATTTGAGGGGAGCCTTCGTGGTTTCTATATCGAACGCCAACACCACGGGGTCGGCAAATGCAATTTTATCTGTGTTTTCTTCGAACAGAACCTCGCCATGCTTGGCATAGACATCATACCATTTTCCCACACGCACGTTCTTGTCGATGGACACACGCACGTGGAACGGAACATCGTACTCTCGAATGTCGTCAATGAAGGTTTTCGGATCATTGAGTGGCTCGTTCGCTCTTGTTTTGGACTCACTGACAGCACGGGTGGAGTGCAGTCCCAGATGCATGCCAGTCGAGTTGCCGAAATTCATAATTTCAAAAACATCTCGGGTGTCTCTCTTTGACTGGTTCTCCTTCACGATGGGTTGGAGCACACGCCTTGCTCCCAAGAGATCGGAGACGTTGTGGAACAGTAATTTGATGAGGGTTCTTTTCAAGCCCACCAAGTGATTGGGTAGCGCCAAGTCGTCCTTGACTTCGCGATTTATGTTTTTGAGTTTGAACTCCTCTAAGGTCTTTTTGAGCGTCTCCTCAACTTCCGCCTCTCGCCCTGGGATCACGAGAAGAAAGAAGTAGGGATCGTACTGGAGAGTCGACTTGAAGGTGCCGCCTTCCTCATCAATGAAATAGAAATCCACACCAGAATACCCCGCCAAGTATTCCTCTGAAGGAATGGTAGTGGCATGCATGTTCACCAACCAGCCCTTCCTGGGCTTGGCACCATCGTACTCTCCGTGGTCAAAACGCTCGAAGCCCATGATAGCATCTAAATTATCGATTCTTTCCACCAACTCCTTTTTCGTAGCGGAGTTGCTGAGCATGGGGTTGTCCTCACCTGGCTGCTCTTCATTTTTGGCTAGCTTGAATTCCGTGGTGACTTTCCCACGCTTGTTCTTGACGAAGCGGGCCGTCGACGATTCGTTGAATCGGGTAGTGGTTTGCACAGACATGTGGCAAGAAACAACAGGGAGCCAGGGGTGGTGGTATTAGGTGGGCGTCCCGAGTGTGGGTTGTAGAGTATATTCGCAGAAGTAGAGATGGGGTACTACAGTACGCGTATCACACGCGCGACACTTTTAGATTAGCCTCGATTTTCCACGGCACCTTAGCAATCCGCAGGGCCTCACTCGCTCCATACGCGTCATGTGACCAGGTGACGCTGGTCATTGAAGCTATTCCCTCTGGTACCTATCTAGACATGAACAAAACAATCAAAAATTGCACTGCCACAGAGTATATGAATAGAAATTGCACGCGGAGTCTGCGCTGGCTGTTGGAGATAGACACATTGGCGCCTTCTCCACTGCCAATGGGCAAGACAAGGAACTTCAAAGACCTCATTAAGAACAACGACAAGCTTCCAACAACGGCTAGGAAGAAACCATAGAAGAAAACCCACGAGTTGCCGAATATTTGCTTCCAACAGAGCAAGCAGATTATAGTCACGTACTTGTAGCCACTGAAACTGAACAAGTCCCAGAATGAGCTTTGGGACGAGCAGTTGAGGAGGTAGAGGCCCACTTTGAAGATCACCATGTCCAAAAACGAGCATGCTAATGTTTGTGAGGCCAAGTACCCGAACACTTGCGGGTGGAACTCACCTTTCAAGCCCAGGAACAGCGCCCAAAGCAAAATGTACGTCACATAAGACATCAAAGGAATGTACAAGTCCGGAGCATTGATATCCTCGGAAGCCGGTGCGTAGTTGACACCGCCCGAGTGGCCATTCCCGTTTTCAACCGCGATGATACGAGACCAATCTTTATGGCGATAGGGGAAGAGTATTAGCGCGATTTTGCGCCACACGTACGAGTTGCTCACCTTGAAGTAGTACTTCAATTCTCCCGCAACCGGTATGTACGAACCAAAATTTTGCTGGATATAATTGTTGGACTGGCCAAAACTGCTCTTAGCAAATTGTGCCGCCATGGATGCCGCAGGGTCCGAGAAAAAGTCACCGTACGATGCGCCTGACCCCTGTTGGGGTGTTGGGGCAGTGTGTGCTGCTGGGGAGTTGATGTTGGCGTATTGTTGCTGGTTGTCATACTGCTGGTTGTATTGCTGCGGGTACTGTTGTTGCGGCACATTCTGGTACCCTTGGAACTGCAGCGCCTGAGCGTATTGCTGTTGGGGATATCCCTGGTAATTGCTGGGGCTCGCCTGGTATTGCTGGCCAGCCGGCGGAGCGTAGTGCGTTTGGGAATGTCGGTTCTGGACGTGCTGGGGCCGAGGATGCTGCAAGTTCCTTGCGTCCTCGGAGTATGCCGTGTCAGATGCAGAGGCGTATGGATTGTACATTGTCGGGCGCCGAGCTGGTGATGTTGCTGTCGTGCGTGGTTGGTGCAGCGCTGCCGTGGTGAGCTCTGTCTCGGTGGCCCACAGGGTCTGAGTGGGTCGTGCGCGCACCAATCTCGAGCAACGGCGACCTCGGACCGCCGGCGGCGGCACGGGAGTCCTTGGGCCTTAGGCAGAAGTACGTCCTGCACCCACCCGTCCGGGTCTTCTCTTCCGCCGCACGAACGCTGTTGGACTTGCTTCGGCGGCCGTGTACGTTCAAGCACGCGACCGCCTTGGTGCGTGCTAGGCCTGAGCGCATACCTGCAGTTGCGCATGATTTCCGACCAAAGGAATCACGCTAGCAAACCTCACAACTCAGACGCAAGCAGAATGCCCGAAAACAAAGTGCTTGTTGTATCCAACCGGTTGCCGGTCACCATCACCCGCAAAGAGGGCGGGCTGTACGACTACTCTATGTCATCGGGGGGCTTGGTGACCGCGTTGCAGGGATTGAAGAAATCCACCGAGTTCCAATGGTTAGGCTGGCCCGGATTGGAAATCCCCCAGGATGAGCAAGAGAAGGTCAATCAAGACCTCATGACCAAATTCAACTGTACTGCAATATTCTTGAGTGACACCATCGCCGACTTGCACTACAACGGCTTCTCGAATAGTATATTGTGGCCCTTGTTCCACTACCACCCAGGAGAGATGAACTTCGACGAAACCGCCTGGGCTGCATACATTGAAGCCAACAAACAGTTTGCCTCTGCAATTGCCTCGCAGGTGAATGATAACGACTTGGTGTGGGTGCACGACTACCATTTGATGTTGTTACCGCAAATGTTGAGGGACTTGACCAAGGACAAAAAGAACGTCAGAATAGGCTTCTTCCTCCACACACCATTCCCTTCTTCGGAAATATACAGGATTTTGCCGGTCAGAAAAGAGATCCTACTCGGTGTCTTGAGCTGTAACTTGATCGGCTTCCATACCTACGACTATGCCAGACACTTCTTGTCGTCGGTTTCCAGGATTGTCTCTGACGTCAAGACAGTTCCCAACGGTATTGAGTACGAGGGCCGCTCGATCAGTGTCGGTGCATTTCCTATAGGTATCGACGTGGACAAGTTCACCGAAGGTGTGAAGCAATCTAATGTTGTGTCCCGAATCAACCAATTGAAGAAGAAGTTCGGCGACACCCAGGTGATTGTGGGCGTGGACAGATTAGACTACATTAAAGGCGTTCCTCAAAAGCTACATGCCTTTGAAGTTTTTTTGACTGAGAACCCCGAGTGGATTGGGAAGGTTGTTTTGGTTCAGGTAGCTGTTCCGTCCAGGGGAGATGTGGAAGAGTACCAAAGCTTAAGAGCAACCGTGAACGAGTTGGTGGGAAGAATCAACGGAAAATTTGGTACTGTCGAGTTTGTGCCAATCCATTACTTGCACAAGTCCGTCCCTTTTGAAGAGCTCATCAGTTTGTACTACATTTCCGATGTCTGCTTGGTCAGTTCGACAAGAGACGGCATGAACTTAGTGAGCTACGAATACATTGCGTGTCAAGAAGATAACAAGGGCTCGTTGATTTTGTCTGAATTCGCTGGGGCTGCGCAGTCTCTCAACGGAGCCTTTGTTGTGAACCCCTGGAACATTGACGAGTTGTCCGAGGCCATCAAGGAAAGTTTGACCTTGCCTGAGGAGAAGAAGGCCATCAATTTCGAGAAGTTGTTCACATACATTTCGAAGTACACATCTGCGTTCTGGGGTGAGAACTTTGTCAAGGAGCTTTCAAAACTAGAGGGGAAATAAATACATAAATGCTATAATGATTCTTCAACTTCCACTTATTGGCTCTAACGAATCACTCGACAAAGTCGATTTCCTGGTCCAATTTAATTGGTGTTAATGCAGATAAGTTATGGGTTTCGAGGTTGGCAGCAGTTAACGGCGACACATAGAGGTCGTTTTCTTTGTCCTCTTTCTTGTCCTCGACAGCTTTAGGCTCCGGCTTGAAACTAATGGTTTTGGTTAGAGGTCCATTGAACGCTCTGTTTGGAATGAGGCTTTGACCGAGCTGGTTCGTGGCTGGGGTGGAGATGACCTGCGGTTTGATTCCAAATTTTGAAAGAAGTGAATTGTTTGCATAAATGTATGAGTTAGGGTTTGAGGGAGGCATGCTGGAGAATAGTTGTCCGGTAGAGTAAAGAGAGGATTCCGGTAGGTTGTTCTTCGGTGTGTGCACCTTCTTTGTTGGGGGTTTTTTGAGTTTTTCGGCGGAGGTCTGTTCCTGAGTGGAGTCTTTCTTCTCCACATACTGAGGCCCGATTTCTTCTTTGAAGTGTGAAACGTCCTTTTCCAATGTTTTCGCCAGGTTGAATGCGGACATGAGATATGGAAGCTCCTCGGTGAGTGTGGAGCCCTGCAAAAGGCTGTTGGAGGTGTAGAGAGAGCTGTTGGAGTTTCTTCTTGCCGAACTGGGGCTTGCCACTTCCGTGGGGGTAGCCGTGATGGAGTGGACCATTGGGTTGGAATACAGAGGCGACGAGGAAGACATGCCCACAGACGAAGAGTCCGGCACGGAGTCTGCATACGTGTAGTCCGCTTCCTTCGGGGCTTCGTAGATCTCCTGTTCTTCGTAGGCAATGGCTGAAGTCTCGTTAATAGTTTGAGCATATTCAAGTTTGTAGACTTCGAACATTTGTTCCATGTCGGAAATGACGGCCAAGCACTCGTTCTTGTCCTCTTCGTCTTGGTTCTCAACTGCAGCATTTAGCTGATTTAGAAGGCTGACAACAAAGTTTTGGTACGAGCTCACGGTCTCGATTTGCTCTGGTGTGCCGCCCTCCAACATCCACTCAAGATTTGTTCCTATGGTGATGAGCTTTGCTTTCAGATATGCTATGGTAATTTTCTCGCGGAGCTCATCTTTGAGCTTGATGCTTCTCAAGAGCAATGACGTCAAGAGAGTGCCGCTGTCACTGACATATTCACGAGGAGAAAGCGTCCTCAGCGCGCTCGTTATGAAATCAATGTCTGTGCTGATCTTGTTGAGTTTCACGGTTAGTTCCTGGCAGGAGTCGATCACCCGCACGCTGACATTGTTGTTGAAGGTCTTAATGTTGCTTGGATTGCTATTGTCGAAGTGGTTCGCCGAGTTGATGTCTAGTGATAGAAAGGCCCAGTTCTTGAGATTGAGCCCGATCTTCTCCAATGTCTGAAGTATGCTCAAGCACAAATTACATAGACGGGTGACCTTCTTCTCCGTCAAGGGAAAGTTTTGTATGAGCTCGATGATTTGAGAGGACTTGGACTTCTCCTTGTTTAGGTCTGGGTCCCGTGCAAGTGCAAGGATGCTGTCGTGGTATTGTCCATTGGCAGAATAGGACATCATGCCAGGCCTCTGTATTGTGTGTATGCTTATTTATGAGTGCTCGGGGGCATGTAATGGGGCTGCGGCTAATGAAAGCGATCAGGAAGCGTCTGCCCTTGGCAATGTAAAGCTCTATGGATATGCAGGGTTGTTTTCGTTCCTGGGGCCGCCTACTCGTTATGCTGTTGTGGAAAAGGTGTTTTTGTTGATCCGCACTGAGCAATGAAATCAGGTGACTAGGCAGCCCACCAATCCTGGGAGCCCAAATAGTGTGCTTTAATGCCGTTGAGTTAAAGGAACAGCGGGTTCAATGGAAGTGAATCGTTTCGGTATGCCTGTAGGCCTTAGAAAATGGACCGGACAAGATGTTCCTGCTACCGATGTTTCGGAGGGTTATTCTCATTTATTCGCGTTGACGAGGTTTTGAAGCATAAGTTGAGATTTATGGTCAGAGAGAAGAAGAAAAGGAAGATATCGAGATGTAGATGGAGATAGGGGTATCCAGTCAGACATACACAACACGAGAAACACCCTTTCAAGTAAGACTATCCTGTTCATGCATATTTATTAATCCTACCGTACAGTAGCCACATCCTATAACAGTGCAATAAATAGAAAACCCTCAGTGATTCCTCTCGCAGACGCTTCACGTGTTTTGTCTCTCCATCGAGCTCCTCCACTCTTCTAATGAGCTGTCGGGGTGGAGGGCCACGATGATGAGAGTCATGTTGTCAAACCCAATGCCCGTGACCCGTGACGCCATGCTTATACAGTCATTGAGAACATACTCAACAATGTGCTGCAAGTTCCAGCCTTCGCGGAGTTTGGCTCGTATCAACAGTAGCAATGCATCGTTGGTGTAGCAGTCCCATATTCCGTCGCAGGCTAGAACAAGATATTCGGGAGTCTTCAAAGCCTGCATGTCGTAGACTAAAATATCGGGTTCGCAAGTGACCTGGAACAATTCAGGCGGTATGGCCACCAAATTCCCTTTCGCAAAGCGCCTGTTCGTTTCCAAGTACGTGTTGTTCTTGCCCGGGGCTCCGAGCTGAAGCCACGGGAGTTTGAATTTGTAATCGCCAAAGGCTCTGGACAAGGCCAAGATCTCATTGACCCGGGAGTTGAGCACATAGCCGCCACTGTTCTCAATTCTTACCCTCTCCCCCATGTTAGAAGGCTTGTGGTCAAACGATAGGGTTTTGGCGTATCCTCCGGGCAATGACAAGATGGAACGCGAGTCGCCGGTGTTGGCAGCAATAATAAAGCGATGAGCAACAATGACCACCACTGTGGCCGTGGAGCCGCAGTTGCTGGCTTCTTCCTCGGGCAATTGAGAGTCCACCTCGAAAAAAAGGTCCTTTATCTTGCGAGTGTATTCGGAAAGCTCGGCCCTCGCGTCGAACTGGTTCAAGGCCTTGAAAATCTTGGACACAAGCTCCTCGCGTAGCACCTGGGCGATATCCTTGCCGCCATGGCCGTCGAAAACACCAAATACGGCGAGGGACTCGTTTTCAGACACCTTGATGTCGTGGGCATCTTCCATGGACATTCGGTAGCCTTGCATGGAGCCAACGCTGTAGGAGAGGCTGTCGAAGTTGCCGTGGTCTATAGTCTTCTCCTCCACCGGATGGGACAACAATTGACCCATGTTGAAAGTGTATGGGGAGCGGGTCTAATCAGCCAGGATTGTGCCACGAGTCCCAAACAGAGTGCAAGTGTGGTGGCCAAAACTTAAAGTGCGTGAGGACAAACGATAGGCGGATTTTGATCCGTGGTGGGTACTATAAAAGAAAGGGTGCCGCGGGCCAAGTGTGTCAAGTGTGAGCCAATGTCAAGTGATGTATTTTGGGGATTTCCGCGCGATTAGAGGGCGCTCTTGCGGCTCTAGGCGAACCAAAGTACAGGCAAATCAATGGCCGACTACAAAGAAGAGCTTTTAAATTGCTCACTAGTCATTCGGTTAAGGGGGCCCCCAATACTGGAAACATTTGTCGTTGTGCGTGCAATGTTGTCAGTGCAGGGCTGTTCCTTCCTAGCAGTAGATGACCCAGAGTGGCCCTGGCGGAGCAGGATGGTCATCAACAACAACCCAAAATGGAAAGCCCGTCACCACCCCCGGAGACGCGGGCAAAAAGCGACAACTGTTGCCAATCCTTGCCGTTAGCACATTTTTTTCTCCTTGGCCACGCTGTGATCCCTGCCATTAATTGAAGTGACTACTGACATCGGGGAGTGTATGCACTACTTGCCAAAGGCTGTCTGCATGCCGCCTGCATCCAGAGATTGTGGGGTTGCTTTAGGCGGAGCACAGCCATAAGGGGGCCACTATAAAAGAGAGCTGTGCCTCTAGATGGATTCCATTTGACGCCGCCTTTCTGAGAATATCAACACTTTTTTCATTCTGAGAATATCAACACTTTTTTCATTCTGAGAATATCAACACTTTATTCATTCTGAGAAGTATTTCTAAAGGTGTGAAAACATTTTCTCGACTGCTTGCTTTACCCTGCCTTACGACCTCACTCGATCCCCCCTTGCAACTTTCCTTCTTCCCAAACCAGCTCACGCAACAACCAAGCCCAAAATGAAGATACCCGTGATTACGCCGGACACTCCCGACGGCGATGCCAACTATAAGCCGCCCACGTCCTTTCCCATTGGCCCTCACTTCCAAAAGTACGAGCACAACCCCATTCTCAAGCCCGACCCGGACCGGGACTTCGAATCGACGTACATCTACAATGCCGCAGCCATTGTGATCGACCAGAAAGTGTTTCTCTTGTACCGGGCCCAGAATCAGAGTCGCACGCTGTCGATCGGCTTGGCATGGCTGGAGGACGGCTACAACTTCAAACGCTACCACAAGCCCATCTTGTATCCCACCGAGCCCTGGGAGAAGACCGGCGGCTGCGAGGACCCACGAATTGTGCGGGACCCCGAGACCAGGCTTTTCATTGTGACCTACACCGCATACGAGGGGTCCCTTGCTCGGTTGTGCGTGGCCACGTCGAAGGACCTCTTCAACTGGAAGAAGTACCCGCCCCTAATCGAGGATGGCACGTGGGAGGAAATCTGCAACGGTCTCGACGGCAACCAGTTCATCCGCCGCAACTGGCTGAAGTCGGGCGCCATCTTTGTCGACAAACATAAGGACGGGCACTACTACATGGTGTGGGGCGAATCTGGGTTCCAGTTGGCCAGGAGTAAGGACATGATTACCTGGGAAATGGACACGCGGCTATTCACGAAAGGCAAGTTTCCATGGCAAAACCGGTTGATTGAGCCTGGGCCTGCCCCAATCAGAATTGACACCCACGACGACCGCCGCAACCACTACATCTTGTTTTACAATTCGTCCACGGTGGGCGGCAGCGAATACCCTTCGGCAACGTACACGATATCACAGATGCTTATCGATTACGACAACCTAGACCAAGGGCCTTTGGCGCGCTTGGAAACGCCCAACTTGGTGCCCGACGAGCCGAACGAGATGACGGGCCAGGTGAATAATGTGGTTTTTACCGAAGGCGTGGTGCAGTTCAATGGGAAGTGGTTTATGTACTACGGACAAGGTGACTCTGAGTTAGGCGTGGCCACCTGTGATGTGTGAACAGATGCATGTCTGAGAGGAACAATGCCATGGGTCTGACAGATGCATGCCTGAAGCGAATGATGCCGTGGGTCTGACAAATGCATGTCTGCGAGCATTATGAATGATGCCATTGGTCTGGAAGCGTATGTAAATCACCACAGTTCAATAGAAGACATGCAGGCACAAGTTGAACCTGTTCAAGCGTACATCGGATTTCGTGGCTCTAGCATCGCGTGCATCTTATCGCGCTATCCAATGCCATCGCTAGGGAACGCTAAGTCTCAACTACTGCACACCACGTCAACAACAAGCCGAATCACAAAGCATACTGGCACGATAGCATATCCCTTTCAAAAGCATAGCTAGTTGCAAAAGTACTTACCGCCCATCCCTCACGCCAGCCCAACATGGTTGCCTCGAGAATCAAGCTCGATGGCAACCCCATCAATGACACAGAGCCCGTTCGAATTGCATGTCTTGGCGGCGCCCGCACAGGCAAAACTGCCTTCATCCTGAAACTCGCCGAAGGCACCTTCAGAGATACTTACTATCCTCTGCGCAAGACCCTCCCCATTCTCTTCACCTACCATGCCACGGATTTCTACCTGCGGGTGTTTCTCAGTGAAGTCGACCCCAAAGAGTCGTTGCAAGCCTCGTTGGCCCACAGGGACTTGTTGTTGAGTCCTGTGATCTCTGATTCTCTAGTGAGGGCGTCGGCCAGGAAGCCCATGCCCAGTGTTTTGGCCGATAAAGGCGTTGCCTTGATAGCGAATAAGTATTACGCGTCTTACCGGGACCCGGAGAGCTTAGAGCCAAGAGTGACGCCCATCTTGTGTGAGCTCATCGATACGCCCGCGTTCAATGCTAGCCAGTTCGTGCCTTTCCTAGAGGCGTCGCTCTACGCCAAATTGAGCAAAGACGTTCTCAGGAACTTGGCAGACGAGCCCCGCCAGCCAGTGAGCACCGAGCCGCTCCTCGTGGCCAGCGGTGCCGGGGAGTTGAATGGCGCGGTTGACGGGTACTTCTTCTTCTACAGTGCGGTTCCCTCTGCGCAGCCTCCGAACTACGGCGAGGCAGTGTCGGCACAGGACCCCAGCCCCCAAACCTCCCTCTCGTTTCTCCCCACTATGAAAGCAGCCTTGGAGGAAGCGTGGAGCGAGTACTACACCTACAAGACGCGATGGGAGCAGGGCAAGGAGAAGGACATGTTCTCTTTGAAGTCTGCGTTGCTGAATGTTTTTGATCGCTCGGGTCAGCTCAAGCAAAATATACCTATTGGGAAGCTTTTGGGCACGTCCCTAGATCCCGCCAGCCCGCTGTGTCCTCCACCCATATGGATTATTTGCACCCACACGAACCTGCGGTTGGCTTCGCCCAAATTGGTAAACGACGGCAAGGAACTAGCACTACAATGGCGATGTGGGTTTGTTGCCCTTGACGTAAACGACGATGTGGACGTGATGATGGCCTTGATGATCCGGGAGGTATCGGAGAGAAAATCCCTCCAGAAGCAGAGGAGAAGTCGTTAAACCGGCAGGGAAAGAAGATCGGAAGCTGAGCATAATCGCATACATACCAAACCTCTGTAGTTGTGCCACCTGTCGGGCTTGTCCCATTTGGTGAGTGTGGCCTATCTAATCGCGGGGTGCAGGATCACACCCTAGCCTCTAAGTCGTACCGTGCAACACTCACGCCAACTACCCCAGCTCCACCTTCTTCCCAATCGCACACTGACCACTTCTCCCTGATATAGCTGCCCCTGAACTTACATGTCGCGTGATGGCACAGATGCCCAGAAGTTTGTGTGTCCCGTATGCTCCTTGACGAGGCAGAACTCCATCATTTGCGGCCCCTGTTCGAGCGGCCGGCTTGAAGCCATACGAAACTCTGTGATTGAAAACGAGCTGAAAAACGATGCAATGAGGCTGAGAATCAACGCCGTTTTTAGTGCTGTTTATCGAGATACTCAGTTATCCGAAATGACAACAGCCCCGGAGCTGTCAGGTATACCCGTCCCCACGCCAGCGGCAGTAGAGAAGCTCAAATTGAGCATCAAAAAGCTAGACTTAAGAAACCTCCGATCGAAACAGCGTGGTATTGAGAAGACCCTGGACTCTCTACTGCGGAAGATAAGAGCCCTCAAGGCTGAGATCGACCGCCAGAAGCTACAGAACATTGAGCTAAGGGAAGGCTTGGACAGCACCAAAAACCACATGGTGGGCGTGGCAAACACGAAGCTCTCTGCACTAGATAAAGAGTTGGCTGCCATAGAATACAAGACGGCGTGCTACATAAGCCGGCAATCCTCATCAATCCAACTTTCTCACTTTCGTGTGATCCAGGAAGCGTGGTTTGGCACCCTGAAGAGCACACCCCGTTTTCGCTACGGACGAGTGATACAATTGCAGGATTTTGCCGCCGAAAAGTCCCAACTCAACACAGTGAACACGTTCTTGGAGGACTGCATCCAGCTCCAAATTATCCTCTTTGATTTATTTTCCATCAAAGACTCTCAGCTAGGGCTTCCTTACCTTGACCAGCTCCGAAAGCTTCTACCGGACTCCAGGTTTTATGACTCTGTGCAGGGCAAGATAAACACTTTGATGCTTGATGACAACACGAAGGAGGCCGCTTCCAAGCTAGATGAGTCTCCAGTCTCCAAAGCGGACTGGCGCGAGACAAAAGATGCACCGGAGCATGCTGAAAAGATCACTATAAAGAACAATGTTTTGCAAGTTCCGAGATCTTCACGAACGATGAACTTGCAGCGTCGCTCATCGGTGAAGCAAACCGAAGTATTGGAGGCCGTGGAAAACTTCAACAAGAGCGATGCAGTACTTACAAAGGATTCAAATGGAGGTATGGCGAAAGAGACAAAGCCCGAGCTTGCTGACCTGGCGGGGAAAGCAAAGCGCATTGTGATCGTTCCACACAAGTTACTCAAGAAGCCTTTTGCCAAGTTGGAGCCCAGCGAGTACCTCAAGTTTGTGCTGGTAGTGGTAAAAATACTAGTCAATTTCAACTGTCTTATCGTGGCTATATCAGAGTTCTATGGCGCCAATACAGGAAGCCCGCCAGCACCACCAACTGGCATCAAGTTCTGCTATGACTTCAAGGACATCTTTGAGCAGCTCTCTAAACTACTGGACTTGTTGAGGGCTGCCGGAGTCGACGGCGATCCAAATATAAACGAGAAGCAATCTTTACGAGCGTACAGTGACAGCCTTCAATCCTCGACTACGACTGTCGACAACGAGTCAACGGCAGAAACCACGTCCGACCACAGCAAGGCTTCGTTGAGGGCTGCGCAAGATGGCACGTTGCAGAGAATCTACAAGAAGTATCTAGGGCGCAAAAACCCGGATCTCCAGGCCCAAGACAAGCTGCTGGCCGCTGGCTCCAAGATGGATGGCATCATATATGGACTAGTGAGCGAGGCCAAGATAGAGGAAGAATCCCAGAGCCCGAAGCCGAAAAGCCAAAAGCGTCTCCTGGTACAAGTCGGTAAAGCCAGTTTCGACTTGAAAGACATAGTAAGCAGGGTCCATGGAATTATATCCTCTGGGGGCGGAGGGCACCGAGCATTCGATCGAGGTGCGCACTCGCAGGACTTCGAGATTGCCATGTCCATGATGGAACGGTCCAAGGTCCACTTGGACGACTGGGATATGGTGAGCAGAATGTACTAGCACATGGGCCAGAAAGACTGAGGTTTATCGGCGGATCAACACAATGCACACAAGCAGCCGGAGCGGGCGTATGTCACGGGTATATCTTGAACCGCGCGCGTAATTTTTAGCACCCCACGACTCGACCCAATCGTAATTTATCGACGACTCTCCCGATAACACTCCTCACCACGCATTCCTAATCCGGGCACACATCCGCCACCAAAGTCATCATTATCTATTGTCGTCTGTGAAATGTTGTCTGATAAGGAATTGTACGACTTGAACAAAAAGGCCGTCACCGAAGGCTTCAAAATTAAGCCTAGAATCAACTACAATACCGTCGGGGGTGTCAATGGTCCTTTAGTCATTTTAGACAACGTCAAATTCCCTCGTTTCAATGAGATTGTTAATTTGACTTTACCAGACGGCACAATTAGAGCTGGCCAAGTCTTGGAAGTCAGAGGATCCAAGGCTATTGTCCAGGTTTTCGAGGGTACCTCGGGTATTGATATCAAGAAGACCAAGGTCGAGTTCACTGGTGAAAACTTGAAGATCTCCGTGTCAGAAGATATGTTGGGCCGTGTTTTCGATGGTTCCGGCCGTCCAATTGACAAGGGTCCTAAGATTTTTGCTGAGGACTACTTGGATATCAACGGCTCGCCAATCAACCCATTTGCCCGGATTTACCCCGAGGAAATGATCTCCACCGGTATCTCGGCTATTGACACGATGAACTCTATCGCCAGAGGACAAAAGATTCCCATTTTCTCTGCTTCCGGTTTGCCTCACAACGAAATTGCTGCGCAAATCTGTAGACAAGCTGGCTTGGTCAGACCTACAAAGGACGTCCACGATGGACATGAGGAGAATTTCTCCATTGTGTTCGCCGCCATGGGTGTCAACTTAGAAACCTCCAGATTCTTCAAGCAAGATTTCGAGGAGAACGGATCGTTGGACAGAACCTCGTTATTCTTAAACTTGGCTAACGACCCAACCATCGAGAGAATCATCACCCCAAGATTGGCATTGACCACAGCCGAGTACTTGGCCTACCAGACAGAAAGACATGTGTTGACGATCCTTACCGATATGTCTTCTTACGCCGACGCCTTGAGAGAAGTCTCGGCTGCTAGAGAGGAGGTTCCGGGTAGAAGAGGCTACCCAGGTTACATGTACACTGATTTGTCGACTATCTACGAGAGAGCTGGAAGAGTCGAGGGCAGAAACGGCTCTATCACCCAGGTTCCAATCTTGACCATGCCTAACGATGACATCACTCACCCTATTCCGGATTTGACTGGGTACATTACCGAGGGCCAAATTTTCGTCGACCGTCAATTGGACAACAGAGGTATCTACCCTCCCATCAACGTCTTGCCCTCCTTGTCTCGTTTGATGAAGTCTGCCATCGGTGAGGGCATGACTAGAAAGGACCACGGTGACGTCTCGAATCAATTATACGCCAAGTACGCTATCGGAAGAGATGCAGCAGCCATGAAGTCTGTCGTTGGTGAGGAGGCTTTGTCGTCCGAGGACAAGTTGTCGTTGGAGTTTTTGGAGAAGTTCGAGAAGAACTTCATTGCACAAGGTGCCTACGAAGACAGAACCATTTTCGACTCCTTGGATCTTGCCTGGTCCTTGTTGAGAATCTTCCCCAAGGAGATGTTAAACAGAATCAGCCCAAAGATTTTGGACGAGTTCTATGAGAGATCGAGCGAGCAAGACGAAGACGATGACAAAGACTTGGACCAGGACAAGTCCCACGATTTGATCGATGCTTAACCAGACTTGTCTGCCTTGCGTTTTGCTGTTTACTTCTCGAATATGACATTAGCACTCAAGCTACTCAAGTGTAGGTACTTTTGTATATTTTAAGGAAAAAGTTTGTGTATCTATGTAGTACCAACTCAATGCTCTGTAATGCTTGTCATGTTCATGCGGACTGCTCTTGGGCCTTTTTCAAGTTACCAATGTAATTAATGGCCGAGCCGGCCTTGAAGAAGTCAATCTGGTCCTTGGACATCGTGTGCTTGCACAAGAATTCAAACTCGGAACCGTCTCTCTTCACAGCCTTCATCTTGATGAAACCTCCGTTGTCGCCGTTCTTAGCTACCATGTCCACCAAGTCAACCGTAGTAAGCTGGTCACCAGCAGAAATCCTGTCGTAGTCTGCCTCGTCAGCAAATGTCAATGGCAACATACCTTGTTTCTTCAAGTTGGTTTCGTGGATTCTGGCAAAGGACTTGACCAAGATAATCGATCCGCCAGTGAACCTTGGGGACATGGCGGCGTGCTCTCTTGCAGAACCCTCGCCGTAGTTGTGCTCGGCCACCACGATCCACGGGCGCTTTTCTTCTTTCCACTTAAACATCAATTCCGGAATCGAGTAAGCATCGCCATTAAGGTCGTATGCCTTGTTGACTTCTCCGGTTTCCTTGTTGACTGCACCGATCAAGGTGTTGTAGGAAATGTTTTCCAAGTGTCCCTTGTATTTCAACCAGGAACCTGCAGCGGAAATGTGGTCAGTGGTACATTTACCCTCGACCTTCAAGAGCACAGTAGTGGACAATTCCTCGCCAGACCATGGGGCAAAGGGCTCCAAAATCTGCAATCTGTCGGAATCAGGAGAGACGTTGATTTGCACGTCAGGCTTTGGCTGCGGGTCTTGCTCGGGGTAGAAAACCTTACGACCAGGAATAAATCCAGAGCTTGGCAACTCATCACCGCTTGGAGACTCAAACTTGAAGTCTCCATTCTCCGTCTTGATACTGTCGGTGATAGGGTTGAAGTTCATGTCTGCAGAGTAGATCATGGCAGTGACAATGTCGGGGGATGTGAGAAAGTTCATGGTGTTTCTGTTACCATCGTTTCTGGCACGGAAGTTTCTGTTGAAGGAGGTGAAGATGGCGTTGGAGTCCGTAGAGGTCTTGGACACGTCAGTTCTGTCCCACTGACCAATGCATGGGCCACAGGCATTGGCCAAGACAATGGCACCGTTTCTTTCGAAAACATCGATCAAACCATCTCTCTCGATGGTGGCACGGATCTGCTCAGAGCCGGGGGTAACAAAAAATGGAATCTTTGGCTTGATTCCGGCCTTTTCGGCCTGTCTGATGATGGACACGGCGCGGGACATATCTTGGTAAGACGAGTTGGTGCATGAGCCAATCAAGCCTGCGCTCACAGAGGCAGGCCACCCCTCCTCCTTGGCGGTTTTGCCGAAGGCCGAGATTGGCGTGGACAAGTCAGGAGTAAAAGGGCCGTTGACATGGGGCTCCAAGCTGCTGAGATCGATCTCTATCACCTTGTCGTACTGGGCGCCCGAGTCAGCCTGCAAGAAGTTGTACTTGCCCAAAGCGACATCGGCAGCATCGGCAATGGGCGCCCTGTTTGTCTGCCTCAAGTAGCGACGGTGTGCCTCTTGGTAAGGAAAGGTGGAGGTGGTGGCGCCGATTTCAGCACCCATGTTACAGATGGTGGCCATTCCCGTGCACGACAAGGTCTCCACGCCCTCTCCAAAGTACTCCACGATGTACCCGGTACCACCACGCACTGTGAGGAGCCCGGCCAAGTATGTGATGACATCTTTTGGCGATGACCAGCCGTTCAACTTTCCAGTGAGCTTGACACCGAGCACCTTGGGGGCTTTCAATTCCCATGGCGTTCCGGTCAAGCCGTCCACGGCATCGGCACCTCCGACACCGATGGCAATGGCACCCAAGCCTCCTGCGTTGGGCGTGTGGGAGTCCGTTCCAAGCATCATCAAGCCGGGCACAGAAAAGTTCTCCAAGACAATCTGGTGGATGATACCCGAGCCGGGGCCCCAGAATTGGATACCGTACTTCTCTCCGCAGCTCTGCAAAAAGTCAAACACCTCTTTGTTGGTAGCGATGGAGCTGGTCAAGTCGGAGTCGGCACCCTCTTTACCCACAATCAAATGGTCACAGTGAATGGACGCGGGCACCATGGTACGCGACATACCGGTCGTCATGAACTGCAAGAGCGCTGTCTGTGCCGAGGCGTCTTGCATGGCAACACGGTCCGGCAGCAACTTCAAGTATTGCAAGCCTCTGAGCTGGGAGGGGTCTCCTCCTACGTCGCTCAAGGTCTCCTCTGGGTCCACCAAATGCGAGTACAAGATCTTTTCCGCCAAGGTCAACGGCTTGTTTCCGGTGACGCGGTTGACCGTTTCAAGGTTGCCCACGAGCTTAGCGTATGGTGGGCAGCGGGCCTTGTATTCTGGCGGCACATTAAACTCGGAGGCGAGGTCGTTCAGCGTGGCCAACGTTCTAGCGAGGGTGCGCCGGGATATGCGGGCGTATGTTCTGGAGGCCAACATCTTCGATGGAGAAACGGCTAGTGGGAATCAAGGAAATTGGAGTAGACTGTGGAGACTGAAAATTTCACTATGGCATGCAGGCGCCTGGCCAATCGTACACAAATCATTGCCGCTTATGGTCCTGCTGATAAGACGCACACGCGGAAAGCCATCGGCAGTGAGTCATAGAGATACGCCGCGCTCCGACGCCTGAACCGCTCCGCGGCGGCACGTGACGTACATCTATCGCAGTGTACATGCAAGTTTATTGGCCTATGTATACTTCCTGAGGTCTTGACTCTGAGCGGATGCTAATCTCTCGCATACTGGTTGGCGTCTCTAGGCTGCACAGAGCAACTGAGTTTCCAGGCACGATCCTCCTCCTTCTTGTTGATTTGGGTGATTTTCCAGAGCTCAAGCAAAATCAACTCCTTCAAGGCGGGCACACTCGCGATAGCGTAGTCTTCGATCTCACCGAGCTGTGTCCCTGACTTCTTGGCATGGGAGAACGAGTAGAGCGTACCGCTTCTCTTCCACTGGTCATCCTCTTTGTTGTAGGGAATCTGGAGACTTTCGATGTCGGCAATCACTCGCGTGATCTTGAGATACTTGTCGATGTTGATCAACTTTTGGTTAAGGAAGGTGTTAGCCTTTCTGTAGTTCGGGTTTCCGTCGTTCACGAACGTCAAGTCCTGGAGGAAAAGCGAAAAGTACGGAACCACAGGAATGTTGTAGTCATTGGAGAGAAGAAAGCTTCGGAGCTTGTTTCGATAGACGCTGTAATTCTTTTCGGGATGAATGATGCCACAAAGATATTCATAAAGATCGGTGTACTTTTCGGAGAGGTCATCCCAGATTTTGACCAATCTTGTGATCAAATGCGATTGCAACGATGTGATGATGGCAGCCAACGAGTTGAAGTTCCTCAAGTATAGGCACGAGATGGCGATCTTGAGCCATGTCTTTACAACGTTGACTCTCACTTTATGATTGACCTGTGGCTGTAAGACTGTCTCAATAACGTATTCTGACAAACTGTTCGTGAACAAAAGTGACCTTCTCACATTGCTGGCCAATTTAAGATGTGACTTCTTAGCAGTGTAGTTCCCGTTGATGAGTTCAATGGGCTGAATAGCACGGAAAATTTCGGACTCAATGAGAGTGAACTGCTTGGCAATTTCCAAACCATTGAAATCGAGCAAGTTGGGCCTATAGTTGGACAATACCCAGTTTTGGTCATTGATCTCATACCACTTGGGCAAGAGTTGATGTGTGGGAATAACGACAAACTCTGAAGTCGACAGATAGGATGGAGGACACCAATGTTCTCCCAAAATCTTTCTATAAGTTGTGACAAGACTCTCAATTGCACTTAACTGACCCTTGGTTAGAAGTGAGCTTGTTGCAGTTGTGGCGCCACTTACACCTAATGGCAAGGGAAGCGTCATTGATTTCAATGAGCTTGACACTGAGCTATTGGTGTTGATCTTGGAAAGTTCGTAGCCATCGACCATAGAATAGCGCGAGTTGAGTGATGTCGTTGAGCTTGTGGAATGTAAAAACGAGTTTTTGCGTTTCATCTTAGCTAAGGAGATGCTTCGAGTCACGTACTGGCCAACAAAGTCGGGTGGTTTGTCCACCAATTTAGCAGTGAGCTCTATCAACTTCATAGCCTCCTGAGGTAAAAATCTGAACACTCCTTCATTGAAGAAATTCATGAAGGTGCTCAAGTAAGGAGAGTCTGCTTCTTGATCCCAGTATGATTCTAGCCAGATTTGAAACATTTTGCACACAAGCTTGCGCCTGTTCTTGAGATTAACTTCGTACATGGCGTCCTGCTTCACTTCATTGTGACCTTTGCATTCGAAACGTCCAATTAAAAGCTCGGCCAAATCTTGACCACTCGCAAAGTTTCTGAAACAAATGAAGAATGTTGAAACAAAAAAGTATTCTGGTGCTGATGTTTCATTGGTAAGGGTGTATATCAAACCTTTGAATGAGGCCCCAAGCAAGTTCTTGTCAGCGTCAACAAGTAATTCGTCCTTAACAGAGAAGGTGACGGTATCGCCAGTATCACCGTTTTCTGTTGTCATAAACTCTTTGAATTGAGAACTAAATGAACTGGAACCTTCGGTGTCAACAAGCATCACATGGTGGAGAGCGTCAGCCCCGTTGGCCGTAATGCCAAGCTCTCCCAACTTACCAGAGCGGAAGGTAGAGTATCGGTTGGTGTTTCGTGGGGCATTCTGCTTCAAGACTCTTAAATCACGAACTTTCACAGACAGTGATTTAACAAGGCCCACGGAGCAGCTTCTGATGAACTCATCAGGCTCTATTTTCAATTTCGAAAAGTCTGGATATGATCTCTCTGAGCCAAGCCTGAAGTCTCCAGCATTTTCGAAAATACGCCTGATGGATGCGATGGTCACCCCAACAGATGTAATCATTTTTGCAGCTATCAGCATCAAACGTCTGCCCTCGTGAGTGTAAGAATACTCTGAATCACTTGGCTCGTCAAGAACCATGTTTCTATGGGAATCATTTTCACTTAGGGTGATGGCCACCAAGCTCTTTACTACCCCAACTATCTCACTGACAAGAGAGAGAAGTGCATCCAAGGAGTTGTCCAACTCTGGTGGTTTTTCTGAGAGGTACTCTGAGCCAGTTTTAGAGATATAAAGTAGCTCTCTTAATAGCAAAATAACATGGTGAACCACTGTTTCCAAGACCTCGCAACCTTCAGGATTGTGCTCGACGAGATCTAGTCTTCCGTAGATCAAAGCCAAGTATGAGAACAAAACTCCGTTGATATCAAGAATTCTGTGCTTTGCAAATGGGGGATTTGGCAAGGTTGGATACTTACCCAGGTCATCTTTCAAAGTGCTTTCTGCCCGTTTCTTCACGATTTCGTCATTTTCCTTGGACCAAACATCAAAAAACATTGTTGCTCTGCGGACAACTTGTAACACTAACAAGGTCAATATTTCTATTTTTTCGTAATCCACAGTTCCCCTGAACTCTGCTGCTTTAACCATCAAATTATACCAGTCAGAAAGCAAAACCTTGCGGCATTTCCTCACAACAGGCTTTTTTATCACAATTTCATTTGAGCGGGATAAACAATCAGTCTCTTGCAAGAGAAGACGAACCCCGTCTCGAATTCCGTTGATTATTTTGATGGAAAACGTCTTGTTGCCTGTTCTGGATGTGTGTGAGATTGGATTCATGAGATACTTGCCGCATGAGTCTAGAAGCGACCTCATGTAGCGAGCGTACTGGAGAGCTTTCACATCTTCTTCAGTGTCCGGCGGAATTTCGTCATTGACTGCCACTGAAAAGAAATTCATAGGAATCCAGCCTCGATCGAGAGTCTCTAAGAGAGTTACCTCACCCCACCCAGACTCGTCAATCGTGTGCGTGAAGGCTAAGTCGCCCTTTTCAAAAGAGAGGCAAACAGAGTTACTCGATTCTATTTGAGACTTCGTGGCGTCAAACGAATGGAGTGCTCTGATAAAAAGGACCGACATGTCCATTTCGTTGATGGCTGATTCTGACACAAATGAACCATTTGAAGTAGTAGTAATATCGTGGGTGGAGTGAACCATCAGAGAGTCAGCGTCATCATTGATGCTCATGGCGTCGAATTTTTTTAGTTGCGGTGGCTCTGTATGATCATCGTCCTGTTCTGAGGGCTTTTCCGAGATAGAAGCCTCTTTGAGCTTAGCATGGATTCGATCGTAGTAGCTGCTAACTCTGGAACTTGCTTTGGACTGGCGGGTGTTCGCCTGTTGCACATTCAGGGAAAAGTTCATTTGAAATTGCTGAGACTCCCGAGAAACATTCAGACTGCTTTTCAAAAGGGTCTCGGAGAGCCTTGTAAACTTGTTGACAACCTCGGGAACCGAGGGACTTTCGCTTCTGACGCTGGGCTCTTTGTAACCCGTGTCAAAATTGCCATACGTACCATGGTCGTTGAGATTCGACCTGTACGAGCTAAACTGTGAGCTTGTGACAAGCCCGGCTTGTTCAGGTGTAGCGTTTGAGTCTTCTCCAGGCCAGGCGCCAATGATGGGCGTTTTATCCACGTCGTCGAACGTTTGCAGCTGAGTAATGAGCGGGGTGGGGTCGTATGAATAGGCGTCGTCGGAGTCGGAAGGCTGGTTCCGCAAAAGCGACCTGTTTATGGATGAGAAGCTGGGATCACTTGCATTCGCCGTCTGGTACGAGTTCATCGTTTGACTGGAACTGTCTTTGGATATCAAGTTCTGCAGTTTAGAGCTGGGCAAGTACGCGGTTTGGAACGAATCGAATGTCTGGTTGGATAGCTCGTGCCTGTCATCGTCCCCGTCGTCGCTGTGGGTGGAGCCGTAGTAGTCAGGATCCTCGTGGTCGGACTCATAGTGGACTATAGTTGGATGCAGTGTGGAAATTCTAAACTTGTAGTCTCCCTGAATAGGCGAGTACACGCTAGATGCCACGCTGAACTTGGGATTCTGGGGATTCAGCATCGCGTGCTAGCTGGCTTTGAGGGTGGCCTTGCCTCTGGAATGCGAGTGGTGTGGTGTCGGAACGTTGATCCAAAGGGGCCAATGAGCAGTGTGAAGAGGGAAATATGTAATACTAGTGCGGCGTGGCATGAACGCGTTTAAGCTATCTGCGTAGATAAATACTAGTATGCGAGCAAGTTGAGCAATGAGTTACGGAGAGCTGGAGATGAAAAGGGGCCCCTTTTGAAGGCATTAGCAGGTTTGCCACTCAATCAACAGGGATGAATAAGCGGGGGAATGAAACGTACGAATTCTCGTGTGATACAGCAAGTAGCAGAGAGGATACCATGCTGCGACATTAGAGACTATGACTTTCCTGAACAACACTGGGAGTATTCCCTGCCCAAACCAAAATTGTATACGCCCACATCTCAAATAGCTATGCGGGAAAAATTGCCTCTGGAGAGTTTGCCACGGAATATTTGTTACAATGGAGCTGGAGTTAGGGGTCCAGGTCGGGGCATTAGCCTTGCAACAGTCCAACTCACGCATTCTACGTCCGGTGCCGACCGGACCAATACCACCGTGGGATATGTACTCTAGGCTTTGTGAAACACCCCTGCAAATTGTCCAGACTACTGTGCCAGCCATCTTACGTGCTCCGTCACACCACTCCCAGTGGACTGCAGCTCACGTGACTCTATCTCACTCATCTCAGGCCATGGCCTAGCGGGTGTGCAAACCATGACGTCCTACACGTGCCAAACCTGCTCCACTGTCTCCGATGAAATTGGCAAGCACCTTTCTTCTACAAGGCACAAGACCATTACGTATGACGCGCTAGGTGAGACTGTCGAGTGTGAGGAATGTGGCGACTCCAATATTCACATCTTGCTGATGCTTAGATACGGTCTCTCGGACTTGAGTTTGTTGTGCAGTCTATGCTATCTGAGGCTGGACTCCGTTGCCTCGGCTGAGTATACGCTCTCGAATGGGACACTCTTGGCCAAGTTACCGCAGTACTACATCTTCAGAGACATTCTGTGTGAGAAGTGCAACTCAGACAGTGACTTGTATGTGGGCAAGATCGGCGGCAAGCAGCGCATTATGTGTCAGACTTGCTTGAATGAGTCCAAGACCCCAGCGACTTCATTTGTCAGCGAGAACTCTGACGACTTCCTCTTTGCTTTGCTAGGTATAAAAGAATACATCGCTAAGCCCGACTCGAAGTCTAAAGGGCGCAAGAGAAAAGTGGGCCGTAAAGGGGGAAGAAACTCCGAGCCAAAGAAACTCGACGCCGAGGCCGAAAAGCGAAAAGCTCACTACGAAAACTCAAAGGCCACAAGAAATGCTTTGAAGGCAGGGAAAACAGTCAAGGCGGTTGGTTCGGGAACCCAAAGTCCCAGCTTTTCCAGATCTGCTACGCCTACGCCGCAGGGTAAAACCAATAGCAAAAATGCATCGAAGAATGCTACGCTGGTCACTAATGCCAAGTCAGAGAGAAGTCTGAAGGGGAAGAAAAGCGACGCGCCTAAAAAAGCCACGGAACTTAGCGGACCCAAGCCAAGTCAGAAGATTTCCAACGCTCTGAAGTCAGTGAAGGCAAAACCCGGAAAAGCAACTACGGCTTCGACAAACGAAGCCTCGGAGCCAAGAGCTGCCGCAAAAGGTGGAAATGGGCCCAAAGTACCTCCAATTACTCCTCAAGCTGGCAAGACTTCGAAGCTTCAAAATAAAAAGAACAAGGCTATTGAGTCTACCGAAGTCAAGGTCGCCGGAAAATCTAAAAAGCCGGTAAAGGCCGAAGCTGAAGTAGGCTCGAATGGCGGTAGTAAGAAAGACGAGAGTCAAAAAACGCCTGCCCAAGCCCAAAAAATCCTGTACCCTCCCGGGATTTCTAAGTATGAGCCATCGGCAACCCCCAAACTCTCTTATGACTCCATGAATGAGTACTTCAATGAGATGTGTTACAATCTCTTTCTTGAGGAAAAAATCAGTCTCAATACCAGCCCCAAAGCTTTGCTTACCTCGGAAGATTTTGACTTAGAATGGTATGCTGAGCAAGACAGAAAACATAAGCAGTTCAAGTTGAACATATTGTTGAGTCCAGAGTTTTTGGATCGCTTCCAGCAAAAGAAAATGCAAACTTTGAAGAAAAAACCATTCAACGTGGGTCAATCGGTTATTTTGATGTTGGGTGATGACATTCCATGGTATGGAAATGTTGTGTATGCCGAGACAGAAAGTGCAGGCAAAAAATCAGGCAAAGGTGGAAAGTTTAAGGGCAGAAAAGGTCCTAGAAACGACAACTCACCGCAGATTCTCGAGCTAATTGTGGAGCTCTATGGCTGGAACAACATGCCTTTACCTATATCTTGTGACGTGAGGCAGCTTCGAGTATTGCCAGTATCTGTGCCTGTGAGTAGGGTTTTCACAGCCATGTCTCGAATTCTGAACCCAAAGTTCATTGATATGATTTTGGGAAAAAAACCAATTCGCCAAATCTTCTTCAAAAACTATTTGAAGTTCTCTCGTGACACGTTCAATGAGTCTCAGAAAGTAGCCATGCAGTCGGTCTTGAACAATTCCATCACTGTGCTACAGGGACCTCCAGGAACTGGTAAAACCTCAACGATTTATGAAATCATTCTCCAGCTTTTGGACAATCTCAACACATACCCCATTTTGGTTGTGGCTGCGTCGAATATTGCCATCGACAATATTGCTGAGAAGTTGCTTCCTAAACATGGAAATTCCATTTTGAGAATTGTCCTGGCAGAGAAAGAGGCAGAGTACAACAGGGAGCATCCACTCTCGTCAATTTGCTTGCATCACAAAGTCTTTGATGGTTTACCTGCTAACCTCAAAGACTTGTTCCGAGAGTTGAGACGGCCAAACTCAAAGATAAGCCCCAACCAATTCAAAAAGCTTATGACATCCCAAATCAGCTATTCCGACAAAATCATTGCTCTGAGTAGAGTCATCTTCACTACTACCGTTGTTGCAGGAGGAAATCAGCTCAAGTCCATTCCGAAGATGCCAGTGGTTATTATGGACGAAGCCACACAATCATCCGAGCCAACCACACTTATTCCTTTGTCCATGAACGGAGTGGAAAAATTTGTTTTCGTCGGTGACCAGCGCCAATTGAGTAGTTTCTCGCAGGTCCCCAACCTTTCGTTGTCGTTGTTTGAGAGAATCCTTCTGAACGGAACTTATAACACTCCGCATATGCTTGATACACAATACCGCATGCATCCGGCCATCAGCAAATTTTCTAGAATCAAGTTCTACGGTGGCTTGCTAAAGGATGGGATCACTGCTGAGGACCGCGTCAAGGAAGGGATCCCTGGGAACCCTCTTTTGTTCTGGGACACGAAGGGCGATGCGCCAGAAGGAACCGTGTTTTCCAGGTTTAGAGAAGACAGCGGCCTTACCTACTGCAATAAGGGCGAAGTGGACTATGTTCAGAAGGTGCTCACTTATTTAATTTACGAAAAGAGCATCCCTAGATCGACAATAGGGGTGATCACGCCTTATAGAGGCCAACGTGATGTTCTTTCTTCGGCTTTGGTCAAGAATGAGCTCGTCAATCCCGAAAAAGATGAGATCCAAATCGAAGTTGACAGAGAAGATTTCTTTAACGAGTCCAAACCCGTTACCATTCACAGTGTGGCAGATATCATGATAGCCTCAGTTGACGCATTTCAAGGAAGAGAAAAGGATTTCATGATCATGTCGTGTGTGAGATCTAACAAACAGTCCAAGATTGGATTCTTGAGCGACGCCAGAAGGATGAATGTTGCACTCACCAGAGCTCGGTATGGAATGATACTTATAGGTGATGTGAATTGCTTGAAAAGCGCTGACGCCTTGTGGAGGGAATACATCACTTCCTTGGAAGAAAGCAATTCGATTTTTTCGGGCACCGATTTTAGCTATTCGTGATCAGCATTCAAACTCGTGTGTATTATTTATTGTAAATCCCTATATCTCTTTTTTCTCCGATGAGATGTGCTTTTTGTTTCTGCGATCTTTGAGTAGTTTTATGACGCCAAAGAACACAATGGAGCAGATTGGACCAAGCAATGGCAGAAACACAGCAAGTTTGTGCTCGTTTGGGAAGTAAGCTTGCTGAACCATTTCCTTTTCGAAAAAGGCTTTGTCAGACTTTCTTACGCTTTTGGCTGCATGGGATGCCGAGCTTGCAAAGTTTTGGTTCTTTATGTCTTCGACTGCAAGGTCATAGAATGAGAGAGACTCCACGACGTTCACTTTAGTAGCCTCTGGAATAGAGATTCCGCTAAAGGAACCAGCCAATTTCATTAATGCAGAGAGATTGTTCAAGGAAATCTTGAGGTTCTTGAAAGCAGCTATTCTTTGGAAGGAGTCCAATCTCAAGGGCGTAGACTTAGGAGTCTTTGGCACACCTAATAATTCGAAGAGTTGAGAGGCAAAGATATCAAGAATTGGCAGGAGGATTTGCTCATCCATCCTCAAGTTAGTGCCCTTGAGGATAGGCAAACTTGGATTGAAGATGTTCACACCACCCCATTGTGGAATCAAAAACGAGTTCGTCTTTGAGTTTTCCACGAGTAAGGGGATATTTTCATAGTTCGATTTCGAGAAGTACACAATGAAATTGATCGACGGTGAGATATCATGGGTGTTCAAGTTCCATTCTCCATAGTTAACGAACGTAGATAATGCGTTTTGGGTGAGGACATACGCAGACAAAGTCTCATTGAATTCGGGTTCATTGTGAAGCTTCGAATAGTACTGTATCTGCGAGCTGACCTTGAACGAGCAGTAGTTTTCGAACACTGCAAAAATTGGCTTCATGGACTCTAGAGCGCTTTCGATATCCCAAGCGACTGGTTTCCCGTCCTCCACGAAAAGGTTGAACACCACGTTGTAAGTAGAAGAGTAAGGGAAGACGGCATCGAAGTTTTTGTCTCCCGCCTTGAGGGCTGACATTATCAGGATCTCCTCTTGAAAGACATGCTCAAGGAGAACTTGAGTGATGTAGTGCTCCAAGTATTTTGAGTCCTCCACTTTGGAGTGGATTGTCAATTTCCTGGAGCCGCTGGCAAGAGAGTGCGAGTAGGGGTCTTCACTGAAACTCTGGTCAGTATCGTCGTTAATGGACACCACGAGGCTCTCGGACGCGTCAGTCGTGAGCTCCTTCGACCTCAAGGAGAGCCTCCACAATCCCCGCATTTGATATCTTTCGGCGAGAGCCTGGTCCACAAGGCCTTGTGCTTTGTTGATGAGCTCTGAGGAGACATTTTCGAAGTAGACAGGCACCTCGAAGTTGACCTGATCCTGGAACTCGGCCAACTTCTGCTGGACCAAGGGAATCGGAAGGTCAGCCTTGTGGATGCTAGTTGTGTAAAGAAACAAGGGAGCGCCGAAGAATATGACAAAAAAAGACACAGCGTAAACAATAAGGTCTCTTGTCCGCTTCGAGCGGGGTGGCTCTTCAGGCGGGGCCATCTTGTGATGTGTCGGTAGACGGTGCGGTAGCTTTTGTAGTGAGTTGTGTGCGACTGAAGCTGCGCGAGTCATGTTGAATGGGGACACGGCACATACATAGTGCACGGCAATGGATGTATGATTCTTGATAGCTGGCTCAGGTGAGTTGATCTTCAGGCGCTGTGGACGTCATTTGTCCAAGTGACGCCGCTACGTCGACAGGTTCCACGGTTCGTATTTGGTCCGGGTGTCACCAGAAGACTGCAAAATATGTTTGGATCGTGTTGCACCGCACATAATTAAAGAGTACTCAGGAGGCAGAGTACAAGTGCCTTCACTTTGCTACTAGACGTTTAATCGATAGAATGTACAACGAGAGATGACACGAGGTCATGTATCTACCGAGTACTGATAAAGCTAGATGCTACGACTCCAGTCACCGAACGGACCGGCCTCACTCACGGGCCCGACTTACCAGACCCACTTGCCCAGCCTCTAACTTGTTATAATCGAACACGAAGAGCCAACAAATCTAAGCCTCGCTGTTTCCCACTTGCAGTGGTTAGGCAGACCTGGCATTTCGTCATCATGCATCGAAAGTCTGCGCGAACCATATTTCCTGAGTAATCTGTTGCCAGACACCAGTCGTGCTCCGGAAGCATCCCATAGCCATTTTCAGAGATGTTCAAAAAACCACCACAGGTCAAGTCGTCGTCGAACATCAAATCCTCAGAGAGAAGACACTTGCTCAGCGAGATTTGCTCCCAGTATGGCATTGACAAAGAGGCTCTCACCAAAGAAGAAGAGTTGCTGCTAGCACCCGCTACGACGAAGCAAGCTACATACCACAGCATTCAAGAACACAAGGGAGTCATATACTTCACTCCAGACGAGCAGCCTATCTGGTTTCGTGTGCGGGACTCGCAGTTGTGCCCCACCATTTATACATTGTGGAGAGCGGCGTACTTGTTGCCCATTGTCTTGACAAATGACCACGTTGTGGAACGCATAGTTGGCAATGCCAACTTGATGTTACCTGGGTGTATTCCCCCGTTGCCAAAAGCCGCAGTGAGAGGCGCTTTGGTGGCTGTGGCCAGCTACCGATCCCCAACTGTGATCAAGGCCATTGGGACTTGCGCTTTGAACCTTTCCCAATTTGATGACGTACAAGGACGGCTGGGCGAGGCTGTGACGATAACTCACCGCATTGATGACGAACTTTTTCACTTGTATCAGGGGGATGTGCAGATTCCAGAGAGTGTTGACACGACAGCTCCATGCCGCAGCGACAACGACGAAAGCGTTGAAGCCGAAACTACACGAAAGGAGGGAGAAGTAATGCAAGCGGAGAGAGATGGCACACACGCGGAGGGAGAGAATACAGCGAGCTGTGCTCTGGACCCAAAAGACCCTGTGAACACCTCGTCTGAGGTAGATGAACTCGCCGAGACGGTGCAAGAATTGGCAGTGGAGGATGTGGATAACTTCTTTATTCGGTCCTTTCTACAGTCCGTGAAGAACTTCAAAATCGAGGTCCCAATCAATGCGTCCACCTTCATGTCCGAGTACATCTTGAAGCAGTTTCCCAAAATGGATCCGAAATACTGCAGTATCAAAAAGTCGTCGTGGAAGAAAAGCGCCAAGTTTTTAAAAGCATTGGAAAAAATGAAGTATGTTGCCTTAAAGGGAAAGGGCGACGATGTTAGCATTGTGGCCTTCACAGTGCCCGAACAGACTATTCGTGACTTCATACCCCATAGAACCATGGACAGCGTTGCTGGTTCGGCCACAACTGCCAGCAAGAAAGACTCGCTGAACAAATTGACGGTGTTGTCGCTCTACAAGCCAGTCAGCAAGCACAAGTTGTTGTTCGGCAAATTGAACCTCGACACGCAAAGTCTTTACACATCTCCCGAGCTCAAAACCGTACTAAACGACTACATCAAAGTTGCAGAACTCGCTGACAAGAAAAATCCCAAGATGGTTAGATCCGACTCATTACTTTTATCTGCAGTGCCGCTGTCAGAGGAGGCCATGACTCGTGAGAAGCTCTTCACGTCATTCTTGAAAGGTTTTACTCCATTCTACACAGTATTGAACCCGGGTGAGGCGTATTCTGCCAAAAGTGTGGTCAAGAAGGGAGAACCGAAAAAGGTTCAAGTGCTCACGCAGACAGTTCTTGGCCGCAAAAAAACCACCACAGTGGTTGATTTTGAGCAGTTCAACATCAGACCGCAAGTTCTTGCCGAGGCATTGAAGGTCAAATGCTCCGGATCCACTGCAATCGGTCCCTGCAAACACAATCCTGCTCTAGTGGAGGTGATGGTGCAAGGACCCCACGGACCCACTATAGTCGAGTACTTGAAAGAGCAGGGAGTCCCCATACTGTTCATCAGCTTCGAAGACAAAAGCAAGCAGAAAAAGAAAAGGTCGTGATAGTGAATGCTTACACCAAGATCTACAATGGGAAATTAGATGTATTAGCACATCAGAAGGATATCTCGATGATCTTCTGAGCATTTCCAGCCGTAATAAACGCTGTTTTGGTATCTGGATTCATTTGAAGTGTTTGAGCTGCAACACCTCCAGGGTACAGATGAGCGTTTCGGCACTGGCTGATATCCAAAAACTTCAACGGTGTATAGGCACTAAGTATGGCATCCACACCTGCTCTGGTGACTCGGACACAGCCCTTGATAATGAGCTTTTCCAATTTGGTTAAGTTGAGAGACAAAGTCACCAATGACGAGTCACTTACGGCGGAGCCGCAAAACGAAAGGTCCAACTCTCTAAGGTTAGGGCATCCGAGACAGAGTACCTCTATGGCTATGTCCAGTAGGGCACAGCAGAAGTTGAGATTGAGAATTTCAAGGTTCGGCGCAGCGTTGGCGAGCGAGATTATTGTCTTGTCAGAAAGAAATGTGCAGTCCTTGAGGGACAATTTCTTCAAGTTCGGAAAGGACTTGTAGGTCCAGTACAGAAAGCCAAGATCAGTAATTGTTGTGCATCGGGTCAAATTCAAGCTCTCGAGTGTATCATTAGCATGGAAAGCAATGTGATACATGATGCTGTCTGTAAGATGTTTGCAGTAGCTCAAGTTGAGAATTTTAAGGTTTCTTGAGCCTGCTTCAAGATTGTAAATGCCTTCTGATCCAGGAAGATGTAGAAGCGAGCTCTCTGCCTTCGACTTCCAACCTATCAAACGCTCAACAACGTTGTCGGTTACTTTTCGGCAATTTGACAAGTTTACTTCCTGCAAGTGCTGACCCACCGATGGAGACGTGAGGTCCATTATGGCCATTGCACTCACTTCCCATAATGAGGCCATCTTGAACACTTGGATCTTTCCCGACATGCCAATTTCGTTCACCATGTAACTGAATCCTTCGTCAGTCACATGAAAGCAGTTGGATATGTTGATTTCCTCTGGACGAGACCCAACGAAGTCTGTGATGTGGACAAGAGCGGCATCTGTGATGCGAGTATTCCATGGAGTTAGATCCAAGACGTTGAAGAGATTGGGTGCAGCGTAAAGGAGTTGTCGCCAGCGACGGCACACCAATCTTAGTCTCATAAGGTCTGCTAGTGAAAGGTATTCGAAGCTTCTAAGTAAGATGGTGGAGGGAACTGAGCCCGAAGGAACCAAAACAGATGAGCGCCTCCTGCCTGCGAGTGAGGACAACTTGATTCTTTTGTTTGCCGGCATGTACTGGAACGAGTTGCTTCGGGATAAATTAGCTTGAAAAAGACCACCCGGCACTGTTGGGTTCATCGGAGGAACGGCAAGGTCCAAAGGACCGCGAGGAAGCTGCATGAGGCTCTCCGACGTGGAGTACCTTTTCCTGTTTCCAAGAACATCGTCATTGGATGAGTTGGTAGTCTTCGCTGTGGATAATGACTGCGCTTGTGACGGAACGGAGTCGTTGCTCGCCCCGGAAACTGGTGACACAGATCTGGATATTGATGCTCTATATTTTTTCACCGAGTCGGTGTCAAAGCCCCAGGAGGCGTTAAACAAGCTGGACTGTTGCGTTTCAGTGGGAGAATTGACAGGTTTCAATACATTGAGATCATTCAACGGTAGTGAGACGCTTTTGTTGGATGCCGAGTTTGTGAAGGATGGGGCGCCTTCGCTCACCTGCGCCTTCTGGAGGGAATACTCATTGTTTAAGTCCTGACGAGCGTTGGCCGTTTGCCTCATCTCGTCGACGATCTTGGGATATTGTAGGCAAACTTGCTCCAATAGATCGGAGCGAATGACAATGAGTTCCACTGACGACACAGATCGGATGGCCGCGCTTCTGGTCATGTTGTTTTTGCCCTGTAAGAGTTTGAGGAACGACATTTCGCCAAAATAGGAGCCATCCTTGAGACGCGCTAGCACGACCTCTCTGTTGTTGACGTAATCCACCACCTCAACTTCGCCGTCCGTGATGAAATAGATGTCCAGGCCTGTGTGGCCCTTCCGTAGAATGTATTCAAAAGGCTTTAGACTGATGGGCTCGACGCCTAGAGCGAGCCTGTGTATGATATTCTGCGGAAGGTTAGAGAAGATGGGCACAGACTTGATGAAAGCTTGAATAGAGACAGTCTGGTCCACGTTGTCAGCCAGCGTGACACTCGTTCGCGAGCTTTGCGTAGCGTGCACTATTTGGGAGAGTGGCAGTGGGCTGGTGGAGCTTGATATGATAGAAGACACAATCGGGCGCAAGGATAGCTCGTGGGCGCCCACGGTGGGAGTCTTGGACACCTTGAGAATCGGGATGTCGGCCCTGTTCTTTTTCTCTTGCATGGCCAAGCGTTCCTGGGCTTCGTCACGAATGCGACGCTCGATGACAGGGTAAGATCGGAGCACACCGTTCAACGAGTCTGCAGTGAGCACGCCCGCCAAGACACGCTGGTTAGCCACAACTGTAGCCGTACGGGGCCGGTTGTATAGTATACCGATTTCGCCAAAGAACGAGCCCGTGTTCAACTCTGCATACACAGACTCTCCATCAGTGGAGGTGACGCTGACGCTGCCTTTGAGGATCCAGAACATGGACAACGCAGGGTCTCCTTCCTTGATGATGTATGCCTGTGGGTGGTACTGGAATAATTTGAGCTTGGAGGCTACTTTGGAGTGGAACAGCTTGGGTGCATCTTTGAAGAGAGGAAACGTCTGGAGGCGGTTCATGAGCGTGGAGGGGATGTTGTTGTTGTCTAAGTGTTCGTCGTCGCTTTCACTCTCCTGGATCTGACTCGTATCTGAGATCGGCGAAGGGGCCGTAGCACGCTGCGGTGTATCGGGCTCCGTTCCGTCCTTGGTGTGGGCAGCTAGCGGCGACGAGCTCGGTGGCTGAAAGCTTCTTAAAGGCAGATTCATACCGGCTGACGACGTTGTATCATTAGATTGTGGATGGCGGAGAAGGTGGGTATGCTTGGGCTGGGATGTTGGGGCAGGTGGACGGAGGAGCAGCCTAGTTTGACGTCTGCGGCTGGCTTCAGATGACGTCTACGGGCTCGGCGTGATGGGAAGTTCGTGCACTCAGCTCTATCGGGAGTACACAGGTGCCGGTGGTGGTGTGCAAGTGGTAAGGCGGCCGGCGTGTAGTCTGGAGATGTCAGTTGAGAATGGAAAACGGTCGCATATTTTGTCGTAACCCTGCACCATGCATGGATAGATTACACATGCACAGGTCCATGATACGAGATACCCGCCACGAGTTGACATGCCAACGGAAACCGTTTGCACTACTAAGCCCCTCCGAACCCGACTCTGAGGGTACGCTCTGCCGCCAGTATAGGTCGTGGTGAAGCTCGGTCTTGGGCAAAACGGCCGCTGCCGCGGGCCATGCTTCGACCTGGGGCATTTCTTGGCACATGGGCTCCACTGCGAACAGAAGTTCGAACCGTCCCCTTGAGCCCACCACAGCGCCCAGTACAACGTCGCTTGCTGCGCATTCGGGCGGTCACTGCCTTCCTGAATAACATGCCACCTATTGGTGACCGCCAGGGGCAGCATAGTTGGTGCAGGACCACGTCGGTGTCGACATTCTCTAAACACAGCCCGCGCCAGACACGGCTAAGCAAGCGCTTGCTCGGTGTGCGCATAAAGAAGGCTCTCTGTCTCTGAGCGGCTTCTTGGGCCGCGGTGGGTTTCACTTACAGCTGTAAGCCCTCCCGTGGTTTTTCACGGGCGCCCGTTACGTTGAGCAGGCTTCTTGCTACGTGCAGCAACGGGGTCTTCCTCGCAGTGACAATAAGCGACGCATGCATTGCTGCAGGAGAATGAAAAGACTCGACATAAGCCACCTTAGTTTCCTGGTGACGTCACGGGTAGTTTTAATCAGGCACCAGCTGGAAGGCGCCATGTTTGCCATGCCTAAATTTCTGAAGCAAGCGAGACGCTCACGCTTGGCGTCACCACCGCAACCTTGGGAGCACCGCAGCTTACTTCTCGAGCACCGCAACCCACTATACCTGTGTGAGCAAAAAAGCAACCCATCTCACCAGCAACCCATCTCACCAGCAACCCACCTCACCAGCAACCCACCTCACCACATGGTCTACGCTACTGCTGCATATGTTATCTACTCTTGAAATGCGCCCGCATCGTTCCGTAATCTCTTCTAGACTTCCTATGTACAGATTAGAGCCTGAAGTCAATGACAGCAGCTGGCCCGTTTGTGCTGCTCAACGTGCACTGCCCGATCAAGTTGGGACTCTTTGTGCCCGGGGGCTGGAGCGCATGCACAGCTTCGGAGGCAGCTTTGATGTTCTTGATTATTTCTTCGTCACTGAAGTCACAACGGCCCACAGGAATGTAGAGCTGATCCCGCTTTTGCTTGAAAGACAACGCGTCGGAGGACTTCTCCAACATGCCGAGAATGTCCTCGCCCACAGTGTTTTTCTTGGACGATGGCATCAAGTTCTTGGTACCTAAGTCACGCGCGATTGGACGGAGGAACGGCACCATCTCTGGTGATGCAAAACACTGTGTGAAGTCTTTGAGTTCCACCTTTCCCTGCTGGATTTCGTCTACCAATTCCTGGCCCCCAAGTTTAAACGTCTTCCCGGATTGCTCAAGCTTCTCTATTTGCGCAGCGTTCTGAGTGAAGATCAATGCATAGTTGCTTCTGACGGACTTGGGAAAAACCACCTCCCCTCTCAAGGGCTTGGAGCCTTTCTCCGGAAGCGTGACGATCTGTAGACTGACTGTGGTTCTGCGAGCTGGCTTTCCAACTTCCGCTGCCCGCATGTACTTCATGGCCGTAGGTATGTCCATGTACAAGGGGTGCTGCTGTGGAGAGGCCCTGTTCTTGGCCTTTTTAATGGCGGCTCTCTTTGCAAGCTTTCTGGGATCTTTCTCAGCATGCTGCTTGGGGGAAGGCCTGAGGACCGCAGCCTGTAGCAGCGTGGCCGAGACCCAAAGCGAACGAGCGGGGCGAAGGGCGACCTGGGCTCTGAAGACAGCGGGGAACATCTCTGGGGTGCACGACGTGATACAGAAATTTTTCGCTCGTGGGTGCGGGCACGTGCACACACGTGACCAAGGGGAGCACAGCACGTGCAGATGTACACGTGATGCAACCACGTGACGCGTCCACGTGCGCGGGGCGCGGCCTTCGTCTCAAAACGCGGGCTGTGATCATCTCAGCGGCAGGAGTGCATGCTTTGTGTGTGGAAAATACAGTAGCCGCGGCAATTTTCTTCTACAATAGGCAACATGTAAGCGGTGTACGTACCTCGGCTTATATACCGCACTGCTTCCTCGGGTTCTGCACTAGAGCGTGGTCCACAACCCAGCGCCAGCCTCACATGCAAGCGCTGCCGACAAAGGCTGTGTTTTCAGACACAAAGAATGGACATGTCTCCCTTTGAACCGTAGCTGCAGACGCACGGCTCCAACGGTTTAATCGGTAGGCGCAGAATGTGTTTTGAGCTTTGGGAACACGGAGAAGAAGGGGAGACGCACCAGGTGTTAAACTTTGACAACGTCCATGCGATCGAGAGTCTAGACCGCAGGGCGGACTCAATGCAACGTGATCGCATAAGCTTAAAATACACCGTCCGAGTCAAAGTTCGAGCAGAGAACAGAGAGAGCCGCACCTGGCTACGGTGCATTCTACGCCTAATTTGGTGGCCGGTCGCTAGCCGATGGTAGGAGCCCAGAGAAAGCTACTTTTTCAGGAAGAGTCGGCATAAGCGTGTGTGCTGGGCGAAAAGCGCAGACTGACCGTAAAGGAGCGCCAGGTATCGGGCAAAGAGCCCAAGCAGACCCGCTGCGGTTGTGTTTCGATGTGGAGCGTGGAGCACAAAGGACCGAATGTCCGGCGTGTTCCATATACTATAAGCTGCTCGACGTAGTCCCCAGGTGTATTGTTCTGCAATAGTCCGATGCGAATGCATGTTAAATCTCCTTCGCATGAGTCAGTATAGGCTTAGCATTCGCCTCCAGTGGCCAGACTTTGCCCACTCTGGGAACCAGCCACACCAGCAAGCTCGTGTGGAGCAGGCTTGAAAGCCTGAAACCAGCTTCCCCACCTCCTGTTCAGGCAAGTCGGGCCCTAGGGAAAGTGCAGGGCGTTTCTGCAGTTCCCAGTGAGCCAGAGAGCCATGCGAGTAAATCTGGAGCTGCGCGTTTACGCGTCTGGCTTATTCATTACTACAGCACGCCCCGGCCGCACTAGACCTGCCGCTGGCGCAAGCGCAGTCTCGGGTTCCCTACTACGGACAATGCGTCGGAAATCTTTATAATGTGGTGGATCCGTAGCCTTCGCAATTTCGGACCCCGTGCTCTTGAAACTTGTTTCCACCGTTGCTCTATTCCGTGTTCCCTTTCGCGCCTGCAACTGTGACAGAAGCCGCTGCGCCTGAAGTGATATCGTCTCTCGCGTGTCTGCCAAATAGCCATCTCCACATTCTCGCCTGTCTTCGCTGGTGCTAGGTGCACACCGTCACCGCCCTGACATATTCCCACTTTGAGCTCCTGATTAACCTTCTTCTAGTGTCTGTTTTTTGCTGTTCTAACATTATCCAGCGTTTTTGGTATTGCCTCTGAAAACAGAAAAGCGGGGTAGCACAGCTTTTTAGTCTACGTCATCTCCTATTGCTTTTTGCTGATCCTATCGCTAAACCAAGGCTACTGCCAGTTCCTGTGGGCTCGTCCTAGCCTGTCCTGCTCATTCAATTTACCATGAGCCATCCCAACCCAAGAGCGTTTTCCGTCGCTGAGCCCTCTGCCCACGAGCTTGCGGTGCTCCTGAAACTGCCCACGCGTGTGGTTGATGTCCACGGGGTATCGGCAGAAGTGCCCGTCTCTCTTGCCGCCTGCTTCGACTATATATTGAACGACGGCATCGTGGAGGGCATTTTCCGAGTCAGTGGGTCAGTCCGCAAAATAAAGCAGGTCAAAGGGGACTACTCGAACCTCGATAGCTGGCTTGAAAGTCTCGAGAATAAGCCCTTGCCTCGTGACGTGTCGGGCGTTTTGAAGAGGTACACTAGAGACTACTTCCACGCCATTGGCGGCTTATTCACGCCATCTGTCTTGGCCTCGTTGCATAAATTGTACATGGCTCATGTGCTGACCCTGGCTTCCTCAAAGGTGAAAAGGTCGACCTCCTTCAGCTCGGACCTACCTGCAGTGTCCGAAACGGAAGTGGACCGTGCGCCCGTGTCGCAACCCTCTGAGTTGATCAGCTCCACCAGTGAGCTTCTAGCGACGAAGAACCCGTCCCACAAGAATGCCTTGTTCCTATACTATCTCCAAAGGCTCTCCATGTTGGTCGCACACGAAGAGACAACGAAAATGACCAGCGCCAACTTCTCTATTTTGTTTCAGCAACACATCTTCGAGACATCCAACCTCTCGGAGCTCTCTGCCTACCAAGGCTTGCTACTGTTTTTGATCGACAATGCCGACACTTTGGCTGCCAAATACGCCAGCGACCACGAGCTCTACGGCCTCGTTGAGGAGTCCGAGAACGAACTTGACTCCGATTCCGCAGAGTCTGCTGCATCCCCTCTCTCGTCCCCGTTGACTGAGTGTTTCTCCAATAACCAGGCGACCGTCGAATCCCGGCGCAAATCCTCCATCTCGAACAGACTCAGCTCGCTCTGGGAGAGCTACAACATGCCCGCCCGGAGCTCCAAGCGATTTTCCCTATTTTCCAGAAGTTCGGAAAAGTTGCCTGCAGACAACCGTCCGGTCTCTCCACACGAGCCTATGCCTTCCTACGAGGAATTGGTAAGCAGAGCGTTGCCCACTAGTTCCGAGCACGTGATCACCAAGAGCTCCAACTTGGACGAGTACGGCCCCTTTTTGAACCCGTTCTCGCATAGCCCGTCCGCCAAATTGGCTTCGAGTCCTTCGCTACAGAGCATACTGGAAGATGGCCCGGTGTTGCGCTCGCCTGCCTCTAAACTTCTGATACCCACCGACAACTACTTTGGAAATGTTTCTGGCCTGCTAATCTCAGCAGAAGCCAAAGCACCGGCCTCCAGCTCATCTGTTCAGCCAAATGGCAACGCCAGTCTGTCGTCTGTGGCAGTATCCGATGCGAACATATCGCCTACCATGGCGGCAGTCTCTCCACTTACGCCGCCTGCAAGCAGCCCGATCCTACCGCAAAATGCCAAGACCATCGACGATCCTGAGGTGTCTTCCGAAAAGAACAAGGCACAAGAGGCCAAACCTTCCTTTGGGCGAAGACTATCTATGAAGATCAGAAAGAGAATGAACAGCTGAGTTCAGGTGCTGTATCTCAGCAAAACAAAAGATGAAGGGTTGCTTCTCGCTTTTATAGGTTTATGGGTAACATGTATGGTATAGGCATCGCGCACTGTAGTTATGGAATCGCGTCTGGTACAATGTAGAGCTTTGCGCTGATGAATCTACAGTAGTTCAGAATCCAAACTCAAAATCCAACTCAGAATCCAACTCAGAATCCAAATTCCGGATCTAAACTCAAAATCCAAACTCATAAACTTTCTATTGACAAACTTGACAAAACAACAATACCACTGACCAAGGGTTCGAGGTGTCACTATCCACAACTCCCCAGACGTTTGCCCATCATGTCTGAGCAATTGAAAGTGCTAGCAGGCAACAAAGTCATTGGCTTTCCCGATGGCAATATCCTTAGCTGGTGTCCCCAAATGGACCTCCTTGCATTATCCATGAACCTCACATCCATCTGGGTGTTTCGGTCCGACGGCGAGAGAATTTACTCCATAAACAACCGCTCCAAAATATTGCACCTTCAATGGAGTCACAGTGGCAAGTTTTTCGTGGTTTCTGGCACCGATAACATGATCAAAGTTTATGACTCCAACACCGGCAAGCTTGTCAACAACTTCTCCACCAACGCTGACATGGAAATCACGCTAGTGAGCTGGGAGGCTATCGACATAAAAAAGTCTGTGAAGCAGGGCAAGGATGTGGCTCCTTTTCAGGACTTGTTCGAAGTGGAGATCCTAAACAACATGCCCAAACTAGCCAATGAGATAACCTCACTCGAAGTATCGGAGATTTCAGACCCTTCCAATGCTCCCGAGAAGTCGATTTCTGTGACCAACACCAACGAAGACAAATCCTCGATGGACTACCTCTTTGTCGTCAATGCCAACTCACGAGTCTCCTTCACCTTCGATAACTTATTCACGGTCTCGAATATCAAACTACCCAACGAGTATTCGGTTTTGCATCATCTTATGGCCCACGACTTGTTTTCTCAGTTCTTATTGGTCAAGGACTCCAGCTCGAACTTGTACTTGCAAGAATTGACTATCAACGTGGCGCAGCTGGCTCAAAGAAAAAACCTCTTTGACTGCATTGGCTGGGCTTCTAAGCTCATTTCCATGATGAATCATATCACGGAGCAGCTCGAGGCTGTGAAAATCGAGGCCAAAACATTCGTCAGTCTTTTTGACAGATACTTGTCAAACTACAAAGACGCTTTGTATGAAGATGTGGAGCTTACAACCAACTTTCCAACTGCAGAAATGGTGGAGGAAGATATGTTCGATGACTTGAGCGGGATGCTACTATGCGGCTTAATCAAGGCCAAAATGAAAGACTTCTGGCTCAATCAATTTGGGGAAAGAGGCCTTGTCAAATTGTCTACCGCCGGAAACTCTTGCTATGATAACATTCGAAAGACCATCTTCACTCAGATTATCTTGGCCTCAGAGAAGGTTATCATCCTCTTGAGCTACTTAGAGAGTTCTGCCACGGCAGAGTCATATCTTCGAAGGGATATGTATGGCATTGACTTAGAAGTGGTTAGCCAAGCCTTGGAAAAGGCACAGACCGTCATCAAAGAGCTATATGCCTTTATTTGGGAGTTGAACAAGGAGCATAACTCCTTCAATGTGTTTTTGAACTGGGCTAAAGTTGAGATAATATCCAAGCTTTCCTCCGAGGATACTGACTCCGAGGAATTTTTCAAAGAGAACCCTAACCTAAACTTTCGGGCAACAGACGTGATGGAGTATATTGACAAGTACTTACTCGACTCTGTTCTCTGGCACTTTCTAGATGCCGAACAGAGCGATACCGAGGTTCTCACTAGCAAGGATACCAGGTCGCTTAAAGGCAAGCAGAACATAGCGGCATTGCAAGCAGACATCAAGGCAGTGACCAATGGAATTGAGCAATATTTGGCCAATAATGTTTCGTTCAAGGAACCTGCATCTTTGGGTATCCATTGCAAAGATAAGAAAACAGATATCGAGCTCTTTTCTTCGGGAACTTTAATTGCTGCGGCCTCGGACGCGACATTGGCGGTGGTTGAGTTCCAGAACGAGTCACAGAGAAGAACAGAGATCCAGTTTCCGGATTCGATCATCGCACATAAAATCATCTGCAACGACAAGGTGTTGGTTTTGCACAAAGTCACAGACGGTGAGTACTTCATGGACTTGATGAAGTTTGATTTCACTGAAGCATCGGTATCTTCGGATACACTACACAAAATAAAGTCACTAAAGTTTGCTCCTGATACGTTCGTGAAGGTTCCCAGGTACATGACCCTCAATAGCATCAAAAACGATTCCCATGTAATCGGCTTAGTGATGGACGAGTCCAAAAAGCAATACGTGGTATTCGAACTATGATTACTTATAGAAATTTCTCCTGGAGGACATCTCATAATTTCCCATGGAGTTAATGAAGAACTGGTTTTCGACGTATTGCCTGTAGTAGAACTTGATGTTTCGTTCGTTAGGCACCAAGGTCTTGTGTTGAACGTGTTTTTTGACCAAAGGAGAGACTTGACGATCTTCACGGGACTTCTGCCTGACGCTGGAACGGTAGAAGGTGGGGTTGACACCTTCATCAGACTCTATGAAATGAATGAGGTGCCGTAGATCTGCTTCATGAATCGGTTTGAAGTCCTTTAGAAGTGTTTTAGCGTAATTGATATTTCGTTTGAGTTTAGACTCTCGGATTGTCACACTCTCCGGAAGACCATAGCGATTCGGCTCATACAAGACTTCCATGGGCTGGATTTTGAGCCCCAGCAACCTGGAGCCATTCCGTGAGATGAACCCGTGAAACGTAGCATACTTGTCTTTGAGCTCCTCGAGTCTTTGCAGTCGCACAGAGGTTGTACCTGGGAGAGGCGTAATCACGTTTTCAGGCTCGTCCATGTTGAGCTCGTGCATTAGAGAGAAGCCGCCTGTGGGCTGCAGCAACTCCAACTGCTTGTGGTATAGCGCCACGGAGTCTCTGTCTCCAAACTCGTCTATGAGGTGCACCTGTGGCCACACCCTCTTGAACGCGCTGTACTTGGTGTGCTGAAACTCTGCTACCCATGGCTCTGCGTGGCCTTCAGACTTGTACACTAGATCCAACAACTGTCGAAAAGACTTGTACTTTCTCTGGAGGATGTCGTCCATGACGGCGATGCACTTGTCATAAGTTTTCCGGTCTACCACCGAGTATGTGGGTGCAACTCTGGCGGAGAGGAACTGGCCTCGGACATTGGTTCGAAGCCGCTCTAGACTTTTCTTATCTAGAGGCAAGCGGATGATCTTGCGGAAGAGTGTACGGTAGTACTTTGCCGACATTGTCTATGACCAGATCCGAGCAAGAACACCTGCAATAGTGTGGGATCGAGAAGACTATGTATCCAGGCGTATAGTGGTGGGGTACTACGAGATATCAAACGCGCATCAGTAGTCTGGCAGGAACTCGCTCATACGTACGCGAAATCGAACAACCAAGTACAACTACACAAAGCCACCCTAGACCATGGCATTGGCTGAGAGCGTGCTACGCAAAATCAACAAGTTGGGGCTCTTGCCAAAGATCGTCCAGAAGCTCCCTGTGCTCTCTGCGGTGTTGGCTTTGGCCAGCATAGCGTGGCTTCTAAACCTCCCCGTGGATGGTCAATACAGACACACGTACATTTCCGAAAACGCATTGATGCCCGGCCAGGTGACTTCGTACTTCCGTGAGAGTGAGTGGAACTACGTGAGGGGCTTCCGTTCCGAGGCTAGCACGTGGGACTTCGAGCAGGTGTCCCAGTCGAACCCAGAGCTCGAAAACTGGCTACAGGATATGGAGATGACGGTGTCCCACTACGAAGACTCAAAAAACAACGTGTCCACCATGTACTCATTGATGCATGCACCTCGAGGCGATGACACGGAGTCCTTGGTCTTGGTGGTGCCGTACTTCACGTCGGACGGGAAGCGCAACGTGGGGGGATTTTCCTTGGCGCCTGCCTTGGCCAGGTACTTTGCCCGCATGTCTATCTGGTCCAAGAACATCATCATGGTGTTTCCACGCGACTCGCATTCGGTGCTCCGCTCCTGGGTCGAGGCGTACCATACCACGTTGGATGTGACCGCGGGCTCCATTGAAGCTGCCATCACCATGGAGTACGCCTCGGACATCGACAACTTCAACCACATGGAAATATTCTACGAGGGCCTCAATGGCCAGTTGCCCAACCTCGACCTCATCAACACCGCAACCACGGTGGCCCGGAATGAGGGCATCAAAATCGGAATCCAAGATACCTCCAGAAACGACCTCGACAGAAACGATTACTGGTCGCGCTTGCGCATCTTGGCCCATGGCATCTTTCGCTTGGCCTTTTCGGAGGCAAACCAGAAACCCTACGGCTGCGAAGCGTTTTCTGGCTGGCAGATTCAAGCCATGACCTTGAAAGCTGTGGGCGAAGGTGGCCCCGATATTACCCAGTTTGGCAGGGTGGTGGACTCGACTTTCCGGTCCGTCAACAATTTGCTCGAAAAGTTCCACCAGTCGTTCTTCTTCTACCTCTTGCTCTCCCCATACCATTTTGTGTCCATTGGAACGTACTTGCCTTCAGCTGTCATTGTTGCTGCTGCTTTCTTTGTCAGCTCGCTCTACTCGCTTGCTTCTGGAGTCTCAACAACAGACTTCATTTACAACATCAAAAACATTCTTCTTTTCTTTACTTGCATTGAAACCTTGTCATTAACTGGGGCTCTTTTTTTGCAGAACATTGCTGTGGGGTCTTCTGCTCAAGATATCAAAACTTGGGCAATTGTGCTTGCGTTGATAACTATTCAAACGGTATCTTCCATTGGAACGTTTTTTAGAGGCACCTTACCGGTTTCCTTTTCATCACCATTGTCTCATATGCTCTTGTCGTTTGCCCTCTACTTTATCGCGATGCTCATCATCAGTCTTTTGATTGTGCATTTCTCGTTGGCTTTATTTATCGGCATATTTGCTTTCCCTTTGACGTTGATACAGTCACTATTAAATCAAGTGCAACAGGGATGTCTTTCCAAAGCAAAAGCAAATTTGAAAATCTCTTTGTATCTCTTTGTTTCATGCCCCTTTACAGTTATTCTCGGCTTGGGCTACATTCTTGACGGAGGGAAGATCCCTGGAGCTCTATCATTGGTCAACAGCTTGCTCAAGTCCTGGAACGAGATGCAAAGCTGGACGTGGTTCGTGATTGCTTTGGGCTGGTTTCCTGCCTGGTTTACGGTTGCAACCAGTTGCGCTTTTGGGAACTTCACTACAGGTACGAAGTCAAAACAAGAGTGATTTTATGTGCTAGACGGTTCAAATAAACAATTGTTTGGTGTAAGCGTTCGACGTATTTTTACACTCTATACTTGCTAACAAAAGACTGGTGGAATTTCCTCCATCTTTCAATCCACTCGGATCCAGGTGCAAGAAATGTGGTTCTTAGGTGGTAAGTGCCCGGAACTTGCCCGAATCCACTACCTGGCACCGAGCAAATTCCAGTTTCTTCTAACAATTTCTCGCAGTATAGTTCATCCACTTCAGACCCACTTGACTCGCTCTCTTCAAACAATTTGGGGTACGTGTTTGGGGTGAATTCCAACTTAGGGAAAAGGTACATTGCGCCCTGAGGTTTATTGCATGAAATGTCAGTCATCTTGGAGAAGGCTTCGAATAATAATTTGGAGCGTTCCTCTAAAGAGTCGTGGATCTTCTGTGTTTCAGCGCTGTAAGTCTCATAGGAAGGAGAACCCGGTTTTGGCGGGTTAATCATTAGTTCCACTAAGGCTTGGCCAGTGACGACAGAGCAAAGGTTGATACTAGCCAATTTGAAGATGACATCATGGACTTCTTTAGAAAAGCCCACAAGTTCCATGTATCCGCCTCGCTGTCCACATTCACCACTTACACCTTTCGAGGTGGAGTGCAAAGAAGCGAGCTGAACGTTCTCGTAAGCCTTCACGTTCTCCTCAAGCATCGTACCCAAAACTCTCTTGGTGGAGACAAAATCACCCTCAAAAACATTCTCTTGGTACACTTCGTCGGCGATGATCACCAAACCTTCAGTGGCGGCAATCTTGATAATCTCTCTGAGATCCTGCTCACGAAGAATCGACCCCGTGGGATTACCAGGGTTGATCAACACCAAGCATCTGGGCTTGATTCCCTTCTCCTTGCTCTGCGTGATCAAAGAGCGAATTTGGTCGGGGTCAATTGACCAGTCGTTGGCCTCGTCTAAGTAGTACCCGATTGGGACCGAGTTGTTCAACGCAATAGATGCAGTGTAGAGAGGGTACTGCGGTATGGGGATCAAAAAGCCGGTGTTGTCGCCCTGTGACAAGATTTGAATCAAGTACGACACAGCAGCAGAGGCACCCGAGGTCAAAAAGATATTGTTAGGTGAGGCGGGGTAATTGTCACGATTGGTGATGAATCGTGCAATAGATTCACGCACAGTGATGTCACCCTGTGAGTGGGAGTAGGCGCCAACGGACTTGGCGCTTCCCAAAAGTGATGCTGCCCTCTCAATGACGTCGGAGGGAAAGAAGGAGTGTCTGGTCTGTGGGTCCAAAGCGTCCAACTTGTCAATGAGTTCCGGGTACTGCATCAACGCCAACGTTTGTCTGTACCAAGACAACGGCTTCTGATCTAGCTGCTGTGGGTTGCCGATGTTGACGCTGATGATCTCGTCGAATTTGTCGATCTTGTTCTCGGCAAGCTCCAACCTCAATTCGTCGGCCCGGATGGGGATTTTTCCTCGGACAGCATATTTGGCTTCCAAGGTGGACTTGTTTAATTCATTGACCGACAATCTGGGAGCGACATCGCTGAGACATCTGGTTAGATGGCGTCGGGAAACACCGGTGAACATGGTAGCGGATCTCATTTCTCGGTGGTGGAGTGGGGTTTAAATGTTCTCCACTGCCTCTCCATTGTGGGATGCAGATAAACCCGTTTCCTGCACCGCGGGTGGAGGCAGATACGGGCAGATAAGACCGCCAAAGGGCAACAGAGTGCATTCGGCAGCCGAACGTTTGTGCATTTTCAGACTGGAGGTGAGGCCGGGCTGTTGTCACTGAAGAGAAATCTAGGTTGCAGTCAGGTTGTGGCACCAGTTTCAACTGGCATCTCCACAGCTACAGTGCGTACTAGGTAGGTCTGAGTCAAAGTCGCAGAGATGGTGATCGGCTTACAGGAATTGTGGGCGGCATTCGAGCAGGTGCTGATAGAGATCTTTAGGGTGTTTCATTTCTAGAATGGAAGACCGTGGGAGTTGTGGCTCGGACTTAAAAGTCCGGGGCATATGCCGCGTATCATGCCGGCGGAGAAGTGACGCATTAAGAGTACATGCTGCGAGACAGCTGCGAGAAATAGAGCCTAGAGACAGAGCCTAGAGACAGAGCCTAGAGACATAAAGCTTGGCGAGATCATACAGCCTGAGGTAACATGATGCAAAATGTACAAACTGTTCGGAGAATCTAGAATAATGTCAGCCCCATTGTCGCATTGAGTAGTACAGGCCTTCTTCAACTGGTGCCGAAATACAAAGATTCGATGAATCGGTTCCGGAACACCCAGTCTGTATCCTTGAAGCCCTCCGGGTTGTTGACACTATCGATGTGCTCGATATTACTCAACTTACCCACAACGACCGTCACTTCTGGGAACACGTTCAAAATCCTCTTGACCGCGATTTCCGTCAGCAAGTAGCAGATCAAGACAATGTCAGTTTGGCTGATTTTGTGGTCCAACAACACCTGGATAGCCATGATGGCAGCACACCCACTGATCACCTGTGCATCGAGTAGAAAGTACGTAGAGTTTGAACTTTCCTTGGGCAAGGATTCCATGTGTAGTTGTGGCTCCCCGGTCTTCGAGTCGCTCTGGATCAAAAGCTTCCCGATGGGAATAGCTGGGAAAGTCTTTTTTATCAGATTCATGAAGCAGTCGCCTGAACGGATGATGCTGACTGCGGTGATATCTTTGGTCTGCACAAGACCTTGGTATTTGTTGTTGTAGTGGCACGTAATGGTCTTAGGAGTGTATTCTCTCACCGTCTCCAAAGCAGTTTCGATGAGGAGATTTGCGATTCTGTCAAAGTAAAAGATGAAGTCGGACCTTTCGGTTTCTACGTTGAAGAGAATTGCATGGATTCCTGCCGTGTGGTTGTTGGTGGGCAAAATGTGGAGGTTGGAGAGCCTGCCCACGTCAAGATTGAAACCCAGGCCCAAATGCTTGAGGCGTTGAAGATGCATGGTGCTCTTTATGGCTAGCTGTTTTTTTATATGCTTGATCATCAAGTCTATGGCAATGGTGTTGTCAAGGCCTCGCGGAATCACCAAGTCCGCATTTCGCATGGTGGGAAGCACAGAGGTCGTTGCATTAGGCTTGACGAATTTCTCCCATTGCTGAAGACACCCTTCTAAATCTCTTCCCCGGTACAAAATGTCCCGAGTGAGTCTTCTGGCCAAGCAAATGTCAAGATCGGTATCAACGAACACCTTGATGTCCATCAAGTCTAGTAGTCGCTGATCGTACAATGCGTAGATACCCTCGACGATGATCACGTTTGCACCGTATATTGTAATGGTCTTGCCCAGGCGGTTGTGCTTGCTGAAAGAGTACACTGGGATCTCTGTCTTCTTGCCTTTCTTTAGAGAAGTGATTTTCTCCACCACAAGATCCATGTCAATGGCCTTTGGCGTGTCGAAATCGAAATTGCACGCAAACGCCTGCTTGGATTCCTCTGCTGAGAGGGGCCTGTAAAAGTTGTCAAACAGCAAAAGAACTGTCCAGGGCTGGTTCAACTCCTGGATGATTTTCTGCGATATGGACGTCTTTCCTGACCCCGAAAACCCCGCTACCCCAATGATGTAGGGCTCGGTCCAGGGCGGGATGTACTTTTGGTTGGAAGACGTGTTTGACAAGCTTTCTTTGCTGTCATTAGTGACTGGGCTTTGGCTGCCCTCACGGGACACAGACACCGAAGGGAAGAAGGACGAGTTCTGTCCTTCATCTGGTGCTATTCTAGAGGACGACCTGGTAACCAATGACGCCACACTGAGCGATTTGAATTTTGGAACCGGTTCAGTCTCCATTTCGGACAGTAAAAGAGAGGAGCCAACTTCAGTGCTGCCCTTCTGCATCTGCTCACGGCTGATGTACGGGTGCGAGCCCCGGGGTTGAGATGCATAGCGCGGCCTGATGCCTAGGTAGACTAGTGTGTGCACGACATGAGCCAGATTACAGGGAAGGGATACAGGCGAAGGAGGCCCTCTGAACTAGAGCATCCTGATGATGACAGCGAGCCACACGTGGTGCCGGTCACTGTTTCCGCTACCCGGAGCGCTGCACCCACCACCGCCATAGAAACGGGCCAACCGCTGCAGAACCAGCAATCCCCAAGGTCGGGGCCCGAGTCTCAAACTTCACACGAGGCATTCATGCGGCGAAAGTTTGAAGCCCAAGTCAAGCAATTGCGGAGAAGCGTGCAGCAATTGGAGTCTTCTAGCGCCCTCACGCCCAAAGAGGCACACGAACTCAAGGAAAAAAAACAACTTCTAGAGGAGATCTCCACGCTGAAGGAGGACACTGGATACGCCCTTCCTGCCGAGTACCGTACTTCAGATGGAGGAATTGACCGACAAAGGAAGAGAGAGCTACTAAAAGCTGTTGAACCCGTCGATGAAGACCCAAATCAGAAGCGGGCCAAGTTCTCCAGCGACTGGGAGAAGGCCCAACTCAAAAAGGCCCAAGAAATCGTTTCTGCGAACCCAGATGAAATCAACGTTCCAGGGCAGCCGCATTACGATTATGTCTTCGACGAGTCTCAATTTGTGGACTATGAGGAGGAGGATGAAATATCCGGGACTGATGGCGAGACGGCCGGGGATGCAAGCAAGCTCAGCGACATTCAAGCTGTGAGAAAGTCTCTTCCAGCTTTCAAGTACAGGCAAAAGTTCTTGGAGACCATGCAGAACAACCAAGTTGTCATAGTTGTGGGAGAGACTGGATCCGGAAAAACCACCCAGATCCCACAATACCTTTACGAGGAGGGATACACCAATGCACGTGCACCAGGTGGCCAAATCATGAAAATCGGATGCACCCAACCGCGGCGTGTTGCTGCCACATCGGTGGCTCGCAGAGTTGCAGATGAAGTCGGCTGCAAAATCGGCTCTCAGGTCGGCTACAGCATCCGATTCGAAGACCAGACTTCCAATAGTACCGCGATAAAGTACTTGACAGACGGAATGTTACTCCGTGAGTTTTTGACCGACCCCACCCTTTCCACATACAGCGTTTTGATGATTGATGAGGCTCACGAGCGTACAGTGTCCACGGAAATTATTCTCACATTGCTAAAAGACATTATCAAGGAAAGAAAAGAACTCAAGTTGATTGTGGCCTCTGCCACAATTAACGCAAGCAAATTCTCGGACTACTTTGACAAGGCGCCTGTGTTTAATATTCCAGGTCGCCGGTTTCCCGTTGACGTTTGCTATACAAAGCAACCAGAGGCCAATTACATACAGGCGGCGGTCACCACCATATTTCAAATCCACACCAAGCAAGAAGGGCCCGGTGACATTTTAGTGTTTCTCACTGGGCAAGAAGAAATTGAGACTATGGACGAAATCTTGAGGGACGCTTGCGACAAGCTAGGGGATCTGATCAAGAAGTTGATTGTGGCCCCTATATATGCCAATCTCCCGCCCAGCATGCAAGCCCGAATCTTCGAGCCTACCCCGCCTGACTCGCGCAAAGTCGTCTTGGCTACCAACATCGCAGAAACCTCCATCACCATCGATGGTATCAAGTACGTCATCGATTCTGGCTATGTTAAAGAAAACGTCTTCAATGCAAGCACGGGCATGGAGAGCTTAGTGGTGGTACCATGCTCTCGAGCCTCGGCAGATCAAAGAGCTGGAAGAGCGGGGAGAGTCGGTCCCGGGAAGTGCTACAGGCTCTTCACGAAATGGTCCTACGCAAATGAACTTCAAGCAAACCCCACCCCTGAAATTCTCAGGGTCAATCTTAGCTCTGTCGTTCTTTTGTTGCTCTCCATGGGTGTTAACGATCTAGTAAATTTCGACTTTATGGATCCTCCCAGCAAACAGACTCTTATCAAATCGCTAGAACTTCTTTACGCTTTGGGTGCTCTAAATTCCAAGGGACAGCTCACGGACATTGGTAAAAAGATGGCTCTGTTTCCAATGGACCCGATGTTTTGCAAAGCATTGCTAACCAGCGCAGAGTACTCCGTCACATCGGATGTGCTTTCGATCCTAGCTATGTTGTCGGAGTCATCCAGCTTGTTCTACCGGCCCAAAGACAAGCGTGAGCAGGCTGATAAGAAAAAAGAGTTATTCATGCATGCATCTGGCGACCAACTCACGCTATTGAACATCTGGAAGCAATGGAGTGAGTCAGGGTATTCGAATCTTTGGTGCGAGGACAACTTCCTACAGTACAGAACACTCAAGAGAGCGAAGGAGATCAAGAAGCAGTTGGAGCTGCTATGCACCAAAATAGGAATCGACGTCAAGCCTGCTGGGCACGGTGAGGACGACCTCGAAAAGGTCCAGAAAGCACTCTTGAGCGGGTTCTTTCCTAATTTGGCGCGAATATCCAAGATGGGGTCGAACTACGTATTGCTCAAAAGGAACCAGCCGGTTCATATCCACCCATCGTCTGCCTTGTTCAAAACCAAACCGCCCCCCAGATTACTCTTGTATCATGAGTTGGTCTTGACCAGCAAAGAGTACATGAGGAATTGCATCATTATAGAAGAAAAATGGGTGAACGAAGCAGCTCCCCATTACTACCGAGACGAGGAGTTGAAGCTTGCCAAAAGTTAGGGACTATTTGAAGGCGACTGAAACTGTGCTCAAAATACTCGAAGTATACTGCAGTATTAAATAGTTCGCAAAATATAGCTTGGCATTGAGGTTAGAGTTGTTTTCCTTCACGCAGACGAGGCCCACGCGTTAGTCTCGATCCCCGTACGCGGCTTTCTCTACGTGTTTCGCATCACGTCTCGCTGTTCACTTTCGGGTGTTAGCGTTTCCACTAAGAAAATATTCAATTGGCTGTCGAATTGGCCTCTTTCTGTCCCATCAGTACTCATATGTTCCACTCCCTGGCTTCCAAGGAGGTTGCAAAGGCTCCGATGCTAGCCAACCAATCCAGCAAAAGCAGAAATCAGTTGAGTCCGGAAAGCATCAAGTCTATAGAAAAGGTTAATCCGTTGCTTCCATTTGCCTTCACGTCCAATTCTATGAGCCAAGAAAATAGCCTAAACACGGAGCCCCGTGAGAGACATGTCATTGATGAAAATGCTGCCAGCATATACCACACACGGGTCACGAGAGCTAACCCTACGAGAAGAGGCCCCCTGCTCGCCACAGTTCCCTCTATCAAGAGAAAAATGGGAGAGAGTTTCACGGAAAAGGACGACATCAAAAGAAGAGACTATGAGGAATTCTTTGCGGGCCCTTCGGCGCAGCTAGAGCAGTCTACGCAAGCAAACACGCTGTATTCGTCAAAGGATATGCCAATGTCGCTGAATCCCTCCAGTGATCTCACCGAGCCAACAAACCCCGACTTGCAAGACACGCCTCAAAGAGAGGACCGTGCGCCTTGTGCCCTACCAAGCAGTCCCCCTGTTCTACCTCAACACTCAGAGGTGGATACCACTATGGATGACTACACTGTGCCGGACTCGCCTGTGCAACACAGCTTGCTTCATACACTGGTGACTTCGCCCATCAGACGAGCACGGTTTCATCACATCAGCTCCGAACCTGATTTTGGTGTTGATCAATTTAATCGCTACAAATTCTCGAGCTACCACCAGCTCTCGTCTACAGACGCAGAGCAACCTGAAGAATGTTCCCCATCCAGCCTCAGGTTGATGCGAGCTAAGGAAATCATATTGCAATGCTTTGAGGACATTTCTCCGTCCGTTGTATTAGAGGGTATGCAGTTGACTGATATTCCTGATGAGATCAAAGACTTAAATGAGTTGGTGATCTTTGACTGCGACCGTCCGACTCAAGTATCTCGTCAGTTGTACCTCACGAACAACAAACTCAAAGTGGTCAATCCATCGTTGTTTTCTTTTGAAAAGCTCAATGTGTTGAGTTTACGCCAAAATGAAATTCGCTTCTTGCCAAGCCTAATAAGCAATCTTACCAATTTGACTGACCTAAACGTTAGCATCAACAAGTTGCGGTACTTGCCTCCTCAAATCCTTAATTTACCATCATTGACGACTTTTCGTGCCGGGCCGAACCCGTTCATACCTATAAGTGCGGACGCCTTCAAAATATCACCCACGGACGAACGATACAAGCATGGATTGCGCCACATTTCGCCTATTAGGTACTTACGGAGAAAGGGCTTGCTCAAATCTCTCAAAAGTATCTGCCTCGACGAAATTGCGAGGTATGATGTGACGTATAGAGAGACGAAAGTTTGGAAGAGCAGCACGCCAATACTATTCCATCAGCTAATTGCACTAGCTATTTCAAAAGGCAAGTTCAAGGACACTTGCAACGAATGTAACTTCATAGTGGTTGAGCCATATGCCGAGGTGCTTGAATGGTGGGATATTCTACAAAACGTGGACATTCCTATCAAGCGGAAGTTCTGCAGTGGCCTTTGTGTCAACAAATACCATCACCTGGAGGCTTTGGGGAAGTGAGCTCGTTGATCGCCTCCGAGTACTAGTCCAGTCTAAGCATCGTCATTGAAACGAGAACTCAACATTTTACAGAGAAGTCTTGGCATTTGACTCAACGTAATTGGCTGGAAAAAGCCCTTTTTTTCCTTTAAACTGGCCAATCCACCATTCGCCTTTGCGATCAACTATTTGGATCAAGTCACCCTTTGTGAATTCCAAGTCGTTCTTGTCACCCGAAGAGAAATTAAACAAGGCTCTGCAATACTCAACGCGTTTGTGAGACTGGGCGATTGTCGGTTTAGTGAGCTCTTGAATTTTCGGACTAGTATCTTCGGCATTGGCGATTCCTGTCACCTCACAGCGTGGGGTAATGAGCTGTTCAGTGTTGAACACCGACTTGAATATCGGAAACTTCTGCGACGCCTCCTTGTATTGATCTATCATGAGATTGGCAAACTCAGGCTCAAATATGATTTTCTGTGCATCGAAATGCGGCATAATTGATTGAAGATTCAACTTGTATTGATAAACCACCGTCAATTGGGTGTAAAAAGAGAAATACACTAATGGCTCAGTGTAATTGCGGACAAGAATAAAGTAAGTGGGAAGTTCTAATTTCAAGATCGAGTTTAAACTGTCGAACTCACGTTTTAGCGAGCGCATCTTTAGCTCGAGCTGATTGTATCGCTGGAGTTCCTTCGGTGACAATTTCTGTGAGGTAGTTTGAATGGTCATTTGGTCATATTTTTCGTATACCTTATCATAATTCAGCAATGCTTTGTCTCTGTGACTAATCTTCTCGCCTATCTTCTTCAGAAAGCCCGTTAGAAGCCCTAGCTTTTTGTTAACAATGGATGCAAATGAGTCCAAAGGGTCGTTCACCGAAAAAGAGATTTCTTTCAAAACTGCAAGAAAGCTTTTCGTGCGGTCCCAGGAAGCTCCTTCGTGGCCCTTGCCATGTGTAATCATAAGCTCCTGATATGTCAATAGGCGTAGCAAACTTGCTGCCCTTTCCAGGCTATTCAAAGTCTCCTTCAAGTAGGTCACAAAGTGCTCATTCAGCTCAACGAAACACCTAAGAGCAGATTCAATGGCATCAAACTCCTCCACCAAGTCCTCGAATTCTTCGTCGACGGTCTTTGTGTGTTGTGCTCCCGGATTGAGCTTGTCAGTCACTCGCTCAATCGAGGAGATTGAGGAGACGCAGTGAAGAAGGCGGTTGAAAATATGAGGTTGCTTTGCCATGTTTTCGAAGCAAATAGTTGGTACTTGTAGCTCAGCACAAAGCGATTTCGCAACCAAAACTTAAGCGACATTTTCGCAAGCGCGACTATGGATGTCCATGATGTGAGCTGGGCCAGGCGTAGATTTTTTCGGGCTTTGGGGATAATTCTCGACTGGAGCTTTCCAACGACTCTGGGTGTAACTCCAATACCGTGTAAGCATGTTCCACGTCGGCGACTTCTTGTAATAATTTAGTTTGTTTCAGCGGGTCTAAGGCAGCGTTGCCGATTTCCACTTTGAGGTTTGCAATCCTTTCGTCAAATAGCTGGTCTAAGTTGTCAAGAAGACGATGCCCAAAATTGCGGTCTGTAGGAAGGTTGCCTGTGATTGTCCTCAGTAAAAGTTTCACAGTCTTCAACTTACCGATTATGTCCTTCGCTTGACTTGAACAACTCAGTTTATCCAATGGCAGGCTCACTAACAAAATGGCGGCGTAGTAGAGCATGATGTGTATATGCACAGGAACATACTTCAAATTGTTCAGGATATCAGGGTCATTCAAAACGAGGTTGAGCACTGTTTGCGCTGCATTTAATGCGATGCTGACGTTTAACAGCTCTTTCTCATGTTCTTGCAATTCATTTCCAACAACTTCGTCATCATCACTATCGTCGCTGTCATGTTCCGAGGAGGACGGTCTGGAAAATTTGGAGACAGGGCTAGTGACCTGGCAGTTTTTCCAAGTCGGTAGTATGATGCTGTTGCCATCACTGCCACCCTGAAACTTTCGGATGGTTGAACTGTTGATGTACATCTTTGCAAAATTGTAGTATATCAAAGTTGACTTGGACAGCCACACTGAGCCATTGTTGGATGGTGCCAAAAGCACTGTCCAAGAGACCATCCACTTGTCCAACTCGAGATTGGATCTCGATGGAATACCAAATCCTGCCGGAGCAATTAGCTCCCATGCATTTCCTTTGAGCGATTCATTCAATGCCGCATTGTACTCGACTTGAGAGACGAGCCTCAAGTCAGTGAAAGAAGGGCCAGCTCTTTTCGTGGAGAGTGCAGCTGGAGCTTTGGTAGCAACTGTGTCATCCGCTGAGGATTCATCTGTAAGGGTTTTGGCTTCGAGCAACATCTTTTTGCTGTTGAGCACGTTGTAATCTTCGCTCGATACTAGAGCTTGCCTGTTGAAGGTCATGCTCTGCTGTCCGTCGAGAATGTACAATAAGTACCATAGTTTCAAGCGGTCCTTGTCACTCAAGGAGCTGCCGTTGTGTGATTGGGACTGCTTCCGCGGATGGGTGATCCTAAAGTCATTCGCCAACTGCAAGGCTAGACCCGTGAACATCTGGGAATCTGAAAGCCAGAAACTGCATAGCACAAGCGCAACAATGGTGTTGAAGCCCTCCTGTTCAGTACGAGGCTTTGCATTGAACAAAAGCCCGCTACATAGCTCATGTAAGTGCCGATGTAAAACATCCTGTTTCCTGGAAATCCTGGGGTCTGGGTAGTGCATCGAAGCAATGGTGCACACTGCACAGATAAGAAGAGGGGACGACTTCCAAATTGCCTCCACCGAAAACTGCCTAATCTCGAATCCAAATAGTTGCTGGGATATGTTCGTGTCAAAAAAATTAAATAGCAATTTGGCCTCTCTTAAAGACAAAACAGTTCCTCGAAAATCACCATCGATGCGCATGCTCTTTTCTCGGGAACCGATATGCATCTCTGTGGAGGTTCGTTTCCGAGAAGGCTCGGATATGGCGGGAAACGAGTGGCTGCGTCTAGTCTCGTCAAAGCCGCGTGTAAGGTCTTGCCCGTTATTAATTTCTAGTTGATGTAGAGTGTCATGAAGGGCCTGGTTGTGTGACATGTATTTGCGAGTAAGCTCCCGCTCGTCCATGAGGGCCTGCTGATTAGATTTTAAGACCATTAGTAGGTCATTAAACTTGGTGTCCATGGAAGTTAATTTGTCCTCCATGGCCGCTTTCCAGTCAGGCTTGGCTTCCGCTGCTTCGTCTCTAGTCTGTAGCGGTAGCTTGTCGTGGAGCAGGGGCAGAGCACTCTGTGGGTATATCTTTTTGAGTGGAGCATGAGCTAATGGTACTGCTGATGGTGCTGTATTGTAGATGGCCTGAACAGGAGAGGCATCGACCGGCGGTAGGCCTATAGAGGGAAGTTTCACCACAAAGCGGCAGGAAGCGGCTTGGCCCAAGGATAAGCACCTATTGCACGGGAGGGAATCGCCATACTCACACTTGGTTTTGGATTTTTTGCAGTTGCCACATGGCTTCGTACGTTTCTCTCCGGCCATGAAATGCAGTGTATAAAATGCAACGATGTGCGTGAGATGCAGCTACACACCAGTACCTCCAGGACCAATTTATAGACCGAAGGCCAATAAATGACAAAAAAAAAAAGGGTTTGAGCTCGGAGCCTCTCTGGTGGATTTTCTGGGGGATACGGTTTTTGATTAATTACAAGGAAGACTTGACGGCTTCTTGATAAAAGATACTTTTGCAGTGAGATGGCTGTCTCGGCCAGAAGCAGAAAAGGCGTGCACACCGCGGAAGGTTCATACTACAATCACCACTTATTCCACTCGTTCTAGGTCCAGCATCTTTTACGGAACAAGGGCTTTAGAAAAGGAGAGAAAACGGTTCTCCCAAAGACTCGAATTCTAGTACCGAGGCGTTTCTTACAGTAGTGAAGAAGCTGCGAGTCTCTCCAGAGTGGGCATCGTCGACCAGTATTTAGCTTTGACCTATTACTAAAATCATCGAAGCTACATGAATGAAAGCTATACTTCTCTTTGTCGGGGCACTCGTGCATGCCAGCTACCCTTGCACTGTGGTGCCTGCACGGTCGCGGGCGCTGCATAGAAGCAGCTACCCCGGAGTATCTAAGGCCTGTGAAAAAGGCAAGCTCCCTCCAGTATCATGTCCATGAAAAACAAGATCAAAGCTTTTTTCAGCGCTTCACGCCAGTATGTGGTGGTTGGGGCATCTAACGATCCCTCGAAGTTTGGATTCAAGATTCTATCGTGGTACGTGAGCCATGGCCTACCTGTGGTGCCAGTCAATCCCAAGCAGGTCGAGCTCTTGGGCCAGGTGGTGGTACCCAAGGCTTCTGATGTTGTGGTCGCAAGCCTCAAGAAACAGGACTTACACCATCACAAGCTCTCGCAGGCAGATGGACTCAGTTTGTCTTTTTTGACCCCGCCAGGCGTGACCCTTAAGACGTTGGAGCAGATTGCACAAGTGCCGGACTACAAAAGCGTGATCAAGGGCTTGTGGTTCCAGCCTGGAAGCTACGACGATAGTGTCATCGAAAAGGCAGAGGAGCTCGGCTTAGAAGACAGGACTATCCAAGAGGACGAGTGTATATTGGTGAGAGGCGAGGAGGGAATGTACAGTGCAAATCTTTGAGTTCCGCAGGTTTTAGATGATTTTTTAGCGAGCCGGATATAATTACCTGAGCTTTGCTGTATTTAAGCCAACAACTTCTTTATATACTGGGCCCAGGTGTCGTCATCAGGGGTTTTCCTTGTAGTCATGGATGGGTCAATCTCAATGTCGTAAGGAAACGGGGACACGTCTAGCGTCATGATGGGGGGAATGTGTTCTTTGTGCCGATCGACAAGCGTCAAAATCTCGTTGAGGTTGTCCTCGAAACTCAAGGCAGAGAGATGTAGCAACCGTTCGGCGGTGTTCATGACATTAGAGGGCGGCGGGCCGGCCAGCTGCGGGATTTCGGGGCTTTTGGGAAGACAGTTCACGTTGATGATCCAGGTCTCCCAGCGGGCCAATGCTGGCAGTCCGTCCTCCTTGGCGTGGCCGAACCAGCCCACCTTTTTCTTCTTCGCCAGCTCCTTGTGCAGAAACGCTATCACCAATTGCCCAACGGACGAGTCTTCCATCGACAAGAAGTCCTTTTTTATGAGCTGGTCAATTTTTTGGTCAATGAGTATATCTAGGTCCGGTAGGCCCTCGGCCATTGGGTATGGGATATCTAAGAACTCGCCTGTGGTGGGCGTGACGGGGCCAAAGAGGCGGTTGAAGAAGATGGCCCATATTATGCCTGAGGTTAGTATATGCAATAGACATGTCTTCAGGCTCTGGTACGTACCCTTTACGGACTCTCTGGCCACCGTGCGGCCTACGGTGACATTGAGTGAGAACTCCATAGTGGAAGATTGGCGGTGGAGATGGACGTGTCTATGTTCTGTGTATCTGCACAGGGTCTGTGATAACGTGCGATCTAACGCGGTGTGCGCCAAAACGAGCCTGATGGGTGTAGTGTAGGGGCGAATAACCACGGTGGCACGAACGCCTCAAACCTAGGGGGTGTACGGATAATTATGGCTACATACGCTTCATCTTTGCTTGGAAGCTGGAGCAGGTCGGGCTAAAAACCCGCCGCCCTGTGTGTTTACCTGGTGTATGGCGAAAGCCCGGTTGTTTACCTAAAAGTGGGGCTGACGCCTTCAAGGTTCTTGCGTTCCAAAAGAAGATCTGGACGCTACCATCACCTTGATTCGTTGATGAAATCACCTCCCAACATCGCATGCATGTGCTCGTAGATGCGGGGCAACAGGTCTTTCTCTAGCACGTCAAGCTCCTTTGGAGTGAAGCGGGAGAGAACATAGTCCGCCACGCTTCCACGGGCAGGCTTACCCACTCCTATACCGATCTTGGTGTAGTCGTTCCCCATGCATTTATCGATGGACCGCAACCCATTGTGGCCTCGTGCACTGGTTTTCCGTCGGCGGACCTGGACTTTGCCCAAGGCCACTTCCAATTCGTCATGCAAGATCACCAAGTGGCACATGCCATTGGCGTGCTCTTTTTGGAATCTCTGCCAAACCTTACTGACCGTAGGCCCCAGCATGTTCATGTAGGTGTGGGTCGTCTTCGCTAGAAGCACATTTTTTGCCGTAACATTCACACTGGCTTCGATTCCTAGTGTTCGAGATGCCTGGAAGGCGCTGAAACCCGGTAAAAGCTTGTGATCTAAGACAGCCTGAAGAGCCCAGTGGCCCACATTATGGCGCGTGCCCGAGTACTCTGGCGTGGGATTGCCGAGCGCAAGAAATAGGTAGTTGTTTCGTGAATTTGATGCAGAACCAGAATACAGACGCCAAGGGCGGAGCCACCGCAACACGCCCGCCGGTGATGAAAGTCTAGATCCAGCACTCATACTGAGTGGTGATGATTTTCCGCGCCGCACTGACTACGCACTTGGTACATAAATACTCCAACTTTCAAAAAATACTAGCTCTTCTCACCAAGTTCCACCAAGTCCCGGTGAGACTGGTGCCTGGTGTGCTGAGACTTTGAAACCTTCCTCAACTCCTCCAACCTCTCTCTCATCGTAGGCACGTCCCTCAAGTTCTTCTCGATCTTGAGTCTTTCCTCCTCGAACCGAAGTCTGCGCTTGGCGTCCAACGGACCAAAATAGTATCCGCCCTTGCCATCTAACTTCAACAAAAGGTTGTGAAAATGCCACAACGCAGGTCTATGGGCAACCGACAAGAGAGAGATCCCAATCTCTTGTGCATGCTTGTACATAAACTGCTCCATATCCGGTGAAACTGCAGAGGTGCACTCGTCAAGCACAGCAAATTTAGGCTGGTGGTAGTATAACCTGGCCATAGCCAACCGTTGTTGTGCCCCAATGGAGAGTTCTTCACCCCAGTTCTTAATTGCATCCCATGAATCGGCAGAAGTAATTAGCTCGTCGAGACTGAGCAATTTCATGATTTCCTCCAAGTCCTTGTCGGTTTTCTTTCCTTGCTTAAACTGCTCGAGCGAGTGTGGGTATATGACCTGCTCCCGCAATGACCCCTTCACGAGGTATGCTCTTTGAGGCAAGTAAAACATGTTTTCAGAGTTTGGGATCGTAATGTGGCCTGACTTGCAAGGCCACAAACCCCCAAGCATCCTGAACAAAGACGACTTCCCTGCTCCGTTTGGTCCTGCAATGAGCAAGTGCTGTCCCGGTTTGAGGCTAAAGGTCAAAGACTCTATTAAAGTCACATCGGCGGGCGTCACCAACCTCACGTGATCAAAAGTTATTTCGTCCCCGTAATGAACATGACCAGTGCCTTCCTGCGAGCCAGTAGGATTGGCTAACCTTCTCTTTTTGATATCGTCCAAGGCCTTTTGGAAAAAGACCACTCTAGACGCATGGCCCACCACCTGAAGCAAGTACCTGCGAGAGTATATCAATCTGTCAAGTGAGTCGGATGCACTCAACAATAATCTTCTGTTCGTAATGAAGTCGCCGGCGGCATTCGGGTCCGGTTCTTTACCCAAGTACTTGTTGATAAAGACAGGTGCAGAACACAAGACCAAGCCCGCAGCACCCCAGAAGTACTTGACAATGAAACTCTGAGCAATTTCGTGGACTGCACGCTTCCAGTACTCCATTTTCAAGAATCGTTCAAGTTGGTAGTAGCAGATATCGATGTAGTCCAATTCACGCTCGTGCCCACGCAAAAAGGCAATTTCCTCGTTATTGGAAACAATCTTCGAGTGGGCGGATCTTAACTGGCCCTCCAATCTAGCTTTTTCCGAGGCAAGCTTAGCGAAGGGCGGCGAAAAGAACCTCAAGATAGTTGTGGAGAAGTGTGCTAAAATGCCTAAAGCCAAGGTGCCCTCGCCGCTGCCAACACCACTCTTTGAAAGCTCCTTTGCGCAAAGGAGAAGATCCAAAGTTGGCTTAAGCAATTGCCCCGGAAGACTTGCAAGGGCCAGGCAAAGTCTGCTGACGTCGGTGGCAATTCTCTGGTCTGGGTCTTTAATTTTGCTGTCGGAGAGCTGTATAAGAGCGTAGTAGTTGGGGTCCAAGTTCCCAGGGATGTAGTCGTCCATGATGCTGTTGTTTAAGTTAATACGCAAGCTCTGGCGCAACTTCTCCTTGGTCCAGTTGAGAAGAGCATTCACAAGCGACGCGGGAAAGCCGATCAAGAGCCAAAAAACAAGGAGCTTGGCGAACTTGCGGAGCTTCTTAGATATGAGTGCCCCCACAAGCATACCGTCCAAGTTGGCCACTTTGATGGTGAGCATGGCCCTGCAGACCAATAGAACAATGTGACCCAATAGGTAGAACACAGCCAGGTTTCGGTAGCTGGGAACAGCGGACTTGAGAAGGGCGATGATGTCGTGAGCCTTAAGACGAGACGGCTTCTCCTTGTCACCGACAGGCTCGATTTCTTTGGCCTTCTTTTTAGGGGGGGACGACGTGGCCGTGGCTCCCGAAAAGGCAGCGGTAATCAACACAATGTAGGATGCATTGAGCAAGAGCGACCTGTTTGACTTGTAAGCCTGTAGAGCCACCACAGCAAGAGATGTGGGCTTTTTGGGCTTTGATGAGGACATGCGGGCAAGCGAGGTGTTGTGGAGGTATTAGCGTGAAGAAAGAAGGTAGTTAAAGTTGGCGCAACCGGCAGCTCTGGGGTGCAGTCTGCACATATTGTGGAGAAGGTATTTTAGCCGAGGAAGCGCCGCGCCGGAGCCTAGGACAGGCTAGTAAATGTGCTATGGCTGGTAGTGCTATGGCTGGTAGTGCTATAATGGTAGTGCTATGGCTAGTATTATGCTATGTCTAGTAATTGTGCTAAGCAAGTACAACTAATAAGGCTGTGCTTGGATAGCGGATTGTATTGATCACTGCACAATAGAGAACAGTGCTTAGCATCTATAATTAACGGGTGGCCTATGACGCGACTACAGCTCTGCTCACCTACACGAGACAACCTTCTCTATACAGAATTAGCATAGCCTGCCGTGTTACGGACACCTCAATACATCAATTTCTTCACATTTATGGATAGAACTATGGATAGGTCTATGGATAGTACAGACCTCATCGACCATAACATGCCTAGACCGACACTATCACAGGCTTTCTAGCGCGTCTCGAGTCTTTCTAGAGCCAGACGAAAGTCCGTCTTGGCCGTGCGTATCCTCAGCTCAAGCTCGGCAATGCGGGCAAAGTAAAACGTGTTGGCCAAGTCGGTGGTGCTTTTGCAGAGCTCATTATCCTGTAACATATTCTCATACAACTTTCCAAGCTGAACTGGTGAGAGTGCTTTGTCCACGGGAAAGAGCCTCTGGTTTCGCGAGAGCACGGTGCCGCTGTGTAGAAACCACTTTTCCGCTATCTCGCCGAGCTGGTCGCTGGCTAGAACCTGCTCGGGTTGTATTAGGCCCTTTGTATGCATAATCTGCGTAACAAGTAGGAGGTCTCGGAGCGTGTAGGCGTTGGGATCGATGGCCCTGGGTCTGGCCAGAACCGACATGAGACGTGGGGCGAGGGCTATATCGGCTGCACTATCTACCAGAGAAGCTCGGATCAGGGCGCCTTGCAAGGTGCTGGTATTTGAAGCCTAGAGTGAGCAGGTAGCGTGCAGTCGCGCAGGTACTCAATGGACATTAGCAGAGGCCTCAGTGTGCCGGAACAGCAGTACATGACTCGACGTCTTGTGCCCACACTCGCCCGATATCCATTGATAGACCCCTGTGTGCACCAAAGCCATGCTGAATATTTCGCCTGGGCTCAACGCCAGGTTTGCAAACATCGAGCTAGAGCAGAATGGCTTGCAGGCGCCCTCCAGTGCCAATACTCCTCGAAAGCAATACACAGACAGCCTGTGCCCCGGCGCCGCCTCAAGCGTCCATCGCCCGGCTTACAACATCCAGCAAGCCGGCTCGAGTCTCTCTTCGACCACGCTCCCGCCAACCCCAAGCCACCCAGCTCCAAACCACCCAACCCCATCGAGCCATTACACGCCCTCAAACAATTCAACTTCCTCAAATCCACACACAACCCCCTCGAAAGCTCCTAGGCTATCGACGGCCATCCGGGCCGAGTCACGAGGCACGCCTGCTAAAGGCAAGCCGTCTGAGCTAGTGCAAACCGTTCACAAACGAAACCTTCAGCTGGCCCGCGCCAAAGATGACACTAGCCCTGCGCTGTCAGACAGGGAGAAGCAGCAGAAAAAGTACCCAGGGATGCCGGTGTTGTCGTTCATGAGGGAAACGTCGTCCTCTCGCAAGAAGCAGTCCACAGCGGGCAGCTCTGGGTTCCCGCAGCTCCGCTCCTCGTCCAACATGGAGGTCTACAGCCGGCGAACACGGCTGCAGACGCTCATGAAGAAGCGACAATTCTCAAAGTCGTCCCAAGTCAACCAGCCTGACCATTCCGACATGGAACTCGATTTCGGCGGCCGACCCACGGTCTTCTCCACAGCTCCTTCGTCAAGAAACATGTCACCACGACCGCTACATTACAACCTGTCGGAAGAGTACATGAAGCTCTACAATACAACGAGTATGCCCGCTTTCAACCTACCGCGGGAGCGGTCCAGAAAGAACCTCGTCGTGAACCACCAAAAGCCATCATGTGTTCCGTCTGAGGCGAAACCGCCCTCCCACAGTGCTACCTCGGAGTCTAAACCCTCTCAGCAGAGACACCCCATGCATTACCCACCACCTACTAGCACACAGAGGCTTCAAAAGAGCTTCTCCAACGGCAGTATAAGCAGCTACAGCCATGACCCTGGCCGGATGCCAAAAAGTAGCTCCAGAGGGAACATAAGCGCCAAAAAAACTGCACCCAGAACAAAGTCATGTGAAATGAGAAAAACCCCTAGCCCACCAGAACCCAATCGTGAGCTCAAGCAAAAGACAAGAAAACCTTGTACAGTAAATGAAGTTTTCAAGTTCATAAACAAGGCAGATCCTTATTTCTTCCGTGAAGTGAGCTCACTAGATAACACCATAGAAGCTAGACCCCCGATCCTTGCCACTGAGCTTTTGAACAGCGCAAAGGGAAAAGCGCTAAACATGTATGAAAGAGGGGAAATCATACGAAGTTCCAAGATTTACTACATCCCAGAGCCGCAGACTCCCTATGACGTCAGCCCTGATGTCAACATCAGCAACTTCAAGGATAACTATGGTTTTGATGATGCCGACGGAAACTACATAGTTAAGCCAAGAGGGCATATCGAGTACAGATACGAGATCATGAGCACCCTTGGCACGGGCTCGTTCGGGAACGTGGTGCTCTGCAAAGACCATAAATACAAAGAGGACCACAGGTGCCGCTATGTCGCCATCAAAATTATAAAGAACGATCTTAATTGGTCTTTGCAAGCCGTCAGCGAAATCAAGATGCTCAAGCATCTTATGGCATCCCCGGAGTCTGTTTCAAGCCATATCATGGCTTATTGTGACCACTTTCACTTCAGGGGCCACATGTGCATAGTGACAGAGGCGCTCTCGCTCAATCTCTACACACTTTTAGAGCTAGGCCTATTTCGTGGGTTGTCGTTGAATTTGGTGAGAGCAATCATGTCTCAAATACTCAAAGGAGTGGCATACATTCACAATCAAAAAGTGATCCATTGTGACATTAAGCCGGAAAACATAATGATCAAACTCCCATCAAGCTACCGACTGGACACAGAGTTCAACGAGACCGACTTGGAAGTAAAGCTCATCGACTTCGGATCTTCGTGTTTGGAAGGCGAAACAACGTTCTCATACATCCAGTCTCGCTTTTACAGGGCACCCGAAGTCATTCTAGGGGCTTTGTACAGCTTCCAGATCGACGTTTGGTCTCTTGGATGCGTATGCGCGGAGCTCTTCACCGGTAATCCACTACTTCCGGGAAAACATGAGTTGGAGCAAATTGCATTAATGCTAGAGATGTTTGGCGCGCCCGCAAGCTCACATATTGTCTACGAGCGTAAACGGCTCTTGAAGTACATCAAGGGTAATATTCACAAGTCGTTGAAGGATGCGTCGGTTTCCGACACGAATACGTTTACTGCTGGCAAAATGTATGTGGACGAGAAGAAGCTCAAGAAGACCCTCTTGTATTCGCTCTTCAACCTGGAAGGCAAGTTTAACCTCCAGTTTCTCAACCTCCAGCTTCAATCCATGGAATCGCGTGATTCGGAATCTCGGGCCCCCAGCCCGTTCAAGCGCAGTGTGAAGTTGGGTTCCAGAAGCATTGAAGTTGCCTTGAGACTTGTCAGTTCTGGAGAGACCAAAAAAGACCAGGCCGAGTTTTCCAAGTTCATGGTGTCCATGTTCCAATGGGATCCCAAAGAACGGGCTACCGTCACGCAGCTTTTGCAGTCCAAGTTTATACTCGGGTTCTGAACATTCTGGGCCACGGCAGAACTGCAATCGACTGGCATCGCCTGCATTGGCTATACAAATTCACCTTCATATTCTGGGTTCTGAATGCCTGAACGTTGAACGCTTCGTTAACATCAGCAAAAATGCATTGCTAAGGTGCTAGCCACGGCCTGTGTAATGTCAAGCCTGCAGCCGCGCATCGCTTCCCCACTGATAATTCATGTGCACTGGCAGTCTGTGTAGGACTCAGCCCCAGAGGAACTACCCCTTCTTTACCCAGCACACAACAAAGATAGCCGCAGCATGTCGGACACCAAATCCAAGCAAAAGGATTCAGCTCGGGCTCGCATTCTATCGTCGCTTTACGACTACACTAACAATTATGCAGATACCAAGAGCTACGATTCCAACCGAGGTATTGCCGCTAGCACCGCTGCAGCGTTTCTAGGAATGGGCCTAGACAGATTGGAGGAACGCAATTCGCTCGATTCGCTGAAAGTCGACATCTCTGAGGCCGAGGCCGAGATGATCGAGTCCATGGCGCTGTCGGCGAACGAAATGAACTCTCAGCATAGAACGGACCATCCGCACTTTCTAGACCGGCTCATGGAGCGCATGGTCAAGACCAACATGCCCAGTGATTCCCAAGAGGCGGCAGAAATCAAAATCAGGCTCAATGACCCAGCACGCAACAACAAGCCGCCGTTCTCCATCCGGGTCTTCGTGTCGAACATGAAGCGTTTGAGTGGAAAAATGAGCACGGTGTTTCTCATTCAATATGGCTTGATCCATGTTGTCACGTGGCGCCGGCCTACCAAGACGCTCCTGGTGCTTGTGATTTACACTTGCGTGTGCTTGTGGCCGCATTTGGTGTTGGCCTTCCCGCTTCTCTACGTGCTCTGTGGACTCATCATCCCCGCGTACTTGCATCGCCATCCCATGGACACTCCCACTATCATCCCCGTTAAGCCTCGGGGCCAGTCGCTCTTGCAGTTTCTCAACGAGTCAGACGAGAGCAGTCTAGTGACAGATGTGTTGGAGGAGCGCAGTTTTCTCGATGACACTTCGCTGAATCATTCCACTGGCTCCTATCGCTCGCTGGCCATTGATACGCAATACGAAAAAATCAAAGAAGAGCAGCAACAGCCTCCGCCCAAGAAGAAGGACAAGACTAAGTTCATCACCTCGCAGATGTCCATGGTCATCAACATGCGTGATCTCCAAAACCTCACCACGGATGTGCTCAATTCAATGGAGCAGGGTGAGTCTCTTGTTAATGAGTTGACGTCGTTCAAGGACGAACGGCTCACGACGTTTCTATTCTACATCATCATAGCGGTGACTTGGGTGGTTCTTTTCTTTGGCCTGTTCATTCCATGGCGTCTTATTTTCATCCAGTCCGGCTGGACTGCGCTAGCCATCTGCCACCCTAAAGCAAAAAAGATTCTAGCCTCTCTCAGTGGTGCAAGAAAGAAAGCCTCGGCGGCACCCACTGGCCCCGAGCCAGAGCAGGGAGCACCAGAACGGGCGAAAACCGCAGCTTCCTTCTTCGAAAACTTCGATCGTGAGGACATCATCGTGGACGACCAGCCTGAGATCCGCACCATAGAGGTCTACGAGCTTCAAACAAAGGACGTTCTCAACAACCAGTGGAAGTTTTACGGCTATGCCAAAGGGCTTTTCGGGTACCAGGATCCTGAGAGGACCGCAGGCCGGCTCCCCAGGACCGTGAACGATCTCAGCAAGGTCATGCCCCCATACGGGTGGAAGTACGATTTTGGGTATGCCAGCAACTGGATGATTGACACGCATCCACAGGACTTTTTAAAGGAGCGCAGCGTGGACCAATCCCCCTACACCTTGGCCAAAACAAGTGCTGAGGGCTGGATTGTCGATCAGCTTCCTGTCGACCAAGACACCACCTTAGAGTTCCGGCGTCGCCGTCTCTACCGCAAATGCTACCGATACTCCCGCCCACTGAAGGAAATCGACTTGATATGAATTTGGCAGCGATTTCGTTTGGTGGTTCCCACGCACATGTTGGTCACATAACACAGCATGCGGCATGCGACCATCCGGTCTACGCAGCCAATGACTCTTGAGACACTCAGGGATATCTTAGTGCCCTCATACTACTCAGTTGCAACCAGAGCGAGATATCCTACTGCCTTCATACTACTCAGTAACAACCAAAACATTCCTGTCTGAACGACTCCACCGTTTTCAGTGCCGTACTGCACACAGCTGCGCATCTTTACTGTAAGTTCAAGCCACTTGGTATCATCCACCGCGTCCACATGGAAAGTTTCTCAAAGCAAGTGAAGGTTTTCGATGCCTTCCCAAAGGTGACCCCGGAGCACCAGGTACGGTCGCTGCGCGGGGGTCTCTCCACGGCGCTCACCATTTTCTGCATGCTCCTAATTGCCTGGGTCCAGATTGGTGGCTACCTAGATGGCCACGTTGAACAAGCGTTCTCTGTGGATAAGGAAATCCGGCTGGACCTCAAAATCAACGTGGACCTCGTGGTTGCCATGCCATGCAGGCATCTTACTACGAATGCTATGGACATCACTAGTGACACATACATGGCAGCAGAGACACTCAATTTCCAGGGTGTGGACTTCCACATTCCTCTGTGGTTCTTGCTCAACACCGAAAACAACCACCACGAAACGCCAGAGATTAGCGAGATTCTCCAGGAAAATCTTCTCGCGGAGTATTCCGTGACCGGGCAGAAGCAGGACGAAGATGCGCCCGCGTGCCATATCTTCGGGTCCATTCCCGTGAACCACGTCAAGGGAGAGTTTTTCGTGATTGCTTCTGGCTCCGTGTATCACGAGCGAAACCCACTCCCTCCCACGCAGTATAATTTCTCTCACGTCATCTACGAGTACTCCTACGGTGAGTTTTTTCCGCTCATCGACAGCACCTTGGACAACACGGCCAAAACCACCGACAAAAACCTCCAGCAGTTCAAGTACTTCACCAAAGTCGTGCCCACGGAGTTTGGCATGTTGGGGGTGAATGTGGACACGTACCAGTATTCGGTGACGGAGCTCCATCACGAGTTGCGGCGTTCGGACTTCCAGCCGCCGGGCATCTACTTTGTCTACTCGTTCGAGCCTATCAAGCTCAAAATCAAGGAAAAGCGTATATCTTTCACTTCGTTCGTGGCCAAGCTCGCCACCATTCTTCTGGGTCTTTTAATCTCTGGGGGATACCTTTTCAGGCTCTACGAAAAACTCGTGGTGATTTTATTTGGAAGGAAGTACGCGGAACGGGACACTGAGAAGAAGGAGGGTGGTCTCCTTGACAAGTCAGACTCCAAGAGTTACTAGTCTAGCATGTACACCATTCGCATGAGTATTGTAGCGAGACAGCGTGCTCGAGAAAAACCGAGAACTGCGTCTGCCAGGGCACTGCTGGAGGTGTTTAACATGAAGGTGTTATGGAGGACTAACATAAAGGTGTTATGGACTATCATGAAGGTATGGACTGTCACGGAGGCGTATGAAGCTATTATATGGACGGCTTCTATCGCTGCAGTTTCTTTTCCAAAATCGACTATCCAAAAAGATGTCGACGAGAAGCTCATAGCCGTGTGGCATGCCTGCACACCCCACTTTAGTCCGTGCGGAATTTCATAACGCTCTCTTATCGCTGCTCGGTACAGTACGGCAGTGGCTGAAAAACTACTACCGCCAGACCCGTCGCTGTCCACCTGCGTCGTCCCTGCCCTATTCGCCAATGAGCAGCAAACGCAAAATCACCCGCTCCCGGCTCGGATGTCACCGCTGCAAGCGTCTTAAGGTGAAATGTCCCGAGCAGAAACCGGCGTGTGCACACTGCGTGAAGGCTGGTGCCGAGTGTGACTATACCCTAAAGCTCACCTGGGGTGGCCGCCCGTTCAAAGATGCTCTGAGGTCCACCAAGGCACAGTTGACCATCTACAGCTACAACAATGCTTACCCGTCCTCGCAAACACTGGAGTCCACCAGCATGCAGAAGAGCAGGTCTGCGGAGCCTCTGCTTGGCAAACAGGCCACGCCCCTTCGGAGGCTGGGCTCGGACGGACTTGTTCTGTCGGGCTCCTTGCCATATAATCTCCCCGTGTACGCGAAAGATGTGCCTGAAGCCGCCCTAGCTGTCCCATACACGATGCCTGACAAGTACTCGGTCAAGAGTGACGAGTACACGTTCGAAAATCATCCAGCGGAGCCGAAGCCAGTGACACGCTCAGGACCGAACACCACGAGCCTTTCCTTGAACCTGCCTCTCGTCATGTCGCCGAGCTTCTCGGTATCAGATGTCGGCTCAGATTCCTTGAGCTTTGACCTAGATAAATTCCTCACTGATAGGGGAAACGACGGCAGCTACTCGCCTAAGCTGTTTCCGTTCCACACAGACTCATTGGCCGACGCCATTTCCGCCCGCAACACCAGCTTCTTCAGCGCGTGCGGGCCTCTGTTTGACCACGAGTCCATCCCGCCGTCGATTCTGCCCGAACCGGAACTCCTCGCCAATGTGCCTTACTACCGAGAACTCTTCCACTTCTGGGTCAATGTGGCTGCTGATAACCTCGTTCCTGCACCTTCCCTCTACAAGGATAATCCCTTCAAGAAGCTCTTGCCGCAAATGGCAATGCACTATCCGGGCTTGCTCACCACTATCTTAGCTTTCGCTGCTCGCGCCAAGGGAAGCCTCACGAACGTCCATGGGAACAACCAAGCAATCGTTGATCACTTGCTCAAGCGCTCGTGCGTGGAGTTGATTGGAATGTTGCAGGACAAATCGAAGTCTACCCTGGACGGAACCTTGGCAACGAGCTTGCTTCTATCGTGCTACGAGGTGTGCCACTGCAACGATCTTGAAAACCATAGAACACATACACTTGGGGCTGCACAGATCTTCGTGGAGAGGTCCAGAAAGTCGGTTGTGCTCGTTGATCCTCTGGTCACCAATGACGACGACTCCGGAAGCGACAAGTCCTCAAGCTCCCAGAGAAGCAGCTCTCTACAGGTCAAGCGGAGCGAGGACGACGTTTCGTTTTTCTTGGTCAGGTGGTTTATCTACGTGGACGTGGTGGGCGCTCTTTCCTCCACCAGAAACAGGCACAACTACCTCCGATCTTTCCGCAACGGACAGAGCTACACTCCCGTGGATTCCATCCCGAACCTAGATATTGACAGTCAGCACCATGATCGCAACATCGATTTTCTTTTGGGCTTTGACGAGAAGCTCTTGCCGCATATGATCAATATCTCTCTCTTGATTGATGAGGTCGAGAAATACATGAACACTGAGAACGCTGACCCCTCGTGCTTACCACAAAGCATCATCATTGCCGCTTTGGAGTTGAAGGATCGATTCGAAAAAGATTGTGAGGCGGAGGAGGCGAAACGAGAAAACAAAATCGATCAGTTGATAGAGCATGGCCACTTCGAAACTGCTCGCAAGACCATCCGAATCACCCGCAAAAAGGACCTTCTGCGTCTTGTCGAGCAAAACAACATTTTACGGAGCACCAATCGGCTTTACTCCAACATGGCGCTCCTAAACCTCTATCGTCGGGTGCTTCTTCTCCCACGGCAGTCGCACTTGGTGCAAGAGCTCATCGGCGAACTGACAGAGATTCTACAAGCTTGCATCGAGCCAGGGTCCCCCGGAGACATTTGCACCATATTCCCCACATTCTGTGCTGGATGCGACACTTTGGATTCTGAAAAAAAGAACTTTTACTACGAGAGACTCCACCTTTTGGCCCAGAGCGGCAACTTGGGCGCCAATCGAGGCATCGCAATTATGCGGCGATGCTGGGCCACCGGCGAAGACTGGTACACGGCCGCGAACATGATGGGGGTGGACTTGGTTTTGATGTGAAAGTCGTCTCCAGAAGGGCCACAATGGGACCGTTATAGAATTATAGAGCAGTTTCACATCGGCAGGATCGTAGTATAGGCCTTTAGAAATACGCATGTCGCGTAGATGAGACTCCTTCGAAACTGAAACATACTACGATGGCGCGCTTCATAATTAGGGCCAGTGCGCGTGTCTTTTTTCACCTTTGTGATCTCCTTCATCCTAAACTCTTTACGTGGAGAAATTCCGTTCTTTTCCCTGAGGAGCAATTCTACCCCTGAACACGCAGGACTTCCGCTGCTTCAAGCGGATATTGACTGACGCCTATAAACACTTTCCTTAGCGAGGGTGCTATCCGAAAGAACCACTACGATGGATACCAAATTCATTCAAGATCTTGAGTCTCTTGCGTCCGAGATAGCCAAGAGCCATGGGGAGCCCGGAAACTCCCAGATACAGACGCAAATCTTCATGAAATGCTTGAACATGGTGCTGCTGCCTAAAATCAAGGATGAGCTCCATCTCTTCTGTAATCCTCACTTGCTTTCTGTTGTAGCACATACACTCATTATGTTTTCTTTCCCAGGGGCAACGAGCCCCCAGAGGCTCGAGGTGGAGCGGCGAATGATTCGGAGCCTCAATTACTGCTCCAAGTGTGTTGATGTGTTTCACCAAAGCTTGACTCACTTGAGGTTCAGATTCATCATGGTTCGCAAGATTCCTGTGCAGCATGTGATGCAATTTCTCCAGATTGTTTCCGACTGGTTGTTAAATCGATTGCAAGGACAAATGATGGAGTTTGGCTCGAACGTGTCTCATATCAAGGTCCCGGATCTCGAGGAAGAGCGGCTGTTCTCAAGCTTCTTGTATGAATGCATGTCATGTGTTTCATTGCTCAAGACTAGCCCTGACTTCCGCACAAAATTGGCGGCACTTCTCTCTCGCCCAGAAGCTGTCCTGCTTGAGTTCTCAAAAACTATTCTCCCGGTGTCTATCTTTTATATGGTCGAGGGTACCCCGGAGGAAGCGGCCTATGCTTTTGAAGCTCTAGAAAACAGGACCAGCAAGCCTATCCAAATTTCCCAGCTGGTGGTGGCCGAAATAAATTATCACAGCTACAGGCTCCAGGACGCGAAATACTTTACAACGGGGTTGAGTACTCGGTTCTGGGTGATGGTTGATCTGGTGTTGAGTGCCAGTGAGTTCAAGGAATTCACCAAGTTGCTCAGCTCATCAGAATTGGATATTATGAGCTCCTACACTCAAATCAGACTTTTTCCTCTTTTGAGAGTTCTTCTCAACAATATCATGGCACAGCTTAAGGAACCTTTGCACGCCCTTCTACGTGTTTTCAAAAGCACGTTGAGCCGATATGAAAGTTTCTTCTGGAAACTAGCAGAAGGCGTTCATCCGCTTAATGTTCTTGATACTATTCTTCGCAACCCATACTATTCCGAGTGTTTGGATCTCCCACAATCAGCTGTCTATACTCTGTGGATACCTGCCTTTTTGAAGTCTCTAAGTGTCCAAAAGAACACCACTGTCATCAAAATTGCGGAGTTTTTCTTGCTGCGTGAAATGACTGGCCGTCAAACGCTTGACTTTGATTCCGCCTCGCTTCTTCTAGAATTCTTTGACTTTTCTGCTGCTGAAGACCCCAACGCATTGTTACGCTTCCGTGATATCAGATCTGCCGTGAGCAAGCATGCTTCCGCATACACAAATTTGGCCAGGTCGGGGCTGATGAGTGCAATAAAGTTGACATGTGCATCCCTCAAATACGATACTCTCGTGACTGCACTCAACTCAGCAGTTGTGGAACGCAAGGAAGTGCCCACTTTTTTCGAATACGACCTTGCTATTTGGAATGAAGTAAAAGCAGTATCGCTTTCAAACACCAATTTTGCTATGGAATTGCTAAAAGCTTTGTCTGATACCTGCTCTGTTGTTGTTTTCAAAGAGAAAAAAAACCTCCAATTGTCGAAGGAAGCGCAAGCTGCTCTCGCCATTCACAACAGAGAAGCACAAGCATTATGCGAAAATATTGCATGGATCTTAGACAAACTCACCGTTCTTGATCCCGAGGATATTAAGCTTGTTTTGGAGTGTGACGGGTGCCTCAACGGTTTGTGGAGCTGTATTTTTAATCCACAAACTAGTCAGTCGGCACTTACCATAATGTACCAGGTGTTCGACTCCGAAGGACGTTACGAAACTATATCGAATACCCTCAATATTGCTTTGAAAACAAATTTGAGAGCAATCAACCTTTCCTTGGCATCTATCGCTGAATTGAGGGTTTTCGAACCATGTCCGAAAGCGCTTAGAATTCTTATGGATGTCATCAAAAGTATCACGGACCCGTTGCAGGGGATAATTACCACTCAACTGGAAAATCTCAAGGATTGCAAACAAGAATTGGAGAAATTTTGGGAATCTGGGTGGCAATTCTTAGTCATGGTCTATCAGCAGACTCTATTGTGGGCAGGGATGTATCACCTAAGTGACCTTATAGAATTTACGCGTGATGCGCTCGATACCAGTCATTTACTTTTGGACTCTTTCCGGCCCCTAATCCAATGCTTCGCCGACCCGGTTCTCGAAAACAAGCTATTTAATGTCTTCATGTCAACATTCATTCATGTGATAGTGTGGCTTCGTTTGGGAGACATATCACTTCTCAATTCATGTGTTCTGTTGGTGTTCAAGGGCTTTGACTTGGCAAAGGAACTCAATTTTAATGTTGACAAGAACTTCATCGTGACATTTGCAAAGTATGGCGCAAAGGCTAAAAAGTACAACAACAAATTGAGTGAGCAACAAAGAAGTATGATTTTGGCAAAAGCTGGGGAATTTGACCCCAAACTTGTGCTGCATGTGATTGAAGAAACAGCTAAAGAGCGGTCCAGTACAGTCTCCTCACGCTCAGCCACCCCTCAAGCAGAAGCCCGAGGGGCTTCTTACGCATATCAGAACAAACCAAAGGAACAAAAGCAGCTGACGCTTTCTAGATTTGGGGTGGTCACAAAAGAAGCTCCAGTGGCACCACCTCCTCCGGCCATCAAAAACTTTAAAGCCAATAACCTAGAAGCAATAAGGAATGAGCTCAAATCGAGCAGGAAACCACCGAGTGCCGCTATCGCGCCTGCACCGCCTAGACCAGCAGGCTTCAATCAAAAGTCCACCGCAGTCGGGCGTTCTTTGAATGCTCTCAAACCTAAGAAACACGATGACTCTTCCTCCGAAGATGAAGATGATGATGTGGATGTATCGGATCTCTTTTTAGAGTCGAAGAAAAAATCGAAGATTATCGAGCTTGACATCAATGGCCAACCAGTCAAGAAGGTGGCAACTGCCAAAAAGGTTGATAATCAACGCAAAGAAGAGGAGCGGATGAGATTGCGTTTGAATGTGAATCTCAAGCCTCTTTATTCAACCATTTTAAAGTGGAACTATAACCTCAATAGTGACTACCCCTCAGATGCAAGGGACATTTACAGGCCCATAAAAGCATCATATTCCAATGCAAAGGAGTACGTGGCTGATATTGAGCCTTTGCTCTTGTTAGAATGCTGGCAGGGAATTCAAGCTTCCCGCTCCACTGGACAGGAGCTGCCATTCGAGGTGCTTGTGGGTAGCCGAACTACATGTGATGGATTTTTTGATGTTTATGTGTCCCTCAAAAAAGCAGAGTTAGCAGCGAGAAAAATTGGCGAATCTGATTTATTGGTCCTTGGTTATGCTGCTGACAAAAACTTTGGCTCTCCCCAAGAAATTGCGTCGTATCTCAAGCATGTTGATTCCCAGACTTGCCTTGCAAAGGTGAGGGATATAAAATACGTTAATGCGGATTACTGTGATCTTACAGTGAGAGTGTTCCCACAAGGATCCATGATGGGGTTGCTTACCCCGAAGTCTGTGGTGGTGGCCATGAAAGTGATGCAGATGATCACTGTGGAGAGAGAGTATTCCTCTTTGAGAGGTTTACAATACTACGACTTGTGCGATGAAATCCTTTCAGGTAAGCCTACCGATGCTGCCCCAATCAGTGATGCAGAGGCTGAGCAAGTTTGCCGCAAATTGGGTGTCAACGTGTCCCAAGCGAAAGCCATCATCGGTTCCAATAGGGAAGAGGGATTCTCATTGATTCAGGGTCCTCCGGGAACCGGGAAGACTAAAACGATTTTGGGCATTGTCGGCCACTTCTTGACAGGAGAAGTAAATCCATATACCATTGCCGTGCCAGAATCTACAAAGAGCGAACAGAAACCCGCAAAAAAAGTCTTGATTTGTGCTCCTAGTAACGCTGCCGTTGACGAGTTGGTCGTTCGTTTGAAAGGCGGTGTATCTAATGACCATGGAGAGCAGGTTGTTCCCAAGATAGTCCGTTTGGGTAGATCGGATGCCATGAACGCTGCTGTGCGTGATGTCAGTTTGGAAGAACTTATAGAGAAACAAATTCAAGGCAGCAGTGCCAGTGCAGCAATTGACCCCTCGATAAGACAGGAGCACACGAAGTGCATTGGAGAAAGGGATCAGGTACGAGAAGCTCTCAAAAAGGGAGGCCTCGGTGATAAAGAAACTGTCGAGTTGGAGGCTAAGCTCAGAGAAATTAACAAGAGAAGATCTGAGCTTGGTAAACGTTTGGATGAGCAAAGAGAGAAAGTTTCCATTGCTACACGAACCAGAGAAATTGAAAGAAGACAGGCACAGGCTAAGATAATCAATGAGGCCCAAGTCATCTGCTCTACTTTATCTGGATCCGCGCACGACTTTTTGGCAGGCATGTCGATTAAGTTCGATCAAGTGATTATTGACGAAGCTTGTCAGTGTGTGGAGTTGTCTGCGATTATCCCCTTGAGGTATGGGTGCAAAAAGTGTGTTATGGTGGGAGATCCAAACCAATTGCCTCCGACCGTTTTATCTCAGAGAGCGTCGTCTTTTGGGTACGAGGAGAGTTTGTTCGTCAGAATGCAGAAGCAGAATCCAGGATCAATTTACTTGTTGGATGTTCAGTACCGGATGCATCCAGATATTTCTCGGTTCCCCAGTGCCCAGTTCTACAACTCTCGACTTTCCGATGGCGAAGGCATGAGGGAAAAAACTGAAAAGCCTTGGCATACTCATATGCCTTTGACTCCCTATCGGTTTTTTGATATCATCAGTCGACACCAGCAGAACGTGAAATCGAAGTCGTTTTTTAATCCGTCAGAAGCGAGGGTTGCATTGGAACTCGTGGAACAGGTCATGTCAATGTTGCCGCAGGCAAAGTTTAAGGGTAGAGTGGGTATTATATCCCCCTACAAAGAACAGATAAGAGTTCTCCGGGATGTCTTTCAACGGCAATACGGAAACTCCATACTTAATGAAATTGATTTCAACACCGTGGATGGTTTTCAAGGTCAAGAGAAAGAGATCATCATCATGTCTTGTGTCAGAGCCAGTGAGACTGGAAGTGTTGGGTTTTTGAGTGATGTCAGGCGTATGAACGTTGCACTTACACGTGCTCGTACTACGTTATGGATCCTTGGTAACAAAAACTCATTGAAGAGAGACAAGGTGTGGGGGAAACTCATTGACGATGCTGAACTGCGGAGCTGTGTCTCTTCAGCGGAGCCGGGCTTTCTCAAACAATACACTAATTTGAGGGGTCTTAGATTCGAAGGTAAGGATTCCCAGGCTGCTTCCCAAATCGTTGAACTTAATGAGTATGGGCAGTCCGATGGCGATGCCAAAACTCATCCGAACATGAAAATCTCGGAATCTGATATTAACTCTCTGAAGTCAGATTCGAATACGTCTCTGTCCAACACGAACACCTCGAAGTCTAAAACAAATCCTCCAAAAGCCGATTTGCATTCAAAGTCAGTTGAGAAAAGGTTGACTAATGAGTCAAAGAATACCGCCGTGAACAAATCAGATACGAACCAATCTAACTCGAACTTTTCGAAACCTTCCGATCCTTCAAAATACGATCCTAATCATCAGCCAAAAAGCGACATGAAAAGACACAGTGAGTTCAACAATCGAGATGCTCCAGACGGAAAGAAAAGAAAAAACAGTCACTCAGACAAGAAGCACCGCCACAAGAAAATCTATGTCCATAATCAAAACGCTTCCTCTGCACTGACAAAGGATACTCAAACTACAGTGAACGAAAACTCTTCATCCTCGCATCATCCGGATACATCGAATCCTCATAGGGGCAATCCAAGAAACAATTGGAACAAAACGGATAGTTACAGACCAAACTATGCTCCCAAACCGCCGTATCCGCAAGCAAGCAAATCTGGCGTCTATCAACATCCAAACAAGCCATCTGGGCAACCACCAAAGAATAACAGCTCCAGTGTTTTCATACAAAAAAGGCGGCCTCCCCCACGCCGCCCATAGTACAAGCCTTGTTCGGGTTAATTCAATACGTGTGCGTCGATAGACACAGGACTTTCGGAGCGCAGTGGCTCCTTATGCTGCCCTGAAAGACGGCGGAGGGCTGTGGTGATGGCAAAAAGCTCTTGTTCAATCAAGATTTGTAAGAAATTATCAGACTCCTCTGGTGCTGTAGCAGATTTGAGGCAATCTTTCAAGTAACGTTTGGAGTTGTTGAGGATGTTTTGTATAGTAATCGACACGTCAGTATTAGCGTCAAGCGACGAGATGCAATGAAACAAGCTACTCTCCTGCTTTTCCAAAAATTTACACACGTTTAGCCAAGTGGTGGAGTGTGCACGGTACAGCAGTGAAATTTTGGAGGAGCGGATTTCGAATTGCTTTAGAGTATCGATTTTAGAAGTCAACAATTGCAAGATTGGGGCAAAATCTAGTTTCTCGATGATGGTGTTCAGTGAATCATCTAGTATTCTAGGAGCCATTCGCTTTGTTCTATCATCAGTGGTGACGGTTTTGAATGCATGCACGAGGTTGGAGACACCTTTCTTCAAGGTTTCGAGTTGCTTGGATGCAGTGTCGAACCCCTTATCGTAAGCCGGATTGGAAGTTTTAGAAGCAACTTTGGAAATTTCTTCCGGGATCTCGAGAGGTTGCATGCCCATATTGGTGGCCGTGGGGCTAGCTCCTTGCGAGCCCGGTGGCTGCATGGTAGGCGTTTTGCTTTCGGGAACATCAGCAGGCATGGAATGATTTGCAGAGTTGAATGACGCGGAAACCTTTTCTGTCCTCAAGTAAGTTGCAATGTTTTCTGGAGAGACGGAGTCGGACGCTAGATAGTCCATAATGGCTGTTTTGCCGGTGGCTTCGAGATGGCGGAAGTAGTTGACGTACTTTGCGGATTTGCTTTCCAAGACGGAAATCGTGCCGTCGATCTCCACGTTCACAGTGCCCCGCTTGGCCCGAAGAGCCTGCAACCGGGCTTCCAACGCTTCGACCTCCAGGTCTATACCTGCGCGCTGGGCTAGTAGGCTGTCGAGTTTGACCCCAAATTCGTTCTTGTCACTTTTAATGCTTCTGATGCGTCGAAGCACCTTCAGCCGCTGGGTGTCCAACTTTTGAAAGTATGCAAGGGAATGCTGAGTGGTTGAGAGTTCTCTGGTGTATATCTCACACTGCTCCAAACAGTTTTCCGAGAGATGGTTGAAAAGACCGACAAGGACATTGCGGGCATCCGAGCACTCATCGCCAGCTTCAATTCGTTTCATGTGGAGGTCAATGGCTGCTCTGACCTCGGACACAAGCGCGTTGTGTCGGTTGCGTAGGTACTTGATTGTAGAGTCCGTCTGCGCTGCGTGCACTTGGTCCAAATTAGGGGCGCTGAAGCTCTCGAGATTGTAGATTGAGCTGTAGAGCGATTCGAATGCCGCCGAGGTATCAAGTTCCTCCGAATGCAAAAGTGTAGGGATGTCGATGCTACTGTCCAGAGGGAGTAGCTGGCCATGTGGGGCAGTGTCCGAGGGACGGCCCTGAGAGAGGAAATCATTTGGATCTAGGCCATCATCAGAGGAAGACTCCAAGTGGTCTATAGACCTACTGGCCACCGAGTGATTGAGGTTGATGGATTCGAAGGGGTTCATGCCATGTAGTATGTGCAAGCGATGTACTGATAAGAGTCGCAGGAGTGTACGTAAACCACAGTGCAATGAGACACCAGGAGGGACCACAGGAACGGGGGAGATGGGTTTATATATTATTAAGGTCTAGTGTATTGTAAGTATGGGGATCGTAGACGTGCACACAGAGCATTGTGGGATGCTTGTAGCTGTGTAGTCGTGTCTTCTAAAGGCGGCCGTGTCACGCTTGGCTGGCACGGTGTCGCAGCGGAACTCCTGACATTTGAAAGAGCTATGCTAGGCCTCGCCTCTTCGCATATCCTTGGCACAAGAGTAAGTAGACGCATCCTGGGCCCACCGAGCATGGTTGAGCGTCTAGTAGTATGCAATTTGATCTTAAAATGCATTGAGCGTGAGGACAGACTCAATCTGGTTCAGGTCGACAGCCAGCTTGAACTCCTCAAAACTGAGCTTGCCATCACCGTCCTTATCGGCCTCCATGATCGTCTTGTCGACGATTTGCTGGAGCTCTGAATCCTGGAGGTTTTTTCCAACCATGGCCTTCATGACTATAAATAATTCTCCGTTGCCAATGAATCCATCTCTATCGATGTCATAGATTTTGAAAGCAAACCGAAGCTTGTCTGTTCGGGAAGACTTTCCGCTGAAAGCAGAGAGCCCTGTGAGAAACTCGTGGAAATCAATAGTCCCATCACGGTCCAAGTCAAACACATCCATGAGTCGAGAGGCCAAGGGGTTGCTGGATATTCCCGGGATAGACAAAAATTCATTCTTGTCGATGGTACCACTGCGATCGGAATCGAGCTTCATGAACCGCTTGCGTAAACGATCAATCTCGTCTCTGTCAAAGTTGTTACCCTCCATCAAGGAGTCTAGAATGGTGGAGGAGGCTAGTCCCATGTTGTATATAAACCGGTTCTAGTATGTTATTAGATGCGGCTGGCGTTTCCGATGTAGGGGCTTAGTATATGTGTTCTTGGTCTTTATCTCCTGAAGTGGCACCGTTTCAAAGAGCGCGGCTCGAGTCTTTTGGTACTGACACGTCTGCCTGAGCAGTTTCTTACATTCGGAGCCTTTGTGCTGTGCTTAGCTTATAGAAGTGGCTATACAGAATTGATGCCTCTTGGTTTACATCTTCGGGGTAAATGAGCCGCCGACATGCGATCCGCCGTCGATTGGTAAAACAATGCCGTTGATGTAGTTCGACTGTTGCGCACTCAAGAAGAGAATCACACCGATAATATCCTCCTTGACACCTAACCGTTTTCTGGGGTTCTGGTCTACCATCATATCACCGGCCATGTCCAACACACCTTGCGACATTTTCGTGGGGAAAAAGCCAGGTGCCAAGGAGTTCACAGTGATGTTACGTGGTCCCAATTGCATGGCCAAGTTCTTACCCATGTGCGAAACACCTGCCTTCGATGCCAAGTAGCCGTACACTCCCACTGGATCACTGGCCACCAAAGATGCCACGGACGACATGATAATCACCCTCAGAGGGTCCAGGTCCGTGGCAACCTTCTCGAGGTCGTCTGCAAACAACTTGATGCAGTGATAAACAGAAACAACGTTCAACTCCAAGATCTTGCGCACGGCCGCAGTGGGGTGTGACTCCAAGGGGGCTCCCCATGTAGCGCCTGCGTTTGCAACGAGGATGTTGATGTCGCCCACTGCCTTCTTCACTTCGGCGTGGAAATTCACGCATTGCTTCTCGTCTGCCAAATCGGCCGGGATGGAGAAGATCTTGGTGCTTTGTCCATTTTCTTTGGCCACCTTTTCTAAGTAATCCTTTGCCTTTTCACAAGCAGCGGTCTTTCTAGAGGTAATTACCACAGCTTTAGCACCGCCAAGAACGTAGGCCTCAGCTGCGTATAGTCCCAATCCTCTAGACCCTCCGGTAACCACTGCAGTTTTTCCATTAACGTTAAAGTCAACCATCTCTAGTTCAATCGAGAAAAAAAGAGTGGGTGAGTAGCTGCAGTTGCGAGGCCCGCATCTCTCCGCGTGGTGCGCTTGAAGTCGCTTCCCCACATCTCGATCCGAGGAACTTGCTTGTGGTGCCTGCACATACCTGCCAATCAGTCGATGCGAGGATCCAACGCTTGAGTTATCATGCTGCAGTCTTTCTCTTCAATAGACGGAAGATCAATTGCACATCCGTCTTTAATGGGTTGACCACGCGGAACGTCAATGTTTCTGCATTCAACAAATGAATGTCCTTGTTGGGGACCACCTGCACTAGCTTGTTCGGAGCCGTAGCTGAATCGCTGACGGTCCAGACCTCTATCACCTCTTCACATACCAAAAATAGATTGTTGTCTGAAAATGCAATATCCCTCACACGGTAATCAAAGCGAATCATCGATGTGCGGGACAACTTTCCTGCTTTGTTCACAAAGATGGCACATTCGCTGAAGACCAAAAGAAACTCTTTGTTGTTCGTTAATTTGAACATGCCCAAAGGCGTAGCATGCGAGATCAATTTCTTGATGAGGTCGGGGGTTTGCGCAAATTTCTTTCTGCTGTAGCCATCTAGTTTCTTTGTAGAGCTATCGGAGGCAGGGAACTCTGGTACGGTTCTTGGAGAGAGTTTCTGCAAATCTAGAATCTCAAATCCACGCTGTGTATGCACAGCTAGCGACGTATTAAATATGGAAACTCCGTAGCATTCAGCCTGGATGTAGAATTTCTTGACCACTTCAATTGTACTCAAAATTCCGTTGTTATCCTCTTGTAAGACGAAAACTTTGAATGTGGTAGAGCCGGTATTCTTCCTCTTGGCCACTATAAGAGTGGGGAGTCCCAAATGCTGTCCGAATTCGTAGAACATGATGGACTCATTAGATATTTGGTAGGACGTCACATGCTCATTCCTCTCGTAGTACAAGTTGATTAGCAGTTGTAGGGGATAGTACCGTAGCATCTTGTTGGCCAAAACCAACACCACATTCAGCTCCGGGATGACCGTTAACCGGGTGACGTTGTTCATGTTGATAATCTTCTTCCAAATATTCTTCTCATCAAAGCAGTAAACACCAGCAGAAGTTCCTAGGAAGTGGAATTGGCCATTCATGAAGTTGAACATTTCCGAGCACTGCACTTGCCTATTGATAAATGTCGTGGAGCCAGTAGAAGTAAGTGCAGTTTCTGCTGCAAGTACATGTATGGGATCATTGGGAGCGAGAATTGGAAATTTTGTGAGCTTCATGGCTGGCTCGTATGCAAAAAAGCTGTTATCTATAAGCTTGAAGTTGTAAGGTGCAGTCTGCGAGTTACGCTTCGTGGCATTCGACTTAGCTTTTTGCAAGACAGAGATCCATCTTTGTCGGTCCTTTTCAGTGGCCGCTATCAAGGTTTGCGATTCAGCTTTTCCACGCCCTGCGTAGCGAATTTTAAAGGGGTAGGATGACACTTCTTCTGATGGCACGTCCATCAATGACAGATTTTGCGACACGTTAGACTTGATCCCCAAGCTTGATGCCTCCTTTTCTCTATTTTCAACAATCAAGTAGTCCACAGGAATGGGTGTCTCTGAGACTTTCATTGAAATAGACTTTTGAAATCTTTGCTTATCGGTGATGAGGATATAATTGTCTAGAGCAATCATGTGCACATGGCTGGAATTTATCTTCAACTCGCCTTTTCGTATCAAATCCCCTCGGAAGAAGAGTTTGCGGTTCTTGGAGCTCAAATGAAGGCTAGGTTGAAAGACATTGGACTTCCAGCTTAGTTGCCCCTGGATAACCTGCAAAGAGTGAATATTGTCGGCATAGACCTTCATCTCGTTCACTCGGGTTCCCAAGCCTCGGATCGAATCAATTGCTTTCGTTAGGGCCAAGTATTCTTCATCACTTTCATCGAAAAATTTTCGTACATCTGTGAGTTGAAGAGGCAACTGCTGGTATCTTGAATTGAAGGTACTCATCAACAACAAACTACCATTAACCTGCAACTTTTTGATCTTTGGATTCAAGCGAAGGGAATGATCCCATGATTTGAGTGCCGGGTTATTTAGCAAGTCCTGGATCATGGGCATCGCACTCATATACGCAAGAAGAGGTTTCCTGGCCTCTCTGGACCACGATGTGTACAAGCCAGCAATATCTGTAATCCTCTTTATGAACTTGCCGTCGCTGACAAGAATTCGAAGAAGAGGCTCATACAAAGATTTCTGATGAATTAAACGGAGATTTGCCGATGATTCCAAAATGTTGTGTTCAAAGTCCTTCATTACTGTGGCATTTTGACCACTCAGAAGGAGTTTGGCTTGGCGGATGAACTCTGGGGCAGCAACGTCAATGAAACATTCGGCTCTTTGTATGAATGTCTGCTCGAACTTGATCAAGTCGAACAAGAAGGATTGTCTCTTGGACTCCGCAACATCTATGGTCATATCTTGAGCAGTTAACTTCCAGTGACTTGCCCAATCACTGCCAAGTTTTAGCTCATCGATATCTGTGTTCTTCATCAAGTTTTCATGCTCGATTAACTTGTTGATTGGGCACAGCGACGAGTAGCACTTTTGAGATAAATCTGTTTGTTTTTTGTGGTTTTGATCGAATGAATAGCAATCTGTGAGATCAACCAACACTCCTTGGGTGTGGCTTGAGACATTGATCTCCAATTCGACACCTAAACTCTTAGTTTTGCTTTCACCTGGTATGAGTATGCCCGCAGCCACGAACGAATCAATAATATGTAATGCATTTCTATTGATCAAATCCACAGGAATGTCTGGTTTGCGGTAGGCTATAAGCTTTATGAGGGCCTTTTTCAACTCCTTTTGACTAATTCTCTCATTATGCATCCAGCCTGCGAGTTTGACACACCACTCGTAAATACTTGTCAAAGACCAAACATTGGGGCATGCCGCAAAATGCAAATTCGAGAGCAATGCTGAAGAGAAAGGTAGCAGCGGCAAAGTCAAAGGAACTGGAGGTAAATCGTCATTTTTGCGACGAATAGTTGCGGTAGAGTGCAATGGTACATCGTTTCCTTTACCGACATCGGGGCCATCAAACTGCTTGGTAGGGTGCTCATTAGCTCTCAGTGGCAATTCGGGTAAGATGGAGTAGTCAAATTGATCTTCTTCTTGCGGCTGAATGAAGGAGTCGTCATAGTAATCAAAATCCTCATGCTCTATTAAGCTCCACCTCGGCATCCGTGACTCCTCATAGTATGAGTCTAGAATTTCCAGATAATTGTCTTCCAATGGGTAAAATGAAGGAACTTGTCTTGTGGGAGACTTGCCCATCGGCGAAGAGTAATACTTTTTTGGAGAAGGCGATCTGCTGGATCTACTCTCCGATACCTGCGAAGCGTAGTCATTTCTCAGAGCACGGTTTATGGAGCCTTTTGTCGGAGAGATCAGCAAGCTCCTTGAGTTCAAAGGCAGCTCTGGGGATGAGGAATAAATGGTGTATGGGTGGTTTGCAGTATTAATGAAGTGAAGGTTTGGAGACGCAGTCATGGGGAGAGGAGACCCCGAACTGCCGAGTTTGTTTATAGAATCACGTTTCGCGAGAGTTGGAATTCGGGTTGGAGTTGCCCAAGACCCTCCATCTTGCGAGTCTATTGGTTCGGAGTCGTCGATTGGATATGGACATTCAGAGGCCTTTGTTGCATAGGAGTGGTCGCTCCACTTTGAATTCGAACGTGAAGTGTCATTGAGTAGATCAACGGTCGAATTCGGGTCGCCGGCGGTCAAGTCATCGTAGTTCGTGAACTCCAATGAAGACGATTCCGAATTCAGAGTTGGTGTTGGAGATCTCCTCCCAAGCAGTAGGTTCTGGAATCTTCTGGTGCCCGAGTTTTTCCGGATCGACGATGACAATGAGCCAAAGGGGGCATTTTCCTTAACGGGAACATGCTCGGGCTTTCGCTGGTGCTCTAGGCCTTCAGGATTGAACGGCAGCACACCTTTAGATATGGGCTGAGTGCCCGGGTCAGACGCCAGTTGCCCTTGAAATGCCGTTTGCGGGCTGGAATAGAAGGAAGTAGGTAGAAGGTATTCTTCGGGCAAGTCCTGGGGACCTTTGGGACGCGGTGAGTCCGTGTTGACCATAAAACTGTCGTAAGCAGAATCTAAGTAGTCATCTGAGAAAAAGGGAGACATTAATGGTTCGCCCTGTTCGTGGGGAAGGTAACTCAGGAGAGATTCTGGGTGTGCAAGTCCATCTGTCAAATGGTCATTTTGAGCGAAAGAGTAGGGTGAGTAGTTGTCGAAAGACAGGTGTTCGTAGTTTGCATCTGACTGCTTCTGAGAAGGGCGGGCTCTGGGTCTTCCGGGAGATGAGGGCGACCCGGGGCCATCAGACACATGTGACAAGTCATGCGGATGCATTCCAGGGCTCTTTGTATAGCCCGGATGGGAAGGATGGGGGTAGTATGGGGACATTGGCGTGTTTAGAGCAATTCTGTTGTTCAGGCCTTCAGGGTCCGCAATGCCATCTAGTGGCGGAGGTGGTTTGCGACGTAATTGTCTTTTGCTCATTGTTATGGGTTCTCAGGGTTTGAGAAGGCAATGTGAGTAGATTTTGCGCTGAATTGGTCGGCTGGAGGACTCTTTAGCACGGGGCACAGCGGGCTATCTTTCGCGATTTGCAGCCAGCTGTTGTACCGACGTTGATGAAAATGTGGGGTCCGTAAACAGCAGGTGTGGCTAGAGGATGTTTGGATGGAAGAGATAGCGCGTCACGTGCTGGACTGGAGTGCGGCAATCTCTGACCTAAATGACTCGGTGATGGATGGCTCAGCGAAATAGAGGGGCATGCTGCTTCCGAGCAGGTGGCTTACTTTTATGAATCCGATAACCCCCCATAGCTGCACTGAGAGCCCCTTTAGGCAGTTTGTAGTCGGAAATTGCAGACACGCACTACCCCACCACTTACTGCGTGCGCGTGCTACTCATGCTCCAAGCAGCGTAAGCGAATGCACTAACAAGCCCACTTACACCAACTCGTCAACGCTTGCCAAATGGCTGCTGCCTTTGCCGAGGTGTTACCGGTCGAAGTAACACCTCTGCCTGCAGAACGCCAGCAAAAAGTGAGCAGAATGCCTGTAATTGGTCGTATTGGTGGTGCACACCCTGCCTGCTGTTAGCGTCCTCTCCATCTTGGAACACCCGGTTAGCGCAACCTTTCGGCCCTCAAATTTTTGACGTCATTATCGAGAAATGTGGATTTGTCGATGCAATTGTTGCACGCCATGAGGCGCGCGCGTGAGCGCGTTTGGCACCTCAGTAACCGCTCCTCCTACCACATCATGTATTCTGAGGCCATAGTCACCCTTATCGGCGAGGGCTCCAAGCTGTATGCTTTAAAAGAATACGAGGCGGCTGCTTCCCACTACGCCGAAGCTTGCGGGCTTTTCAGCGAGGAAAATGGTCATGATGACGCCAACCTACTTCTTTTGTATGGAAAGGCGTTGTTCCAAAACGGCGTGGCACATTCGGGCGTTTTGGGCGGCGTGAGCAAGGAGGACCAGCCTGTGCGGAACTCAGAAGACCAGGAAGAAGAAGGAGACCAGTTCCACTTCGAAGAGGGTATGGCTGCTGGCGAGAATGATGCTGAGCTGGAGGCTGAGGAGGATGCTGAGCGAGCCGCTGAAGTCGGGCACGAATCAGACGAAGATGCTTCCGATGCAGACGGTCCCCAGGGGGGCGCCGAGGAGGGAGACGCTGAAGAAGAGCAGAGTGATTTCGAGGCAGCGTGGGACATCTTGGACATTGCACGTGCATTGTTGGAGCAAAAGAAGGAGGACTTGGGGAAGGACGCCGCCGAACTCGAGCCGCCCTACACACTGAGCAGCAAGGCCGAGGCACACGCGGAATACATCGACACGCTAGAAAAATTGCACGAGACCTACGACTTGCTTGGCGAGGTGTCGTTGGAGTCTGAGAACTTCCCCCAGGCCGCACGTGACTTGAAGTCGTGCCTCGAGATCCGGGAGTCGCTATATCCTCTGGACACTTCCTCCTTGGTGTCGGAGTCCCACTACAAACTATCCTTGGCCCTTGAGTTCTGCGTGGATGACCCGGACCTGCGCAGGGAGGCCGCTTCACACATGCAGGCCGCCATCCAGAACGTGGAGAAGCGGGCAGAATTGGAAGCCGATCCGCAAAAGAAAAAGGAGGATCAGGATTTGCTAGTGGACTTGAAGGAGCGTTATTCTGAGTTGCAGAAGGACCCCTCCGAGGAGTTGGAATCGGAACAGATGAACATGATCAAGGGTCTTTTGGGTGAAGCCGTTGCCAGTGCCACTGGGGCGTCTGCAAGTCTGGCCGAGAAAAGGAAGGTTCCTGTCAATGACCTATCATCCATGGTTGTGAAGAAGAAGAGACCAGCGCCCAAGAAATAGACCGTCCACGGAGCACCGCCCCGACATCGCTGCATCCTTAGAAAGAAGAGACTTTGATCGGAGGAGACTCCAGAGATTTCTATGAACTAGCGACTACTAGAGCACGTCTAAGCGTAGGTAAAGCAACGACATGTGTGGCACTGGGGTGTTGTCTGCAGGAATGCATCGCACCAGGCCATCAAGCGAAAAACCAACGCCTCGTACCCTAGCAATGGCACCAAAACATACAAAGCCAGCAAAGAACAGAAGAAGGAAGAAGAGAAGAACAGAGGATTTTTCCTCGGACTCCGATTCCTCCGATTCGGATTCGGGCTCGCGTTCCCTCATCGAAGAACCAGAACAGACTGCCCCAAAAACCACCACAACCAAAGAAGCTATCAACATCAACGATATAGACATACATTCCGACTCGGAAAAGGAGTCAGATGTCGCTGAGAACACCCGTATTCCGACTGAAACACAACGAAAACTAGACTCCATAAAATTCACCAATACTGAAAACCAGACACTAGCGGAGGCCAACGAGACAATTTTGCGTGACAGAAAAGAGTTGGAATCGGAGTTCTTGGCCTACATGGCCTCCACTTTTGCAGACGATCTTGACGAGCTTAGGAAAAAACCCGATTTTACGGAGAAGTCTTTAGTGATCTTGGCCAAAACTCTTCAGTCGGGAAGTAACATGTTTGATAGTGGCGCACTTCAGGCATTGCTTGATCAGTAGAAGTGTGTGGTATGGCTCATATCTTCAAAAATGCTACATTGGCCTCGAAGAACGGTGTGCCAGTGTGGGTGAACGTGTACTAGTTAATATAATGGAATGCAGCTGAAATTTTAATACTATTATTGAATTGTTACTGGTGAACACATCTAGTTATTTGAATTTTGGGAGTATTTACCCAGCATAAAGGAAGATGCTTATTTTTTTGCAGTTATAATTCTTTCAAATTAATTTTCATCAAAGCCTGGTTAGCTCAATCGGTAGAGCATTTGACTCTTAAACATCATAAGGTCAATCAAAAGGTTGCGGGTTCGAGCCCCGCATCGGGCTTTCTTTTTGGCGCACCCGAGCGCATCGCTCTTCATTCGCGTGAGTCACCCACCGTTTCTCCCAAGCGCTCTTCATTAGCAACATGGCAAACGATACTCTTGCAGAGTCCAAGAATTCCAAGGACTCCACTAGCGTTCGCTCGTTTGGAACCGGCCGCCTAGTGGACGAGAAGGATGAAATCAAACCTTACCATTTGATAAAGAAGTTCTCGGATGTGCTCGATTCCGTCGGCATTGAGGTCACTGGAATAGAGAGAATCTCGCCGTACAAAAGGTCCCAGAATAAGGCCCGCCAGCTCATTACAGTAATGGGGCTATGGCTTTCTGCGTGCGGGGGCCTTTCTTCGATGTCCAGTTTTTACCTCGGCCCCATGCTCTTTGGTCTTGGGCTCAAGAAGACGCTTATCGTGGGACTCCTTGGCCAGTTTCTTGGGTGTTTGGTAGCGGCCTACTGCTCCCTAATGGGACCCCGCTCTGGGTGTAGGCAGATGGTCAGTGCCCGTTTTCTCTTTGGCTGGTGGTTCGTAAAATTGGTGGGCTTGGCTAGTATCGTGGGTGTCATGGGTTGGTCGGTGGTGAACTGCATTGTGGGCGGGCAAATCCTCAGTGTTGTCAGTGACGGCAAAGTGCCGCTATTGGTGTCGATTGTGATCATCGCTGTGTGTTCACTTTGCATTTCCATTGGAGGCATTAGGTTTTTGCTCAAGGTCGAGGCATACTTGTCCATTCCCGTGAACCTTGCATTCCTCATGTTGTACATTGCCTCCTCCCAAAAATACGAGTATTTGTCTATGGCCGATCTGCCCAAGGAGGATTCAGCCACCATCGTGGGCAACTCGTTTTCTTTTTTTGCTCTTTGCTACTCAATCACCTCGACGTGGGGCTCTATTGCTTCTGACTACTACGTTTTGTTCCCCCAGGACACTCCTGACGGGCAAATCTTTCTCTTGACATTCCTCGGGATCTTACTTCCGACAACGTTTGTGGGCATGGTGGCCATATTGATAGGCAATGTCGCACTTAATTACGCTCCATGGTCCGATGCATACGAGTCTATGGGTATGGGTGGTCTTCTTCACGCGGCGTTCGAGCCCTGGGGTGCTGGGGGCAAGTTTCTTCTTATTTTGATCTTCTTGTCGTTGATCTCCAACAATATCCTCAACACCTATTCGGCGGTGTTTGGCATGCAGTTGCTTGGCATCCCCATGGCAAAGATCCCGCGGTGGTTGTGGGCAGTAGTGTTGACGGCTGTGTACTTGGTGTTGGCAATCTTCGGCAGGTACAAGTTTGCCACGATCTTGGGCAACTTTTTGCCCATGGTGGGGTACTGGATGACCATGTACTTCACGCTTCTTTTGGAGGAAAACACCATTTTCCGAACCAAACGCTTCCGGCACTTGTACGTGCGTGAGTTTCTGGATGTCGACAGCGACACCGACTACTTGAGGGCGGATGAAAAATGCAATTACAATTTCATCATCTGGAACAACCAAGACAAGCTCACGCAAGGGTACGCCGCTACTTTTGCTTTCCTTTGCGGTGCTGCTGGTGCTGCTGTCGGAATGTCGCAAACTTACTGGATTGGTCCGCTTGCCAGGAAAGTAGGCGGTGCATCGGGGGGAGACATTGCCATGTGGCTTTGTGTGGCTTTCAGTGGAGTGGCATACCCTGGTTTGAGGTACCTAGAGTTGAAAAGGTTTGGCCGCTAAATATGCGATTTAGAATCAAGCACTTCTTAGAGATTTCGTGCAGTGACAATTCCCGGCGATTTCGTGACAAGACAGAAACTGAGGGTCGGTGCGCACCTTACATGTTCAACGGCCCTCGCTAAACACTTGTGTATTTTGTAGTACCGCTTGTTGAATACGTAGGAAGGTTACTTTTTTTGTCACCAGAGAAGCAAACAGACTTCCAAATCACGTAAATGGCCTCATGCGGTAACGCGCATGGTAATCGGATCTAGATGCCGACAACACAACCGATGCGAGATAAAGAAGCTGCAGGACGTTTAGAAGCGTTTGAGCCGCGCGCGATGACTCAGTAAAAAGTTAATCGAGCGCAATTCTCTGGCCGCGTGTTTTGGAACCTTGTGGAAGCCTGTCGAAACCCTCGTAAATGATGAAGTGTGGGTGTGTTTTGGAATAGCTGCAATCGAGACTGCTGCTTTCCAAATTACTAGCCATCATTCCACTTAAAAATTCCCACCTCTTCAGGCCCCCGCTTCTTAGGGTCTAGCCTTGGACTAATACCTGGCCCCTACGCAAGGTGTTACACTTGACCCAAAGTGCGGGTCAACAACGCAATTGCCCAGGTTCTCATAAGGCCCATCGCCCGAGTTGGGCCAAACTCTGGATTTTCTCCGGCCATAAAGAAGTCGGGTTCGATGGACGATTTCACAATTGAAGCTGAGAACGGGCCTAGGCATGTTCCATTATTGTGGATTAGATGTGAGCTGGCCCGGCATGAATAAGCTGGAACGCAATAATCCAGATGCAGTCTTTGCGTCGCGCAGCTGCCTCTTGCAGCAGGTAGTCAATAGGGCGCTTTGAATAAAGTGTAACTGACATCACTCGCAGACCCATTTCTTTAGTACATTTCGAATGTCCAAGACAAAAAGTCAAAGCGACCCTGTGTGGTCGATTCTCCCATCATATGACATGTATCATTCATGTTTCTACGGAGAGCAGCAGCCTCCTGAGTATGACGAGACTCTGACTACCACATCATGGTCAAACATGTCCAGTGGAGAAACTCCTCTCACCGAAATTAGCCTGCAAAGCCAGCCTTTGGCTCAGGCCTCAGACTCGAGCTCGGACATCATTGTTGCTGACCAGGCCAGCAATTGCTGGAAGGAGACCATCTTGGATAACATCCACAACTTGAGAAACTTCACCCACTCGGACAACCCCTACTCCAGGAACATTGAGATTGGGGTCCACTTTACTGCTGAAGTGGGCGAGGTCGGTGTGCAGCCTGTGCATATTGATCCCCTGGAGTTCGAGTACAAGCAAGGCGACTACGTCAATGGATATGTGCACCTCAAAAACAACCACACTGAGCCCATCCCTTTCGAGATGTTTTATGTGCTTTTTGAAGGCATGTTTACTGTGGTCGAGACAGATGCTTTCAATGTTCAATCCAAGCGGTCGGTGAAAGTCAAGAAATTCTTAGAGATGTATGACTTTGCTGCGTCTTGGAATCCTGTGCAAATGCATGTGAACCGGCTCTTGAAAGAGCTGAACAAGCACTACGACATCAAGAAGATTTGGGATCCGATCGACAACTCTGATAACACCATGAAACGAAACATAATCCAGCCTGGGGTGTTATACAAACGATTTTTCACCTTCAAAATCCCTGAAAATATGTTGGATACAGCGTGCAGCGACCATAAGCTTTCCACCCACACCAGACTTCCGCCTACACTAGGCATTTCCCCGGAGGAGCATTCTCAAAATTCTCATAAGAACTTGCCTGTGTCTGACTTTAGTTTTCCTGACACTGCTACCAGCTACGGTGTCTTGGCAAGATTCATTGGTAAGGCTTCGACCTACGACGTGCTTGATGCCAAGAACATGAAGACCAAATTGACGGACTCTCTTGGAGATGAGTATGTCATCATTTCACAGAAAACTGGCTTTCTTCGGGTGGTATTGGAGGATTCCCTTCCGTCAGAGGCGGAAAAGGTAATCAACCGAGAGGCAACGAGGGTTCTCTACGACAATCTAGTGAGTAGAGTTGAAGACAAGATAAAAAAGGGAAGAGAGCTTCAAAAGTACAAAGCGCGGGGAGAAGAGAAATTTCGAGAGTACCTTGCAAACACTGAAGAACACGTTCACGCCGAGATGTTTCACGAAAGCCGCAAAATCCATCAACTCTACACGCGGCTTGATAATGTCACCAAGAATGTTTCCAGATTTGAAAAGCCCAAGGAGTACGATATCTCAGTTCCGGTTCACAAAAATAATTTGTTTCGGGGCTCCATTTTCCAAGGGATGCTTCTGGTCAGAAGTCCCAGACACGAGTACATGATTGACTACCAAGGCTTTAGAGAAGCAGCGACGCACGCTAAAAAGTCTAAGTTGCAAGTGCCATTGACTATCAGCTACGTGCCTTCAGAACATTCTAAGCTTGCCAAGATCCCAGAAGTTACTTCAATGGACACCGAGCTTGTTGCATTCACCATGTCAACTTCAAACCATCCCATTCCAATCGAGTTGCATCACGACCTACTTTTTAAAAACAAATGTACAAAATTTAAAAGCTATGCGGCGAGGGATAATTTCAAGAGTATCGTTCAAGAGCCAATGAAACAATACGCAAAGGACTTGGCCACAATTATGCATGATGTGGGTGCCAGTCACCTCATGCTTGAGCGATCTTTGGAGCGGGACCTTGTGGCATTGGTCAGGTCCAGGTTCAAGGAGAACAGATTAATGTTGCGCGAGTCTAGATTAGTCGATTGCGAAGGAATCGTTCATGACAATGAGCAGCCGCTCAAGTTGGCTTTGAGTGAGGTAGCACCCGGAGAATATTCTCATTCTCTTTCGGTAGAATTGGAGGTCTCCAAAGCTCAGAAGTTTCATCCTGAACAAAAGAAACTTCTGGCAGATTACTGTGCCAGCTCCGAACTTTGCTTAGTGCCGAGCTTCCAAACGTGCTTTCTCGCCAGGATGTATTACATTCGCTTGGTGATCACATTTTCTACGGGCGACAAAGTGGAGCTCAAGTTGCCAGCAACGGTGGCTAGATTATCATGATGAATTTTGAAACATGGAAGCTGTGAATAAAAAAACCAGTAAATTAGTTCATATGTAATTGAATATGTAATCTAAAGGCTGCACGAATGCCTACTTGAGATGAGTGCCGGCCAAAGCATCAGCAACTGCATCCACAGAGGAGTCTGTTTCTTCTGGAGAAGCACCAGCCAACTCAGCCTCCAATTGATCCAATTCAGCATCAGCGTCCTCGAAGGTATCATCTTCATCCTCGTCGTCGTCATCGTCCTCGTCGCTGTCCAATTCTTCCAACTCGTCCAACTCGTCCAACTCTCCAAACCCTCTTTCTTCAAATATCTCAGCAATGGCCTCAATCTCTTTAGCGTCCTCTTCGAAGCGATTTCCATTCAACTCTAATACTTTGAGTACGGGGGCCTTTTCAGACACAAACTTGACCAAGCGTGCCAAAGCATCGGACTCCAACTCGTTGTACTGCAATTTCAAGGCGGTGAACTTCTTCTTGGAGTCGCCATTGGCGAGGTGGTCAGCCAAAATCAAGGAGCCTTTTGGTTTCAACAAACAATCACCCAAGTTCAACTCCACCAAATCGGGCCAGCTTTGCAATGCTTCGGCCAACGCAGTGGCTGCTCTGGTGGTCAAAGTATTGTCCTGCAAGTCAATTACCTGCAATTTCTTGTTCTTGGTCAATCCCTGTTGAATTAACTTTTCCACACCGGCGGGGCGAATGCCATTTTGGTAGAGACGAACCGTCTCCAAATCAGCATGGTTTCTTAACCCAATTGACAAGTAGTTGATGGAGCCGTTTTCCAAACGATTTCTTCCGCAAATAAATGTTTTTAACGATGGGTAGTTCGTCTTCTTTTTGGCAAGAGACAACTGGAACAAGGACTTTCCGATTCGGGTTCCAGCGAAAGGGCCCATGCCATTATTGGACAAAATCAAGTGCTCCACAGAAACTGCCTTGGAAATGTAAGACTCGATGGGCTCGATGGTCTGCAAGCCAAATGCATTGTCACATAAGTCCACAATCTGAAGGTATGGGCACTTCAAGAGCGCAGGCAAAAGGTGATCCAAGGACTGAGGAATCTCGGTATTCAATCTACCAGTGTATATGTCGGAGAAGTTGACCTCCACTAAAGTGTCTTTGTGTTTGAGCACAGCCTGGGCAAACGCCTCGGAAGCCTCAATTCCAATGGTGTTACCACTAATGTCGATCTTGAGAATACTCGACCTTGCCTCCAATTCCTTGACGTAAGGTGTGATGTCGGCTGCAGAGTTGAACTTGAGTTGCTTGCCTGCAATGGAGTACGTGTTTTGAGAAGTCACCCCAGCGTCCACTTTGACATGTGCCATGTTGGTTTAGTGGCTGGAGGCTTGTGTGGATCGAGCAGAAGAGCGCAACTGTCGGTCACGTGCGCCTCCCATCGCATACATGGTACACTTCTTCCCACGGCAACACGCTATTTCCGGATGAAGTGGCGGCTCGTGAACCTTGCTTGCCAGGGTGCTCGAGAATTGGAATTTGTGGGCCGTAGACGTCTTTTAAGCGAGCCTCTCTCGTCGCCGTGTAAGGTCATGAAACTACTTTCGCAATTCTGTGGTCAAAACAGGGGATTATGAATGGCAAGACCCAAAACAGGGCATGGCAGAAAAAGGGCCCCCAAATAAAGCACGCTTGATTTGAGCCAGCCTCGCATCCCACAGCCGGGTATTCTGACCCCTGGTAGGGTTGCCACGAACTCCTGCACATAACCCGAAAGTTTTTCTCACCCAGCACAACTCAGCGAGCCTCTCCATACGCCAACATCAACATGCCTGCCAAAGCTCACGAAGTCCCATCGACTATCCAGCAAATCAGAAACTCGCCAGCATTCACTGCCGCTGTTCAAGTTGGCCTTTTCGCTGCCGGCGTGGCTTTCATCCAGTCCTCTCTCATGGACTTCTTGGTGCCCCAGTTGTAGGGAGGGTTATCTTCCAAAATGCTGTATATACAAATAAATGATCTCCGAAGCAAGTGTAACTACCAAATGCAACCTTCCATACAAGAAGACTATACTGCCAAGACTTCTGAAGCACCTCAAGCGCTCTGCAACTACAAGCTCACATTTTGAGAAGATCTCGGACAACCATTGCCGACAACGACGAGTTGACCAATGGCCCGACTCGCCTCTTCCTACCTTGAGCGCTTGCACTACTTCTCAATACTCTAATTTGATCACACTCTAAATCTAGCATACTCTAGCTCTCATGCGCCACTCTCCCACCCTAGCTCGTCAATCAGCATCCTGGCTAGCTGCTCATGTGGCACGGGCCCATCTCTCAACACCCGTGAGTCAGGCGCATCTCTCGTGCACGCTTGCATGCGCGATCGGTAAGATTCGTCTCAAGTTGACTTCCGACCCTCACAAGGGCTGTCTCGCATGATACTGACTTGCCGCGACGCATGACTCGCAGCGAAAAATATTGACATGCCTCCGCGGTCATTTCCCATCAGCACAGTCGCTCTCCGATAAGCGGCGGAGGCTCGCCGATCACCTGATTTCAAACCTCTGCCGAGCCCCTGAAAGCCCACGTTCCCGGGGCAAATTTGGACTGCGTGCCGGCCGCTTATACTCACCAGACGTGCTAAAAGATACTGCTTGTGCCTTCAACGTCCCTTGCATCCTGCATGCGCGTCCGCCGTAGTCTCTACGTGACAACAGAAAGGAGCCTGGAGGAGGTTGGCATCCAGTATCCGGGCGTTTTTGGGAGCAGACGGGCGTGTGTTCGGCACTGTTGCAGGCTTGTCACGCCCGGTTGCTGCAGAGGCGGGTTTTTCTACGTGGTTGGCGGCCGCTATGTATTGCATGTTTTTTCGTCGGCATGGCCTACACCCTCGGTACGCCTCGGACCGGTCCCTCGGCATTTGAGTTTCTCCACATTTTTTTCCCTATATAAGCGCAGGGCTTCCGTCCTTGTGCCCCACGAATATTTTAACCTCGACCGTTGCTTTGATTCTTGTTAGCAGGATTAACAAGTCACAGCTTTTAACCTTCACACTCCCCACCTATTCAAATGTTGAGTGCTAGAAATACTATTGACCTGGCTGCTGCTCCTGACCCACAATCTCTGATCAGGGAGGAGAGAGCAAACAGAAGATTCAGCCCTGATGCAATGCACAACTTCTTGGAATCTTCCAAGGAGAACTCCGAGTTGTTCAAGACCATTGTCCAGCAAATGGAGAGAGACCCAATTTTATTCAACGACGCCAGCTACTTCGAGCAAACGAAGCTCCAGCAGAGAGAGATTACAGCCCGCAAGATTGCTCGCGTTGCCCAATATCTCGAGACGGGCTACTCCACCAAACACGAGGCTATGTTCAACTCCTTGTTGAACCTTGTTGACCCGCAAGTGGGGACCAGAATCGGTGTTAATTTGGGCTTATTTCTTGGCTGCATCAGAGGCAACGGTACCGAGTCTCAAAGAAAATACTGGACCATCACCAAGGAGACCAAGCACTTGAAGACACTTTACGGATGTTTTGGTATGACGGAATTGGCCCACGGTTCTAATGTTGCCGGCTTGGAGACCACTGCCACTTTCGACAAAGAGACCGACGAGTTTGTGATCAACACCCCACATATTGGCGCCACGAAGTGGTGGATTGGTGGTGCTGCCCACTCCGCTACCCACTGTTCTGTCTACGCCAGATTGATTGTCGATGGCGAGGATTACGGAGTCAAGACATTTGTGGTGCCTTTGAGAGACAACAGACACGTCTTGATGCCGGGCGTTACTGTGGGTGACATCGGTGCCAAGATGGGAAGAGATGGTATCGACAACGGATGGATCCAATTTTCTCATGTCAGAATTCCTCGCTTTTTTATGTTGCAAAAGTTCTGCAAGGTGTCTAAAGACGGAGATGTTGTTTTGCCTCCATTGGAGCAAGTTTCTTACACCGCTTTGTTGGGTGGAAGAGTTTCTATGATCATGGACTCTTACAGAACGTCCGCTCGCTTTGCCACCATCGCTCTCAGATATGCTATCGGCAGAAGACAGTTTAAGTCGGCTTCTCAAGGTGACCAAACTGAAACCCAATTGCTCAACTATCCTTTGCACCAAAGAAGATTGCTCCCATACTTGGCCCAAGCTTATGTGTTCAGTGCTGGAGCCTGGAAAATGGACAAGATTCTTGGCGAAGTTTTGGATGCCTTGGACAAGGGTGTTGCTGAAGACGACTTGAAAGCCATTGGTAAAGCATTAGACAAGTTGAAGTCTGTGTTTCTTGACTCTGCTGCTTCCAAGTCCACCGCTACGTGGTTGACTGCCGAGTGCATCGACCAGTGCAGACAATCCTGCGGTGGACATGGCTACTCGTCTTACAATGGTTTTGGCAAGGCCTACAACGACTGGGTCGTCCAGTGTACTTGGGAGGGTGACAACTCTGTTTTGGCCATGTCCGTCGGTAAGCCAGTGATCAAGTCCGTCGTCGCTGTGTTGGAGAAGGGAAAGCAGCAGAGTGGATCGTTTGCTTTCTTGAACAAAGCCAAGGAGTACAACACCAAGGACCACATCCTCAAGAGCGCTGAAGACGCTTTGGATGTGAAGAAGGTGTTGCACGCAGTTGAAGTCTTGATGACCAGAATTGCCATTGCAGGCCACAAGACTGTGCAGGAGAACGATGGCAACTACGACTCCGTTGGTGCAGCCAGTTTGTCGATCTCCAGATTGAAGGCACACCACTACTTGTTTGGCGAGTTCATTGATAGAGTGGACTCCACTGAGGAGAAGGAGGTGGTCCCACACTTGAAGAAGATTGCACAGTTGTACGCTGTGGCCAACATCATCGACAAGTCTAGCGGCGACTTCTTGGCGCACAACATCCTTTCGCCAGAGCTCCTCAATGAGGTCGTCAACAAGCTTGTGCCTCAGGTATGCAAGGAGATCAGACCAGACGTCGTTGCATTCACTGACTCGTTCCAGCTCAGTGATTTCGCCCTTAACTCCCAGATTGGTAAGTTCGATGGTAACATCTACGAGAACTACTTCACTACCGTCAAGACCTTGAACCCACCGGCGCAGACGAAGGCTCCATACAGTCTTGAGTTCGAGACGGGGTTGAACCGAGGATCTATTGATGAGAGATCGAGATTCGAGTTGTCCAATGATGCAAGAGACATTTTGTCCAAGTGATTAGAAGCATTTAATTAATTAGGGTTTTAAGTGAAGAGAATTCAATTAAGAGATCAATTAAGAATCAAAAAAGAAATTAAGTAAGGTGAATAAAGTCAATTAAATGTGAATCAAACAAATAAGGAATCAATAAATTAAATAATGCGAATTGAGTCAATCAAATGAGGTCAATTAAGCCACAAGGTAAGGTCAATTAAGAGTCAATTAAGTTAGTCACGAGTCAATTGAGTTAAAGTTTAACTACTCCAATTATCAGAACTCAATTAAGTCCCGAGTAGTTCCGGTTACCGGCCCCAGAGTTAAGCCGAGTTAAGGCGGGGCGATACCCCAATTTAGAAGAAAACACTGGTGCCTGTCCAGATATCAGGCCATTTTTGAGGCATAAAAGACCTCGAGAACGAGGGAGCCCGAAAGCATGCCGAAATGCGTGTTTCCGCGGGCCATCACTACAGCGGCCTGTGATTACGCCCGTATTTACCCCACACCCTGCACGCGCACCCGCATATATACCCATGGCACCGCCAGAGCCGCTGGCCTTCACACCCACACACTAAAATGCCTATCACGGGAAAGTCTCTCGTTAGCACCTTCGCTGGACCCACGCCAGCCGTTCTGATGACGGAGGAAAGGGCCAGGGCCAAATTCGACCCTCTGGACATGCACAATGTGGTTGAGGGCACACCCGAAAAAGCGACCAAAATCTTGGAGCTCTACCAGCTGTTGGAGCGGGATCCGATCTTGGCGCCAGGTTTCGGCGACTACGAGTTGTCGCGTGACCAGAACAGAGAGCAGACCACCACCCGTATTGCCCGCATGACTCAGTATGTGGAGGTGGAGTCGTATGCAGACTTCTGGCGCCGCTTGAACCTCATCACCGCTTACGACCCCTCGATGGGAATCCGGATTTCCGTGAATTTGGGGCTTTTCATCAACTGCATCAAGGGAAACGGCACGGATGCGCAGTATCGCTACTGGTGCTTGGAGAAAGAAGCCAAGTACATGAAGCAATTGTGGGGCTGCTTCGGGATGACCGAACTTGGCCATGGCTCCAACGCAGCTGGCGTGGAGACCACGGCCACCTTCGACAAAGCTACCGATGAGTTTGTGATAAACACCCCCCACATTGGAGCAACCAAATGGTGGATTGGAGGCGCTGCCCACTCGGCCACTCACTCGTCCATCTACGCACGGTTGATCATCAACGGCAAGGACTACGGAGTCAAGACGTTTGTGGTGCCGTTACGTGACAGCAACCACCAGTTGATGCCAGGCGTGGCCATTGGCGACATCGGCTCGAAGATGGGCCGTGAGGGCGTGGACAACGGGTGGATCCAGTTCTCCTCGGTGAGAATCCCCCGTTTCTTCATGTTGCAGAAGTTCTGCAAGGTGGCCAAGGACGGAAGTGTCACGCTTCCTCCCCTCGAGCAGTTGAGTTACATCTCCCTTTTGCAGGGTCGTGTGGGCATGGCATCTGATTCATACAGGATCTGTGCCCGTTTCATCACCGTGGCGACCAGATACGCCGTGGGACGGCGCCAGTTCAAGGGAGACCAGATCAAGAACGGCGAGGAGACCCAGTTGATCAACTACCCATTGCACCAGCGCCGCTTGATGCCTTACTTGGCGTTGACTTATGCGGCAGGCGTCGGAACTGACCGTTTGGAACGCCAGCACCAAAACACCGTGGATGAGTTGGAGGCTGCGGTGGAGAAGAACGATGAAAAGGCCATCTACAAAGCCTTGGGTGACACCAAGTCGCTCTTCATTGACTCCGCCGCGCTCAAGTCCACCTTGACATGGTTGGCCGAGCAGTGTATTACTGAGGCCAGACAATCTTGCGGCGGCCAGGGCTATTCCGCCTACTCCGGCTTTGGAAAAACCTACGCCGATTGGGTTGTGCAGTGTACGTGGGAGGGTGACAACAACGTCTTGGGAATGTCTGCGGGCAGAACGATCTTGAAGAACGTGCAGGATGTGCTCCAGAAAAACGCCAAGATCACCGGCTCGTTGCTGTTCTTGTCCAATGCTCGGAATCTTGTGGGCTCAGAGGTGGTGTTATTGAAGGAGGAGGACTTGTCACCCACCACGGTCCTCAAGGCTTTGGAGGTCTTGATTGTGAGGATCTCTGATTCGGCTTTGAAGAAGGTCAAGCAGTCCAAGAGCTGGGACTTTGTGTCGTACGAGCGGGTGTTGTTGTCGAAGCTTCGCTGCCACCACTACTTGTTGGAGACATTCATTGAGACCATCTCGAAGAACACCAAGCCTGACCTCTTGTACGCTTTGGCCAAGGTGTTGAGATTGTACTACTTGACTCACTTGTTGGAGAATTTCGGAAAGGAGTTCATTGGGTTCCTGGTGTTGGATGCCAGGTTGTCCAACGTCATCTCCACTAGACTTGTGGGCGAGAGTTGTCTTGAGGTCAGGGAGCAGGCCATTCCCTTGACGGACTCGTTCCAGATCCCAGACACGTTGTTGAACTCGGCAATCGGTGTGTACGACGGAAACTGGTACGAGAACTACTTCAAGGTGGTCAAAACCCACAACGACCCATACAAGACCAAGGCACCTTACTCTTCGGACTTAGAGGCCATGCTCAACAGATCGTCAGTGGACGACAGGGGCCGGTTGGAGAAGTCCGAACAGGCGGCCTTGAAACTCAGCAACTAGAGCTATCATATCAGTAATTATCAACACCTTGTTTTCTATTCCGAGATTCAGCCCAGAAGTTTTCTCTGGAACGTTTGAGCGGTGCCGTGCATTCTGTCACCAGTATGCAAGACCTAGTAGTCGAGACTGATGCAATTGAAATACGAGGGATCAGAAACCTCGTATTTGCGCAAAATTTTCAATCCACTTGGCTGTCGTCACATTCCGCATGTACACGGCACCCTCGTATATTGGTGATGAGCGCGGCCCATAGTGTACTGCAAGCGACATTAGACGAACAGGCTCGAGAAACCATTGTCCTGCACACAGTGGCGGTGGGGGCCTGGAGCCACCCGCCAGTGCAAGGCCGTGGCTGGGCCTGACAGGCGTATGCTGGGTTTGCGAGAATCAGTACCTGCAGCCGCCGCTGTTCTTGGCGAGGCACACGGACATGCCGGGTAATGCACAAGCATGTACTACTGCATACACCCTTCGGTCGCGAGTATGCAGGCGCGGCTGGGATAAATAAAAGAGGCTCCCCGCCCGTGTTTCTGTTCGCCCCTCAGTATTAATCAACGCCATGGACAGTGAGAAAATCGTCGCCGTTATTTTAGGTATGTATCCCTTAAAGACGCCCTAGTCCCCTAGTGTCCACTCTGCGAGCTCGCTACTAACTGCAGCCATCTTCTTGCCTCCCTTGGCTGTCTTCATGAAGGCTGGCCTCTCCACCCCTTTTTGGATCAACCTTGTCTGCTGCTTGTTCTTCTGGTTCCCTGCCATTCTTCACGCTTTGTACGTTGTGCTCAAGGACTAAGTGAGTAGCGGCTGCTGAGCTTTCAGGCTACGTTTTCTAAGATATGCCTAGAGTTAATATACATTAATCAGCAGCTGGCCGTGTGCCGTTGTAGCGCCTTAACCAGACTCCTAGACTGCCATAGCTTTTCGTTTACGGATTGAGCCTTTTTATTGTGACGATTCATATGGCCATAGTTGTGGTGTATAGTGTGGGGTTCTTCGGACCTTCGGCTCAATTTTTGAGGATTGTCGCGGCGCAGAATGCCTTTTCTTATTTACATGACCAGCGTATGTGCTATCCCCGAATTGGTCTGATACAATGCAATGGTGCCAACTTCTAATAATATCGTGGCTGGACTCAAGCATGGGAGCACTTTTGGCATTGTCCTGTTATGTGAGACCTTCTCTAAACGGAACGTTTGCGTCAAGCTGGCCGTTGATGGCTGGCCGTTGATGGTGAATCGGTTCTGCCGGGAACTGAAGTTTCTAGTGGTTACTAAAGAACAGAGTCGACTGGAGATGAAGGGCCATAGGAAGAGACGGCACGAACCGTGCGTCGTGAGTAGGTCTAGCGAAGTAATGTATACTCACTGGTGTTGTCTCGGAAGCCCAAATCAAGCGACTCATCAAGGCTCTCCGGGGCCCAAAACAAGCGACTCATCAAGGCTCTGCGGTCTACGGGGCCCAAATGCTCTTGGTGCACTCTGATGCGTACTTCTTGATGGTGTAGGCGTGGGTCTAGATGTAGATTAGATGATGTGCCTGCATGAGCCTGCACATTATTTGTCGAGCCAATTTAACTTAGGAAGCTGCTGCGCGGACTGTACCTAGCAGCGACACTATGTTACATCAGCGCCAGACAGCCGTGTGAAGCAAAGCTGGGGACAGAAACTATCGTACTGATAGTGCTTACCTCTGCCTCCTCAAAAAGGAAGTTTCGTACCTGAGCGAAGCCTTGGACGCACACAGTTCCCAGTCTACGGACGTGTACTATATGCCGTACAAACCCATATCACTGCCGGAATCCAGCTGCCCTCGACAAGCGTCTGCCGCTAACGTCCACAGCTCTTGGAAACCATTTTGGGTCTGCATCGGCTCTACGTGGGAAATTTTCCGTGTCACGGGGCAGAGATGCTCCTGCACGTTTTGCTTATCTATCGCGAAAGAAGTTGCGGATTCGCTGACTTCCGCCAATCTCGTAATCTCCAAATAAGCACCGATAGCGCTGCTACACGCCACGTCTGCCGACAAAGTCCCACCATACAACAGATTCAAGAGTTCTTCTCGAAGCAAAACATACCTAGAACGGTTCGGGACCAAGTCACATCCGCCTCCTCCAACCCCATTCCGCAGATCGACCAACTAATGGAGCAAGACGCTGTCAACGGGCAGGAGCTCCCTCCCTTTTCCTTCAGCAAGAAACCTATCCGCAACCACTTGCAATCGTCGGTGATTCCTTCGAATTTGCCCAGCCGACAGGGCCTTAAAGATACCACTTTGCCCTATCAGCCCAGCTTCAACAACATCAACTATGATGAGCAAATCCGAGCGCCACGCATGTCCCTGACCGCAGCAAACTACACATATGAGCCCGACCGGCCTCGGCCGTTCACTGGCAAGAGCTTCACCTCTCCCAACCTGTTGGCAACCCAGGAGGACTCCACGCTGCAGGACAAACAGGACAGTACAGACGGCAGCTCGAAACCCGAGCTGCCCAAAGAGAGCCCCTCCACTCCGGAAAGTACATACCATCCGGCAATGGCAGACATAAACCAGTCTACTCGGAGATACCTGGGACCAGTGAAACCTGCATGGACACATGAAAGCAACCGAATTCTCTCGCCGGGGCTTTCTCAAGGCAGGAGATTTTCAGAGACAGAGGAAGATGCTGAGGTGAAACTGGAGCAGACCGAGGTCCAAAAGGAAAACCTTCTCCGTGCCATGGCCAACTTGAACAGCAACGTGACCACTTTGGAGCGCAGCGAGAACAGCCAGGAGCATTCGCAAGGCGGGCTGCGCTTGCCGGCCTCGGATCGGAACAGAAAATATGTGCCCGCTGGACGCGAGTCGTTGCAGCAGGTGTACAATATGAAAAAGCCCATGTGTTTGCCTGCGGTTCTCCGGCCCATCAATGACGAAACGCACTTGCATGAAGAGGACTTCCACTATGACCTGAGCCCCGAGCTCCGCCTACCGAACCTGAAACTCGAGGAGAATCCCTTCGAGCTCATGGTGCGTCCTTCGGACGAAGACCGCCAGAAAACCCGCCCCACCCGAAGCCATTGGCGCCCGGACAGTCTGACAGACCACTGCATCAACTGCTTCGAGCAGTTCGCCACGTTTTTCTACCCCCAGCGCAAGAGAAGGCACCACTGCCGGTTTTGTGGCATGATTTTCTGCCACAACTGCTTGTATAAAAACCGGGAGTGGGCGTCTTTTGATATCAGTCCGCCTGCGCAAGATACTAAGGAGAAGAGGTGGTCTCGTACCAATAGCGGGTCTTCAAACGGGAGCTCTGTCATATCCGCCACAACGGTAGTCTCCTCGATAACTTCCGATGATTTTGAGAGCGGCATCATGCTTGATGCCAATGCTCGCTTGGTGGTGCCTATGTTCAAGAACCTTGTTGACCAGAACATCACCATTGGCGAGCTACAGGATAAATTCCACACATGCAAAATCTGTAAGCTGTGCGGAAACAACTACCAGCGGCTTCTGTATCTCTTCAACCAAAAGAACCGAAACGAAGGCAATATCGATGCCCCATACGTCTTCATCGAAAATCCCTATCTTGGAATTGATGAGCTGACAGGTTTCTCATCCGGGCTGAGGCCGTTTGTCAACGGGAGTATAGAGGCGAGCGCCTACGATAAGCAACGACGCCATTCGTCTTTAACAAATAATGTGCCTTCGGACTGGACATGGAGTTCCTTTTGAGTTTTGAATGTGGGGCTAAAACCCGGGTTCCGATCCGGCGCCTGCACATTGGGCCAGTCCTCTTGCGGTCTAATTGTCTGCGCTTCGTGTGCGCCTTGGCCAGTGCTCAAGTTGCGAACTCGGCGTGATCGCGGTGCGTGCTCGCAACAAATTGACACTAGCGAAGCGCGTCCATGCACGAAAAAGGGGGTTCTCGGACGAAAATACAGTGCGGAGAAGAAATTGACACGATAACCTGGCGATCCCATTCTCCATGACGCATCTCACTTATCCAGATTGGCAGTCACATGCCATTTCCGGCACTATAATTCACGCTTCAATTCATTGAGACTAGCATTCAGCCCTAGCCTCCTGTCAAGCAAAGCTATCCAAGCCAAAGCATTATCTCATGGGTGCGAGAAAGCAAGGACTTTTAGTATCGATGTACAAATTACCAGGCACCCATAAGTTTTAATTTACGATCAGGAGTTTAACACTTTGTCCTAAGTAAGCATAGAACGAATCTCATTCCTCGGTGAGTCTGCTTTCATGAAATGTGTGAATCCTGCAAGACACGGGCCTCCTGCAAGCAGCCTGTATGGGGCGGTGCGGACCATGGACGCTTCTATTTTTGCCTACAGGACCGGTCGTTTCTCGCGTGTAGGCGTGCGAATATCGAAAACATATTCCACCGTTAATTTTGATGCTTAGTAAAGCAACCTAGTCACGCCATAACCATCCTATAGACGCTCACCTTCGCATTACACGCCCTTACCACCTGATTCTGCTATCCGCATTCTTGGAATGTACCAACAAAATAATCAGTCGCATGACTCCGTGAGCCGTAGGCTGTCTTCCAACCCTTTCCGCAAGGAGTCCTTGGGGCACAGCTTGTCCATCCACGGTAACAACTCTGCACTTTCTGTGCATCTGAACAATTCTGCGTTTGATGAATGGGTGCAGAAGAATAAGATCCTCATAGATGAGCTGTCAGACGAGGAAGACACACAAGTATTCCTAAGACCAAGCTTCCCTACTCTGTCCCGGGCCGGGAGTGACAGCAACGTTAATTACGATAGGTATGTATAATTTTCACTTTTCCTGGGTTTTGATCAGCAGTTCCCGTGCACCAGTCGTTGAATTTGTCTTCATAGCTAGAACCCTTGCAATTTTATTATTGAGTGCGTTCCCGCCACAAGCCTGAGACTGCAGTTGCAAATCGAAAGGTACGAATGTAGGTCCTGTTACTGTTTACCTGGGTGTGGTGTTCTAGGCCGCAGGGGTTGAAGTGATTCCAGGGCCTCTTTTCATTTGGTGTGGACATCTGGCGTATTCATGTTGCTAGCCCACGTGTCATTTACCGATGAAGGCCTAGTCACTCTAGACAGTTGAATATGATATGTCATCTTTTTCCAATGATGAGCGCATGTCACTTCAGATCGCATGACTCTACAGACGCACTGCGGCGAAGCTACCATAGCATTCCGTCATGAAATGGCTGTGTAGCGCACAGCCGCGGATTACCTCGCCTTGTTTCCAGCAAGCCTACAATCAAAACGGCAATTCGGGAGCGGCAAAATAACGTCGCCTCCGAACACCAGCACATCGAGCGCAGTCTGGGCCCTGTTGGCCAGTTTCGCACATCAATTCGTGGCCACCGCCCGCAAATGCAGAACAAAAGAATTAGGCGGATGCCGCAGGAGTTGGGCGATCAGTGTGGTTGCGACTAATCGGCGAAATGCGCACTTAAAGCCTTGGTCATCGATCGCGTTTTTACTTGCCTTTGCTTCCGCCCGCCAAAACCTGTTTTTTTTGACAATGCTTCAATGTGTGGATTTGCCCCGGCTGTGCTTGCCCAATGTCTGGGGCGCAGGAGGTTATCGTTTGGGTATCCTGCGCACAGCCGTTCACCTCGAGCCGTACCCTCCCCTTGCTGGCGCGCCTCGGAGTTGCCTAGATGCAAGTGCTTTGTTTTGCCGTTATGATTATTTTTTAAGCAGGTAATCTAATGCGCCGGCCCCACCCTTTCTGCGCAGATTTCTTGTTTTTGTCAACTACATCACTTGACGCCTCGATTACAAATTCAACCGCCATCTTCGTCTGACACAAAAAACCCAGGCTTCCCGTGCCACTCCACTAACATAACAGAAAGATGACCTCCAACAACCCCTTTGCCTCGGCCATGAACGGTGAGTACAAGCATCACAGAGACCCACCCCCACCTCCTTCAGCATCGGCCAAACCGATCAGAGAGAAAAAGTCGTCCCCCCTTCCTCCTCCCACTTACGATGAAGTTGCTGGAAGCAGGCATCTGGCCAATGAATATCCTCAGGAAAAAGCATCGTCCTCGGAACACCGCACGTCCCGCTCCAGCAGCAAACCACATAGATCGCATAGTGATTCCGGAAAACACCAAGAAAAGAAGAGTGAGAGGCGCCACAAATCATCCTCTAAAAAGTCCTCGTCTAGGAAAAAGTCCCCTGCCCCTCACTTGCCTCAAAATTTGGACACCATTGATAAGTTGGATGTGAGTGCGTTTTTCGGCGGTGGCTTTCACCATGACGGGCCATTCGATGCCTGTACTCCGCACAGAAATAAGAACAAGAAAGCGGCTCCTGTGGAAGCTTTCCCGGCAGATGGGCCTAACACGTCCATGAAAGCACCACCGCAAGGCGCCAGTTCTGACCGCTTGGACCAGGCATTTGGTAATTACGAAGATCAGAATATGATCCTTGGAAGACGAGCAAAGGAGACTATGTCTCATGAAAAGCTGGACACGTCAAGCAACGTACCAAAATTGAACCCATCAGTTGTGGCCTTCGATGTCAACGAGAAAGCTGCTCCCATACATGGTCCCTCTACTGCTGGATTGGGGTCCACCACGTTCTTGAATGGCGCCCCTGCCCCTAAAGGCGATGACTACTTGGCGCCTCCTGGGCCTCTAGGTGGTGGTATTGGCAGGAAAAAGTCTCTTGTTCAAAGGTTGAGAAAAAACAGTGCAAGCGATAGCAGTTCACGCCGAAACTCCCATGACAATAGTGGTGAATACCACAGATCTTCTTTTGGCGAAGAGGAAAGCGGTGGCTCTTTGTTAAGTCGAGTCAAAAGTTTAAAGGTTGGCAGAAAGTAAAAGATCATTGCCGAGTCAACTACATTCGCATTTGGCTTACTTCATCGAACGGGTCCTTCAAACTTTAGTGATTGGAATTGAAGACCCGTGCTGCTCTTCGGTAATGCTGCTTTTCGAAACCAATAGCAGACTTCTTTATCGTCACAACGCTCGTGCCTCCCATTTTGTGCTAGAGTAAGCAATTCTCGAGGACAAGCAGCTACACCTTTGTGGATCAATTCAAGTCCCAGCCCAAGATTACTGTCAGGTCAAGCGGCCTTCTTAATGGATTACCGATAACCAAAATCACTGGAATTTTTGATTTAAATTCATCTCACCGTTTGTATAAATTAGTTCAATATACTCTAGCGAGTATTGCTTCTTAGTGCTTGACGAGGATGTAACAATGATCACAACTTGAAGTCGCTCACATGATTGCCATAGTTCCGTTCCACGGCAAGTTTCTTTTCATACCACCATTTGTACGCAATTTCACATCGATTAAGGTCAAGATTCTCACTCAAAACCTTCCACAACTTCCCAATCAAGAATATCTGTTCGCTGGCATTGCTCATCAATATAAGGCCCCATATTTTTTCTAGCCAGTGCACAAAAATGCTCATTGGAAGATAGGGTATCACATTCAAAAGCGCCAACATGAGGCCCTCCCGCGAGGTATCAGGAGTGTCTCTGTCCTGGCGCAGGCCCGCTTGCTGCGTGGTGTCGCTTCTGGAATGTGGAACAATATTGATGTATGCCAAATCCTTTGGTTTTTTCCGTTTATTGGCCTTCACGATGTCAGTGTCATTAGTCTTTTTTTTGAGCTGGGACAACGTGGAAGAAGCTTCAATTTCTGATACCGGTTGGGCAGATGTGAATGCCATCTTTTTGTGCAGTTTGATCAGCTGTCCAGGTGTGGTGACAGAGCATCTGAAGTACACGAAATCCAAAAACTTATCAGCTGACGTTCTGTAGTAGCCTGATTTGTATGTGATCGGATTAGACATGATTTTTTTGCCCAAAGTTTCGACTGCCACGCTTAATTGGTGTGCGGTCAACCTTTGTGGAAATTGGTTTGCAGCTAGTTCAAAATATTCCAAGACATTTTCTAGGTTATCATCTGTATTTTTCTTGCTGGAGAAGAGAGCCAATAGGACGGAATGTCCGGCCTCGATAAGGATGGAGTCTTGCGTGAGGGGTGATTGTACCAACGCAAATGTAACATCGTAGACGTATTCCAGGAACCGGACGTTGTTGACCTTGGGCTGCTGGAAGTAGTTCTCCCATAAACCAAACACGAAAAGCACTTTGCATCTGGAAACGTAGTCCCTGTTGAGGGCTTCAGGATACAAGTTGACCTCGTAACTTCCGGCTAGCATGCGCGAGACAAGCTCGAAGCGGCCATGGAGGTTGTTCTGGAGAAGAATCTCTAGACATACGTAGTAGACGAAATTGTAGCCATCAAACCCACCCTGCCCAATGGAAACTAGAACAAAGTTGAGGTAAAAGAGACAGTTCACGATCAAGTAGCAGATTTCAATGTACTCCTTTTCAATGGCCTGTAGATGTCTATTCGAGGAGAAAAGCTCCAGAAGCAAGCCCTTCTTCCGCAGGGTGAGGAGCCTTGAGATGATCCCCTGAAAAATGATGACTTCCGAGAACAAAATGGTCTTCATCAACACCCAATAGTGCTGCTCGTATGAACCGCTGCCAATAGATTCTGCGTTGAGAATAGGGCTGTCTTTAGTGAATTGATTGAGATCTTCATTGAATTGGCATAAAGTCTTAAGAGAGGAGCACACGATCTCGTAGGCCGCAGGAGTATGGGGAAGGTCCAAGAATAACTGCTCTAACAAAAATGATAGCTTGTTCAAGTGCTTCACCACCGGCCGCTGAAAAACTTGAGTGAGTACCAACTGCTCGAGATCAGGATGCAAAGGGTCCAACAGCAGAAAACATTTGAAGCATGTAGCGCCGCATGTGCTGGCAAATGTCAAGGTCAAGAGTTTGTCTATGACAAGGTGCACACTAACAGGCCCCAAGTATGGGCGCAAATCGTCTCCACGCCGAAACTTGAGGGCCAAGCTGATGAGCGCTAGAGACACAACTCTATCGTCGGAAGAGCCTGACACGGTATACTGGAAGCACTGCGAAAACAACGAGTCAATGGTTTTATCGAAGTCAGAAAATAACCAGCGTAAGTGCACAGACTCCACCAGCAACGCATCTCGAAGCTCCTTGCTCAAGCCAATACCTGAAAGAATAGGCAACGCCTTCCATGAGTTGCGCATAGGGTCGTAGTGTACGAAGTTGCGAAGTTCCTGGAGAATAACCTGGTAGAACGTGCGTACGGATAGCGTAGGCTGGGACACCTTGAGTTTCTTGTCGAAAAGCACCTTGAACACCTCTATGATCATGTAGTTCTCCTCAAAAGAGGGTACGTTCGTTCCGTACGTAATAGGGTTGTTCAAAAAGCTGGCAAAGACGAGCTTCAAATTGTGCTCTGTTTTCACATGCGGAAGGTAATTGTATAGGTAACTGAGGAGATGTTGGCTTGATACCGACGGGCCCGGGTTGCGAAAGGTATTCACCACAAAGTCGAGCTCCAGCGGGGTTGCAACCGGAGCATAGGTCGACATCGAAATCTGGGAGTGGGTAGTAGACAAGGCAGCGAGGTGAACAAGTTGGAGTGTGGGGATCGCGACGCACTTCACACAGGCCGAACGTGCGGCCCACAAGCTTCAACATGCTGTTAGTCTGACACGATTAGCATTTGGGGAATGTTAAGAGAGCTGATCTGGCTTTTGGAGGACCTTTGCCATCGCAGATTTCGGCAATTGATTTTGAGTATTGGCAATTGCACGCTGCGGATCTGGACCCAGTAGTATCAACTGGCTCTTGGTTGCAGGCGGTTGTAGAAGGCAGCTCCAAATAAATCGCTTTGGCCTAAAAGAGCAGTTTTTTGGCACCAAGCAGATCACTCAGCAAGGCAGGCGCTAGCTACTCATTTCTTGAGTGCTCCAGTATGCGGCACCTGTGGGAAACCCTAGGTGTCCTTCTAGTAGCGCGCCAGCCTGCGAAATGAATGTATCCCTTTTACTCCACGTTTGAGCAGGAATACCATGATAAGCCAGGCAAAAAAATCCAAACATGTGCAAAAATTTGAAGTCGTCAAGTTCGTGTGGGACGAGTATGGTCAGACGCATGTTGTCAACTCGCTACTGTACTTCAAAGAGTTCACCGTGAAAGAGGAATGCCTCACGCTGAGGTTCGGAGAAGTCGTCAAGTCCTTGGGCTACGGTATAGTGCAAGTCCAGGTGGGCCCGAAGAGACGCCGCGTGTGGCTATCGGAGGTACGCTACGTGCCAGAAGTCAAGGGCTGTGTTTTTTCCAAACATAATGGAGCCGTATGGGGCCTACCAACTGTGGGCACCCCACATAGTGTCATCTCTACTGAGGATAATATGGCGATAGTAGGACACGTCGACGACCCGTTTGCAAGTGCTTACATGTTGGAGTTGCGTCTTTTAAAGCCCAATGCCACTAATGTTGTGGATGGGGTGGGCAAACTCTCGGAGGATGAGCTTCGAGACGTCATGCAAAAGTTACGTCTGCAGAAGAAGCGCAAGACCGTTGACCCATGGAACCTTCGTTTCTTGGCGGTAGTGGATAGTAATTCTGATAAGTAGCAAGCCCAAGTGACGGATGTCAGAGTAGTATTGACGGCAATGACGCAGCAAGTTCTCAATCTAGTGCACTACGGCAAATGTGCAGCAAAATGATTCAAATTCACAATAAGCTTCACTCCTTCACAATGAACTTCACGGTCCAGATGTGCTATAGTAAATTTTTTACTAAGAACTAGGACCTCTGCTCCCCAAATAGTCTGCTGGCTGCCACCTTGAGCGGTGTGCTTTTGCTGCTATACACTGCAAATGTGCGTAGGTTGTGGCAGATGCAGCAGGGCATCCCAACAAACAGCCCCGAAAAGAGAAGAGGGCACGCACGAAAACCTGACTATACCAACCCTAGCGGCAGCTCTGGGCTGGTGACGCCACTTGCAGCCGGGTGTTAACAGTGGTGGAGTCCCCGTCCTGCATGCTTGCACAGTGCACTCAAAAATTTCACTGGCTCTCTTCACCACCAACAGCATGCTCAGACGCCAAATAACTCACTACTCCAGCAAGAGATCGGCGTCGTACGTGTTGCCGTCGATCGCAACGCTCAATAGTCTCCGGTCGACAAATGAGCCATTCCACGGGTTGTTCTCGCAAAAGGCCCTAGACGAGTTGTGGTTCAAGCGTGGCCAGTCGCTCACCGACAAGCTAAACAAACAGCTCGAAGAAAACCAGGTGGAAAACGTGCCGGCCGACTTGTCCGAGTTGGTCTCCATGACAAGCAATAAACAGGATCTTCAGCACGTCAACACCAGTGCCTCCTTGTTGCACAACTTACACTTTGCGCTAGAGTCTTTGACCCCACTTGATTCTGCTAAACACTGGCAACCTGCACACGCAGACGTGCTGTCCTTGTTAGAGACCCCTTCCATTGCCACCAAGTTTGAGAACGAACCCAAGGTGCCGGCCTTGCGTGAGTGGATAGAGGACTCGTTCGGCTCGATCGCAGAGTTCAGAGCCCTCTTGTTAAACTCCGCCAAGGCCATCAAGGGCGATGGTACTACATGGTTAGTGGCACAGGCAACATACGCCGAGTCCAACATGAGACTGCACATGTCTGGAGTTGAACGTACATTCCACAATTTGGCTGTGATGAACACCTACAACGGTGGCATGGTGGACGACCAAATCCGGTCTGGCCAGGTCTCCAAATTGAAGAACCAGGAGGCTGCCAAGGAGCAGGCTATAAAAAAGAGACAGCAAGACAGGGACGAGATCGAGGGCACACTGGCAGACGTTGTGTCCGAGTCACACGAGCCTCAGCCCAGTGCTCGTGACGCCAACGAAAACGTTTTGGGTACTGTGGAGGAGGCCGAGGAGCTTTTGTTGTACACCGACCGCAAGCTCGTGCCCTTGCTTGCGGTGGACGCCTCCATGAGATGCTACCTATACGACTACGGGGCTTTTGGTAAGCTGCAGTACTTGGAGAACGTTTGGCGGTGCATTGACTGGAACATCGTGGCATCCAGAGCACCCAAGCGGTTCAAGCCTGCAATCGATATCCAGCACTGACCTTGTATATAAAACTAGAGCTAATTTTTGAGCGCTTTCTTCACAATCTTCTCCACCTCGTCCCAGTCATTCGTAGGCACTGGGGTGATTTCGAGGTTCCCGAAGTATTTGCTGATGGCCATGAGTATGTCGTATGAAGCCTTATTGTGGACAAAGGAGATCGAAACACCCACACGACCGAATCTTCCGGTCCTTCCGATTCTGTGCAAGTAGGTAGATGGGTCAGGTTTGTTGTTCTGATCCACAGGCAAGTCGTAGTTGACTACCATGGACACCGAAGCAATATCGATACCACGCGCCAAGACGTTCGTGGTGATCAAGACCTTCGTTCTTCCCTCCCTGAAGTCGTTTAACAAGACATCTCTATCGCTGGCTTCTAAACCTCCGTGCAAGACTGACACTTTGTGGCCCTCTTCACGCATCTTTTTTCCCAAGAAATCTGCTGTGTCTTTAGTCTTGACGAAGATAATTGACGACCCAATGGTTAACAATCCGTAAAGGCCACACAAGACCTCGAACTTGTGCTTCTCATTGTCGCAGTCCATGTATAGTTGCTTTATTCCGTCCACATTAAGCTCCTCCTGCCTCAACTCCAAAGTGTTAGCATTTGGCACCACCTTCTCGGCGTAATCACGAACTTCGGTGGGGAAAGTGGCCGAGAACAATACCAATTGGGCAGTGGATGGCATAAAGTTCTTCACACGAACACACTGGTCTCCCAAACCCTGTGCCTCCAACATATTGTCAGCTTCGTCTAAGACAAACACTTTCACATGTTTAGTACTTATCCGCCTCTTTCTGATCAAGTCGTTGACGGTGCCTGGGGTACCCACTAAGATGGCCTCATCAAATCTGTCAGCGCGACTGTGTTCGCCTGGCACCACAAGTTTACACCTTGTTTGCGTGAACCTGCTCATGGTCTGAATCACTTCGAGGGTTTGCCTAGCCAATTCTCTGGTGGGGGCCAAGCAAATTGCCTGAGCCGCTGGCAAGTTTTCATCGACACGTGAAAGCATGGTGAGCGAAAAGGCGGCGGTTTTACCGGTACCTGACTGCGATTGCCCAATCATATTTGTAGGAGGGTTTGCCAACAACAATGGCAATGCCTTTTCCTGGATCTTGGAGGGCTTGTTGAACTTCATGGCATACAAGCCTTTCAACAACTCCGGCTTCAAGCCCAAATCTTCAAACGACTTGACCGAGTAGAGCGGCGAGTTGGGGTCGGCCTGCAAATCGGCAAGCTTGACTTTGACCTCATATGTGGAGCTGATGAGGTTTGTTTCGGGTTGCTCTGGGTGCTCCAAAACAATCTTGCCGTCGGTGTCTGCGTCTTCCTTTTTTTCAACAGCAATCTCCGTCCCTGCTGAATCCTTTCCTTCCGAAAGGTTTTTCGCTCCGTCCTCCTTGGTGATAGCGCCGGAGTCCTTTGCTGATGCTTCAGGCGCAGCCGAGGAGCTCGTTGCGCTTTCCTCGGTGGCCGTTTTGGCCGGCGTGGTTTCGGACCCGCCTAATCCCAAGTCATCGAGGGTTTTGACGAGATCAGACGCGTTCAAGATTTTGTCGTCGGACATGTGTGGACGGCGGTACACTGATGTGGCGCACTTTTTTTCGTGGACGTATCCCGGTGCACGGGTGCCTGCCAAAGCATTCATGCACGAGCAGCGCTTCACATCTGGCCTATTGTTAGATCTCAGTCGGCAAGTCACATCCGAATCGGCGCTGCGCCTAATTACACGGTACATGCAACTTCAGCATATGCATCTCTTGTGCGTAAGCAGGGGCTAGGGCTGGCAGGCATATCTGGGAAGGAGGCTCAGTGAGACCAGTGCAGTGCCTAAACCTACTCTGACTTTCTCTGCAGTCGGGGCCATGCGCATGGGCAATGAGTGATAATGGCTATGGGCTTTTCAAGTGGTCGTGGGAGCTGCACGCAATGCTTCTGGAACTCGCCAGAGGCGTGTAGGGAGTGACGAGCTGCCAACGGGGACACATGCACCTGCTTGGGGAAAGTGTCGGCAGACAGGCTCTATTGATCATGACTACGGTATTTACTATGCGTTGAGGCGTTGAGGCGCTGGTATAAGCGTTGGTACAGGCGTTGGTACAGGCGTTGGTACAGGCGTTGGTATGTGGCGGTGGTATGTGGCATTGGTATGTGGCATTGGTATGTGACTTTGGCATCTATGTAGGCATTGTCTGGAGCATATGCGGTCTGCAGAAATAGGTGCGGCGCTATCTGGTTGTATGTGCAAGAGCATTGTTCGGATACTCTCCGCGCTCACATGGCCATTTAAGGTATACTCATCAATTGTATCTTGTTTTCGTTGACCTAGGGAGCGCAGGACAACTCCGCCTATTGCTATCATGAGCCAGTCACAATACCAATGGATCCAGCGCGCTGTCCCAATCGGACTTCAAGATGTCGCTGAAATCTAGATCGTCCCAGTAGCGCGTCTTGATATCGGCCTCGGAGTCGCTCAGGAAAAACGTCATGGTGAATGCGTTCTCGATCAAGCGTACAGAAAACTTCGCGTCGCACGTCTTGGCGATTTTGGTTGTTAAATGTTGGATTTCCTTGGCTTCAAGTTCTAGCGACGTGCGGTTGCTCATGGGCAAGATGCCGTCTTTGGAAACAAACTGATTGATGTTCCCGTAGTTGCTTGTACGGCGGAGCTTTGCAGGCGTGCAGGGCTCGTCAAATTCCATGTCAATGTACCCCGTGTAGTTGAGGTGCTTGATGTTGTCAGCGAGAGGCTCGGCGTCGCCAAGGGGATCGCCCATCGAAGGAGTGTCTATGTAAAGAGTATCAAGTGAGCCGAGATCGCTTTGCGATGCCATTGTAGTCAATGTTTTCTCGCTGGAAGGGCTTGTTTTGAAGACAGTCGAGAGCCGCTTGGTGGCTACCTCAGACTTATGTGCGGAATCGGGGGACATGGCAATGGCAGAATGTGTTTGCTTTATGCGTTTTTCAATGGCGTCTTCAAAGTCTTTTCTGGGTATTTCGGGTTCGGGCTCTTTTTTGGGTATTTCTACTTTAGGCTCTTTTTTGGGTATTTCTGGTTTTTGGTCTTTGACGGATTGTTCTTGCACAGCCTTCTTGACTTGAATTTTTGTCGGGTAGGAACTGGTGTTCAAATCCACGGGTTTTAAGGGAAGGGGCTTCTCCGAGACCGTGAAAGACCGCAGGGGCTTCAATTGGGAATGCAAGTCCTTGAAGGAGGTCCGCTGCCTCAAGGAGGTGAAGAGATTGGACCTTCTCTTTGCCTGTGTTGACATGTCGCTTGAATAGAGCAAATCGCAGGAACAATGATGGAGCAGGGCAATGGGGAATGACGGCGGCGCTGGTTAACAATGCCAGAGCTATGCGTGGGTGAAAAAATAGAGTGCGCTAGGGGCTGTGACGGAGCCTGTTGATAGGAGCCACTCGTGTATTGTTCTTGAGGAAGGCAGAAGGGGTATTCTAGGAGTATGGCCGGGTCAAGAAAAACTTAGTAGTAGGAGCCCAAACTTTTTTCTTGCTTACTTTGCTTTCTTTTTACGCATGCATATATCGGCATGGTTGTTTTGGAAAAAGGCCTTCTGAGACATCGCTTTAGGCGGGAGGCACGGGTGTATCTGCTGCATGCCAGCCAAAACGCGCTTCCGCAGCCCCTTCGTCGCGCTCGCGTTTGGCAAGTCTGAGCCTGTCAAAGCGCACCGGTGTTTTGGTTTCGAGCTTGCGGAACAGAGAACCGGCCGTGCATATCCGTTCGGGCGGCCGCATCCGTGACCGCTGCTCCGGCACCCGGGCCACGTGATCTGCGGCATAGTTTCCATTGCAGCCGTGGGGAATGTCCCCTCGTGCGTCTAGGCAGCCGGGAATGACCCTGGCGATCTCGTGGCAGGCTGATACAAAGCGCCTTGAAACATCGCCGTGCGCAACGCTGACTGGCCCTGGGGGCTAGATCACACGTTCGGCCATGCCTCGGTGACACGCTATTGCGCGTTTGAGGGTTTGGCGTGGGCAGAATAAGAGGCTGTACAGATGGAACGGCGAAGAAAATTACCGCTTGTGGAAAGCGCAAACCCGGGTCTAGCTCCTACTGTCTGCGGTGGGGAAGAATAGAACGTGGGCGTGCACTCACGGCCCTACCATAGACGCAGTCTGGACTGCAGCAGGGCCGCCCATTAGGACCGGCAGATCATGTAAACGGAGTTGCGCAGTGCATCGTGAAGAAACTGTTGCTCAGGATTTTCTATGTACAGAAACCTCTAGGTCTTCCACCCTGATCAACTCTTGCGTGAAGGTGGCGCCCTTAGGTATGCGCTTCAACACCTTGGTGCTCAACTTCACCCAGTTCTCCTTGCGCAAAGCGTTCCCGAACTTGTCCTTGCCCGAGAGCGACTTGCAAACATACTTAGCGATGGGGTCCCTCCACACCGCTGCCATGCCTTTGGGTAGATAGACGTAGAGTGGCCTGGGCTCGGCTGGCAATGCGCCCGTCGCGGTGATGTTGACATATCCCATGGATTGGAGCACGAGATCAAACGAGCCCTGGAACTCAGGCACTCGATACTTCTCCAATTCCGCCCGCTCGCTATCCACCAAGAATATTCCTTCGACAGCCTTTCTATCCCTGGCGTCTCGCCACACCTCTAGCGCCTTCTCCATGCTGCTGAATATGTGCACCTTATGATTGATCAAGTTCCGGACTCGATACATGCATCCGTCGGGCACCTGCATGAAGAAAGTGCCCCCCACCGTGATAACCTGCCCTGCCTTTGCAGTCTCGTAATGGGCATTGTATGTGCCGTGTTTATAGAACTTTCTGCCTTTGTTGAGCTGCTTGATGGCGCCTGGCGTCATGATGTCAATAAGCAGCCGTGAAGATTTGGAGCGGACATCAAAGCCAGGGACGTCATACATGACCTTTTTCTTGGTGAGCTCCACCGCCATTATTCCGCGCGTGAACCCAGGCATATACGATACTCCCGGCCCCCGCTGTGTCTTCAACTTCTTGATCTGTGCCGCGAGCTGCTTTCTCAGCGCAATGCCACCCATCCTGTTCTCCTCTTTCTCCCGGTTCCGCTGCTTCCGCGCATTAGGCAAGCTTTCCCGTTCTTTCTGCCCCACATACACCAACAGCTGGAGCAACGTCAGCTTACCGGAGTTTACTGCACCGATGAAGAACGAGTTGTTGGGGATGGCCTCATAGAGGCGGTCGGTGTTCCAGTCCACTTGGCCCGACACTAGATGTACTTGCTCGGCCGGCACGCTGTATCTGTTATAAAGGTAGTCCTGGAAGAACTGGAGGCCATTTTTGGACGCTGTGCTGTTGCGGTCAAAGAAGAGATCCGACTTGGTAATGGCGAAGTGCATTTTTTGCGCGGATTGGAAGCGGAACACCTCGTTGTCTAGGGACATTGGGAAGTCGGCCGCACTGACGACATACACTATCTTCGCAGCAGGTGGAAGCAGGCTCATCACGGAGTCTATGGAGTCCACCTTGTGCAGCGAAGGATCAAACGAAGACCTGTAGTGTGCATTCCGGCAGCGTATGCACGTGTGGCCCCGGGACGGAGGGCGGGTGGGCTTGGGCTTTGGCGCCACAGCTGCCGTATACCCATTCAAAAGAAGCGCCTTATCCTCTTCGCTGAGCTTGGCGTACGTGTTCTCATACGAGACATCTTCAGGTTTCACGAACTTGGGGCGCTGGGCATGCGAGGGATCCACAAAGTAGCCAGGAGACTCCGGCTGCTTATTCTGTAGAGTGATGCCACAGGATGTGCACTTGGGGATCAAGCTATCTGCCAACAAGTAGGAGACCTGCGGGGCTGTGAAAAGAGAGTCGGCCAGGGAATAGTGGCGGCGCGGAAAGAGTGCAGGGCGCCGACACCGAAGAGCCACAAAGCCGACTCTCCACGAGCGGCAGAAGGAGCGGAGCATAACGGATGAAGAGGTTCACCACGTGATGAGGTGGGTGCGCTTCAAACGATGGGGGTGCACGGGTGCGGCGCCCGGCAGTGTGGGAGTTCACGGCGTGCAGGCAGCCAGTATGACGGGCGGAGAGGTACCGATCTTTGGGTTTGCGCCAACGAAAAGCCCGCCGTCACGTGAGTCGCATGTATCAAGCAATCTGACATGCATGGAGCGCATGGTCATACACAATCAAAGAGGCCAGCGCATGCATTCAATCGTGGTGGGAGCGCGCGCGTATGTACGTCGCGCCTGCTTGAGAAGAATACTGCAGCCAGGGCAGATTTTCACACACACGTCCGCATGCATGTGTAATGTTTTGCTTGCTCTTGTACGTCATTGATCTTTCAACCGCTCCACACAGCGACTGTAGAGCATAACACGCACAACCACTATATGGCGAGGGATTATGCGACGACTACTATCGCCTGGCTGAAAGGGAGCCTACATGGCTTGAAGCATGTTGGCCGTCTATGATGCGAAATGATCTAGTGGCTTTATTTTTTGGTTCGCAGGGTGGGATGATCAGTTCGGGTGCCAACAATGGTTAGTGTGACTCATGAGCTGCTTGACGATAGAAGAGAGGGTCTGGGGCATAAAGAAAGTACTCCCAGGTTATCGGCATTTTTCAAGCAACTTTATCCAAAGAACAAAGGTCACAGGGTCGAGAGAGGTAGCTTTAACATGGCTGAGAAGAAAAAAGGGGATGCTGATCGCAGGGAGGTGGTGCATTACATGCATAATGCGCGACGTTATGCATGCCTAGTGCAGGCTGTCAGAGTGTAGGGGATGTTAATCTTATAGTTTCTGTGGCGGTGCAACTGCCGAACATGAGATGACCACAATCTTTCGCCACTGTGAAATGCAGCGCGACTTTGCACTTGATTCTTGAGGTCTCTGGGCCCCCGGGCGCTTCGGAAGGGCCACTCCTTTGCGCAGAAGAGCATGATTTTTTAAGATTCATTCGTGTACCTCTGCGCATAGTATGTATTATATGCATAAATTGACATTCATGCACCGGAGCATGTCTTGTCAGATTCATGTTTCAAGGATGTCGCATGGGATAAACTTTTTTTTTTCTATTGTCCTGGTAAAAGTGGAGATAAACCAAAAAAGTGGCTAGTTGAGCCAGCACCCAGCTGAAAAAACGTTTCCAAACGGAACTTTTGATTTTCGTATTAGCGAGGCTATCAGGCACTTAGCGTCAAATAAGCGGTACCGCAGATGCCGCTCGGTGTAGTGTTCTGCGGCAATTCTGGAACTCTCAGTATATCGCCGAACTTGCATATGTACACGTAATCTCGACGCATGTGGCAACATTCTTCTATAAGATATATGGAGCAGTGGTACAAGACATGGCTTCCCTCTAAACATGGTGGCCCGAACAACTTGTCTTGCAATTACTCTTGATACCTGTTGCAAGTCTTGCGAGTCGCGTCTTTAACATGTGGTGCATTCTGCCGCAATTGGCCCAACATATATTTATGCGCCTTGCGCGAGCAACGTAAAAATTCCTAGAAACTAGTGCGATAATGCCGGTAAAAGCGGGCGACTGTGAAATGGGAGCAAGCATGAAAATTTTGTAGAATCTGAATACTAGGCACACATGGAGAGGATAAAGCGGTGTATTTAAATTGAAATAAAAAATAATCATACGGTTTCAGGAGTGTTGGCTGCATACACAATAATTTCCACACATTGGATGACGATGCGTCGTAAAGTTGAAATGGACGCATAACAATGCTCTGCATTCTGCGCATGCATGCGGGTGAATTCTCGTTTTTAGTCCTAGAACCTTGAGCATCCTGGCCGCGCCAAAATGCCCTCATATGGAGCGAATTCGTCTCCTCAAAGTGGGCATGGGGTGTGCGATGCGCACGCTTCATGTGCGTTGATGGGGCTCGGGTAAAACTGCATCAAGGCTGCATTGTCATGCAGCGCTACCAAAGCTTATACATAGTGCAAACATGTTCATTATTTTTCGAAGGCTCATTCATCAAGCCTATTGCTTGCCACTCTTTTTCTTGTGTGCACTTTTCTTCCAGCGCTAACCACATCTTCATTAAACCCCCATCTTCAGCCCCCCCGTTTTAAGGCCCCGTCTTTTCCAAAATTCACCCTACAGATTCAAAAGACATTTCTTTGTGACACATTATTTTGATCGGTTCCTCAGCCTCAACACAGACCCTTCATACTCAAAACTTCACTCGGTGGTTTTTGTGAACCCATACCATAATTTCTTCACAAATCTGGCCTGCTGCACCCACTTATATCCACAAAAGAAGATTTGGACCTTGTCCAAACCCTTGACGCCCAGAACAGAACGCAACTTTCCACTCACACTCTTGTGGTCATCTTTGCCTCAATCTCCTTCTACAGCCTAGGCCGCCGAGTACAAGCTGTCCTCCATACGTGCTCCTCCCAACATAGGCATGGCTAAACGGTCCGCCTCCCAGTCTCCACGCGTACACAAACGCCGCATGTCCCGAGAAACTGGCGGGGCCTCGGATTACACAGCCACGGCAGCTGCTACTTGGACCGCCATCGGCAGCTGTGCCGTTACCATGGGCATATACGCGCAGGCAATCAAAGCATATGACTCTGCTCTAGCGCATTACCCCGGTGCCCTCGACGCGCTACTTGGCTGGTCCCATTCACTCCGTATGGGCGATGTCGCAAACTCACAAACGGCAGGCCTGCAAACAGCACTTCAACGCCTTACCAAGGCGGTGGATCAGCATCCTAACTTAGCTAATAGTGCTGACTTTTTCAAAGAGCTTACTGAGTGTTACATCCTTTTGGACCTGACTGACCAAGCACACCAGGCGATTCTGCAGGCGATTTATCTCCAGCCCAAGGATGCTGGACTGTTTCTTCTTCAGGCACAGATCCTCATTCGCACCGGTGCTCGTGCCCAGGCGGCTGCGGCGCTCACTCATTGTCTACAGCTACTCCCGCCACTGCCTCAAAGCTACTCGGCCTCTGATGTGGAAACCGCCCGTAGCGCTCATGCCGAGCTAGCCGCTATTGCTGCCGCAGATAACAATATCGAGTTGCTGATTGCTGAGCTAACTGCCACGTTGCTGTTGCCGCCCCCTCCATTGGCCCGAGTGGAAGAGCATGTGGCGCTCTGGTGCGCATTAGCCACGGCCAAAGAGCGGGCAAACAGAATCCCTGAGGCCTTGGAAGCTTGCGAGCAAGCTGAAAGGGCTGTAGGACCTCATCCTCGCATTCTTATCACTCACGCATACTTGTTATTGCTCAATAGCAGTAAGGCGTACGCACAACAAGCCATTGAGCTCTTAACCCAGGTGGTGGAAGCCGAGCCCCAGGAAACTCAGCCCAAGAAGGAACAGGAGGAGGAAGCCACTGGTGATGCCCCCGGCGATTTTCTTCCCTGGTGTCTTCTTGGCGAGGCCTACACTGTTCTTGAGCAGCCGCGTGCTGCTTACGATGCATACCAGGTTGCTCTTCGTCGGGCCAGCAGCCTGCCCATCACCTGGTTGGCAGTGGGAAAACTCTATTTGGAGCTCAAACAGCTTCCCGATGCTTTGGCTGCATACTCCCAAGGCTTGCGGTTGCAATTGAACGAGAATTCGCCTGGGACCGCAACTGCGTGGGATGGATTGTCTTGTGTTTATGAACGTTGTGATGACCAACTTGGCGATGCTGCAGATGCCTGTTCTCGCGCTGCTAGCTGCTTCCGCTCATATGGTGATACGGAGAGCGCACAGTATTATGAAACCAAGTCCAAGAAGCTTCTTGCGGCGTCGCAGGGCAAGGGGCCGGTGCCAGAACTCTGTGCTCCTCCAGGCGTGCCCAACTACTTTCTCCGTGATCTCGTGACTTTGTTGCCCAGTGAAAGAATAGCACTAGTACAAGGTCACAATAAGGGCAACCGCACCGGACCTGAGGCTACGGCACCGAAGCCATATGAATCGCCAAGGCCTCGTCCGAACTTCTCGGGCTCCAACGTCCCCGAAGGCCATTACCAAACCTTTTCACCGGCATACGACAGGCAGGGACATCCTGACGGTAGACCTACACATGCCGGCGAAATGCAAAGCGGCCCACCGCTTCCTCCACAACAACCAAGCCACTTCCCTCAGCCCAGTGGGTTCGCCCCTGGAGGCGCCCAGCCGCCGGTGTACCAACTTGCATATTCATACAGACCAGATACCAAACTGCCAGGACCAAACACCCCACACCAGTTGCCTCAGCCAGGCGGGCGCCAAATGTGGCCGGGCCCAGAATACATGGGAGGCCCCACGGAACGTGGAGCACAGGGCCCCCCACAGATTCGTGGACAATTTCCTCCGCCCCCACCGAATGTGGCCATGTCTCCGCCTCAGGTGAATGGGGTGCCCAACGGCCCACACCGGTCGCCAGTGACACGTCCGCAGATTGTGGACGAAAATGGATACCCCGTGCCCGGTCCTCCCGGCTATCCTTACGGACAGTACATGCCAATGCCCAATGGAATGGTTGCCCAGCTGCCACTCTACGGTGCCAACAACTGGCGTCGTTAGTTATTTATGTTTAAGTATCTGTGCATCTTCAGCTTCTTGTAGTATTAAAGGCACTTGCAATTTCCATCCAAGTGCCTCGATAAGCATGAGTGCCGTTGGAGTTCATTTCGCTCACCGGAAGCACGCTGGTCAATCGCTCTAGTGCAGCAAGGCCTCTGCCTCCGTCAATGAGGATGCCAATATCCGCCATTGCAATCGGAAGCACGTCGCCCGAGCTGTCGCCGACATAAGTCAAGCTGCAGTTCTTGTAGTATCCCCGTATTTCTTCTAGCTTGAGTAGTTTATCATAGCCAGTGCGAATACTCACAGACTTGTCGAATGCTCCTGTGGAGGTTCCCACAGCATCATACTCAAAGTCATTCGCCATTACCCTCACATCATTCATTCCGTGGCAGGAGAGAACCTCCTCGATTAGCGACTTGCACCAGTTCACGCTAAGGATAATTTTGGGGCCCGCAAAGCTCAGCATCATCTCTACGAAGCCGGGCCTGAGCTGGACTTCGGGTGCCAACGCAGCGAGATCTTCGGCAGTGATGTTCTTGAAGTACCTGTTCTTTTCGAGCGCAGATATCGACGAGAGCTCGACTGACTGCATGCCCTTCTGAAAGACGATCTCCTCCTCCACGGTACTTCTTGGTAGCTGTAGCTGAGTGTACGACGCGTAGGCTTCGAGATAGAGTCGAGAGTAGTGGGCGAAATCCGGGAAAAGTCCCGGGTTCTTGGCGGCTGCCAAGGATGCCAACGCCCCGGTTGTATCCAACACGGTGGCCGTCTCATCCCAGTCAACCACCAACACTCTCATATCAAGTGTTGTTGGCCGTGAGACCCGACGGCTTTTTGCGCGTCTGCTATATAAGCCAGGCCATCTTCACGCAGCGTTGCTGGGTCGCAGCCGATTGCTATACCTCTCTTTTCATACTACACCATCATGGCCGGCTTACTAGGCGAGTTGGGTGATGTGGGGCTCAAGGACGACGTGCAAGAGAGCATTGCGCCACACCAAATCGATGAGTTGGAGGTGATTCCAGACTCCGCAGACCATGCCACGATCAAAAGCGGGGGACACATTATCGAGGGGAAGACCGAGAGAAACGAGGGCAAGACGGAGAGAAGCCTCGGGAAGGACGCCAAGTTGGAGGGTGATAGGGCCAAGTTCGAGGGCGACAGGGCCAAGTTCGAGGGCGACAGGGCCAAGTTCGAGGGCGACAGGGCCAAGACCGAGGGAAAGAACGCCAAGTTCGAAGGCAAGACTGAGGGTCAGAGGGCCAAGTTCGAGGGCAAGAGCGAGGGAGCGAATGCCAAGTTTGAGGGCCATGCCGAAGGAAGCAAGGCTAAGTTCGAGGGCAAGACGGAAGGAAGCAATGCCAAGCTCGAGAGCAAGTCCCGTTGATGCACCCGACCCCCGCAGCATCTCCGTATAGCAGCCATAGTCTCTGGCACACCTGTATAATAAGCACACACCAGGCACGGCCTGGCTCCCTACTCTACTGTACACATGACGGTCAGTTGAGAGACAAAGATGGTGCAGACTGCATGCAGAAAGTTGCCTATTGCGGTAGTCGAGGGTATAAATTGTGGGGACCGCCTTCTCCAGCACCCACTGACCACACCATGACCCAGGAAACGCCCAAAGCTGACCAGGATTTCAAAAAGGAAGACATGCCCAGCAAGGAGCAGCGTGACGTTCTCGAGAGTTCTGTCAAGAAGTTGTTGAACCCAGATGGCAGAAACCCCCAGATGGACGGCTACGTGACCAGCACCTTCGACTATATTTCAGGCATGCTCGACAAGATGGCCAACTCCACGGACAAAGATGCTACGGCCAAGGATATTGCGGAGGATTTGAAGGCAAAGTACGAAAACTGGGCTGGGCAGTTCAACTCTGACGCAGAAAAGAAGGCGGAAAGATCGGACGAGGAGGCTGAAAAGGCTGAATCTAAAGACTGAGGCAATTACGAGGTGGGGCTACATTTGGCAGCAGCAATACGAGGAGAAACGTTAATACGAGGAGAAACATTGCACCCTGCTGATTAGTAACATGGTACGATTTTGACGGCAGCAAGACCCACGATGCAACTCGAGGCGTGCCTGCAGGTCTTGCATCCAGTGGGACCACCCGGGTCCTTTCATCCTGTACCATTGGTCTCTTGCCACATTTGTGAGGGCCAGCGGCGCGGAGACTGAGGCCGTGTCTGGAAGCCTCCGACGTCGTGTGGCGCCCGGTATCGTACATAGAGTATTCCATGTCACGTGTTTGTTTGGAGGCTGCGCTCTCGTTGCTTAGAAGCCGAGGAAGCAACCGTGTGTAGACGATTCATAAGAATATGGGGGCATGACTCATTCACTAAGCCCATCAGACACAACAGACACAGGACCCTTTAGACGAGCAGAATGAGACGCGCCACATTCTGCATCGTTGTCGAGTCCCCATCGCAGTGTAAGGCAGGACCCACGGTCCATCCATCGGGCCGCGCACGTCCTCATCAGTACCACTTCAGCTCCACACACTACCAACTCACACAACATCATGAGCAAAGTCCCCGCGTGGAAAAAACTCGGGCTTCAGGTCAAGGGGGAGGTTGAGAATGATCCATTGTCCACCGCGACACATCTTGATGGGTCCGCCATCGACAATAAACTTGCCAAGACGTTGAACAAGAAGAGAAGAGCGCAGGAAGACCTGAAGAATGACAAGAGCAAAAAGCCGCCTAAAAGAGTCAAGCTACCCAAGTCGGAGCGGCCGCCTCCGCCGGAGAAAGACCAACTTGCGTACCTCAAGCAATTCTCTCAGGACAAAGAGAACTGGAAGTTTAGCAAGCAGAAGCAAAACTGGCTACTAAAGAATATCGAGAACATCCCCGCAGAGTACGAGACTTTTCTCATTGAATACATCGAGGGGATCCAGGGGGGTGCACGTGACCGTATAGTCGAGGAGTTGAAGGCTGTGATCGTGCTGTGGAATGAGTACTCGAGGAAGCTCGAGGAGAAGGTGAATGCGGAGCTCTACGGCAAAACGGAGGACGCTCCCACGGAAGAACTGAAGAAGGAGCCTGAGCCTGAATTGAAGGGACCTTCCAGAGAGTACGCCACTCGCTGCAAAAAGATTTTGTTGGCGCTCGTGGATGAGGAAATCGAGATGGAGGGTGAGACTGCGGAGGAGCCAAGTCAGGATAGGGGATCCGACGATGCTGGCGAAAAAACGGTTTCTGCTGGCGAAAAAACGGTTGCTGCTGACGAAAAAACGGTTGCTGCTGACGAATTTACGGCCGCTCTTGCTGAAGACGGATCCGAAGGGTTGGGTGATGCGTCGAATCTCGTGATAGATGAGGTTGAGGTTGAGGAGTATGATAATGCAACACCGGAGGAACTGTCTGTGGAAAAAGAGACGGATGACAGAAAAAGGGAATTCGGGGAAGAAAAGAGGGAGAAAAGAGACAAACACAGCAGGAAAGAGGAAGAGGGAGAGGCAGTGAAGGACGGGCAGGAGAAAAAGGAGAAGAAAAAGAAGAAGGAAAAAAAGGAAAAAAGTAAAGAAAAGAAGAAGGAGAAGAAAAAGTAAAGCGAAGCATATCCTTCTCTTTTCTCGAAGTACACGTGTGGAATCATGTCAATCAAGCTGGGGCTTTCGGATATTTCCGCAACACTTACCCTCCGCTGGCCAAGACATACGACGTTCATTGACCTCGGTCATCATCCACCATGGCGTAACCTGCATGCATCGACTATATAGTCTACCAATAAAGCGAACGCATTAATCAATCCCAGATCCAGGTGTCATCCGTTTCCAAGCACCAGGTAGTGCATCCGTACCTCCAGTATCAGGCGCATTCCGGGCATCAAGTGATATAATCACCCCACACCCACTCTTTCCCAACCGTTGCACGCAATGTCTTTCAATGTACGCCAGCTTGAGGATCGTGCTACCGATGTCGATCCCGATCTTAGATACATGGCCCTTGAAGACCTACAGAAATACTTGAACAACCCCAAACTTCAGGTCCGCAATGTGAGCACATTCGTGCCGCTTTCCTTCCGACTTTTGGCTGACTCTGTCAGTGAGGTACAGAATCAGGCCGTGCGTACGTTTCCGCTTTTGATACGCCACGTCTCGGATAGTGACGTCTTGCTGATCGTGGAGCGATTGTACGAAAATGTGGAGCGAACCGTCAACGACCTGACGTTCCTGACCTCGGTGCCGCATTTGGCCCTTCGTGGTATCTTCAGCGAGTCCAGCTCTCGGTTCCAGGCCCCGCTAGCGAAGTCCGTATTTGCGCTTTTGATTCCTCGCGTCTTGAATGGCGACAAGCTCACCATCGATAAGGTCGAGATCTTGATCGACTTGCTCCGCAACTTGGGCCATATTCTACTGATGGATGAACTTGCACTGCTTGCCAATTCTTTGGTCGACAAAACATTTATTCTGAGCGGAATTGTGGGCAAAAGATCCATTGTGGGCATCGATCAATGTCTCGAGCAAATCAAGGATATAGATATAGCGCAGAAGGCTGATTTCTATGAGGGTCTTTTGAACAAAATCGCTGGCTTTGTCACAACTTCCCCAGCCACTTTCTTCACGCTTACCCAGGTGATTCTAAGCCGTGCCCAAACGTCTCTTTCAGCTTCATCTATCAACTTGGTCTTTGAGGTCATAGTTGGGGCCCTTGACATGGATCTGTTGGTGGTGAGCCTTGAGGAATTGGACGTGGATAAACTCATTGAGCTAAACCAAACTCGCGAAACCTGTCTTTTGACTTTGTCTTTGTTGATTGCGTGTGTTTCAAATAATGGCTTGGAAAAGCTTCAGTCGATCATGACAGTCGTGTATAAATTCTTGGTCTATGATCCCTTTGCTGAGCAGGAAAACGAAGATAGCGATGATGTCGTCTCTGACTTCGATTCTGACTTCGATTTTGAAGACGAGGATATTGAGCAATTTGAGGGTACGGGTGAAAATGATGCTTTGGCAGCGAAACTTCGGCTCAGTGCTCTTGTCAATGTCAAGTCAGTGCTAAAAACCCATTCTCACTTGGTTCTGCTGCTATTTACTGCTCCAGCGCTCGAGCAATTATGTCTTTTGATCGGTGACAAAGTTGATTTTGTGTCAGATGAGTCTGTTCATTGTTGCGCCTTGGTCTTGGGGGCTCTCGTTGAACCCAGCAAGGAGTTTATTGAGTTGCTTGAGCTGCAGCTTTTCCTGGTACTCCTTACCCAAAAGAACATTGTGAGGTTTAACACTACGAAACCATTGATCGAAGCTATGGTCGGGGGGCACTCCAAGTCACTTTCGAATAGCTTTTTGTCCACACTATATGATCGCTTTTTGTTACTCAAGATTTCCATTCAAAGCTCCTCCGAAATTGCTCGTTTGTACAAGATGATTATCGAAAAGTATACTGTCCTGGGAGTGCCCCATGACCTTTTACAAAGCATTATTCATGACATGGATCAATGCTTGGCTGACCCTAACATCTATCATAATCTACTCTCTGATATGTTATCGGTACTTCAAATACTCTACACACAATCGTCTGAGAGTCCTGAATTAGTGCACTACATCAATACTCACATTTTCCCGAAGATTATTCGGAAGGTATCCAATCCTCAGTACCCAAGTGACTTGAGACAAGCTCTCTTGCGGTCTTTGACTGACATAATTCTTAATGTGCTGTTGACTTCCGACAATACTTCATTAGCGAGGGACGTTTTTTTGCAATCTTTTGCTTACGAGATATCCATGAATTTCACTCTTGAGTGTCTTTACGAAGTTCTTATCGCATGTCCTCAGTTCTTGCAGCCAGAATTACAAGACATTGTTCTTACAAAGGCTGTTGTTTACTTAAAATCCAGTGATTCGTCACTTTATATGCCATCATTGAGACTCTTGGACTGTGTTTTGCGTTCACATCGTGCCGAGGCCGTGCAATCAGTGGATTTAGTCGGTGAAATTAAACAAATATTGTTAGATTTGGTTGCAAACACCTCGGAAACCGTTCTTATGAATGCTTGCCTCACCACCCTTTGCCACACCATCAAATATCTCCCAGCGAACGAGAGTTTTTTCATGAAGTTACTTGAATCTGTTGTCAATATTAAATTAGCAGACGTTGACAACATTAACATTGGACCAATCGAGAAATTGATTGAATCCATTTGCGAAAGCAATACTATGGGCAGCGAAAGAATGCATGAGCTTGCCATGCAAACACTTGTCTTCCGCAATTTCATCAGTGCTAAATTGATGTCTATTTTAGCGTTCAAGTTGGGTTTAAACTGCGAGATCAGCGAAGCGGAGGACGAGCTTCTCCAGTTTGGCCTGAACCCTGTTGACACTGATAAGATCATTTTTGACATTCATTTTTTGGGCTGTATATCTTCGCAGCATGAAATAAAATCTGTCCAGTTCCAGGATTTTTTTGCGTTTTTGAACCTGGAAAATGAGCAGATTGCATTAGCTGCCGCACGTGCTATCGGGCTACTTATCCTACGGGACTTCGACTATTATTTGCCTACCTTGCTCGGCTACTACCACGATGAAGGCATGGGTGAGCAAAAGAAAATTCTCATCTTGGTTGCAATAAAGCAGGTGTTGAAGGAAAGCACTTGTGATAAGCAGATTGATTCGTTGCGTGAAATATGGAAGAACATCCTTGACGTTTTGCTCAAAAAAAAGGGCCAAATAAACAGCAAAATAATCCCTGAATTGAAATTGGCGGGGGATATCTTGAGCAAGATTGTTGAGTTAGATGCAGAGGTGAATTACCAACAGAAAGTGCTGGGCCTCTTGGATGACCCTGAAAATCGTGACAATCAGTATCTCATCTACACAATTGTGGTGATTTTCAAGGAGCTTATAAATAATGCATTCTTTGTGTTCGACATTGAAAATGTCACGAGAATGGTGCAATTTCTTGTCATTTCCAACATTGAATTAAAGCTGGCCATTATTAGTACCCTTCTCACGGGTATATACAATAAAAGCAAGGGTTTTTCTGACATCATTGATAAAGTCATCTTGCCACGAATTTATGATGAGTTGACTGCCAAGGTGGAATTCAAGAAAGTCATTCCCATGGGCCCATACAAATATGTCATTGATGAAGGCCTTGAGGTCCGCAAATTGGGCTATGAATTCATCAATTCGGTCGTTGACATCAACAAAGACCAAATTCAGCCCGAGTTCAATGTGGAAGTCAATGAGGTAAAGTTGTTCGAAACGCTTTGCACAAAAGGCTTAAAAGACTCTGAAAATGAAATCATAAATTCCACCATCAATATTTTGATCCAGTTGATGCAAAAGGATGAGAACGTGCTCATGAAAGTGGGCAATTTAGTTGACGCCATTGCCTCGCTTTCCAAAATCATCAACAGGAAATTAAGGGCCAAGGCTAGCACGCAGGAAACAGAAAGCCATGAAGATACTTTGCGGAATGTCATCCGGGTATCAAAGCTTATGAACGAGATCATCAAAAAGAATAATAATGCACCAGCAGAATGGGCAGCATATTACTACGAGCTACAAAACAAGCACCAATTGTTGTTTAACTCCGTCTAGATCTACCGGCTATTAATATCAATGTGAATCGTGTTTCACTGAATTGCGTGTGAGCATAGCAAACTCGGGAAGCTCTGCTGCTCGGAACTGCAACCTGAAGGTATAGAGTATCCGGCTGCACTGGGAGAGCTTATGAGCATGTTTGCTGCAGCAGGAGCCGGGATAAGGCGCATTATGAGGCGAATTAGTCGCTCATACCGTGTCTTGCTGCTGGATTCAATGCGTGGCGCATGAGTAATGGCTTCAGAACAAAAAAAGAAAACCTCTGCTTTTTCCTGAACAAGCAATAGGCTCGCTCATGAGGTGGCTGGAACCGAAAAAAGAGAGCAACGGAAATGACAGGCATGCGTCGAAATGTCTATGTGCCGGTCGCGATGAATATATGCCGGACAATGTGGGGAACGAGCCGCAGTGCCGTTATCGTCACCAAGCGCTCTATATATATCGGCAGTGATGGGTATTAAAACTGCGCCACTTTTCCTCCTTGTCTGCTCCATACAACAGCCCATCTGAACCGCAATTTATTCCTTACTCACGACTTGACGTCACATGTGCTGGCTACCATGATCAAGACTGTTCTTTTATCACCGCTTGTTTTTCTGTGCTACTGCTATTTGGTGGTGTTCAGCTTCCTATATAGCCAGGCCGCATATGTTAGCGATACTGTAAGTGCAGATTTACAAAATCTTCTTCAGGTTTTGGTCGAATCTGCCGAAGCGACGGTCACTTTCTCCAAAAACGTTAAGCACTACATTGAGATAGCCCTCAAATTCATTCGGTACGGAATGTACAACAAAATCAACTAGGAACCAACAAACATAGACGTATATAGTACCGGAACCAAACTGATTATTCCGGATCTATTTATAATGATAAACGACAATTACGACTAGCAGATGACGACTTAAAATTTCCATGATCGAAGTATTTTGTAGAAATTCAATCCAAGATTTTGCGATAATCGCGCAACCACCTGTATTTTTGCTAATATCTAGTCTCTCACTCCTCATAACTAAGCTCAAACTCGCCGCGGAATAACACTTTTTGCCTAAGAATGCTTTTAATGCTAAAATAGTTTTTATTGGTCTAGTTGGACACATATGTTTTACAGTAAAGTCAGATGTCGCGATTGCTACAAAGTACGTTGACGTAGCATGGTTAGAAGTAGAGGTTTCTTTCTAAACACCCTTTGGCACTGTCAGAAATTTCTACAACCACACGCTATGTATCCTGGCAGGAGAAATCCAAACCCGATTGTGTAACAAGGCATTATCAATAGTAGAGTTTCCGATTTGTATTGCTACAAGACGAAGCAACTCCCAGAATCACCCAATATCCTCTTGCATTCTGATTACAGGAAGACAAAGCCCTTTCAGTAATATGATGGGTCTAGCAGAAAAATCTACGACCACTTGGGTTGTCAAATGTTGAAATTTCTCTCAGTCATTAGCTACCTCTCCAATCTCTTCCTATTTCACAGCCTAACCAATTGTGCGACATATGACTCAGACATTTTGTTCATACATTCATTAAGAAGTGTGAGGCTATGCTGACAGTATGGCCACACAGAGAATTTCTTCTGTAAGACTTGCTTGATACGTCACTGGGTTTCAAAATATACTGCTCCTAAGTTTTCAGTCTTATCTTCTTACGCTGATAACTTTTCGTACGAATTACCGCTAAACCTCCTCGTTCTCATTCATAGACAACTTTGTGGATGATTTACCCTCTGTTGAAGACAATTTTCCTGCCTTTGGCTTCTGCTTTTGAGTAGGTTGTTTACCATCATATTTCAATTCGTTAAAATTACTGTGTAACCTGGGACATAGCCTGCGTTTACTAGTGGCTTGGGCTTCTAACGGCTTGTCAAATGAATGATTAATTCCAGTTTTGATAATCTAGACGATTAGTAGAATTCTGAAGAGGTGCTGAATTAGTGAGAGCAGACAGTCAGTAATACTTATGTTAAACAGCTAATCTACAATCTTGATTTTGGCTCAAAACGTCCAGGTAAGTAACTGCGTTCGGAGGATCTCGTCATATCGTTTTGACTTCGCCGTTTCTTAATGGTCGCTCCGATCAGGCACCTTGGTGTTGAGAATTCTGCCTTGCACTTTACGGGTAGCTCAGTAAAATTTTGACTTGTCATGTCATGAGATTATGTGCCCACATAATATTGACGTTTGGGAGCAAAGCCTGTGTTGGGTAAAGACAACAAAATTTTTATGACGTGTAAAAGGGCGTGTGGTCTAGTGGTATGATTCTCGCTTTGGGTGCGCAAGTTAACTTGCCACAAATTTGCGAGAGGCCCTGGGTTCAATTCCCAGTATGCCCCTTTCTTTTTATGATTTTTGAATGTTCGAGCTTTTTCCAACTCACTTAAACTCAATAGTACATGATGCTACTAATAATTATACATTATGCTACTCAATAACTATTGTACATTATGCTATTTAGAATATATGCTATTGTTTCAACTCAGCCTTGACCCATCCTTCTAAGCCTCCTTTGACAATAATGTCCTGTAAATTGGTACCCAACTCGCCCACCTTTTGCTGCAAAACAAGTTTACCCTCAGCATCCAGCACCGTCACCAATGCCTTAGTGACATCGTACTTCAAAAACCAGCCTGTCCTGATCGTGAGCTCATTGGAGCCCGCATACCTTTCTCTCAACTTGTTAATCAACGCAGGGATCTCCAAAGTCAACAATGCATTGTTGATAGAGTTACGTGAAAAAATGTTTCCGAAAGATCCTGCAACTACCATTCTCATTCCCTTGGCCAAAATAGCCGTAGCGGCTTGTTCTCTGGACGAGCCAGTACCAAAGTTGTAGCCGGAAATGATAATGTCACTGGACTTGGTTTTGTCTTTGAACTCGGAGTCGTAGTTCTCCATACAAACCTCGGCCATTTTTTCTTTGGGAATATCGTCCTGGTAGGTGTATTTGCCCGGGTAGATACCATCGGTGTTGATATTGTCTGCATCACACAATATCAATTCTCCTTCGATAGATTTGGGGAAGCCTTCTAAAACTTCAATGGCGGCGTCCGCATCAGCTTCGGCCTCAAAGGTTGTCGCTTCCAAGGTGCGCAAAATATCAGTGTTTGGCTTGACAGAACCACCGTTGAGTTCCTCGGGACCGCCAATTCTACCCAAAACAGCGGAAGCCGCCACCACTTCGGGCGACGCCAAGTAAGCCAAAGCATCCTTGGATCCCATACGGCCCTTGAAATTTCTGTTAGTGGCAGAGATGCCAACTTCGCCATCCTCAAGAAGACCCGTTCCCAAACCGATGCAGGGTCCACAACCCGCGGGAAGTGGCTTAGCCCCGGCCTCCAAGATATCCTTCCAGTATCCAGCAGCTTCAGCATCCTTCTGCACATTCGACGAGGCAGCAGCGACGTAGAATTCGACATCTGGCGCAACCTTGTGTCCACGAATGATGTCTGCGGCAGCCTTGATGTCGCTCAACCGAGAATTGGTACATGACACCAAGTATGCCTTGTTAATCTTGATGTTTTCCTGCACCAAGTCGTAGAGTGAGGTGGACACCTTTACGGAGTTGGGGCCAGAGATGTATGGTGACAAGGAACCCAAATCCACAGTCAAATGTTTCGCGTAAACGGCGTCCAGATCTGACGCAATGCGGTCGGATTCCAACGCAGAAACAGTCTGTTCATTCACACGGGGGTGTGGCTGAGGCAAACGGTGCAAGCGCTCTTTGTAGAAGTCGACCAAAACTTGGTCAACTGGGAATAGACCGGAGAGCGCACCCCACTCGGTGGTCATGTTAGCAATGGTCAACCGATAGTCCACGGGTAAATGACGCACACCCTCGCCCATGAACTCAATTGCGTGATTGAGCACCTCGTCTTTGTTGAACACACCGCAAAGCGCCACAATCACATCCTTACCAGTAACCCCAGGGGGTAATTGACCCACAAGCTCAACCTTGGCCACAGGGGGGATCTGCCACCAAGTCTGACCGGTAGCCCAGATCGAGGCCGCGTCGGTACGCACAATTGGCGTGCCCAAGGAGCCTATTCCACCGTAGGTATTAGAGTGGGAGTCTGAGGCCACACTGAGATTCAGCGGGAAAGCATAACCCTCCTCGATCATGATTTGATGCCCGATACCACGGCCGGCCGGGTAAAAATCGATGCCTTGCTCTTTGGCAAATTGCTCGATGTTGTGGTACTTCTCCAAGTTCTTCTCGGTCTTGTTTTGCACGTCATGGTCCAAGGTGCAGACGATTTGGCGGTTGTCCTTCACTCTTTTCGCACCGAGACCCATGAACTTTGTCGCCACAGGCCAAGAGTTGTCATGCGACATACAATGGGCGGGCTTGATCGAAACATAGTCCCCGCTAAACACTTGCTTGCCTGGAGCCAAGCCCACGGCATACTTCTGGACGATTTTCTCGGTGAGGTTTTGCCCACGGAGCAGCAAGCGAGACGTGGCAAAAGTCCGCCTCAAAAACTTAGACGATAACATCGACATGTTGGTGATGAAGAAAATACTCTGGGGTTGGCTTTGAAAATTTGCGGCCCGATACGCCTGCAGACTGCGATAACAAGGCCTCCGGTATGAGTCAGTGCTTTAATGCCGCGTTTTATTGGATCGAGCATGTAATCAGCGGGCCGGAGAAGGAAGTGGTGTGTGCCGGACCCTGAGTTACGCACTGCGATCTGAACAAGCCGCTACTGCGCTGCAAGCGGGCCGCATGCAGGTACTACAGCACTCTCAAACATCAGTCTCACGGTGGGTGCATCGGGCAAAGTAAGAGCCTCGACAGTGCAGCAATCGGCCGCAGCCTACGTCCTCATGAAACTTCTTTTGGCAGCGCTCCTATCCGTATCGTATGTGGCAGTTATTCGTGTACGGGAGCCAACCCACATCGCTCTATTACCACGCAACAGTGAGCAGGTGATTCGCTACCGCATCAGACGGGTGTCGCTGTTGTGCGTCGCTATTCTAACAGCGTTGCCCTATCTCTTGGTGCATCTTGGAATCCAGGCAAACTCCGGAGCGGTCCTACGCCAACTTGGAATTCTTCCGGGATATTCTGCCACCCACGACTTCTGGGAGGACTTGCGAAATGTGGCCTTGGTCACCGCCAAGGTGTTGGTGCTATACATGGGCCCCATAGCCAACTACATGTACACCACTAGCTGGGACCTGATGTTGGCGGATTTGAAAGCCTGTTTCTTGTCGCTCCACGGGTTTCGGGATCACGTGTTTGCCCCGGTCACCGAGGAGTTCGTGTACCGTGCAGCGGTGATAGGCGTGCTCTACCCCGAGTACCTGAGGTCGCAGATCATGATTCTCACGCCTGCGCTATTCGGTATGGCCCATCTACATCACGGATACACCATGTACTACCACGACAAAGAAAGTTTGGCGGCCGTCGCTTTCACAGTGGCCTTCCAATTCGCATACACCACCGCTTTTGGGGGGCTTAGCAACAAAATCTACTTCGACACGGGCTTTAATTTCTGGGCTGCCGTGCTGTTGCATGCACTCTGCAACATCTTCGGGTTTCCGGCATTGGACTGGCGGGAGAGTCACCCGAAATGGTTTTGGGGTTACTGCTTGATGCTCGCTGGAGGTCTTTGGGCGTTTTGGTGTGTCTTGTAGCTGCCCTTTTACATGCACGATTTCACGATCCAAGATCTGCTTTGAATACTGGAATTGGTAAGGACGAGAGACGGTTCCAACGTCTACACGCGCTAGAAGGCCACTGAAGACGGCACCAAATTTCCGGATGAGTCTGAAACTTGCAAGTAACCCAGGCTTAAGGTGCTGCGTGCGCCGAAGGCAGGAACTACAAGTTGGTAGACAAAGTGGGACAATCTCTTTAAAAAAACAATACCTCATATTCTGCTTATTTCAGGCCAAAAGATCGGCGCCAGGAGGGATGCACAACCATGCCATCTCCACGCCCTGCAGACGCCTTGAGCCGTGTAGCTATATATAACACCTGTACCTAAAGTGTGCGCAGAGAGATGTGGAGACGAGGAATGTCACTGAAACAGCCGTGGACGCAGCTGGTTAGACGTACAGCCCCCGGCGGCACTCAGAAAAGCAGCATCTTGAAAATTCCCAGCCCTCCCGAAAGAAACCGCACGTGACGCTCGCTGCAGTGACAATAGAGGCGGTCGTCGTGGATTTTCACTGCGGTTGGGCTCCGCGGCTACCAACACCCTGCACACGATTTGCGAAAACTATTGATTCTCACTGAGGTGTCCTGCTTACTGCCCCGATTGTTGATCTGGCCGACTTTCAGAGTGCGTTGTCTCCCGCAAGCAAACAGTCAAGACGCGAATCGGATCTGAGTACACACCTGCCCTCGAGAAAGTCTATTCCGTGCCCCGTTCGTATCGCCTGCATCCTCTCCACTCCTTAACATTGTCTTAGGTCCTGCCCAAAAGGGTTGCCGTGTCATCAACTCCCCTTTGCTACACCATCTTGAACTGATCTCCATCCACAAGTGCGTGTATGCAACGCTCGAAGCTGACCTCTCCCGCCAAGAACCTGGCGGCCAACTATGAGCTGGCAGCTAAGGATATCGAACAGGAGAAGCGGATGGTGGCGGCGCTCAAGCGCCTCTCGTTTGGCCATCTCTTAAACACGGATCCTGATATACCCGCCCCAGACTCCCACTTCTCATTTGTTGTCGACAACCAAGTGCCAGACACGTACTCCGACTCACAGTCCCTGTTATCCAGAAGCTCATCGTCCTCGTCTGGCCCTCACGGTCTGCCGGAAAAACGTGCATCCCAAACAGAATTGGAGTTTTACGACTCTGAGTCTTCGCTTGAGCCGCCGGCCCTGGATAGCGACACCGCAGATCTTCCTCAAGGTACTTCTTCTCCAGCAGATGTTGGCTATGGCGAGGAGACCCTATGGGTTCCCGCAAACATTCATCCCGAAATCAACCCGCAGCAGTTCAAAAACCATGTAAAGACTACTATTGGTGAGTTGTTGGAACGAAAAATATCCCGTTCTAAGTCTGCAAATCGGTCTAAACGGTCTTCCCTCTCACTTTCAACCACTGACGACGTGGACGATGAAGAACTGGACTCAGAAGCTGTTAACACCAGCTTTAATTCTGATTCCATGAATCCATCTTTAAGAGAGCTCTCCTCCGAATTACAAGCTATGTCGCGTATGGCTGGAATGGACTCGAGCGATGCTATCACACTAGCTCGATCTCTTTCTACTTCTACTATCGGCTATTCTGACGTGGAGAAACTCGCTTTTGATAAATTAGGAAACGTCAGCTATTCCTCCCCACAAGCCGAGATGCTAGATCTAGGGGAAGAGCCTTCTCAACAACATCTGTCGCGTTCAGATGATCTGTCTACATCAAGCCGTCTGCCATATAAGCAGTCTCCAAACATTAACGGCTCATTCAACTTCAGCTCATCGCCTCATGGATACAGGGGGCCTGCTGAAAATTTTGCATTAAAGCGAAGCCGCAGGTTGGATTATAGGAAAAATCCATCTTCCTCTCTGCTGGGCTCGCAACTTCAAAATGGAAAGGCAAACAAGTTGGCTGAACTCAGACACACATTAAATAACTCCCTCACCACTGAGTACGCTAATGGCGCCAAATCCCCTCCGTCACAAAAAAATTCTAGGAACAGTGTTCAAAGTTTCAACCCCAGGAATTCCCAAGTTTTGTTCAGCTACAAAAGGCTGTCTTCTAAACCTCCCGTGAAGTCAACTCCAACCTCGACGGAAACGATTTCTATGGTGGACTTTGCATCTAAAGACTCTCCTTATCTCACAACACTGTCAACCGCTGCCATTGAACAAAATATCCATCCGACGAAGTACGGTCAACGAAAATTGACTCCGAAAGCGTATGGACCATCCTCCGGACCGCCTCCACAACATCAGCCATCTCTGCATCATAGGCAGCATAGGTCTTCATCGAGGGAAAGGAATCTGAAAAGTTCATCCAGCCGACCTTCAAGTCCTCATCTTGTACCCAAGCGCCATCATGAGAGCAAGTCCCGAGAAAGCCTGAAAAACTCATCACGAGAAGAGCTACACTATCGAAGCTCTCCCGAAAATCGCTCTTACTTGGAGGACTCAAGCAGACGGAGTTCGTCAGCCAGGGATAATCGAACACCTTCAAAGACTCATCAGGCAGTTCCCTCGAATAATAAACAACATTATGACCAGGGGCCAAATCAATATTCTTACCATCAACAACGCAATGCCAATCACAGTCCCGGAAAATTAGATGAAAATTCTCGAACTGGCCTGCCAACTTTTCTCAAAGCAAAAAGCTTTCTGCCTCGTTTATCCAGTGCTGATCGCTTATCACTGCACGAGCAGAACTTCTTTAACAGCAAGGATTACCATGGAACACTGAACAAGTACAAGGAGTATTGTGCGAGAGAGAAGACAAAAGAACTTAATCAAAATCTTGACCTCTTCAGGGATGAACTTAATGATTTTAAAGAAAAGTTGAACAAAAGTGAGAAGAAAGAAGCTAGGCGCGATAATTCTACGCCCGAGGTTCCATTGAAAAGTAATGATCTGGCTACAGAGCAACCTGATTTTAGCTTTGATCTTACATCTCACGAGGTAAGCTATGATGATTCTCTAGGAATTGAAAAGGAAATGCTCAGCGAGCTCAAAGAGGACACTCAAGCAAAATTGGCAGACATAGCCAAACCTATAAGGAATGATCCTGTCGATTCTAAAGAAGTTGAGAGCGAAGAATCCCATGACAAACAGGCTTCGTTCCGAGCAGTTTCGGACTCTAAAATTCCGGATGGCGTGTACTCACGCAACTTCCAGGAAAAGAATCGTAGAGTATCAGACACTACTACGGACTTGAAGAACACAACATCAGATGCGAAAAAAACCGCAACAGATTTGAAGAACGCTCCGACAGACGTGAAGAACACTCCGATTACTCCAGTTGATGACTCTCAGGAAAGCCATTACCAGCCAATTCAACAAACCATCACGCATCCTGTCACGAAATTTGTGGCTACGGAAGAGCCGGAAAGAGAAACCAGTAAAATAAGCCCACATGATCAGGTCGACGAAGAAGTGAGCCAAAACGCTTTTGTCCCAGAGAGATCACAGTCACAGCCACACGTCTCTCACCTTAACTCTCTGTCGGCACCCGCGAAGAATGAACCGCTGGAGAAAAGGAAGAGCAAGAAGACATGGCTTTGGTCCAAAGAGAAGCTGCAAAACAACAAGTCTTCTTCGGCCCAACAACAGCAAAGCTCAGTCCCATCTCCTTCCCGTTCAGTATCTCTGCCGGAGCTTTTGAGTGACAAAAAAGTGGTTTCAAGTGCCAAAGAAGAGACGACTGGGAAAGAAAACGTCATAACCAAGCTTTTCAAGAAGAGGAGGAGTTCATCCATCTCACAAGAAAAGACTACACGTGACAGTACATCAAGACAGTCTATCATCAGCTCCGGAGATGGCGAACAAGAGCAAGCGGTATTGTCCAGAGTGTCAAGTCGTACTTCCAACAAGCTGCAAAAACGCAGAAAAAGCTCCAGTGAAGAGATCAGCGAAGCAGAGCTTGAAAACAAGTCAATTGAAAGTGTTGAAGAGCGCAAGTCCTCGGATGGCTCGAAGAAATCACGACTCAAGAATAAAATTAAGAGCATGACGAAGATTAACGAAGAAAAGCCGAATTCTGAAGCCAGCGTTGAAACTGAGGCGCCAGCCGAAGATCCAGTAACGCAGGAGGAGGACAGCAAACCTAAGTCAACTCTTGAGGTTCAGGAAAGACTCAAGAAGTCTATCAGAAGAACTTCGAAGGCCAATCAACCAATAGAGTTTACCGACTCTGCGTTTGGCTTTCCTCTACCTCCGCCCTCAACTTCCACTCTAGTGATGATTGACTACAGATTCCCGGTGCATGTGGAGAGAGCAATTTACAGGTTGTCACATCTCAAACTCGCTAATCCCAAACGCTCACTCAGAGAGCAGGTGCTACTCTCTAACTTCATGTATGCATACTTGAACTTGGTGGATCACACATTGCATTTAGAGCAGCAAATGAGCCTGGGAGATTATGAGGTCGAGCAACCCGAGCAGGACATGAATCTACTTGGAGACCAAGACGTCGACACTGACTTTGAAGCTGATGGAGAGTTAGAAGGTGGAGATTTTGAAACCATCAAGATAGACTTGGATGTGAATGGTGCTTAGAGACTTCTACACGAAGCGTGATACGACCATACATATGTTTGCACAGGAGGCCCGAAGAAAGTGTCCTCTGGACTGTCTCTAATGAACATATTCTTTCATAACACCCCCAGATAACCCAGTTCCTAAAGGAATTTCTTGTGTATTGGTCATGACTCACCGCCTCAATTTCGGAATTTGCGGCATGAATCTGCTTTTACGCATGCGCATCAAGAGCCATTCCTGCTCGCGTCGCTTAGCATCTCGCGATTCCTGCGCGAAACAAAACAGGCCACCAAGGGCCTCGCATCTCATTACTTACACTTCGGTTTTTATCACCAGGGTACACAGCAACACTAGTTCAGTTCCATTATTTCATACCATAAATCCGCAAACAGCATCTCCAACAGAGGAAAAGTCGCCATGTCCTCGCTTCCACTTCTATCCGTCGCTACAGTGGCAAGTCACAACACGAAGTCTGACTGCTGGGTCACGCTTTACCATCGCAAAGTTTACAACGTGACAGAGTTTCTTGAGGAGCACCCCGCGGGGGGTGACGTGATTCTTGAGTACGCTGGACGAGACATCACTGAAATCATGGCTGACCAAATGAGCCACGAGCACTCCGAATCCGCATACGACATGCTTGACGAGGAGATGCTTGTTGGGTACTTGGCCACGCCCGAGGAGGAGAAGGAGTTAGTGAACAACAAGAAGAAGGTACCGGTGGAAGTCCGCTTCACTCACGATGCGGAGAAGGAATTCGAGATGTCAGAGTTTCACGACAAGTTGCCCGCTTTGGAAAAACTCTCCGTTCAAACAGACTACTCCGAGGACGCTAAGAAACACAAGTTTTTGGATTTGTCAAAGCCGCTTCTTCCCCAAATGCTCACCTCCACGTTCTCGAAGGAGTTCTACTTGGACCAGGTGCACAGACCACGGCACTACGGTAAGGGCTCCGCACCTTTGTTCGGCAACTTCCTTGAGCCTTTGTCTTTGACGGCGTGGTGGGTTGTTCCCACAGTATGGCTCCCATGCAACTTTTATCTCTTCTACTTGGGATTCATAGGCCAACCCGTGATCACCTCGCTCAGTTTATGGGCCATGGGCTTGTTCGTTTGGACGCTAGTGGAGTATGGCTTGCATCGGTTTTTGTTCCACTTGGACGGCTACTTGCCCAACCACAGGTACGCGTTCACTTTGCATTTCTTGTTGCATGGTGTGCACCATTACTTGCCCATGGACAGATACCGTTTGGTGTTGCCCCCAACTTTGTTTGTCATCTTGGCATACCCATTCTACAAGCTAGTGTTTGGACTTTTTCCATATCACATGGCTTGTTCCGGTTTGGCAGGTGGAACTTTGGGCTACATCATGTATGATGTTACGCATTACGTCTTACACCACACCAAGTTGCCTCAGTTTTTGCAGGACCTCAAAACATACCATTTGGAGCACCACTACAAGAACTACGAGATGGGCTTTGGTGTCACAAGTCGGTTTTGGGATGTGATCTTCAACACCGAGATCACCTCCACCATTCAGAAGTCGACTTAGTGAGGCTCTTCTGTGTATTGTACATATGAACTAACAGTGACGTCTTTAATTGGTAATAGATGTATGATTAGTTAGTAATGCTACTGTTTGATGTCGACTGCGAACTGATCTGGTGTGAGTGTGACATGCGTGAATTGTTGACGACGATGTTTGATCATGTGCTTGTCTTCGTCCGACACTGAATGAGGAGTGTAGGCCTTTTCCGATGGAACATCCCAGGCGAGCTGTTGCATTTCGGCGCTTTGATTCCATAGCTTTATGAACATCCTCTCCTTGGCCTGAAACCCCGCTTCACGCCTTTGTAGTTGCTCACGAGGGGTAAGCAGCAGACGAAGTGGCGCCTTGGTGGGGTCTGCTGCATTCTCTTTGCTTGCGTTGGACTCGGCTGCGTTTTCTAGCGCTTCCAAATGCTCTGTGAGGTCGAATTTTGGCACGCTCTCATCTCGGTGGTTTTCTTCACGGTTTTCAGTGGAGTAATTCGATGTATCATACTCGTAGTTGTAACGGACATCGTGGAACATTGAGCGGCACTTCGTGTAGAGTTTACGGGCTCTTGTAAGATTGGGCCGCCCGTTCACTTTGTCCACTTGAAGATCGCAGATTAGAACGTCCTGCCAAGTTTTTTGGTTGAAGTAAACAGGCGAGTGTCGGAGACGCTGCTTCTTGAGACGCTGTGTGACTTGAGCAATTCTGTTTGCCAATTTGATGGCCATGACCTTCATGAGTTCCGAGTCCTCGATCTCTAGATCTGCCTCTGAGCACCTTTCCTTTAGTTTCATCCGGATGCGCTGCTTCAAAAGAGCATGCATCTCATTGAGCAACACCGCCTTGGGGCCCGTTTGTCGATGGTACTTGTGCTTCAACCGCACCTTAGATGTAGTTCTTCTAAAGTGAACCCTCAAGGCATCTTCGTTCAGCGCCCCTAACTCTTCTAGGTACTTGGGGAGTTCGGGAACGCCTTTACCCAACACTTGCAGCTCCCCAAAAGTAGCCCTGTCTATCGGGGTGTCTTCAAAAGCCTCCTTGCACGAGGGATCAGGAAGCTTCTGGTTGTATTTGGGCCAAGATGCCCATGTGTAGTGCGGGAACAGCGGGTTGACGTTGTGTAGCAAGTGGGCCAGGTACAAATGGACCGCCAAGTCGGTCCGCTGATCCGCCTCGATGGCCTGCACCGTGTTTATGTGTTCGGGTAGCTCCTTCTCCATGCCAGTGTGTCTACACGCATCGCTGACAAGTTATCGCCCGCGCTTGCATGGGCACATCGCAGCGAGAGAACTACACCGAAAATAGGACAGCTTGATAACGGCTCTTGCATGATACTACACTCTAATAAGGTCGTCCTTCATATTGCAGCCGTCAAACCAGAGATTTCTGCTCTGTCGAATTACTGCTGCTGGGCTTGTTCGGTCCTTCACATAGCGCAATGGGAGGGCAGGCCTTTTCGTAGCTCGCGTTCGCATCCGAGCACCTTCTCTTCTCTTCTCTTCTTCTCTTCTCTTCTCCTCTTCTCTCTTCTGCTCCATCAATTCAGGTGATTTGGTTTAGTTGAAGAGTTAAGACAGAGAATACGGGACAAGTTATGCAATCTTTTCAAACATCTTTCTTGGACTTGGCCTTGGACTCTCAGGCGTTGAAATTCGGCTCGTTCACCCTCAAGTCTGGCCGCCAGTCCCCATACTTTTTCAACTTGGGTTTGTTCAATACTGGCAAGTTGTTGTCAACCTTGGCCTCTTCCTACGCGCACGCTATTATCGAGTCAGGAATCGAGTTTGACATCCTTTTCGGCCCTGCCTATAAGGGTATTCCGTTGGCCGCTCTTACCGTTGCCAAGTTGGCAGAGCTTGACTCGGCCAAGTATGCTGGCTTGGGCTACTCTTTCAACAGAAAAGAGAAGAAGGACCATGGCGAGGGCGGCTCCATTGTGGGCTGCGACTTGAAGGGAAAGAAGATCTTGATCATTGACGATGTCATGACTGCAGGCACCGCCATCAACGAGGCCTTCGAAATCATTGCTGCCGAGAAGGGCCAAACCGTGGGCTGCATCATTGCTCTTGACAGACAAGAAACCACTGTCGACTCCGACAAGTCCGCTACGCAGATGGTGAGCGCCAGATACGGTATTCCAGTCTTCTCTATTGTCACTTTGTCGGACATTATTTCGCACTTGCAAAGCAAGTTGTCTGCGGAGAATTTGGAGGCAATCAAGGGCTACAGAGCTCAGTACGCACCAGCGCAATAGTTGGATGAGAGTAATTCAGATTAAAGTTGAACTCTTTAGCCGTAGTAAAGAGAACAGGTTACGTATGGTGAAAATTGTTCGATGCGAATGTAAACGTGCTATCACTGGATTAATGAAACATTGGAGTAATGTATCATTGAAGTAATGTATCATTGGAGTAATGTATCATTGGAGTAATGTATCATTGAAGTAATGTATCATTGGAGACTGCCCTAGCCTCTGATCTTCATGACTTTTTTCTTCGGTGCCTTGGAGAGTTTGGGTGCCTCGGCAACCTCAGGCTCTGGATCGTAGATCAGCTTGGTCATGGGGTGTTTCATGGTCAAGTTGGAGTGAACGGGCACAATGGTGTTCATGTGGAATCCCTTCACCTTGGGTAACACCTCGGGCTGGAAGTTCTCCTCGTACTCACGTGGGTATGGCACGCCGCTGTCCTTGCCTATGCTTGCTAGCGTGGTAGGGCGGGTCTTCAAGTACTTGGCAATATCGTTGTAGAGGGCTCTTTTAGTTGTGTACTGGCCACAGGGACTACCCTCCTTTTTGTATTGGATGCGGACCCGTCCCGGGTTACCGAAGTCTTGTGGGTGGGTCTTGTCCAACTCCAAGAGAACAGAGAGCTTCATGGAGCGGCAGGCGTCGGAAATGGTGGTGGCTAAGGGGTTTTCCACCGCCAAGTCCCGGCTCACACGGCGGCCCTGTTTGTGCGATCTGTTGATATCGAAGTAGCACGGGTATATCACTTGCAACTCTCTGATGGCTTTGCGCTCGTCTTCGGAGAACTTCTCGGGGTCCACAAGACCCTTGCTAGCATTTTGGGAGGGCGCAGAGGGTTTTGGAGGGGGCTGCACCGGGGCAGTCTCGGAGTCCTGCGATCTGGTGATCACCGGTTTGTTCAATGGCGCAATGGGGGTTTTAAGGTTTGGGTCGAATTGTGCAATGTCGAAATCCATGTTGTCGATGTCGTCATCGTTGACTTCTTCTAACTGGGGTCTGGCCATCGTGACGTGTGGTGCTACAGTTGAGGTGTCTGAACGAGTCGCTTTTTTCTGACGCTGGGTGCAGGCCGGTCCACCTGACACTGGGGTTTGAATACTAGACTGCGGTGTCCAGCAGTCTGCAAGTGAGCCTGTTCTACCATCCTGATCTGTTTCGAATGTAAGTCTGCACTCTTCGTGCCGTAGGATGAGCCTTGCAATGACTACTTTGCCTGCTATGCCTGCTATGCCTGTCTGCCTGCCTGCCTGCCTTCCCTCGTACACTATGACACCCATGATCAGGCGCACATGTCGGCGCATCATGCAAGTCCGCAGTACCGCTCCGCTCTGAATTGTTCATTAGTATGGACATCACTGCTAGCACACCGAAGGTGCTCGACAGGTGCCTTGAGCTCTTCCATAAACCGCCCGCCGAGCGAGACTCACAGTCCAAGCCGTCTACTCCCGCCCCTTATGCTTCACATCCAGACATCCAGTTCTTCAGCTCTGTCAAGTCCAAGCACCACTTTGCATACCATCAGTCGAAGGTCAAGCAGGCCAAAACGCTTCGCAGGCTGAGACGCAACGCCCTGCTCTTCAAGCCGTACTCGCGGCCACAGCTTCTTCTGAGACTTGAAACATACTCCTCTTTAAACTGGGCTGTCCCATACACGAAGGAAGATATTCTAACAGAATTGGAGTGTGCCCGTGCAGGCTGGGTCAACTCCAAGAAAGGAACCAACCATCTTCAGTGCATATCTTGTGAGCTGCATATTACTCTTCGATTCAACGACCTCGACTCCCAGCCAAAATACGCCGTGATTCTGCTTAATATGGCCGACATAGTGGCTCTTAACCATCAACTTAAGGCTCTGTATTTGGACAAGTTGTGCCTGCTGGCGCACTCCAAGGACTGCCCATGGCGCAACTTGCGGTGTCCCTCAAAAGTCTACTACTTGCCACCACATCTTGCGAGTACAGACGAGACGCTTTTAAAAGGATACGTGGCGGCATTGAAAGCGGCTCTAGATGACATAAAAGCCGTAAGTTTGTTCTCCTTGGCTCTACTGGATGCTGTCGAATCCTATACCCTTCCAGATATAGTGCCTGTTTCGAAGCAGTGGCTTTTGGCCACGTACTTCCTCGATTCCAAGGAGAACGTCGAGCGGATGTTGGACGAATCACTTCCTCGCTCAGTTTATCACGTGTCTGCTCTTGGCTGGTCCCTCGCCTTGAAGCAGTTCCTGGTGAAAACTGTCTTGGTTCTAAAGTGCAGCTCCTGCACAGAGAAGCACTACGTGGAGCCCGATGCCACCACCCTAGACCTCTCCCACAAGCGCTGGTGCCTACACCATAGCAAAATGGGAGGTGTTTCATTCCTCGACTACTTCTGTAACATGCTCGTGAGGCTGGAACGTAACATTGGTCCTAAGGGGACGTACCAAGATGACACCGGGGTGGAAGAATTCGATTTCTCGATGAAAAAACTTGACCAAAGGGTCGATGTCAATGAAGCACTAAAGAAGCTTTCCAACTTAAGTAAAATATATTTCGCAGACTCTGCATAGTGCCTATGAAGTGTTATTTAAAGGCGTGCTGAAATCCAATATCTCAATATAGGTTTCCTCCGCATCGTTTTTCTTCGTTTGCACTGCAGCCACACACCTGTCGGGGTCGAAGCTGACTTGCCAAATGCTGCCTGTTATGTCCGAAAGAAGATCCCGCACAAACTTTCCTGTCTTGATATCCCAGAGTTTGAGCATGCGCTCGCTGCCACTGACGATTTTAAGCGCATCATGTTGGAAACAAGTAATAGCACTGTTATGACCCTTGAGCTTACTCAAATTTTCCCCTGTTTTGGGATCCCACACACGTAGCGTAGAGTCTGCGGCTGCAGACACTAGGTAGTTTTTAGAAAGTTCAAGTAAGCCGACTAAGATCTTATGACCCTCCAAAGAGTAGAGAAGCTTACCTGTATCAATGTTCCACACATTGATAGACTCGTCCATAGAGCCGGAGAAACAGCGCCGGCTCTCAAAGTCGAGAGTTGTAGTGTAAATCTTGTCAGTATGGCCCTCAAGAATATGCTTGCATTTGCCCATATCGAGCAAATCCCAAACACGGACAGTGGTATCGTAGGAACCAGATATGATTATGTTTCCGTGACCAGTCACTGTTCTGACAGAATTGGTGTGTCCCGACAAAACTGCCACTAAGTATGGGTTTTCCTCATCCTTTGAGTCGTAGACTTGTGTTTCTTTGACGCAATCCCCATCAGACTCATTGTCCAAGGGGAGTTTCCAGACATGCAAGTTATGGTCTCTGGATCCTGTCACGAGAAGAGGTACTTCAGGAAAAATTATTGGTTTGCCGTTTTCATCAGAACCGATCTGCACAGGATGCAAGATGTCCAAGCACCGAACAGTTGAGGTGTGCCCTTTGAACACATGAGAACAGTGCCCCGTGCGGATGTTCCACACACGAACCTCACGGTCAGTAGAGCCACTGACAAGCGTGTTTGAAAAGTATTTGAGAGCCCACACACCTCCATCGTGGCCGTTGAGAAGCCTCAAAAGTTTTCCTGTACGCGTCGAGTGCACATTTATCAGTTTCCCACTAAAACCTGTAATGACTTTCTCATCATCGTGCTGGAGACACGTAACTATATTCGTGCCATGTCCAGCAACGCTAATACGTTTTGGTTCGTACAGCGGGTCCATCCACCGCTGCAGTATAATCGAACGCTTTTTGTAGAGTACCTGAGCGTAGCTCTGCTGCTGCAAGTAAGGGCTCTGCGAGCCCCACTCTCTCATTAATCGCTTCGGGTCTTCGAGCTCTTTATCCTTCATTTCCGCGGACGTGATCAAATTGTCTTGGCGGAGCATGTAGAGCCATGGTTTGGGATTGCACACTAAGGAGTGCCAAGTACGGCAAACACGCGAAACAGCCATGATCGAGGAGAGGTCTAGTAACGATATGATGCTCAAGCTTATCTCCAAGGGAAGGCGAGTGAGAATGTCATGATTGAGACTAACTTGCATTATTTCACGAAGGGACGAGAGCAGCAGTCTCGTGTGCTGTTGTAGTAGCTTGAAGAGAAGATGGCTCTGGTTGGAGGTAGAGACAAATCTGCTGAGACTATCAATCATGTCAATGAGCTCACCCTGGTTTGTAGGCACCTTTGTCATTTGCATCTCCAATGAATTGTGTGCAGAGGGCTTGTCACGTGCGGATTGGATGGGCGACGCCAGAGGCAGTGGAAGCACCAACTGCTGCGCTAATGCCGAGTCGTCGACTTCGCAAGAGGCGGAAGTGGCCGGAACCAGGGCCGGGGTGAAAAGTCTAGGCGTTTCCTGTCCGCTGTAGCTCAAAGTGGACATTACTCCGTCATCCAAAGAAAAGTGCAGCGAAACCGCTGGACTCAGGGCCACGCCTTCAGTAAGGCGTCTTTTGGGGTGGCGAAAATTGTGTCCTTCTTCGCTATCCGGGTCTTCTGGAGCGCCGACCTCGTTGCCTTCAAGGGACAGCAGGGCCTGATCGCAAAATGCATCGGACAGCGAGTCTTGCCGAAACCTCTTTCGAGAAAAGGAAGCAGGGCCCTGGTCCGATAAGGAAAACTGATGTATATCCTCGAGATACACATCGGATATCTTCTCTTTGGGATCTTTGAGGCGAGTATCGAAGGTGGGTTGACTTCCTAAAAGAGGAAAAATGGGAATGTCTGACATTTCGGTACAAAGTTTATGGAGCTGTTTTTCTCCACGCTTTCTGTCTCGTCTGTTGAGGCTGCCGGTAAGCTTTTTGTGGTGTCAACCTTGTTTGAAATATGAGTCTCAGCAGCTTCCTAGGGTAGCTAAAGAACGCGGCGGGTTCGGGATTCAAAGTTGATGACAAGGTGCCTTGAACGTGTGACTTGTGTTCCGGGGTTGGAGGGTAGTGTAAGCAGATGGCGGATGCTGAAGTGTGTTTACGACGCTTGGAAAAGTGCTGTACTAAGAGTGGTTGCCGCGTGCGATTAGAAAACACCCGCACATGGAGTGTATGGAGATGTCGCTATCTACACATGAGTGTATGCGAGTACGCTCTTTGGTTACGTGGGATGTACGTGGGTCTGGGCAAACTGCTTCTGGTTTGTCAAGCTTTCTATAGGTCAGTTGTAGCTGTAGTCTGGTTTCCTGCCGTGCTATATAATGCCTTGCCTTTGCTGGCAGAAACAAAAAAGAAAAGGGACTCAAAATCTGAGCTTCTGAGACAAACCGTCTTCATGATCTACACTGCTTTATTTTGGGGATTGCACATTCCAAGTGCCGTTTCAAAATGCATAATGAACACTATTCTTGATTGCTGCAACTGCGATCTCGTGAAATGATCTCTTATAACTATTAACACATGGCTCAAAAGGCCGATACCATCTTAGATGTTCGTGATGACAATGCCAGGTTGTCCTGGAACGGCACTCTCCACAACCTTACCGGTAGCTGTGATCTCCACTTCCTTGCCAGTAGCGATGTCAGTACCCTTCTTTCCACCGTGGGGGAAGGTTATGATCTGAAGCTCGGCCACTTCGATGGTGGTCGTGGATCTCTTGATAATGTCACTAACCTTGCCCAACACTTCACCCTCGTCGAAAGTCAACTTTCTGTTGAAAACGGTCTTGGGATTTTCCTTAGTCAATCTTTGCTTCAAAAAGTTGATGAAAGGCATGGCTCTCTTCATGTCCTTTCCGACTTTCTCTTTGATGATCTTGTTGTCATTCAAAGTTTGGTTTTCGAACAACTCCCTCACAAGACCGATGTACTCGTCTTGCCACTCCGGGAAAGAAGTGGATACAAGCAAGGTAAGTTTCGTTGGCTTGCTTGCATCAACCTCTGCTTTACCCTTCTTGGACTTTAACACAACGCCCTCTGCTTCACGCACTGCTCTAGCGGAGTCCTTGACGTACTCCAAGGAGTCCAACAAGCCTTGGGAAATTTCCTTGCTTGCTCTTGGGAATTTGGCGTTTTGGACAGAGCCTTCTCTGCCAATTACCTCCTTATACAAGTACTCGGCAAAGTGAGGAGCAACTGGTGCCAACAACAAAGCTTGTGTTTCAATGTACTTCATCACCAAGTCTTTGTGCATTGTAGGAACGGCATCTCTGTAGTAGTCTCTCGCCGTTTGGAAATCGAACAAACCATACTTGAGCGCGCTCTTGTAGTTTGTTTGAGAGTATTGCTCGTAAGCTTGTTCAACCAAATAATTCATCTCATTTTCGAAGGCTGCGTCGAAGAACGAGTTGAACTCGCCGGTTCTCAAGTCACTGTTGACGATCTCTTCGCACCACTCTTTCAAAGTTGTCAAACGCAAGATGGCAGCGTTGGCGTTGGCTTCATCGAAGTTGGCATCCTCGACAGTGTCACCTGCATCAGCCAATGCAATTCTAGATGCGTCTGCTCCAAACTTCTCGGTGATTTGTTGCAAAGTCAAAAAGTTACCAGTGGACTTAGCCATCTTGGCATTATTCAACAATAAATGACCGTTGGCTCTGATACCCTTTGGCCAAAATCTCTTGGGAAAGATAGCAACATGGGAGTAGATAAAGAAAGTCAAATGGTTGGGAATTAAATCCTTGCCAGAAACTCTGGCATCCAACGGGTAGAAGTACTCAAACTCTCTTCTCATTTCCTTCAACTGCTCTTTTGGAATATCTGTTTGAATATCTTCGCGTCTGGTGAAAATGTAGTCGAACACCTCATCAGTCATCTGGGAGGGTTTGATATCAAACTTTCCATGCCTCTCGCCATAGTAGTCGGAATGCAAGAAACGAGCAATGGTGTAGTAAGCCATGTACACTGTGGAGTCAGATAATGACTCAATCAATTGAGTGTCATCCCAAGGACACTTCGTTCCCAATCCATAAGTTCTGGTGAGCGCCCAGTTCTTCAACCAATCCAAGACAGCCTCAAAGCCGTTTCTGGTTTCCTTGGAAAAAGTCTCCATGTTGGAAAGGCATTCTAAAGCCTGAGATTTCCAGGACTCTTCACCGTAGTCAATGTACCATTGGTCTTCCAAGGAGACAATACAATCGTCACCAGATCTGGACACAACTGGTCCTTCAGGCTCGTTGTACACAAATGCGTCGCCACTGGCAATCATATCCGCCTTCACCTTTGGCTTAGCGATTTCGACCTTTTCGCCCTTGTACTTACCGATGTTCATGACACCATTGTAGAAACCTTCCTTGTATGCCTGTTCTTTGGCAGCAGCCAACTGAACAGAGTCCTTAGGAGACTGAATCTTCATAGAGTTACACAAGAACTCGGCACACTTGTCGCCCAAGCGCTCAGTCTTGATGACAGATACAACTTCAGTCTGAACCCAGTCCTTTTCGATATGGTAGTACTCAGGCTTATTTGCCAAGTCTTTGGAAGTGATGTAGTCATCAGGAGAATCAGAAGGCACACAAGTCACCACACCAGTACCCTTGTTAGGCAAAATCGTGTCCATAGGAAGAACTCTTAAGTTCTTGAGAACTGCATATGGGGGGTTAATTTTCGATCCGACGATCGCGGCACCGTTAAGAGTCAATGTAGCCTTGTAGTCACCTCTTTGTGGGGTCAATTTTTGGTAGCACATGTTCTTGAAAGCACGAGTGGTGGAAATGAAGTAGACGTTGTCGGCAGCCTTAAATACACCGTAATCAATCTTAGGTGAAACAAAACAACAGGACTGGCCGTACATGGTTTCTGGCCTCAAGGTAGCGGCGATTAAGTACACCTTGTTCTTGGACAAATCGAAGTTGTTTTCTTCGAAAACCTTTTGGGCTTCCGAAGCAAACTCACTAACTTCGATTTTAATCCCAACATACTCCTGAGGGTTGACACCTTCTCCGGAAGATCTGTCATGGTCTAAGCAAGCTTGGCCATCCTTCTCGGAGTAGATAGTGTATCTCTCACCGAACTTGATTTTACCAAGATCCTTCAATCTGTTAATTTGCCAGCGCACGAAGGCATCGTAGTACAAGTTGGCGGGCGTGGTAACAAAAGATCTTCTCCAGTCGACTCTTCCACCGAAATCAGAAACGTTTTTCTGCACCAAAGGCGGGAAGTAGTGAAGCCAATGTTGAGGGTCAGCGAAAGCGGCAACTTCGTCTTTTTTGAGGCCCAACTGCATCATGATCTCAAACTGGTATTTTCCTCTTCCCTGTTTGGCGGCAGCTTTGGATTTCTTGGCTGTGAATTTTGTAACGTCCTCTCTCTTTGCGGCAGCTGTTGGAGTCACTTCCTCTACCTCATCCTCCTCTGCAGGCACACCAGAGAAGTCAGCACCAAATTGCTCTACCTCACGCTTGATCTTGTCAGCGGCAGACTTGATTGGCATACCAGTGCAGTGAAAACCCAATGGGAACAACGCTCTCTTGCCATTCATACGTTCGAAACCAGTAGCAAACTCTACCTTTGACAAGGTGAAGGCGTGTCCAGCGTGCAAAACACCATTCATGTAAGGGTACGCCATGGTAGAGAAGAATTTGGGGTGGTGTTGCCTTAACACCTCCGCATCATCCTCGGGGTCCTCTTCGAGAGTTGGAGCGTCCACGTTAAAAAGCTCATTTTCAGCCCAGTACTCCTGGTACTTCTTTTCAATCTCGATAAGAGTATCTCTCCTATCGGTTTTTTCCAACTTAATGGTAGCACTCATGGTAGTTAGAGGTGAAGATTTTTTAGCGTGCGAAGTTGATGTAGGTGGTGCGAACGGTACTCTTAGTCTGCATAGTGGACCAGACTAGAATTCTGCCGGGAATCAGTCTGACACTGATGTTTCATCTCCATAGAAAAAGGTCGGTCTTTTGAGCTAATAATCCGCTTGCACAGTGTATATAAGCTCGCGGTAAATTCTTTGCTTAGGCATGGTGTCCCCGCTTTTTTGCATTATGGGTAGATCCACGCAATGTTGAAAATGACTCACGGTGGTGAGTGAACCCGAGCAGGTGTCATACAAGATGAAATGAACTCTTGAGTATGGGGCAATTGGGTACATGCAAAACAACGTGTTCTAAGCTTTCCTGACGTCCCAAAAACACGTGTCCCGGATCCATCACATCACGCCGGATACACTTCCTCGGATGATACTTTATGTGCACGTCATGGCTTCGTAGTTCAGAAGTAGCCAAAAGTTCACCTGAGACTTGAAGGCATCCAACTCCAGCAGAACAATCAAGGAAAATGCAACGCAAAAAAGTCTATCCATTTGTTTAAGCAAGTGTGGCCTGCAGATGTGGCTGCAAAGCCCAGGCCCGCACACGAGGCCATCTCAGAGTAGCTGCGAGCCAGCAGCCGGCTCCGCATTTTCCGGCATGTGCGCAGATAAGAATCCCCTATTGATAACTCCGTTTCGCCACCCTTAAACACCTCTTTTTCTTCAACCAAGTTGCTACCATTCAACACAGAATCACCTTAGATACTTTATTGATACCCACTTAAATTGAATCCAGGATGAGAGTCACATTGTTGCCTCTTTGGTTGGCCTCGTCACAAGCCTTACTACTCCCCAACTTGAATGGGATGGATACTGAGCAGATATTCAGTCTTGCAAACAGCGGCGCCGAAACCGAAAGTCCACAGAAGCCTCTCCAAATTATTGAGCCAGCTAAAGCCCCTCATGCAGCCAAAGTCACCGCCGACTTAAACGTTGTTCCACAACTGTATATTGTCGTGCTCAAGGACGGCTTCTCGGAAAAGGAGTATGAGTCCCACAACAATTGGGTGACACTGCAATTCACAATTCACATGAAGCGCGATTTGGCCTCCGACCTCATGGATTCGGCTACTGATTTCATGAAGAACGCCCTTGACTTCATTTCTATTCTGTCTTTCAGGGGCTACTCGGGATACTTGCCTCCTGCATTGTTGGACGTGATTAAAGAAAGTCCCATGGTGGACTTTATAGAGCAGGATTCTATCATGCATGTTAATGACGTGGAGTCTCAACCAGATGCTCCATGGGGCTTGGCTCGTGTATCGGAGAGGGACTTGCCATCCCCCGCTGTAACTGATTACATCTATGACTCCGAAGGTGGAGAGGGCGTGACCGCTTACGTCATTGATACCGGAATCAAAGTCGACCACCCTGACTTTGAAGGTCGGGCCGTTTGGGGAGATGCAGTTGCTTTCCCTAAAATCCGTTTGGACGCTCACGGACATGGTAGTCATGTGGCTGGTACCATCGGTTCCAAGACCTATGGTATTGCCAAAAAGGTCAATTTAGTGGCTATTGGTGTGATGAATCTTTTGGGTAGTGGTACCACTTCGGATATAATCAAGGGTATCGAATTTGCGGTGAAAGATCATCAGTCAAAGTTGAAATCCAAGCAAAAAGGCTACAAGGGCGCCACTATAAACATGCTGATTGGAGGTGGCGTTTCCGAGGCTTTAGACTTGGCTGCAAATGCTGCTACAAAGGCTGGTATTCATGTTGCAGTTGCCGCCGGTAACGAAAACCAGGATGCATGCGACGTATCCCCCGCTAGAGCTTCTGGTCCAATTACTGTTGGTGCTACTGACAATGCTGATCAGAAGGCTGAGTTCTCTAACTGGGGTAGATGTGTTGATATACAGGCCCCTGGTGTTGACATCCTCTCAGTTGGTATTTGGCTGGACACCATGACAATGTCTGGTACCTCTATGGCTGCACCTCACGTCACAGGTTTGTTGTCGTACTTGTTGTCTTTGCAACCAGAACTTGATTCCGAGTTTTCCACTGGAAACTTAATCAGTCCCGCTGAGTTCAAGCAAAAGTTCATCAAGTTTGGTACACGCGGTGTTGTGAGCGGTCTCGACTCTACGAGTCCAAATGTTTTGGCATTTAATGGTGCCGGAGAAAGTTTGTCCAAATTTTGGGCTCTTTAAGCTTTTGGTTGTCGAAGTTTGCTTTTATTAAATGCTGAAAAATAAAATGTAATTTGAATTCATACTACTTTTTTCGTCTCCTCATAAGCGCCGGAGGCATCATTTTAGGAACTGAAATTGTCAGCTCAGTTGCGAAAAAGTCTTTTTTGGGGCCGATGTGAAGCGTCAGAGATTCCAATTGTGTACCCTGTAAAAGAAATTCTGCTTTTCCCGAATCCTTTACGGTTTTGAATTCCAACAAAGCCATATTTTTACTTGGCTTGAGCTGGATTCGAGCCACAGGTCCCACTTTGTCTTCAACAAACTTTTGAAGATGTTCTGCCGTGATATGTTCTTTGACTCCTCGGATGGTGATAGTAGACAGATTATTGAAATGCGAAGCTTGATGTTGGTTTTCAGCTCTAACGTTCACCGGTGAGATCGTCACTGTTCTTCCATCGATCTCGGCGCTTTGCAAAGATATTGCTTGCTTTTTAGCATCCTCGGTAGTGAAGGTGACAAATGCGTAGCCATTGTTTTTATAGCCTTTCTCTTCATTGGCTACGCTCAAAGGGACGTTCACGCTGTCCACAATGCCAATTTTCAGGGCAAACTGCTGGATGGAATTTTCATCGGAAACCTTGAAGTTCAAGTTTCGGAGTAAGACTTGGACGGAGGGGTTCTTGCTGTTTCTGGCTTTTCGAAGCGATGGGTTCGATATCTCAGCATGTATTCTGTAACCTTTCACCTCGTGATGCAGTAATGATTTTGCGACTTGCATTGCAGAATTGTTGTCTGGAAAGTCCATGTAACAAAACCTCCTCTTGGAGCTGTCTTGTTGGGATGGCACCCTGATAGAAATCGGGGTGTGTTTTGAAACATCACTGACGAGATCGCGTATATCATCAACGGAGTACTCGGGCGGATAGTTGGTCATCCAGACAGTGTTTCCGAAAATGCGCTCTATATTCACAGGGCTGCCAAGAAGTGGCTTTAAATGTCGGGATAAGCAGACGAGGACATCCTTCTCAGTAGCTAGCTCGACAACCGCAAAAGGCTCTGGTTGAAATTCCAGGCTGATCACAATACTCAAGGGAATAGCACAATCTTTGAAAAAGTTCTGAATATCCTCTTCGTTAGCATTGTTGATAGGGTGGAGTTTAATGCGAAACTGTTCTCTGCTTCTCGGAGGCTCTAAGACTTGATGCTGATATTTTGATTTCTTTGTCTCTTGAAAATCGCTGGTATTTTCTGGGAGATAATCATGTTCACTTTCTGGGTCAAGCTTTCTTTTCAGTTCAGAGGCTTCAGCAGTTTTGCCCTTTTTGACACTTTCGATATCTTCATAAGCTTGCCGTAAAGTTATATGATAGGAAAGCAATAATTCTAGGTTAGATGCATTAGCACTGTAGTACGATTGAGCCGCATCAAGGCACAAGGCAGGTTTGTCGAAGTGGAGCCGGTTATTTTTCCAGTCGTGTAAGAGTTTTTCAGCCAAATCATATCTCTTGTGAAGGGCAAAAGTCTCAAGAGCAAGACTCCAGATTTCTGCATTTTCACTGTTTTTTGAAAAGTAACTCGAGGCTACTGCAGTGGCAATTGTGGGCTTGAAGGAGAATAAGGACACCATAAACTTCATGCCTCCAATACCGGGCAAGGAGTTGCAGTATGACAAGACCGTGCTCAGATCTAAGCTGCTTCCATTTTCTTGTTTGGCAGAAAAAGCCATGATGGTGAGAACATCCTTGATTAATCGTGCATCAGAGGCAACCTCTTCCTTTGAGATTCGCTGTTTTAAACTTTGGAACAGCGACAAATCAGCATAAAGTAGTTCCAGATACGGCTCATGACGCTTAGGAAACATCTTCAAATAGAGATTCAAAAAGGTTTTTCTCTCAGAAATATCGTCATGCTGATCGAGCGCCCGCACCGTGAACTTCCACAACGGAAGCCAAGACTCGTCCTCTTTTCTATACTGCCCCGAATAGTACAAGCTGTTGTAAAACACCAAGAGCAATGAGGTTTTGTCATATTTATAAACCAGCTCCATATACTTGGCCCAAAGTGCCGGGTTCCCGCGGTCAGCCGCTATGTCAAACTCAATTCGCTCATAGTACCTTTGAGACCGCTCGGTTTCCCGCATAATTTTGCTGAGACGACGCATGATTCCAGTGTAATTTTCAGGCTCTAGCCGAGAAACGAGCGAGGATAAAGTCTGGAAGGTTTCCGCAAGTTGTTTGTGGGGAACACGGATTCGTTGTTCACACAACTGGCGAATGTCCGTGTCGTTAGAGCTTAGGCTCTCAACTAACCTTTGAAAGAGTATCTGACTATGGCTAAAGTCGTGCGAGTGCTCATTGTAGATTGTGGTGGCCAATTCCGTCACAGACGGTGTGTTGCATAAGCCGAACTCCAGGAGTTTCTTGTAGTAGTCAAGGTAGCTCGCCTTGTACTCCGCGATTGGGAACTGGGAAGAGATGAGTTTGTAGAGAGACGCTTTCTCTTTGGTTCTGTCATATTCTGATGGATATTGGTGGTCAATTTCATTCTCCCACCTTTCGATATCTTGAGGACTTAGCGCTTCGTGGTGGGCTCTGATTTTCCAATAGGCCACTGGGGCACGCATGCCTGAGACATCAATGAAGGACAGCAATTCACGATATGCTGTAACGCCATAAGGATCTGATGCTAGCTCTTCTGTGGCCTTTTGTAGCAAGTGCTCGAGATCCATTACAGTGTGGTGGAAAGATGAGTCTCACCTTGATAAAGAGAAACAACGCACTATGCAGGACACATTTGCAGCAAGGCACGTACGAACGAGCAACACCTGCTAAAAGCTTCCTAGACAGATCCAACCCTCAAAAAACAAGGCGTTCCAGCTGATAATCCTGGATAAGCAGAAAAACCATGTACATGAGATGTTACAGGCCGATGAAGAAGAGGGGGAGAATAGCCAAGCCGCTCGCGCCTCCCATGGCATAGCAAACACAGATTTGTTGCCGCCACCGTGAAAGAAACTTTGCGAATTCTTCAGTGATTTATACTCTGTAGTGATATTGAATCACTTCCAGCATATGTGGTCTAGCCCATTGCAAGTTCGATTCACCGCGCACGTTCGTCGCGCGCAGAGATGAGCGAGCATCACTAGTCATCGCACAAGCTAATGAACGCCAATACATACCTTCAATCGTTTGGATGGGTGGAAGGAGAGGCGCTTCAGAAAGGAGGCCTCCGAAAACCGATTCTTGTGAAACACAAGAAAGACAACAAAGGTTTGGGTGCCAATAAGAATGATGCAGATGTCTGGTGGGAGCGCTTGTTCGATGGACAATTGAAGTCGCTAGAAGTTAGCAGCTCGAGCAAAGGTGTTTCTTTTGAGCGAAACGAGGCAGAAGTGGAGGACCACATGCGCAAGGCCACCTCGCCATTGTACAAGATGTTTGTTAAAGGCGAAGGTTTGAAGGGCACAGTTGGAAAGATGCTAGCTCCAAGCAAAACTGATGAGGTTGATCTGAAGCTGTCAGAAAAAATGCAGAAGAGGAAACAGAGGAAAGCGGGAGAAGGTGAGGAAGAAAAGGAGAAGGGGAAGAAGAAAAAGAAAGAAAAGAAGGAAAAGAAGGAAAAGAAGGAAAAGAAGGAAAAGAAGGAAAAGAAGGAAAAGAAGGAAAAGAAGGAAAAGAAGGAAAAGAAGGAAAAGAAAGAAAAGAAGGGAAAGAAGACAATACAGCAAAAATCAAAGATTGAATCTAAAGACAATAAAGAACAAGATACCAATGTCTTTCCTGATAAAGTGAAAAAACTGAAACGAAGACACCAAGATTCAGTTAATACCATTTCAAAACGTCAAAAGACTTAATAAACAATTGGGCATTGCGTATGCCTGATCTCTACGATGCTGTTTATCCACATTTCAGCCCATGAACTACCATCCTGGCGTTCTCCGAACATCGCCAGTCGTCACTTTAACAGCAAAATGATGCTCTCTTCATCGGTAGAATTTGCCGAATACGAATGATGAAGTATTGATTATCATGCAAACGTAGCCTTTCAGGCCCCAAGATATAGCATTTACTTAGCAAGCAATTGCGAATAATTTAATGAGAAATTTGTATTCGAGTATGACTAACTGATCAGGCCCCGTTTTTTGGTAACTCTAAAAAGACTGTTTTCTAATTCTCGTGTTCATTTTGTTCTATGTGAACAGGACTACACGGTGCACTGTATGCAATATCTCACATTACCTTATCCACTCAGAACTTCGTCTCCTCGTATAACTCCTGAACGCCAGTCAATGCCGAATTGGGCCATCTATGGCTCAGCTTGCATTCTTGCTTTCAGCTGCATGATGCTGTTTCCTTTCCTGAAGTTCGTTAAATTCTTAGTTCCGTGGTTGCTTCTAAACATAAGCATTCTCATACTCGTTGTGTGGCTATTACTCCAGCACCCAGAGGAGCGCAAGTCTAATGATAATTTAATGCCCAAGAAGTTACGATTCCTCCAGAATACTGCCGCCTGGTCTGCAAAAACTGAAAGGCTTAAGTCAAGAGGGCACTCCGCTGACCCCCTTCTCGAAAGTGCGCCCGGTGTTTCTAAACTCTTGAGGGAATTCACTGATAACATCATTTCAAACTTCATCGACGTGTGGTTTTCCTCAATATCTAAAAATACACTTTTTCAGGATTCTGTTCGATCCGAGCTCGATGCTGTCTATCGAAACTTGCATGCCCGCCTTATGAAGGTGGACATAGCCCGTCTCATGGTGCTAGATATCATCCCGGTGATTACCACACACTACCTTCGCTTCAAAGATTTTACAAACCCATATGATCTGACATACTCCATAGAAAGCAAGCTCGCAGTGGCACGACGCTTTAATGATGGGAGGTTACACGCAGGCGTGTCATTGAGTCCCCCTTTGGCCCCAAAACAGAAAGAAAAGGCTCATTTCCGCGAGCGAATTCTGAATGTCCTACCTCTTCTTCTTTCTGAACGTGAAAGGGGTAATCATTTGGTGCTTTTGCTCTTACAGGAAATTCTAGGTTGTACTGTTTTATCTAATGCCTTTGATGCCTTGAGTGAAGGTGACTTCTACAATCAAATCATCGTCAAGCTCATTGGTGCAAACTTGAAGCATCGGTCGCAGGTCCAGCGACTTCGAGCAGCTCTTCAGCAGCATAGTCAAAGCGACTTTTCAGCTTTGCCTTCGCTGTTAAACCTGCTCACAATCTCAAGATGGATGTCTTTCATAGATCATGCATCGGAAAATGATTTGAGAAAGGCAAAGTCTTTCTTAGATTCGCAAGTAACACATCTGGGCCCAGACTTGGAAGAAAAGCCAGAGCTCATTTCTAAAGTGAAGGAGAGATTGTATCACCGCATTCAAGCACTTTCTCTGCTGGAGAATCAAATGCCTTTAGAAGCTATACTTGCTCGAGACGATTATGCTGCTGTGTTTAGGGAGTTTCTCAAAGGGTTTGAATGTGATGGCTATTTAAATCTCTGGAAAGATATAGAGCTCATCAAAGCGCCCCTCGAAGATTCTGGGATCAAAAACGTCACACTTCAACTAGAATTCTCCACAGGGGATGATATCAAAAGGATCCACTCGAAGTATTTTAACGAAAGTGGCGTCGCCATAGATGGGAGAGTTCGTCAGGTAATCGATGCATACATCCAATCTCCAAGCGCAGAGCTGTACCAAAAGGCTCGTGAAGCACTATTTAAATTGCAGGAAGATTTGTTTTACAAATTGAAGACGCAGTACTATCCTGATTTCCGGGTTTCAGAAAGATACGGCGACTTGGATGCTGTAGCTCCAAAGCAAAGTCGCCGTGTAGCTTCAACTGCGTTTCCTACTCTTCGCCTGAGAAACCAAAATAAGAATGAGTCCCAAAATCGATCACCATATGATGAAACTGAAAATAATGGCTTTGACTCTACTATTAGTCCAGCGGTCATGAGGGCTGTTGAGTCTGCCTTCGAAAAGATCATGGAGAATTCGCCTAGCCATACTGATTTAAGTCAGCAAGATATAAAAATGATTTTTCACAGTCATGATGATGATGATTCACCAGCGACTGATTCAGCTGCACATAAAAATAGAATTTCTTCCAATGGTTCATTGTTCGGAGACAACAGCAAATTGCAGTCGCTGAAATACGGATCCTCACATCGATTATCGGCGATGTTCGAAAACAATAGTGATGAATCTGACTCGGATTCTGTTTCCTCCGATTATCTCAATACTTCCGCTCAAATGTCAGAATCACAACTCTCGGAGTTGAGCAATCTGGAAGTTTTACTAGCAGGGCCCGGAGATTTGAGTTTGGCTGAGCAAATCGGCGTTTTGGATAATGATATTGAGAACTTGCAAGAGCAAAGCGAGATTCTTTTGTCATTGATTAGTAAAGCAGAACTCACGAATAACCTCGGCGAGTTGAAGATTCTTCGAAGGTCGAATGCCAGTCTTGAACGTGAAATTAACTCAAAAGAACTTCAAAAACAACAATACATTGTGCAAGAAAATGAAAACAGTCTTTACGGGAAATCCAAAGTTCAAATCCAGTCCTGCGTTTTCGGCAGCGATGAGAACCTTCCTTACGTTCTTTATGTGATTGAAGTTCAAAAATACTCACATGAAAATCCAGACCAAATTGTGGCTGGATGGGTTGTTGCAAGGCGTTTCAGTCAGTTTCACAAGCTCAATCAATACTTGAAACGTAGGTATGCTTCGGTCGGGGGACTCAAATTTCCTAAAAAAACCGTTCCTTACTTGAAGTTCAAGATGTCACAACAAACTGAGATGAGGAGGCCTATTCTTGAAAATTACCTAAAAGAGCTTTTAAAACTTCCTGAGGTTTGTTCAGATTCAGCGTTTAGAACATTTCTCTCGTCTGAGACATTTGAATTCAGTGGCTCTAGTTCCAAATCAAAGAAAGATCTCGACGCCATTCTCAACAAGTTTTATAAAGCTGTTGGGCCAAACATTGGCAAACAGTCACAGGAGACAAAAAGTGATAAGAGCAATAGACACGAAAAGATTCTTCAGAATATCAAGGATATGGAGAGGGAGTTGAAGCAGTTTGATGATATTGAAAAGGCTGTGACTACCGAGCCAGAAAATGTTCCCTACGTTAAACCCATTTCAGACCTACTTTTGGCAGTGTTTGACTTGGGGAGGAACAGCTGGCTCCGTGGGAGAGCGCTATTGGTGATTTTGCAGCAGGTTTTGGGATCAACGATTGAGAAAACTATCCAGCAAATGGTGGAAAGTAATATCAAGAATGAAGATAAAGTGGCAGAGATTCTAGCTTCAGCTATGGGCATGCTATTTCCGAACGGTAAGTTTCGAGATTCGCCAGAAGTCAGAACCAAGTCAGAGCAAGCAAGTTCACGGAAAGAAGCATATACGCTCTTGCAGTTGTTTATGGATGAAACTTGCTCCAAAATATTCGGCTCAAGAAACACCCTTTTAGCGAGCACCAATATTTTGGAGATGATTCAAAACGACTACTTGAATAAACACCTTCTTTTAGAGGTTCTGGATATTGTTCTTGACGCAGTGTTCCCAGAGGTTGCTAAGGCAAAAACTTGAAATGCTTATGGTTTTTAATTTTATCTTCACTATATATACACAATTTTGCGTCTAATTGACTCACTCTTCGGCTTTTTGCTGATTTTGAACAAACTCCACAGCAAGTGCCTTCACACGGGCCACTGTCTGCTCATTACCGTTAGCTTCCTCAAATGTCAACCATTTGGAGAAGAAGAACTTTGCCTGTTTCTTGGATAACTTCTTATTCAAGACTCTTTCGAACAAGGCCTCGACTTTAGAGCGGTCACCCTGCTTAATCTCTTGGTCAATGTAAACATTCCATAAGTCAATTCTCTTGGGAGCATCAGTGACCAAACCTTCAAATAATGATCTGCCTTGCTCGGCGTCACCCTTGGCGAACTCAAGTTGACCAAACTTACGAACGACTTCGATGTGGTCTCTTTTTGGAAGCGATTGCAAAGCACGCGACAAAACTTCGTGAGCCTCTGCAGTTTGTTCTCTCTCCAAAAAATAAGAACCAGATTGGACCCAAACTCCAATGTTCTGGCTGAACTTCTTGGTCATCGCCTTCAATAAGGCCTCAGCTTTATCGAACTTCTCGGATAAGACATAGATACCCACCAATTTCTGGTGCATGGTCAAACTGTCCATGTGTTGCACGGAACGCTTGAAGGCATCGTCCAAAGACTCCTCACTTCCAAAGCTGTTTTCCAAGTTGAGGAGGGCAATCCAGATATTCATCTTTTCCTGCTCTTCACGGTAGTTGATGGTCTTTAAAGCTCTCTCGGCAATTTCTCTAGACTTGTCAATTTCTCCCAATTGCAACTGGAAAGACATATAGTTCATCCAAAGCACCGATGAGTCGGGATTACCCACAAGCATTCTTTCGAAATCGGCAATGGACTCGGGGGATCCAGCATTCATATCCTCTGTTCTATCCTTGACCTGTTGTCTGCCCTTTCTCTTCTTGCGCTTCTTTTGAGTAAAGTCCTCTTCCTCATCAGAAGACTCGTCATCTTGAGCCTGGTCCAAAATAGAAGCAGTCCAGTCGAAACCGTTGGTAGAAAGTCCACTCAAACCATTAGTCAGAGGGGTTTGTCTGGGAGAGCTGTCTTCCTCTTCGCTGCCAGAATCACGCTCATTGTCGAAAGCATCTTCCATCTCCTCATCCTCAGGCTCACTCTCTGCGAGCTCCTCGTTATCGGAAGAAGCACTTTCCTCCATTGATTCCATAAAGTAGGATGCTTTCATGCCTAAAGCCAATTGCTTCTTCTGAGATGAAATGCTCAAGATCTTCACCTTGACACGGTCACCAAGAGCAAACAAATCCTCAACATTGTCAACTTGGCTATCAGATATTTCTGATATGTGACAGAGACCACTGACATTATCGGTACCGTCTAAGCTGACAAAGACACCGTAGTCGGTGACACGGCGCACAGAGCCCTCGTAGATTTCACCCACCTCCAAGTCCTCGAGCACTTTGCTGCTGGACAAATCACCATTAACCTCGCTTTCCTTGAGCGTCATCAGAATGCGACCCTCGCCAGCGCACTGGAGAATCTTTCCGTACACGGGTTGAAACAAAGTGAAGTTTTTCTTCCAGTCACCCAATTCAGAGTCGGAGATATTGGTTGTTCTCACCAAAGCGTAAAAATCGCGACCCAAAGAAACGTAAAGGCCATTTTTGGTGATACCGTTGACAAACCCCTTCACCAAGCTACCACGTCTGATATCATCAAGAGACACCATAGGCTTGTCCTTGGCGGTCTCTTCATTTCTCAAACTAACATAGACTTTTCCGTCCTCGTTGAGAAACACGGTTGCGAGCACGCACTGGTGTTTCCGATAAACTTCAGTCAATTTGTCATCATAATCATTGAGAGCTTCCGTAATGTAGGATCTTCCTGTAACTCCTTGGGCAAATTCAACGAGCACATTGGAATCACTAACACTGAAAACAATTGCAGGATACTTTTGTCCCACCTTAAGGTCAGACTCATGGGTGATAGTAGTTTTGTCTGCGCTGAATATGACCTTTTGCGATTTCTCGTCGAATGAAATGGCCTTTAAATCCAATATCGTGCCAACAGCAAAGTTAGTCTCGAAGTCTTCGAAGTCAGCAGCATCTGCAGAAAGATTGTACAAAGACACCAAGCCGCTCAAACCAGGGCAAATAGTGAAAATTGCACGCCCATGGAAAAATCCATCAATGACACCGCGTTGCGTGGAACCGATAGAAATACTGTCGGCGGAGACTTTGTATGGCTCTGAGTCGTCCAATACGTCCTTCAACATCGAAAGCTCGATGACTGTGTCGTTAGAGGGGTAACCAGAGTACTTGTTCATGAGAGTGTTGTGAAATCCAATCACCTTAGCCTCAATTTTTTGACCCACCTTGAAGCCGCTAAAAGGATTGCTTTTGTCCTTGATGGTGCTTAAGTCTTGTGCCTGAGTTGTGTGGATTCTAGCAAGCAAATTGTCCGCCAAACGAATGCTCAAGTGATTATTTTCGATAGAATTGATGATTCCGCTAGTAGTAGATCCAACGTAAAAATCACTGGCCAATTTTTTGGATGGATCGCAGGGGTTCTTTAGTCTCTGGGACTTCATGGCAGTAGCCTCAGAGGATGTAAGCGATAACAAGAACCGCTTGTTCTCGTCGTCAGTCCTGATGACATTACATGCCACAGTCTGGTCCTTGTGGAAGATCTTCAGTAAATCCACAAAAGAGTCTTGCGAAGCATTCCTGGGCAAAACAAGACCGTTGAGCTTTCCAGCAAAGGCGACGAAAAGACCCACACTAGAGACGGACTTGATATACCCCGGAACAAGTGCGCCGACGTGGATATCTTCGTAGTGCAAAGGCAAGGCTTCGGATTTGGCTGCAGTGATCAAAGATTTCTTGGCGGACAATATGAGAAGTCTTTGCTTCGAGTCAATATCGATGACAAGAGCCTCGATAATGCCTCCGATCTTCAAAGCTTTGTAAATGACTCTGTTTTCTGGGTAATTTCCGTCCGACAAATGGCCCGTGTGTATGATACCTCTCAAGTTGGAGTCGGTGAGTTCGACAATCACTGCCTCTTTGGTTTTCTCAGTGATCGTGGCTTGCACGATACTTCGTCCGGCAGTCAATTGATCGAGATGTTCGGCCTGATTCTCAGTAAGCTCAGAAGCTTGGCGCAAAGTGACAGTTATCTTACCTTCCTTGGGTGAGACCAGAAGAATCCGGACCGTGACCGGCTGACCCTCTTTAAGGTAGTCTTTGGGGTCAGACACGAATGTCTCCGAAATTTCGGCCTTAGGCAAGTAAGCTCTCAAGAGGCCAAAGAATGCAACCACAGCACCACCAGCGACAAATTTCTCCACAGTGGCAATGGTTTTGAAACCAACCCTAAGGTCATCGATGGAGTGTACAATTTCATTGTCATCCATGTTGACTAAGCTCTTCTTCAACGTCACAATCAATTGCTTACCATATTTGTTCAAGATTCTTCCTTTGACCTTACCTCCCACCTTGAATTTTCTCTCAGGGTGGACCAACTTGATGTCAGAGAGATGCTTATTGGGGACTAGAGCATCGAAGCTGCCAAAGACCTTGACAATCAAACCTGCTGGAATGATCTTGAGGATTTCTGCTGCTGAGACATATTCGCCAATAGGAATGTCCCCAGCAGAGACGAACTTGGAGTTGATGGCCTTCGGATCGAACGTCAAGATCAAAAGATTGTCAATATTGTTGTATCCCAAGACTCTGGCGGGGTGTCTAGTTCCAGGTCCATAGTGAACATCAAGGTCTTTCTCTGGATCCAAATTCGACTTGTGAATCAAGCACTTAATACTGGAACCTGTCAGAGCATAAAGGAACTCAGAGTCAAAACCAACAATCTCAGCATCATCGAGAACAAAGCCCGAAGGAAACGCTTCAGCGGCCTCCTGGTCTAATCCATCTTTGAGCTCGAACATCTTGGGCGCTCTGGACAAAATGAGTTTCTTTCCGTTGTCTTTGGCCACCACACCGATGATTCTTGCCCGCACCGTAGTGGCCACAGCGTAGTGGCTCTTCAACGCCTTGTATGAGTAGTCGTTGGCATGGGGCAAAGTCATTGTTGCGTCGACCAACCCAAAGACGCGAGCACACACGCCGCTGGGCAAGACTTCCAGCACAAGGGCATTCACAATACAACCTGGGTGAATGGCATCCACCGAAGTCAATTTTATAACGGCAGAATCTTCTTGCACGGTTTCAGAACACGTAGGCCTCAAGTTCAACGTACGTGCTTTTTTGCTCACAATGGACGCTAGCAAAACCAGGCCAGGAGCTACCTTCAGCGAGTCCAACTCCGACTTTTTCAACACATCCGTTGCTAGAAATCCGCCATATATGTCAAGACCGACACTGCACACAATACCGTGGTCTTCTACAGACTTGACCGACACTTGGACGACGTTCTCCTCAACCAAATCCTCCTTTTCCATTGAGGCATTGACAAGGCTGGGCTCAATCGAAAGATTGATGTTTTTGCCTGACTCTTCTGTGCTAGGAATCACAACTGCACGGAGCCATTGGCCCACGTGAAACAAATTTTCCAATTTGGGTGGCTGTGGTTTCATGGACTTTAACTTAGTCACAGTGACATCCTCATCATCGGATTCTTCGTCGGAGGACTCCATAGCAGCTGCATACTTTTCTAGCAACTCGGTGACCTCAGCCGAAATGGCAGTTATGGGAATTCGCCCAGTCAAGTAGTCACCCAAGGAGAGGGTAATGTAGTTTTTGGTGATGTAGGTAATCTGGCCAAGCACTTGTGAACCGGGAGTCAAGGTCTTGAAAGAGAAATGCTCGATGTCGACTTTCCGCTCTTCTTCTTTGGCTTCCGAGTCTCTGGGTCTTCTTTTCTTATGCTCGTATTTCGTCTTCTTTTGAGGTTGTTCGCTTCTCGGTGGAGCTCTCTTCTTGCTAGAGGCTTGCTCGAACAAGACGTCCTCCGTGGCCTTGTTAGAGATGGTCTTGGCTTCGAGCAGTGACAAGCCAATCCCACCGCCTCTTGGGAAAGCCACTTCACTGCTACTGAGTTTCAGCTTATTGTTAGTAGCAGAGTCCATGTCTATGGTAGAGGAGGAGAATAGATGAGACGAGAAAAAAATGGATGGTGATGAGATGTCCTGCAGGACCGCGCAGCGTTGCAACTCGCTATAGCAGGCAGTGAGCCACTAGTGCGACTAGTGTTACTAGTGGTGTGGTATACTCATCTCTATATGCTGCAGCTCTTGGAAACCTAATTTTTCTTCTTTTTGGACTTTTTTGGTTTCGACTGTTTGATAACAATCTGACCTTCTTTGACGTCATCGGGCTGATCCTTGAACTTTGCTTGAGACTCAAGGTAGAACATCAAGTCCTTGACTTGATCTCCGAGGTCCTCAACCTGTGCCTTGAGTTCTTTATTTTGGGCGGTCAAGAATTCCACTTTTTCTGAAAGCCCTTCGTTTAGCGCATTGCTTTCACTGAGTTCCTGCGATGCAAGTTTTAGAGAAACTTCCTTCATGGATATCTTTTGCTTGAGTGCAGGAACAACGTTTAGTTTGAGTTTGTCCAAATCCCCCGTAACTTGGCTAAGCTTCGTCTCTAAGTCGGAGATTTTGCGGCTGTATGTCAAACTTTCTGTCACCGATGACGCCCGTTTAGTCCGCTCCGTTCCCGTCTTCTCTTTTAGAAGAAGTTCGTAGTACTCACGTTGACTGATCAACTGGGAGAGAAGTAACTCCGAGGACTCGATTTGCTGGCTTTCCACTTTGGATGTGCCCGCTTTGTTGCCTTCGTCCTTTTCAGGAAACTCGACGATTTTACCGTCTGATTCGCTAGTTATTAGGCGATGTACATAGTTGTCTCCCGCATAGTCCCACACCCGCGAAGAAGAGAGCTCCATGGCGAAACAGTGACCCGTTTCTATGAAATGGTTGAGTGAGTGCTGTCCTGGTGCATACCGGCTGCATCCAAGATTTCCACATATAAGACATACCCAAAGATTTTCCGAAACAGAGCACGCCATGCATGTTTCAACTCCCGAGGGGTTTACACTTTGCTCCTCGTTGATATCACCTGGCGAGTTCTGTTGCTGGTGCTGAATCCGGCTGTTGATTTGCAGTAGCCGTCGAACAGATTGCCGAATATTGTTATTGGGGATGTTGCTAGTGTATCGGCACACAGGGCACGTGTCATCTCTCCAGCGGGAAAGACACTGGCAATGGAAGGTATGCTGACAAGGTATAGTTAGGAGCCCCAGAATGCCATGGTCTAAGCGTTCCAAGCATACGGGGCAAGTTGGAAGTTCGATTTGCGTCTTGTCTGTGTCGTTTTGTGGTATGTCCTTCGAGCTGCTAGGACTAGTGAATGGATCTAGCACAATGAAGGGAAGAAGAGATTCCAGACCTTCGCCAGTACCGCTACCATTGAGAACGATTGATTTCACAAAGACCACATGACACGCTTCTGGCTCCATGGAGTTGAACGGCTTGCCATCGAAGTAGTACTGGAACTCTGCCGCTTTAACTGCGTCGCTGAATTTTAGTAGAACAAGAAAACGGTTTGGTTTCTCACTTTTTAATATCCGGATGTGCGTAAGAAAGTCCATGTAGTGGTCTCCGATAAATCCAAGGATATCTGTGGCGGTAAAGTATGTGGGCACTGCTATGATCAGCACCATGGTGTCATCTCCGGGGAGGTCATCGGATAGAATGCCTTTTTCGCTGTAGTCCTGGAAGTCACGAAACAAACGGATTACACCTTCTCCTATCAGCTTTGCCCTCAATGGCTCGATTGTGGATAGTGGATCGTGTGACATGTTGGCGAGGTCGAAGCCTGTCACGGTTACTGAGGAAGTACGATAGTCACTGGCGCAATTAAGGGTTTCTGGAGACTCGTTTGTTCTTTCAAATAGTTCTATATATACTCGGTATGAATCCGTCCCTTTCATAGTCCCAAAGGAGAAGCCGTTGGAGTGGGTGTAGACTGCGCGCAACCCATTGTATGTCTGATATGGACTTCGCATCTACACCAGCTTAAGACAGTCTATAAATACGAGTGAGCCATTCTTACATAAAATACACAGCCCTTTGGCGAGCAATATGTAGCACGATCCGATGCCGCGAGCTTAGAGTCCGTACTTCGAAGCATCGAAGTCTCTCAAACTACGAATGATCTCGCCGCCCTCGGGCAATATCTCGGTCTCTCTTCCGTTTAGCTCGGTGAGCGCATCGGGGTGTGGGATCCATATCACGGTCGCTTTGGAGTTCAAGCCAGAAATGACGCCAGGGATTCCATCTTCGAATATCAAACATTCCTCGATGGCTATTTTCTCGAGGCCTTGCGACTTCCGTTGGTCATTGATGCTTTGCAAACAGATGAGCCAGATGTCAGGGTTTGGTTTCCCGCGTCCGGGCGGAATGCGAGGATCGTCACCGCGGACTATATGGCCATCAAACACAGAGAATTCTCTTTGGAAGTTCACGGTCTTTATCTCATAATTGGCAGAGTTTGAGCTGGTCCCCAAAGCCAAGGGAATGTTCTTAGCTTTGAGCTCACGCAACAAATCCCAGGCCCCGTCCAAGAAGGCGGTCTTGGACCACAATGTTTTCTGCACAGCAAAAGCCTCTTTCATGAATTCCTCTGGAGTCGTGTCAATTTCGTAGTGTTTCAACACTGTCTTGGCGGCCTCTGGTCCAGGCAAGCCCTGAAGCTTGAGCTTAACATCCCAGGTCAATGGGCCCTTTCCGTACTTGGCCAACACCTGAGTGGATGCCTCAGTATAGATGTCCTCTGTGTTGAGGAGCGTGCCGTCCATGTCTGAATATTAGTATTCGTCGGGATAGAAAGAGGCAAGCAACATACCGAAAAGACATGCTTTAAATCTAAGGTTAGTATCACGAAGATAACGTGGTTTTCCCTGGAGTACATACTCCAAGTGGTGGAGGGCTTGATTCCATTTTGAGACATTTAGGACTGCAAGTTCAGGAAGTGGAGGGTGTCATAGCGTGCACATACTGAGTCATGAAGAAAGTGTGGGTGGGACCTTCTCGAGTAGCGACTAAATGTGCGGAGCTCGTGGCTGCGACGCCATGCGCCATACAGTGCGGAGTCCATCGTACTTTGTTAGATCTATTTGAAATCTCATAACCGTATAATAGGTTCGTTTTGGGCAAACCAGTCCAGGGTCTTGCATTCGAGTATTCTAAAAAAGATGGTGCCCTTCCAATTCAAGTTTACCCGTTTTCCAAAGTAGTTTTGCCCTAAGCGAGCGAGAATGCAGAGACAATGAGAACCACTTAGAACCAGGTGCAATGGACCCATAAACTTGTAAGAAATTTCTGAAGCAAATTGAGGTGGCTACCGCTGTGTTTTACGAGAAATCTTTACGTGGAACCCAGCGAAATTCGTATATTTTGCACATATTCTTACTGCATCTTTGCAAGTTGCATCCAGTAAGACTGTATTGGCCTAAGGAGCGTTCTTGAACAAGTAGGAGATGCTCTCACCATTATGAAGTCTTCTGATCGCCTCGGCCAAAACTCCCGAGATGTCGATGGTATCTAGTTTTGGACAGAGTTTGAGCTTCTCCTCGAAAGGCACGGTGTTGGTACAGACTATCTTTTTCAACTTCGAATTGTTGATGTTGGTGATAGCATTTCCCGACAAGATCCCGTGGGTCACGATAGCCAACACCTCCTTGGCATTGTTCTCCAACAACACCTCCGCAGCCTTGGCCAAGGTGCCACACGTGTCGGCCATGTCGTCCACAATTATACAGATTTTCTCACTCACATCTCCCACGAGCACCATTCTAGACACCTCGTTGGCACGCGCACGCTCCTTGTGAATCAAGGCGAAGTTCAAATCTAGCCTGTCTGCCAACCCAGCAGCACGCTTGGCTCCTCCTGCATCGGGCGAGATGATGATGGCCTCCAGGAAATTCACCTTCTCGCGTATATACCTAACCACACTAGGCTCCGCATACAAATTGTCGACGGGAACGTCGAAGAAGCCCTGGATCTGCGATGCGTGCAAGTCCATGGTGATCACATGATTGCATCCGGCGGTGGTCAACATATCCGCCATTAACTTAGCCGTGATGGGTGCCCTGCTTTTGTCCTTCCGGTCCTGTCTAGCGTAGGGAAAGTTGGGCAAAATTACTGTAATTCGGCGGGCGCTTGCAGTCTTGCATGCGTTGATCATGATTAAGAGTTCCAACACGCGGTCGTTGACGACGCCGGAGCCAATCTGGCAGATGATGAAGATATCCTCGTCTCTGACACTCTCCCCAATGCTGAAGGTAACTTCACCGGTAGTGTCTCTCTTCAATTCACAGGGTGTAATCTTCAAGCCCAAGCGAGAGGCTACCAACTCAGCAAGGCCACGGTGGACGTCAGATGCTAGCAATTTGATGGAATTCGAGGACATGTCTCAGCAACGGTTCACGGGTGTTTCGAGAATTGAGCGTTCTATGGGGTGTATGCTGTGGCCCTGGTATTGCGATGGCAGTAGTGCTTGCTGGACTCTATAGTTGGCGACGTGCTGTGGGGGAAGGTATAGATTAATCTTTTTTTTACTTGACTGCGATGATCCTGCAATATGTACTCGTGGGCATCATGGGTGCAGGATCCATACGCTTTCCCTGGAGGAAGCCTTGGGAGAGAAACCAACAGAGCACCATTACACACTGGTTCTCTAACGATGATCAAGTTTTCACGACTTCTTTCCACCTGGTGCTGTTGGAGTTGGCTTTTCTTCGCTGGTGCACCCGCATGTGCGTATCTTATTAAGGTACTCGCATTAATACTATGGTCATCTTTCTAAACTTCGCATATCTTAGAAAAGGTCGCGGAGCTCACCCAACTCATCGTCAAGGTTATCGTCCTGGTTGACGTCGGCCTCATTTTCTTGGGATCCATCCGGAAGCTTGGATTCTGTTGCCGCAAGGCTTCCGAGTCCCGATACAACGTCGCGGTTGACCTCTTCGTCGGCCTCCTCTTCATCTGGTTCGTCTTCCGGCTCTTCTTCCTCTTCGTCGTCGTCTTCGTCCTCAGGTTCCTGCTCTAAGACAGGAAGAGCGTTCTCCGCCTTTTGTTGGGCCTCGCGTACTTTGGCCAATTCGCGCTTCTTTTGCTCAAGCTGTGTCTTGAGGTTATTGTAGGTGGATTGGAATTTCATGCGCATCATCTTGTAACTGGCCGTGGCCAACAACATTTTCTGCTTGTCTGCAGCCTTGGAGAGCTCTGCAATCTCTTCTTCGAGTTTCTGTGCCTTTGAGTTATCCCGCGAGACTGCACCATCCTCTTCGTCTTCTTCCTCGTCATCATCGTCCTCTTCATCGTCGTCGTCGTCATCGTCGTCGTCCTCAGCTTCTGCACCTTCAGCTCCGACGGCGTTACCTTCGCCATCCATCTCGCCGTCTTCGTTGTTGCCATACTCTGATTTCATAAGCACACGCGCTGCGGTGTTATTTGACGTAGAGTCCAAGGCATCAGCCAACTCCTGCTGTAGAGCATTGTCAAGATCTGCCTCCAAGTCTAGCGCCATTTGATCTTCTTCCTCTTCTTCTTCCTCTTCCTCTTCATTTTCTTCCTCTCTATCCTGAGTACCCGCGACAGCCCTATCTGAAGCCGACGCCACGGAAGAGCTGTTCTTGGTGGCCCGGTTGGCGATACTTTCACTGGAAAACTTGTGAACCAGAGCCTTGGGATTGAAGTACTCGTAGTGGCTTTCTTCGGCGTCGTTGTCACGTCTGACAATCTCGTCCACTCTCAGCTCGACGTCCGCCATTACTCGAAGATTAGTCTTCTTGGGACGAAACCGACGATAGACGTCTTCAAATGCTGGCGAGAGACCGTGACGATACACGGTTTTTGAAGGCCGAATCTCCTTATTCACCGAGAGAGTGTACAAAGGATGAGTATACGTAGAAGCTTCAGGCACCTCAAAATCCTGGTCCATATTCAACTTTTTTGGGTTGATCACGCGAAGAACCAAGAGTATTTGACTCACGTCGATTGTCTTGAAAAAATTCTTCTTATCCAAAGTTTTATATAGCTCGGTCAATGTGGGCAAATCAATGAGTCGGGCCGAGTAGAGCGTCAGATTTACATTCACCACTGCCTTATCTCGCGTTATCCATTTGATGTTAACGTTGGAAAAGTCACCTGAAGCGGCCGCATCATGGAGAAAGCTTAAGTTCTGATCGTCTAGAAAACGCACGGCAATAGCTTGTTCAACCAAAGGATCGTCTTCCACATCAGGCGCTTCGGAGTCGTAGCCCTCGCCGGGTATTCTGGTGGGCTTGATCCGAACCTTTGGGATTTGCTTCAATATAGGCTGTGTTTGCTTTGGCGTAGATTCGGAAGAAGCAGGCGTGGCCAGGGCTTTACCAAGACTGATTTTGAGCTTCTTTAATTTATCCTTCGACGCCTTTGGTTTGGAAACACCTCCAGACGGTTCGTCTTTGACGGCTGGAGGTTTGATTTTGATACGAGCCGGCGCGGGACTGGACTCGCCCAGCTGCTTATTCACATTGAACTTTAGCTTCAATGCCATGGTGTGCTCTCTTCCAAACTAAGGTGTTGACTGTACGACCAGTGATAATGAGTAAACAGCTCTGTACACCGAGGGCCCACGTGTTTCTTTGGCAGAATCAGTAATGACCAATCCCTGATATCCACTAGTTGTAGGGTATGATCAGAAAGGGAGGCTCTTCTAGCCAGTGGTTAGGAATGTGGCACTCGGAAAAAGTTTCAGGTTGCCTAACACTGCTGGTGTGTAAGACCTGGTTGAGCGCGCAGCCTCATATCCGTCCACGCTGAGCTGCTACAATCTGGCAGCTAGTCTGACTTCTGTCTGAGTCTTTTCAGGACCAATATAAAGTAGAGGGCAGCTTCTCAAATCACATGGACATCTTTGTTTCTTGGCAGCGGCCGACTTAAAAACCGCTACAGATGAGCTTGGCTAATCACGTGACGTGTTTCGTTCCATAGACACGGTATTTAGTGCCATGCTGCAGAAACAGGTGCTGCTTTCCTCTGGCTTAGAAATATTCTTGGTATGACGTTTATGCTGAAGTCAATGCAGTATTCCTCGATAGTTTTCGCCAAAGTCGCCTTCTGTGGTCCTGAAGGGATAGTATTTAAGAGCTGGTATTGGAGGCTACTTTTGAGGGCTCGTTTGAAAAAAAAAAAAAGGGCAGATATCACGAGCTTGTCTTGTCTATCCGTAACCGTTATCCGCTTACTTTTTACTTCAGCCCACCGATTTCGTAGGTTGCTTTGGACTTTTCACTACATTTCGACTTTGAGCCTGCACATATTCTTGTAGAAAAGAAGCTGCAGTCGCTTACGCATCTCGATTGCTAATGGGACATCCCAGCCGAGCTTGGTTTCAATCAGGCGTGTGAGAAAAAACTTCCTTGCACATTTTTGTGGCCTGTTATTTTCACCTGTCAACAGCCCCGTAAGTGGTTCGAAAGAAGCGTTCCAGATTTTTGCATAGTCTCTCTGTAAGGGTCACTACTTTCTGCATGGAAGTTTAGGTGTACGGGTGGCCTTCAGATCTTCCACAAATCTCACATCACGCTTCCCGAATACTTATCCCAGAGGCACTCCACTTTAGATATGAGTCGTCCAAGACCGCTGTTTAGCAGCCGCCGGTCAAGCTTGTCCCGCAGGTCCCGGCAAAACTCAGTGTCGTCAGCCGACTCCAAGTTCTTCGAAGACAACAACCATGAGATGTTCTCTGGTGCACCTTCAGAGGTCATTCCCTCTTCGATTTCTTCGTTCCATTATGCCCACCACTTCAACACCCAAGGGGAGCTGGACCTCAATGAGACACTGCCGCTTTTGACTCCAGCTAAAAGTGCCGCCCCTACAGAGACAGACCTTTACTCTATGAAATCGAATGCAACAAATTTGTCGACTGAAACAAGTAACGCCCACTTCCGGTTCTTCACCGCAGACCAGATTGAGGCTGCTCCTGGAGGCTCCACTCTAGAGAATCCCGAAGATCCCATCGATTACAACACTAATTGGGACTACAACGTCGATAAGTACGAGGACGAAGACGAGGCCGCTCATTCTAAGGCCTCAGAGTCTCCTTTCTTCCGTCCGTCGAGCCACTCCAGAAGATACTCAGCCGCTCGCTCCCCTAGATCTCCTCGTGCTAGACCGCTAGAGAGTGAAGCGGAGGATGAGGATGAGGATTTAGACCAGCGCTCCTACTTCGATGATCGCTATCGAAGACGCAGCTCCAATAGCTCGCGTCGCTCCAGGCTGTCATCCGAACTATCCTCTAGTGCTTTTATTGACGAAGAGAATGCATTCACTGGGGAATACAAGCCGGTATCTACATACCAGCGATACTACTTAGCGGAGGAGGACATTGTTGTGGGTATTGCAGGCTACTTGAATTGCTGGTGGAAAACTCTACTCTACTATTGCATCACGGTGTTTACCTTTGGACTCGGTTATTTGGTGCTTCGGTGGATGCCCAGACTACGCATCAATTTGATGGGTTCTTCATGTCCACTCGGCAAAGCAAGCTGGTGTGTGATTGAAAATGAGTACGGTGAGCTCACATTTGTTGATGTTTCTCGTACTCGCTTTGGCGAACGCTTGTCCTCCTTTTTGACTGTCAAGGTGCCTGAAGATGATAAGGCTGTCTCGGACGAAAAGCAGGCTGACCCCGTTGTTCCTTACCTACATTACTTTGAGTACCGATACTTGAAGTTCTTTTACAACCCCGTGGAAGACATTTTCAAGACAAACCTGACGTGGTACGATACTCACTGGTTGAATGTCAAAAACTTGCGTGAGGGTACATCCCAGGCCTTGCAAGAGCAAAGACAATTGGTTTTTGGAGCTAACAACATCCAAATTCAAGAAAAGTCCAATGCCCAGCTTCTTGCAGATGAAGTGCTCCACCCTTTTTATGTCTTCCAAGTTTTCTCGATCTTTTTATGGCTCGCAGATGACTACTATTACTATGCCTCGTGCATCTTTGTTATTTCCCTTGTTTCGATAGTGAACACCTTGGTGGAAACAAAAGCAACCATCCGTCGTTTGAGTGAAATGAGCTCATACAGTTGTGATGTCAGAGTTTGGAGAAACGGCTTCTGGACTCAGGCGGACTCAAATACTCTTGTTCCGGGTGATGTCTTTGAAGTTGATCCCTCGCTATCTGTCGTTCCTTGCGATGCTTTATTGGTAAATGGCGAGATTGTTGTCAATGAGTCTATGCTCACAGGCGAAAGTGTACCAGTGACAAAATTTCTGGCTACCCCAGACGCAGTTTCCTTTCTTACAGAAAGTCTCACACATCCATCCTTAGCAAGATCTCTTCTTTATAATGGAACTAAGTTGCTCAAAATGAAGTCAACTAATGATGAGCCCGCGATGGCCATGGTTCTTAAGACTGGTTTCAACACAACCAAGGGATCTCTTGTGAGGTCCATGTTGTTTCCAAAGCCAGTTGGGTTCAAGTTCTACGAAGATTCCTTCAAATATATTGGCTTCATGACAATGATTGCTTTCATCGGTTTTATTTATTCAACATACAACTTCGTCCAGTTGGGTCTCTCTACCCGAATTATGGTTCTTAGAGCGTTGGACATAATTACAATTGTTGTCCCTCCTGCTTTACCTGCAACCTTGACCATTGGTACCTCTTTTGCCGTCAGTCGGTTGAAAGGGAAGAAAATTTTCTGCATAGCCCCCACTAGAGTCAATATTGGAGGCAAATTGGATGTTGCTTGCTTTGATAAAACGGGTACTTTAACAGAGGATGGTCTTGATGTTTTGGGTGTGCATCCTACCAAAAATGCCGAGGGCAGAAAGGAAATTATCTTCGATGACATAGTCTCCGATATTTCCGGCTTAAGTGTTGCTCAGGATTCAGAGTACAGCATTTTCTCAGGAGCTAATTTGCTTGGAGTGATGGCATCGTGTCACTCACTTCGTCTTATCGACGATAATCTTCTTGGAGACCCTCTAGATGTAAAGATGTTTGAGTTTACGGGCTGGCACTTCACTGAAGACTTTGGAGGTAACTCAGTTCCTCTTGTCTATGATAATGTTGGCAAAGAAACCTTTGGCTACAAAATTCTCAAGGAGTTTGAATTTGTCTCTTCGTTGAGAAGAATGTCTGTCCTAGTTGAAAAAGATGAGAACAAATATATCTTCACGAAAGGTGCACCAGAAGTGATGTTGGACATATGCGATCGCATGACCTTGCCTTCTAATTATGAAGAGCTCTTGCACAAGTACACACACGGCGGGTATAGGGTGATTGCTTGTGCTACTAAGCAGCTCAAGAACGGCTTCAAGGTAGAACGGAACAGCTTAGTCCGTGATGAAGCGGAGGACGACTTGGAGTTTGCTGGTTTTATTATCTTCGAGAACAAACTCAAATCCTCCACCAAGGGCACTCTCAAAGAGCTTCGTGAAGCAGAGATTAGAACCATCATGTGCACTGGAGACAATGTGTTGACTGCAGTTAGTGTTGGAAGAGAATGTGAATTGATCGGTCATTCTGTCACTCAGGTTTACATCCCTCGATTTGCTAATGACGACGAGGTGGCCAGTTCAGGTGACACTGGGCTCGTTTGGGAAGAGATGAATAACCCAGAGAACAAGTTGGATCCGGTAACTCTTGAAAGGCGTTGCAGAGACATTCGTGACGATGTCCATGAGTACATTTTGGCTGTCACAGGAGACATCTTCAGATACATTCTTGTGGAACTTCAAAAAGAAGGTCTTCGGGAGTTGATGTTGATGAAGTGCAACATATTTGCTAGAATGTCACCCGACGAGAAGCATGAGTTGGTTGAACAATTGCAAAATCTCGACTACACGGTTGGGTTCTGTGGGGATGGAGCCAATGACTGCGGAGCTTTGAAAGCAGCAGACGTTGGCATCTCACTCAGTGAGGCCGAGGCGTCTGTTGCAGCCCCCTTCACCTCCAGAATCTTCGAAATTTCTTGTGTACTTGATGTGATCAAGGAAGGACGCTCGAGTCTTGTGACGAGTTTTTCTTGCTTCAAGTATATGTCTCTATACTCGGCCATTCAGTTTGTGACTGTCAGTCTTTTGTACAAGAGGGGAACCAATTTAGGAGACTTCCAATTCTTGTACATTGACATGTGTTTGATTTTGCCATTGGCCATTTTCATGTCTTGGTCCAAGCCTTACAATACGCTAGCCACTAAACGGCCCACCGCGAACCTAGTGAGTCCCAAGATTTTGATCCCGTTGATCTGTCAAATAGTTGTCATTTTGACTTTTCAAATATTTGTCTGGGCGTTTGTGCAGAGCAAGCCATGGTACATCAAGCCGGTTCCATCTGATGACGACTCAAACGTCAAGTCTACTGACAATACTGTCTTGTTTCTTTACACAAACATGCAGTATATTTTGAATGCTATTGTTTTGAGCACGGGCCCACCATACAGAGAACCCATGCAAAAAAATAGGCTTTTCTTGGTCAACCTAGTGGCGTCACTCGGGATGTCGTTGATGCTCTTCCGCATTGAGGAAAACTCGTGGTGGGGCAACTTCATGCAGTTGACCAACATGCCAACGAGCGCTTACAACGTCATAGTGGCAGTGGCAGTCATGAACTTTGTCGTTCTGTATAAAGGAGAAAAAAGCTGGTTCAAGCTGGTGGCAAGCTTGTATAAACTGTTTTGTAACAAGAACAGAAAGAGCAAGAAGAAGTTCAAGAACTTGAAGCAAGAGTTTAGAAGATACGTCTAATTGGACAGGCAAAGACAATGATGTGCCAGAAGTTGGGACGAATGAACCAATAGAGGAACGATCGACTAGAATAAAAAAATAGATATCAATGGTACCCAATCGGCACTTCGGAAAAGCAATGTCTCAATAGCGGGATTGTCTTTCGCCAGAGGGCATTAGTAATACAATTTCCGCGAGGCAAGTTCAGCCCCACACCTATCTACACGCCATATCGGGCGACCAGCATCCCCACATTTTAGCGTACTAAAACAGCATGCACTTCCTGCAAGCAAGGCGTCCCGTCGACGGTTATGATAATTTACGAGATTTTAATGAAATATAACCCGCAATCTAGAATAGTAGGTAGGCCCTAAGCACTTACGCTGCTACGAGATTCTGCACCCAAGCTTCAGAGAAATTTGGGCTAGGGCCAAACAATGCAGCCAAATAGCCCAAAGCCATGGTCTCACAACAATCAGATTCAATATCAAAGCAGACCTGCAACAATTGCGTTACTCAAATTGAAATAAGTGCACGAACATGTGTATCAAGAAAAACCCTCAGGAAAGCACGGAACCAAGTCCGAGAAGCATGTTGAACCCTCTCGCGCCCGCTTTTCACCCGCTTTTCACCCGCTCGCCCCACCGCGCACACCTGCTGATACCCTACTCACGCAGGACCCGTCGTAACAAGCGTCTTCTTTTTCTTGTAGGGACATTTAGCCCATTGCGCATGGTCGTGGCCGCACACTTAGTATCGCGAGAAGTCCGAAATGCCTCTTGGCCCTGCACAAAGGACATAATTGTGCATTCTATACCCCACAGAGCACAAGAAAAATTTTTGAGGTCCGCCATTGTCTCCCTTACGCCCTATAAGAAGCGCCGTTGCGCCACGTAGACGACTGTAATATTCTGCTGTTACACTAGCTCTGGTTTCTTCTCAATACTTAACTTTTCCTCATAAACGGTTCTTGTCGACTGAGCCTGCGTCAAACACAATAACTCACTAATAGGTGTCATGTCATCTGTTTCTGCTCAATCGTCCAAGGACGTCTCCGAAGCCCCAGTCTCAAGAATTTACACATCTGGCGATGCGGATGAGTTTGTGACTATTGGAAAAACTAGATACTACAAGCATGAGCTCATGCAAGCCTTTGGAGGTACTTTGAACCCCGGTTTGTCTCCCTATCCTGTCCGTCTGTTTGGTAACCCATCGCCACTTGGCTTGTGTGGCTTTGCTTTGACTACCTTCGTGTTGTCCATGGCAAACGCACAGGCCATGGGCATAGAGATTCCCAATGTGGTCGTGGGATTAGCCTGCTTCTATGGAGGAGTGGCTCAATTTGCCGCAGGAATTTGGGAGGGCTTTGTCGGCAACACCTTTGCCTTCTGTGCATTGACCTCTTATGGTGCCTTCTGGCTCGCTTACTCTGCGATTCAAATCGAGGCCTTTGGGATTAAGGCAGCTTATGCAGGTACTGATCAACTTCATAATGCAGTGGCATTTTTCTTACTAGGCTGGACCATATTCACATTTATGCTCACTTTGGTCACAATAAAGTCAACAGTGGCTTTCTGCTCTTTGTTTCTGTGCTTGACCATGACTTTTATCTTGTTGACTGCTGGCGATTTTACAGGAAAAGTTAGTGTGACCAGAGCAGGCGGTGTGTTTGGAGTGATCACTGCATTTATTGCATTCTACAATGCTTTCGCAGGTACGGCCAACCCACAGAATTCCTACTTCTCCGCTCACCCAGTCAAGTTGCCCTGGGTCAAGTAATTGCTATGATTATTATGCCAGAGCTAGTTGTCTAGTCTGCTTCAATTCTCTATCGCTGACAGCCGTCTCCAGAGATGGCCTTCCTATGTATGCCTAATTAATCAGTAATTTAAAGGTTGTAGGCGTTCCGAACCTGAATATATCTCGATTCAGCTTTAAAGAGATGAATACAATATCTGGGTTGTCAAATCCGCACGGCGTATTCCAATGTCCACGAGGACAATAGTATCTTCGCAGCTCGATTTGACGTGTGTACCGAACCACGGCGTCTTAGCCACCGATCCAGTCACCCACACGGCTCCTGTTGTGGTAAATATATAAACCAGGCCCTGCCCCTTGGGAAGAGCCATCAACGAATACATCTGATAGGTTCAAGACGTTACTGAAGAATCAAACACTTTATCTGAAAAATTTATTCCAGCAAATATTAGCGGACACTCGTTTGCACACAGACATTTCCAACAGACCCACTATCATTACTCCTGGTGATATTGAATGGTGGATAGCCCCCTTGAATGGTTTCTTGAATGACGATGACTACAACTCTATTGTTGAAGAAGTGAGGTTGTATTCCGTAAAGGATAAGAGTACTGGAAAGGTATTGCTATGGTAAACGCCGATTACCCTTGGTGTACTTGGCACATGAAACGATAAAGCGGCACTCGTGCAGTTGTATCACACGGGAGTGAGGTCAGCATGCGCGACATTTTGCAACCAAATGGCCAGACCGCCCGTCCATTACATATGCTGCAGCTGCAGTTTGAATCTGTAGGCCAAAACAAATCGAAAGAAATATTGCATCAATGCTTCAGTCACCAACTCAAAGCTACGCATTATAAAGCGAAAATGTCTATAGGAATCATACACGGAAGCAGACCAAACAGCATCAACCAAATACAACCCAGCCTAGAGCTTTGAGTGACTTGGCAATGAGTCAGGTAATGAATATATTCACGAGTATGGCAATTACCAAGGGCATCTATGTGAATCAACTTGCTGATTGCAAATTGTTTGAAGTCTTGCGCTACACTGCGCAGTGAATGTTCCCTGCGTCTCATGAAGGCACTGGTGTTGTTTCCCACGTGCGACTGCTATCAATTAATTATCTTCGCACCGCACATCCATATCGCTTCTCCACCACCACCTTCCACTTTCCTCACCATGTCGACGAATAAAAGAATTGCATTACCTGCGAGAGTAGAGCCGAAGGTTTTCTTTGCAAATGAGAGAACGTTTTTGTCATGGTTGAACTTTACCGTCATCTTGGGCTCGCTTGGTGTGGGCTTGTTAAACTTCGGTGATAAGGTTGGTCGCATCAGTGCCGGCTTGTTCACCTTCATTGCCATGTTGACCATGGTGTATGCATTGGTTACTTACCACTGGAGAGCCAAGGCTATCAGGATGAGAGGTTCGGGTCCATATGACGACAGGTTCGGCCCTACCATGTTGTGTGTTTTCCTCTTGATAGCCGTGGTGGTTAACTTTATCTTGAGAATCCGCTCCTGAGTCTAATTTGCAACATCATTTCTATAGACCGCTGCTGTCTTGTTAATAAACATCATTCTGCAAATTCGTAGTGCCTGTTATCCATCTACCTGCGGATGGTAACTAGTGCTTCACGTGCCAGCTCTTTCATAAAGCTGCATTCCAACTGAAACGCTCGGAGCAACTACCCGTAGCTTCTCTTCAAATGTCTATATTTTTTTAGAAAGTATAAGCTTTCCAATTCTAGATGTTAGTGTGCTCTTCCGTATAGCTATCGCGTTATTCAATATCAAACGATGACATACCCTTGATTATGTACTGGCCCTTTTCCATAGCCCTCTCTAGCTCTTCAGGCGAGTTTGCCGGAGTTTTGCGGAACAGGGCTTTAAGCATTTTCTGAAACTTGGGGTATCCGCCTGACTCCACTGGGTACTCTTTACCCATGTATAAAAGCTGCTTGAACAAAATGCGGACTTTTGGATGCATTGCTCAATTCCAACCAATCATGAACAGTGAAACAATGAAACGTGGCTTAAGATGTATTATATTCCAACGAGAAGTACGAAGTATCTTGCACAATCCTGCGTGGTTGATCTGCCGCTCGCTTCCTGTTAAGCTCTGCTGAGGCACGTGATACTCTTCAGAAACTTCGAAAAAAATACAGTATTGCAACAAATACCTTTGCTGGATGGCACCAAATACTTGCCAAAGAGCTTTCGTATAAGCTCGAGCCTTTTCCTTGAATCCACCTTGAAGAATTCACATATCCTGCATATAAGCGATTTCTGTTAGCTCTCGGGCCTTTTCTAATGTAATACCAACTGCGGCGACACCATTGTACCGCAAACACCACCCTGATGTCCCTAGGCAATATCGAAACATGGTCTAGCTCACAGCGTATTGCGTGTCTTTTTTTGGCCAAATTTGACTCCAAGGAGGGATACAAGCTCGTATGGAGCAAACTGACTGAGGAGCTCAACTTATCTCACATTGAAAACAGGGCCTTGCCCTCTGGTATCCACGAATACGGCGCAACCACCGTCTACTTAGTGCACGAGTCACATGGTAAGCTATACTACGGCCATGTTTGTTTCAGACAACTCAACTTGAACACCAATGATTCCAACGATAGGCTGTTGATTCGGATGTACTCCCTCGGCGTGCTAATGGAACCACTCAAAGGCACGCACTGGAAACCTAACGAGTTTTCGGCAGTCGGGTGGGAGCACCAGCACTCGATTGATACCACCTTGGCGTCCTTCTTGAGGGACGAACTGCTTGACCACATCTCCGCCTTGTACGACACATTGACCGCGCCCTCTAGTCTTGATGTCAAGCCGCGGACCCTCCGTACAGCTGACCACCCACTTCAGAAATTGCCAGCTGCTCTATCGTTGCTTGGACCACTCCTTTTCCCTGTGTTTAAGGCGGCGTTGCTCCGTAAGAATATCGTGATATTCAATCATTCGTCGCAGGCATCCTCTGAGCTAATTGTCGAGTCTTCGAAACGCGACCCAACAATCAGCGGTGCTTTGGCTTATTTGCTTGCTTTGGTGAGCGTGGTTCCAAATGACATTCAGCTAGATCTGAATAAATCCAAGCACATGGCCTTTTCACAGCCACTCTTCACCGTGGGTCTCCAAGACGTCGAGGACAAGCTTCTCTCCCACCATCCGGGATTTATTGCCTCAACAAGTGACGAAATTTTGAAATACAGCAAAAACTTGTACGACTTGGCGATCATCATGCCGCCGGATGACTTCGCAACGTGCCAGGTCTTCCAGAGCGCCGACTTGAGTACGCCAGTCAAAGCTACTTTCAATGATTATTCTAAATTTTTGAAGGTCTACAGAAAGCTCCCACAGAGCGAAGGCCTTGTTAACCACAGCTCGGGCGACGACCTGGCCTCAATCCGAACATCTAACTCGCTTCTATCTGCGTTCAGACTAGGCTTCACAGACTGGGGAAAAAAGGAGAAGCTCACGCGCGAGCCATCCTGGTGGTTCAACGAGGCAACGTCACCAATGTCTTGGCGGGAGTACTTGTGGCTGGCTTTTTCGTGGTTCGCTAGTGCTGGAACAACCAATCGCCATGCCAACAAGATTGATCTTACTGAAGATACCAGCGATGAGCAGTCTGGTGATTCTTGCCGAGCCGGTCTCATACAGCTCGCATCTATAGTGGGTGACTTCCATAAACTAAGCAAAAAGTGGTTCTTCGTGATTGAAGAAATTGTCTCTGAAGCAATGGATGGTTCGGAGACACCTAAGGATATAACATTGAAACTCACACACCAAGACGTGGTCGATATGGAACTCGACCCATATTCACATCAGGACTTGAAGTTTCTACGTGATTTTGTCTTGACCTACTGGGATAATGTGAGTGAAGTTGAAATCGGATTGGGTTTCGGGTTTTGCGGAATCAGTTGATACTGCGATATCGACAAGACTGTACCGGGTATTTGACAAGTACCCGGAAAAGTTTGAAGCACGACTTGAGATGCCCTTGGATGTTTTGTTTTATCGCCTGACTTTACTTCACCTGGTGCCATGGAATCAGTGCATCCAGCAAGAAATTGTGGATGGCATACACGAGGAACTGCACTGCCGGCGTACCGCGTCAGGGAGGTGAGGCTCCCCGATCCGGAAGCGAACGCGCCTTAAATTCATGTCCGTCGAGCAGCCAACCCTATGAATTTGACAAATGTGTATTATGATTTGAAGTATTGTATCCTATGTAGTAAGTGGTATTAACTCCACTTATCGCTGCAACTGGCCGAAATATAGTTCTCGTAGTGAACTTAATCGGGCGTTAGACAACCCGCTACGATACTTATGGGCGTGCACGTCCACTCGTCAGTTAACAGCGCCACTTTGGATACCTGTAGACCTATTACTCGAATATTCGCCCCACTCACAACTCGTGCTTCTTTGGCAGGTCTCGCTCCAGGCTGATTGTTCGACCCGAAGTATCCTGCATATAATTGACAACACCGTACTCGATCACGGAATTTTTTATACACTGAACACCACACCGCTCGTCAAGGACTAACTCGGCGAGCCATTCATTCTTCCTTCCCTGGGTCGGTCCTCAGCTAGTGTACACATATACAGCAGGTGTCTTGGTCGAAGTACTTCTCTTTGCTGTGTTGGCTGATCAATTCTCTGTCGTTTTTTTGTCGGCCTAGCATACACAATATTGTGTTTTCATCACAGCTCGCCCACGCTTGACCAAAGGTTATCTCAGAACAACTTCTTCTTCTACCGAAACACTAAGCACTACAGTTTTTGAGTGTTTCTTATCTCGTTGCAAATATTTATTTTACGTGAGCGAGATCACGCCTTTCGTTATCGAAACCAGTTCTGAGGAATCCTGATGAAATCCAACAATACTCGTGGCGGAAAGTATCCCAGCTATCTGGTGAACTCGAATCAAGCAAACCATGGAGCAAATGGGTTTAAAAATGGTGTCAAACGCCTGGAGACTGCTATCCACGAAAAATTTACTGATTTGCTTGCTCGCTCCTGTGGCCAGCTTGTCACCGCCACTGTGTCATCTGGCGCAAAGTATAGAGGTCTCTTGGCATCGGTTGACGTTGGGGCCAATGCTGAAAACGCGATGTCTGCTGTTTTGGTCAGACCGGTCATTATCTCTGAGCCATTGATTGACGAGAAAAGTAATGTCGACAAGACTTTGCCATTAAAGCTTGTCATTCAGTCCAAAGACTTGCTTGACTTGGAAGTCACCTTGCCTCATTCTACCCAGAAGGGTCCAGAGAAGCATACTCTTCCATCAAGCACACTGCCCGTGGAACCCGCTGCTGCCAAGCAAGTGCCAATTGCTCAACAAGCAGAAAATTTGGCACCTCCCAATGTTGCTCGAAAGAGTCAATCGGTTCATACGAAATCCAAAACATCTTCGCCAGAACCAAAAGCCCATCTGCCCAACCCTCCAACTTCAGCTGCTAAAGGTTTCAAAACTGACCGGGATATTTCCAAAGGTTACGAGTTTAAAGAAAGAGAGTTGCAAAGATGGCAGCCTGAAGACAATTCAATTGAAATGACGCTTGAGGCATCATCAAATGATGATGGCTGGGACCAATTCAAAACCAACGAGGAAAAATTCGGTGTGGAATCAACTTACGATGAACACTTGTATACCACAAGAGTCAACACCAACGCAAAGGATTACAAAGCTCGTTTGAGCCGTGCAGAGAAATTAGCCAAGGAGATTGAAAATCAATCCTCTAACGATCGTCATGTGTTAGAAGAAAGAGGAATCAAAGTTGACGACAGTGGCTTGGACGAAGAGGATAAGTATTCCGGGGTTCTCAAAGATGAGCCAGGTACCGATGCACCTGTTGATAATAGAGGTAACGAGTTAATGGCTGCCCTTCGCAATGCAAGAACACCCAACGCAAGGCCTTCGGTGGAAGTAAAGCAAGGCAACTACTCAACGCCCAGGCAAAGAGCTGCTCAATACCACAATGATCCTGCAATTATCTCAAGTTCTGCCAGTGTCAATAAAGCTGGGCACCCAACCGAGATTCCTAAAAACCCACCTGCAAGTAACTTGCATCCTACACCGATCCCTGCAAAGCCACCCGCTGCAACTCAGCAAGAGACCCAAGTTGAGTCAGTGAGATTAAATGCGCAGAGTGAGTTTAATGCATTGCGTGAGTTTTCCGTAAACTTCAAAGTTCCTCACAAAATTCCGAATGATCTTTTGCCAATTCTTGCTAAAGACAAGATGAAGCAGGATGAAATCATGATGAAGCAGAAGCCTGAAACCGGAAAGCCACCCTCGAATTTTAAGCCACCTGAGACGAACGAAGTGTCTAAAACAAAAGACTCCAAACCTGAAATCAAGAAGGATTCCAAATTCAAGTTGAATCCCAAGGCTGCGGCGTTTACTCCATCAAAAATTTCTCAAAATTCTCCACGGCTTGCTAATGCCTCGCCAAGGACTCAAAATCAGCGGCCATACAGTAATAGCTCTAGCGGCTCGGGAAGCAACCGAAGACACAACCAAATCACTGCAGCTGATTTCTTCGGCGGTGCAAATAAGGTTCCTACAGTGCAGTCGCAAAAAGATAAGATTGCAAAGTTCCAGGTTTCTTTCAACCCATTCCTCACGGCTAAGAGGAACCATACGGACACCACGACACGTGTCGTTTTGGAGAAAGCATTTGTGACGCCACCAACTTGGGACTCTACAGTGGACAAGTCGTTCGAAGATCTTATAGGTGAGCAATGTTCTCAAGACCTCAGTTCTACTGCATCACCTCCACCCGCAGGTGCTTACATGCAAAGTCCTATTATGGCTGTTCCAGGCGCTGGACCGCACTATTCAGCCTCCGGTGGCCATCCTGGTATGCATGGAATGAACAAATTCTTCGGATCTCAGGCATACATGCAGAATCCCATGGCCGCACAATACTCGCAGCAGTACCAAATGGCTATGATGTATCAGCCATTTCAAGGCATGCCACCTGGGCAGCCGCAGATGATGTTTGCACCGCCTGGGGTGGATCCACAGTTCATACCACCAGGCGGCTACATGATGCCACAAGGGTTTCAAAGCCCCACTAGTGGGCACATGAATATCCACAATAACAGTCCTTATGCCGGCGGCAATTCTCATGGACAACAGAATCATCAGTCATATAACGCTCAGAATGGGAGAAGGTACAACCACCACAGCAAAAGAGGAGGACACGGTACGCCTGGTGAGCGGACATGAGTATGTTCTACAAGAGACTAGAATAAGTCACGAAGTTTTAGAAGTATTGTAGACCTGGTCGCCTGCAAAGTAATGAAGCTACCGTTCTTAATGTTGTTCGGTGGGTTTTGATCCCGAAGAAGCTCACCATTCGAGAGTTTGAAAGTATTGTCACGTTTCACATTAAATCGATTAGACATCAAGCCTAGTCGCGAATTTGTCGCTTCACACCAATCGCACCTCTCGTATCACATAAACACCAACACCCTTAAAATCCCACAGATGAGTGAAGCAGCCTTATCCCGCATCTCGAATCTCATAAAGGTTGAAGATGATCTCCTGAAAATCGAGTCGCTTCGACAACAATTCTCAAAAGAAAAGCATACTATTGATGTCAAACTCCACAGCACTACACAAGAACAGATAGAAAGCATCGTCCAGAATTTCGACAAGCTCCGAGCCTCGGCGACAAAGCTAGGGCTGGTCCATTCAAACATTGAGCGCATCAATACTATATATGAAGAGTCTGTTCTCGGAGACAAAGAGTATGAGACGTTCCGGAACGTCACAGTGGTTCACGAGACAATGATGCAGGTGCAAAACCTCTACACCGACATTGCCAATTTCCGCCTGTACTTGGAGCATATCGATAATATGATGGCCGCTGAGCTTGGGGAGGTGAGTGCCGATATTGCATACCCTCTTTACAATGTTTATCGCATTCACTTCAATGTCACACAGGCCCGAAATTTCCAGGAGTATTTGGAGGAGCAGCTGCGTACTTTCTCCGACGACACTCAGCTGATTATTAAGAAGATTGTGGGCCCCGTCCGTGCCACAGTGCGTGGCTTCGATGACTTGCTCAAAGAGATTATAGTAAGTGCTACTGAAGCCGTGAAAGAGGGAAATCTTACTATGGTGACTAAGCTCGTGCGAATTATTGAGTTTGAAGTGGCCGAGGACACCAAGCTTATATTATTAGACAAGTTGAATCTAGTCAGCGAGGATACCAAGAAAACTCTTGACTACTCCTCATATCGTGGTGCTCCCCGGCACTACAAGAAGTTTTTCTACGACAAGTTGGAGGAATCTCTTACTGACACGTTTCAAAAGTGTGTACAGCACTTTGGAGCAGATCCCATGCTTGTGTTTGATAATTTGAATTGGCTCGAGGATGAGTTAATGTTTGTGAAACGCACGTTTGCAGACCTTTTCCCCCAACACTGGCACATTGATACCTTCATTATGGGCGTCTATCATAACTTACTCCACGACTTCAGCATCAAAATTATAAACTCTAGTCCTCCAGCTGAGGATTTGATGGTGATATTAAACTACGATGCTCATTATAACTTGTTTTTGAAGTCACTTGAGGATGGAAAACCCACCGGGAAAATCAAGACTACCATCTTGGGCGAGGAATTAAAGGAATCTGTCTTGGAGGACTACATGAAGGTTATTGTATCGAAAATGAAGGAATGGAATGATAGGCTCATCCAGGAGGAAGCTGCTACCTTTGTCAATCGTTCCGAGCCCCCAGATAACTACTCATATTCACAGACAATCGAAGATATCGACCAGTTCGATCACTCGATGTCCTTCGAAGTTATGACGGATGTGTACGTTTTGCCTGACTTTAAGACAACCCTCTCAATGTTCAAAGAACAGGCAGATGTAGCTGCTGACTCGGGCTACGGAAAAGTTTTGGTAGGCGTCATTGAAAGTTGGTCTGAATCTTACAACGAACGCGTTGCAAAGTATGTGCTGCTTATTGAGGATGAAATGCTCAAATACATGTCAGTTTACAACAACGACAAATACCTCATTCAGGAGTCCAAGACAAAGAAGTTTTTTCAATTGGCCAAGTCCAAAAACAAAAGCCAGCCTGAGTATGATGTTGACAACATGACCCCAGAAGAGTTGGCGGAAATTTCCAGAGCAGGAATAGTGGAGTACCTTGTGGCATTAGGTAACACTTACGAGATCAACAATGAAAGACTCCAGGACAAGTTCTTGCCCAAATACTTATCAAAAGTACACACAAGCTATCAAGAGCGAATAGCACAGGCGTTCGACAACGTGACTATACCCGGTATGGACCTTAATGCTCTAGTGATTCGATCCGTCGTTGATATCATCATTAATGACTTGTTGCCCGCACTCCTGTTGCTTTTCACATCCAAGTGGTATGAATCTGAAAGAAGCCCCAACGCTGGGGAGCAGATTATAGCTCAGCGCATAGTCGAGACGATTGAAGAGTACATGAATGACCTAAAGGGATATGCAACTTACGAGATATACAGTCTTACTTTTACAGTACTTCTAGACTCGTTCATCTCCTCTTATTTGCGAATAGGATACCAAAACATTTTGCATGGCAGCGGTAAAAGGATCGACCCCACGGCTTCCAAGAAGTCTAAACATTTTGGAGATGCTCTAAATCGAGACATTGGTATCATTTACGAAGGATTAGATCATTTGTTTTCGAGAAAAGACGCCATTTACTTAGTGAAGAGCTTGAGTGCCTTGGAATTCCTCATCTCAATTGCTACCTGTGAAAACGTCACGACCGATGTGCCAGATATTTGGGAGCACGAAGTTCTTGAGACCTATTATGACTGCTCCGTTGAGTTTGTGCGTGGGGCGCTCGAATGTCGTAAGGATGTGGATCCTAAACAAATTGGGCCGTTGATTGACTCCTTGACTGAAATCAAAGCTCGCTACCAAGAAGCTACACCAACACCCGAGCTTCAGGTAGTGACTTTGAACAATTTCGCGTATACTCAATCTTGAAGATAATGAAGTCGTTCAATGCTACATGTGTATCAAAACTCTCTAAGAAACATGAAACAAATTGCAACATGAGGCTGAATGACGTCCAGATTTAAGAGCACTGAAAGGCATTCAGAGTCGAGGTCTGCATCCATCACTTTAGCAGCAAGAACTCGGTTGCCGGCCGTGACTTTGAACAAAGCTCGGTCCTCTGCGCTCCATGTATACTTCACCTCGTCATTTTCGAGTAGGATGTCACTAGACTTGAGTTTCAGCGATATGAACAACTTTATGGTGGGCACATTTGCGATGGCTTGCTGGTAGGAGCTTAAATGAGACACATCTCTATACTGCTTTATCTCCATACTACCCCCATTGCCAAACACATTCTTGAGTACAGAAACCTCTATGTTGGGTGATTCTGAGGAGCTCAAACGACCACAAATGCGAGACACACCTTTCACAGCTTTAGAGGGTGCCTTCCGAAAAGTAAAAACTTCGTTGTGATGGCAGTCGTAGACCAGGTAAAAGGGACTTTTTCTTCTTGAGAGACTGTAAACATCATTGGCTTTGATAGTACTCATTTCGTGCTCGTTTTGCATGGTTTCGAATTCAAGCATCAAATGTTGACATCGGCGAGTCTCAAACAGTAATAATGACTTCCAAATACTAATACGTCAGAAATCCGAGAGTATGAGAGATAAGCGCAATATTCAATTTTGTGCAATTTGGCAAGCACAATCAGAAAGTGCTCAAAACTGGACGTCACAAATCGCACCGGGAGCATGATAACGATGAATTAAATTGTTCGACCGATTCCAGCATGTCCTACCACTATTTTCACAAATTCGACAATTTCGCCCACACAATGAGTACTTTTCAACACATAAAATTGGCAGATTGGATTTCGTCCATAGAAAGAAGTCAAAAGTGTGAATACGTATGTGTTCATGCTTTTCTGCTTTGAAATAAAAATGATATCAGCTCGTGCATAAAATCGTAAGGACGGAATATAGTTATAATCTCATTCTTCGTCTTCGGAGGATGACCTGTAGTCTCCGAACACGTTAGAAACAGGATTCTTTTCGATATCTCGAGCGTCCACCAACAAAGTAGTAGTTGGCACGTTTGGAGTGTCTTTTTGTTCGCGGCCATGTAGGACCACTTTATTATTAATTGTAGATTCTGATGCGGTTTTAGAGCCTGCTTGACTTGCTTGCATTTGCCTCAACTTTTCCATATTGACATTTATGACCGTAGGGACAACTATTGAAGGGGGTGTAGGGGTATTATTTTTATTGTCGGCTCTCAGTACGGCTAGCTTCTGAGCTTTCTTAGAAGCATCTTCTTCATCTTGTGAAGTGTAATCACGTTTCATGCTTTGACGTAGCACATCGCGTGCTTGGTCCACGGCAAGATCTTGGCCGAAATCATTAAGCTTGCGAGATTTTGCTTCCAAAAACTTCAAGTGATCGTGTGTTTCCTGAGCTCTTTGCTGCTCTAGTATTTTTTCTTCAAGGCCAGCCATGGTAGTTTTAGTCGTGTCTTTGGCCTGCCATAATGGGTTACGCTTGCGGTGGTGTTGTTGATCCTTGAACTCCTGGTCCTCTTTGTCTTGCTTCTCCAAGCGTTGGAGCATCTCCTCCTCTGTTTCTTCCGGTTTGACGGTATTCTGCGTCGAAAGTGATTCGTAGTTGCGTTGAATGCCAGAAACAGGTATGAAGCCTGCGGATTTGGGGTCTGTTTGGAAAACAAGGTTGTGGTTGCACCGAGGGCACTTGATGTGAAAGCGTATAAGCTTGATGCCCATATATTTTTCCTTGGTGGTCTCCTTGCGGGCGTTGAATTTACGCCGACTAGCAATATATTCCGTGCACAGTAGGCATTTCATGGAGAACGGCACCATAAGCCGGACCTTGTCAACATTTGAGTTGGAGGATTTTTTCTTCTTAGGAACTTGAGATGGATCCCAGTCTGGGGGGTAGTACTTGTTGATGGCCTTTCTCTCCGACATGTTGGCACAGATGTATGTTGAAGCCAGTGCAGAGTAATGAGATTATCACGTGCGCGGGTGTTTCATTCTCGGCGTAACTTGATGACAGGTCCCACTTAGTCCGAATTGGGGCGTTGGGCACCTAGACATTTCTGGAGTGGCAATGCCAGCATTGTCCTCTAAACAAGTTCTGGTTTAGAGCAAGTAGTGATGGATGTGACCAGAGTCATACATACAAGAAGGGCCTACCTCATTGCTCAACCAGTAGAGGCTATTTATTAAAGGACGACTCTCCATGTAACTAGTGACGCACGCGATTACCTGAGTGCATAAGAAGCATCACTTAAATGGCCACATTCGACTGGTTCCACCGCTGATGTTTAAACGGATAGCGTGCCCCTGCACATAGGTGACCCAGTTCCCATAAAGCCGACCAACTCTTCTGTACTATAATTTCAAAGCTTGCGTTAGTCATTAGTGAAAGTGTCGGATTTATTGAAGACCACATTTAGCTCAATACGCGCGGTTTCTTACAGAGCAGCTGACCCATTCGTGTAGAGTTTAAATAGAGAACATGAAAGCGGAGCCGAAGGGCGTGAAACGAAGAGAAACTCACTGTACCTAAGTCTTGTGTCTGGTGTCTTGAGAGCTTGCATTCAAGTGCAGTCCTGATCACGACTGAGTAGTCAATCTATTAAGTTGCATTTAGTTCAGGCTTTGCTAGTCCATGCACATATCGCATTTGAAGTTTAAAGCACAGTCAGCAATCCCATCACCAACGATATCCGTCTTCATCGAGAACAAATAATACTAAATAAACGAGGAACATAAATCCGAAATCCGTTTTCTAGCACTATGGCATGTGTGACACTATGCATGGGTCTTTCAAGGTTCCACTGGTTGTCCTGTTAGCACGAAAATTAATAGGCTGATTGTGCGTACCTTTCAAGTGTACGCTGTCAATTGCCAATGAGAGCGGGACACATTTCCAGAAAAAAACATATTCGCAGACTCCGCCAAAATCGATGGGTTTTGTCGGGAAGAAGTTAGATGAGTTCTATCCGGACTTTCACGTGTGTTTTAGATTACTGCAGATGACGTTTTCTTGACGCATGGCTGTCCGTCAGATAGTAGCAGTCTATGGAAAATTCCAAGCACAAGCGCAGAATTGATTGAGGATAGCATGTTTCCATATTGCTGGCAGGTCATACTGCAGGACTTGTATGCATCAATAAGGAGCGGAAAATTTTCGGCTTCGCCCGATGTTGTGACGGCGTTATTAGTGCTGCAGTCGCAGCCACTATAGAATAGCCGGAAAACCGAAACCAAAACACTACTAGCTTGGGCCCGTCCGATATAGTTGCGAGTACAAGCTAATACTGACGAGACGGGGAAGAAATCCACAAAATTCTACGAAAAAGCCACAGGGCTTCTGCAGGCACACGACCACCTCACTCCGTAGAGGTTTCGCTGATGCACTCATCAAACTGGCGAATGGAAGCGCACTCATTGCAAATGTATACGTAACTCATAACTCGTATCCGTGACCAAACATTCATAACCAAAGTAGCTTTTTGAGGTTTTCCGTGTTCGGCCTGGATTACTTTTGGGTAAAGTAAACCCATGTTTATATTTACTCGCTCGACTTACTTGTAGCTCAAGCACAATGGAATTCAGTAGAGTGTACGCGGGGTGATCCTATATCTGAAGGGCACCTGCCACATTGTTTCTCCAACAGGAGATGAAGTCATCCTGAGACGTGCTCTTGTAACAAAAGATTCTCACTAATCCTCGTCACTACCCTAAAACCGCCTTGGGAAGTGCCATTAATGCACGTCCCCCTATTACAGGGGCGGCTATGTGACTGTTTCATACTGAACTTTGTTTGGTATGAACGAATGGGGAGTGCGCGCGGCATCTGATTTCTGAGGGATTTAATCCTCGCATATTTCTTTTCAGGGGGTCGTGCACTGCCTGACCGGCGATTTCGTCTCCCCCAGCACTCAGCTCCGAGAGCTGCCGAACGGAAATTGCCATCCGGGGTGCAGCCCGTAGAAATGCCCCTCAGGCTCGGGGGCTTTCGTAAACGGAAAGTGTCCCGGTTTCTCCTGTGTTGCCGGTTGTCAGGAGAGCCGGTCACGTGTAGCAAAGCAGCATCAACATTCTCCACCGCACTACACCGCAGCGACTAGCGCATTTCCGGCTTTCACTCCTGCTGGTCTAAAGCCACCCCCGCACAATTCTGCATTTCAAAAGCCGGGAAGCTGGTATGGCCATGTCTCTTCTGTTCATGCTTATTCCTCGGATGCTGTTACTTGATACTGTTTGACGGTGTTAGTTGCTAGTGGGACACTGTGCCCTGTGTGCAGGCGCGCTAAATAAATCCCTCACACCGCTCAATGGAGCACCGCCTGTGTTTGCATAGCCTAGTTTCCAATTTGAGGTAAAGCCTCTTGGACCTGCCACGACCCCACCAGGTGCCAGAAGCGGTGCGAAATTCTCGCACAGAAAATTTTGTTCTCGATATAAAACGAAATATTCCCCTGAGCCTACTTCGCGCTCTAGTCATATTCGGTTTTTCGGTCTGCCTGCTGCTTTACACTTGCACCGCTACCAGTTTCACTCTCAGAAATAGGCCTTTGGACTGTCCAGAGGGTGCCTGACCGTTCCTATTCCCGCGACTTTTCTCGCTACATTCCATTTGACGCAGGTCGTGGAGTCTTTTTGCGTGACCATTTCCCCAGGTCACGTGCTCGCCAGCTGCAAATTATTGTCTGATTAGTGATCATCCAAGTTTAAAGTCGTACCTGCCCGACATTATTTTGATAACCTTGATATTTTAGTCAGAATACCCTCCATTATGATCTGCTAACCCAGGGATAAGCAGACGTCATATAAATATCCGACAACCACTTGAGTACACGCAAAGAAGTCGTTGCCTTTACTTAAGCTACAAACAAAGAAAGTACCCTTTATCGAAACAAGCACCTTCAAAGCCACCGAAATGATGTTTCTCAGCAGAAAGAAAAACTCGGCTAGGTCCGCTACCAGCAGTCAGAAGTCCAATTCTAAGTGTTCATTTGTGGACTTTGACGAAAAGAAGGACTACGTCAATCGTTGCCACTTGAAGCATCCCACGACGAAGCGTTCGACGCCCTGCTCGGTGTCTATTTTTTTGGGGAAGAAATATTAATTCTTGTACTACTAGGACACATGTCCATCGGAAAAAATCATACCAAAATATTCAGACAACAAGTCAAAGGGTCGTGAGCCGGCCTCGGTCTGATTTATGGTCAGCTTCGAAGCGCCAAGTTCACGACAGGAATCCCAAGGAAGGGTGTATTATAGTTTTACCAATTTATCTACGTGACACACTTGTATTTAGCCAGTACCATAGGTCGTTTCCCACCTTTCACTTCTTTTTCGTTGTGCCTTGATGAACGAGTTTCTTTCGGTAAGAGCTTTCGATATCTGTAGCACATTCAGGGTCCCAAGGAAACTCGGATACTTTACTTTTCCCAGTATGCTTTCATGACGTTCATTGAGATTGACCTAGAGAGCATCATGATTTTCACCCCCAATAAAAATGTTTAAATTTTCTTTTCAAAAAGTTATTGAGTCGTTGTACGAATGGTGTTCTTTTTGTTTCGACATTAGACTATAAGTTGTTCTATTGTATGGTTCCATTTCTCTGCGCTGGTGCGATAATCGCGTCGCGCTACTTCCATCCACAACACATCACACGCAGTCACTATATACTCCATCATGACAGATACGCCGGCAGAAGAGGCATCATTGTTCGAGAAACAAAGAGATCAATTGGTGCAGGAAATACAAAGTGCCATGGATTCAGTGGTGTATAACCTTGAGGTTCTCAATCGTTCCCTTCATGATTCTATTGAAGTAGGAAAGGAGTTTGAAAATGTGGGCAAGCTCTGGAGCACGTTCTACGACGGCGCCGAGGCTGAAAGACGCTTGAAACAACAGAAACTCGGGGATGCTTTGCAAACCGCTTCCGCAACGTCGAATGCAGAATCATCTCCAGACAAAGACGTTTGAAAGAAATCTGATAGATTCACCCATCACTTGAATAGGTAAAGACACCCATCAGACCCCCACTTGGCCATTATCGAGATATTATAGAACCCCTCCGCATCGGGTCGTACACTGGTCTCGCCCTTGCCTTTCATGAATTGCTTGGCTTTACCAATGTTGTATCCACGAACTGCCACCTCCCCTTTGCCTTCTGAGTAATTTAATAACTTAATCTCGTTGGATTGGACAACACATCCGGAGCCGCTGATAAGATCAGTCACAACGCGCTTCTGAAATCTGAAGTCATAGACGTCAGTTGTGAGGATCGGTCCAGCTACATTGAAGTAGCCATACTCTTCAATGATGAGCGCTGATAGAACCGCACGCATGCTATTCCAGTCTTGATAGTTTTCATAACCAATTGTTCGGTGTGCATAAAGAAGCCTAAGGCCCGAATAAGGCTGTTTTATTGCGACTGTGCTGAACCGAAGGCAGAACAAAGACGCCATTCTGTGCCAGAACAATAGGCGGTCAAGACCCGTGGGCTTTTGTTGCAACTTGAGTATTACAGAGCGATCAGCTGAGACAATCGTTGGGTTTTTCGACATAAAGTCGTATTTTTCATGTGTAAGGAGTATCTGAGAGCCGCTTACCAATCCGGCCAAGAGCTTGACCACACCATTGGTGATCCCCTCAGTGCTCAGGGTATCTTGCACGATAGCCAAGAGATCTTTTGTTCTGAATCGAGCGGCGGGTGGTAAGTGCTTGATGCAGCTAGCCACGGCGGAAACTAAATTAGATTGGGTGAAATCTGTTGTGGTGTGGGTCATATGGTTTGTTGAGTTTGAAACACGAAGTGCTATGCCCTTGTCCTTCTCGAAAGAGTATTCGTTGACAAAATTAGAAGAAGGCTGGTTCCACTTAATTTCAGCAGAGTTGAAAATCTCAGTTCCGGAAGCGATTACGCGTATAGCCCCGTTCAGTGATTCGACATAAGCATCACCATTGACTTCGATTGAGTTGTTATAGATATGCACGGTTGTTTGTGAGATGAAGCATGCAATCAGGAGTGCCAAGACAGAGACCTCGGATATGAACAAGTTTGCAGGGATGCAGAGCTCTGTCATGCTTGCTTGCACCAAGATATCTTTTATTTGAAGAACACGACTATGCAAGTCCGGGAGTCGAATTGAATCATCACAGATGGAGACTTCTGGGGCTGGACTTTCACGTGAGTTTGCCAACGCGAGTTCCCATATGTCGTACAAGTTCCCATTGCGAAGCTTGTAATGTTGGTATCTTATTCCAAGTCCAACTCGGAGCCCTTGCAGGTAGTCTAGCTTGGTGGATTTGTGGATTGCCAGCTCGTTGGGGTTTCGAGACGACTCCACTACGCTCTGCTCGCTGAGGTACTCTGGAGGCACTGTACGGGTAAACACCAAAAACTGCCTGTACACAAGTATCACTCCAAGGAGAACTAACACGGCTATGAGCTCTTTGGGTTCGTCCATATCGATTGACAACTGTCCGATCGTTCTAAGACTCGAATGGTGTGATGCGGGAACGCGCGCCTGTCACCTGGTGATACGAGCTGCGTGCACTCCACAAACAGTAGGCTTAGTTGGCTTGATCTACCGTTAGATACGAGGCGATGCGACTCCAAATAAAACCAGTACACAAGTAAGAACAGCTTTAAAGAGCATATCAGTTGCAGTTCCAAGGGGTTACATACAGAGAGACAGCTTTTTTGGTTCGGAGAGTGTAAACAGACGGGCCACTTGGTCCATGTTCCGAAAATCCTGGTTCTTATACACGCCTGTATAAGAATCGCGTTCCAAGTTTCTCAGCCCATTCAACGTCTTGGACTACACATTCCTTTGCCTATTACAGCCTCTGCCTGCAAAGCAACTGTCCGGCTGTCATCCCTGCAGTCCAAGAGAGTTCTGTCATCCCTGCAGTCCAAGAGAGTTCTTATCGAATCGAAAATTGAAGTGTCCCTTTTGGCCAATAAATGCTCCCCATTCCACGGATGCGGAACACTAGCTCTGTGCTTCTAGGTCTTTCGTTTCTATGGCTTCTAACATTCCTATACCATGAGCACGCTGTGCCCCTCTTCACTGCCCACAGCTGTGCGTGGGCAAGCATCGCTGCCACACAAGACAGTGTTCTGCAAACAAATGTCTTACTTGTTGCAGATCCGCAACTCATTGATAATCACACATACCCAGGAAGGTCCGAACTACTTCTTGAACTTTCCAAGCATACGGTGGACACGTATATCAGGCAAAATTACAAGGCTTTGGTTAACCGATTGCAGCCCGACTACATCATTTTTTTAGGCGATCTTCTAGATAACGGCCGCCTGCTGACTGATGAGTACTATGAGCAAGAATTTTCCCGCTTCAAAAAAATCTTTGACCGATGGCCAGCCTACCAGATGGGCCAAAGATGGCTCGCCAATCTTCCGGGAAACCATGATATAGGGTTTGGTGATGGCGTCAAGCTTCATCTGCGGAAGCGGTTCACCTCGCACTTTGGCGAGCCAAACCAAGTTGTGCCCATAAACGGCGTGGATTTCGTGTTTTTGGATTCTCTCTCGTATTCGGCTGACGAACTGGCCATTAATAACGCTTCCCGCAAATTTGTGCAAGACCTCCCCTCATCAGACCTGCCGAGAGTGCTACTCTCTCATGTCCCGTTGTATAGGGACGTTGAAACCGTTTCCTGCGGTGTGCTACGCGAAAACCCCAAGTTTTACCTTCATAGAGGCTATCAATACCAGCTGGCATTGCTGCCTGAACTCCTGAAGGAGCTACTCGATAAAGTGGCTCCGCATTTGATCTTTTCAGGAGACGACCACGACTATTGCGACGTCGTTCACAACGAAAAATCCCGCGAGATCACTGTTAAATCTATAAGTATGGCCATGGGCATTCGCTATCCTGCAGTGCAGCTTCTTTCCTTCTCGAAGCATGAAAAGGACTTTTCTTACGATACACACATGTGCCGCTTGCCAACTCCCTATAATAATGTCATTGCATATGTGATCATGTCCTTCTCTCTGGCTGCAGTGTTGCTTCTATGGAATTATAAATCTAGATCTTCCCGCTATAATTACACGGGTGTGTCTGCGTGGGATGCAAATCCAGAGGATGGCGATATTGAGAGTAGCATCTTCTACCAAAAGGCTATGAATTATTTGAGCTATCTGGACGCTCCTATCACGTCCTTCGCTCCCTCCAACAAATCGGCTGCAGGAACTCCTTGGCTGTTAATGATGAGAGCAATCAAACGAGGGATTTCTGCAGGCCTCTTGTTTGCAAAGAAAAAAGCCATTCCTGGGTTTTTAAAAAACTGCTTCATTCTAGGGGTGAGCGCCGTTCTTCTATACAATTTAAGTCTCTTCGGGACGTAGGGGAAGTCGGCTCAAAAATGTTTCCAGGCTGGTGTAAAGGCGAACATATATGAGTTATCACAATATAGATCAGGATAAAATCGGCCTCTATCATGCGTAGAAGTAGTCTTGGCCACTCATCATCTGGAGTGGTGTATCAGGTGCATCATATTCTACGTTTGACATAACATACGTCTTCTAAAGGTCTCACATCGAGGTACGAGGTACATTTCACTTGGCTAAGCAAGTGCATCTTCGATGGGCTGCATTTTGCCGAAAAAATTATTCAACGCAGGTCGGCACAGGTATGCCTGACAAAATGTGTTATATCCTCTCCTGCAGACGCTACAATGTGCATTTGAAGATCCAAGTTGGGTGTGTGCTGATGCGCAATAAATTTTTTGCCGCCCTTTTGGATCTTGACGCATGCACCTCTTGAACCTGAGACTATCGTGCGTTGACGCCCACCACAAAATGTTTCAAATGCGTCCCGTATAATATCTCCGTACCCCCCTGCGCCAACCTTTTTTCTCTGCGGCATCATCTCCTCAACAAACCTTCACTCAGTCTCAGTCCGCGATGGGGTGTTTTGCTAGTACCCCAGATACCTCCGGTGAAGGATACGACAACGAAAGATTAATTTCCGATGCTATCGACCGTTCCTTGAATCGCAAGAACAAAGCAGAGAGAGACCAGATCCGTTTGTTTCTCTTGGGAGCTGGCGAATCTGGAAAATCTACCGTTCTCAAGCAAATGAGATTGTTGCACAATCACTCCTTCACTGACCTCGAGAGAGAGTCTTATGCTCGTGTCATATGGGTGGACATGGTCGAATCCATGAAATTGCTCTTGTTCAACGCGAGAAAACTTAAGATTCCGTTGAACTGTGACCAGCCAGGCTCGCCTCTTACGCATCACAAGAGAGTACTCCTCTCCGCCAACGAGCTGTATGAGTCCGTGGGTAATTTTTCTATCGACGACTACGCTGTGGGATACACAAAAAAACCACACAGGGAACAAAGCGAGGAAACTTCTCTGCTATTGTCAGATGATAGCGAGACTCAGGAAGAAGATACATTGCCAAGCAAAAAGTGGACGAAAAAGGACATCGCCACGGCTATCTGGGAGCTCTGGAACCACGACGAAGGTATACGTGCGTGTTTTGCACAGTCGAGTAAGTTTCAACTAGAGTCTTCTGCTGAGTACTACTTCAACAATGTCTTCAACTTCGCCGCTCCTGATTACCGTTGCACGAACCGAGACATCATCATGGGTCGCATCAAGACAACAGGTATCACCGAGAATACCTTCAACATCAAAAACACCACCTTGAAAGTGCTAGACGCAGGAGGACAGCGGGCAGAACGAAAGAAGTGGATCCATTTTTTTCATGACATCAATGCCATAGTGTTTGTTTTAGCTGTGTCCGAGTACAATCAGACATTATACGAAGACGCCCGGGTGAACCGAGTAGACGAGTCCCTAGCTCTTTTCCAGACGCTCTGTAACTCACCCACATTCCGTGATACTCCTTTCATTGTTTTTTTGAACAAAGTCGATTTGCTAGAAGCCAACTTGAAGCTGTCGCCGATCACAGACTACTTCACAAATTACGATAAAGATCCACGCAGCGTGGAACAGGTTCTCGACTATTTCGAGCAAACAATCCTTAGCTTGAACAAAACCCGAAAGCCCATATACGTGCATCGGACGTGTGCAACTGATTCAGATGCTATGAGATTCGTGCTAAATGCGGTCACAGACATGATGGTTCAACAAAACCTTAAGCAAAGTGGACTTATGTGATCGCGAGAAATTCTTCAGAGTCGTATACGTGATTCTATTTATTCCGTTTATTTTAAGTTTCATAAAAGAATAGATGCAATTATGTAATAGCAGACCGGCAAGATGATTATACAATTCAAATCCCTTTAGGTCGAGTAAGATTAGAATCTCATCATAGCCATGTCGTTTCTCATTCTGTTGTAGTCCAACAAACCTTCGATGGCTCCAGTACCAGCAACAACGATATCCTTGTCCCACAATGTGGCGGAGGCCCATGCCTTAACGTCCTTAGTTGTGATGGCATCGATGGCTTCCAAGTCTTGAGACACAGAAGCCTTGTAGCCTTGCAACAACACCTTCTTTGCAATTTCGGAAGAAATGGCAAGAGGAGAGTTCAAGGAGGCCAATAGAGCTGTCTTGACAGCGGCCTTACCTCTGGCAACCTCGGCATCAGTAATAGACACGGACAATCTGTTCCATTCCTTTAAGGTAAAGTGGACAAAGTCGTCAATCGATGTGAGGTTGGAAATCTCGGAATTAAAACCCCACAATCCAGTGTCGGAGTAAGAGTGAGAAAAGTGACTGTATTTGTCAACAATGTGGTATTCTTGCACAATAGAGGCCAACTTTGGAGAGGTGAACTTAGCAATGGCAGCCTTGTGGTCAAAGTTACCAAAAATTGCAGAGGCAACCTTAGCAACGTGGTAGGCTGGCGAGCTCAAGCCCTCACCTTGAGCGGCAATAGTGATGTATGCCTTACCCAAAGTGTCATCTCTAAATCTGGCTTCGGAGCCCAAGAATGTGGCAGGAGCAGTAGCTGGCTTAGCGGCATTTTCAAGCTTCAAAGATGTTTCCAATGCCTCGACCAAGGCGTCGTGCTCAATGTTACCAGAGGCTGAAACGACTGTGTTCGAGCCAACCAAGTGCTTCTCCAACAAACGAATGGAGTCAGACTTCTCTAAGTCAGGAATGGAGTCAGCGGTACCAAAAGTAGGTAATCCGAGAGAGTAACCTTGGAAAGCAGATGCATTCAAGTGCTCCAAAACCATCTTTGAAGGAGTGGCTTCCAAAGCATCCGCATGTGCAATTTGAGCCTTCTTGAGGGCCTCAAAGTCAGACTTGGCAATGACATCACTGTAGTTGGAGATAATCTTACCCAAAGCAGAGGCGGCAGAGGCTGCGTTAGCGTTTGTAGATTGGGCAATAATAGCGTTAGACTCCTTGTCGCTTTGGGCAGAGAAAAGAACACCCGATTCAGATCCAGAGGCCAACACCGAGGCGGACAATGCCGAAACACCATTGTTGTATGGGTTTTCAGCTCTGGATCCAGCACCGAAGTAAACTCCAACGGCGGCCGAGGGAGCATTTGGGTTTTTCTCCGTAGCGATGGTAACACCATTGGACAAGGTGGTGTATTTAGTAGCAGCGTTTGAGGTGCTGACAAAACGACGAGAGGCCAAGCCTCCGAGACGGACACCACGAATCATTGTTATTGAGCTGAGTAGTTGGTTTACGAGAAATAAATTTTGGTTGGCTGAAAAGTTTGTAGCAGCCAATGAACGGGCCGGGAATTGTGCGGGTGATGTATGCAGGTCCCAGTAGAACGGAAGGATAAAACAAAATTCATTCCAGTACACCTTGAACCGAACTGCGCGGATCGCGTCATCTGAAGATACCAGATACATCCAGGCTGACGGAGATGAGTGGGCGATCCAATCTACTGAGAAGCGTGATTAATAAAGGTTCATATAGCTAAGTTAAGTAAGTAATAGATAGGTCAAGTAAGCTATGGCACACATCGCAGAATAGTTTCTTCGATGAGTGTTGACAGCAAAGTAAATGTGGCATAGAATATGTCTCCAGATTGCTGATAATGCATACGCACACACGGTGACTCCCCAATTGCTGACAGGACTTGTGTGTTGCATGGAACATATTGCTATGTGTGATTGCCAGCTTTGCAATTGATGCGGTAGATTTAGAAGTTTTGGTTAGTTTTGCAGTCAGGCAGCGAAAAGCGTAACTCACATGAACGTGATATTTCAGAGTCGTGGCAGTGCAACGTCAGGTTTTCCGGGGTGAAAATCTGTCCCTGCAAAAGCGTCTCCAATGCGCTTGGGTTTCAAGTTTAGCATCCCACATGGTGCAAAATATCTGCTTTGCACGTAGGCTAAGTTAACCTGACCATGGTCGGCAGGTGAAACTTGGCTTTTCCTTGCCGCAAGTTCTCGGCAAAAACATCAGAGTCTCTTCTTTTAGAATCGGTTAAGTCACTCTTCAAACTCTCATAGTCACCGCGGGACGTCCCCTCGCTGCCAGTGGAGAGACGTGCTGCTGACAACGAGATTTCGTTGTACACAGTATTCCAAGGCTTCTTGGCCCTTTCTTTTTTGGCAAGCTTTTCGTAAAATCTCTGGGAGCTTTTAATTGGCGTGGCTTGACCTTTGACCCGAAAGCTTCTTTTCACCTGTGCCAGCACCTTGATGTTACTTCTCCTCCGGGTTTTCTCTCTCAGGGTGTGAAACTTTGACGTTTGAACTTCCTGACACTTCTCTTTTACATTGATCTGCTGTTTCTCCAAGTGATCAAAGTTCTCGTTTGTAAACACCTGGTCGAAGGTACTCGTTTCAATCTTGGTGCTCGGATCGCTCGAAGCGGCACTTTCCGGGTGGTGGAGTTTCGAGGAGTCATCTGAAAGGTCAATAAGGTCGTTATCTTCGTGGAGAACTATAAGAACAGGAGGCTTAGTTTTCTGTGGCAAAACTTCTGTTTCCTTCGTTGCGTTGGCTGGCCCCAGCAGCAGCTGAGAGCTCCTACGCCGCCGGAGACTTAGTTTTCTCTTTTCTTTCTTGGGGCTCTCTAAATCCAGACTGTCACCTCCAAAGCGGCTCAAAATTTCCCTCTTTAGTGTTTTCAAACTGCTCTGTCGCTTGGGCTCTGAAAAGTCTCGCAAGTGTTCATCAAACCGGAGACTGGCAGTAGTCAACTGAAAGGTGCTGTTCAGAGTAGCACTTTCTTTGCAAAGCGCACTAGAATCTCTACCGGCTGGCGTTGATTCAAGTGGCTCATCACCATTCAGATCAAACCCAGCAAACACATTGATCTTTTCTGGTGTTTCTGCCTCCAGGTCACTGCTAAGCAGAACCAATTTTCCCACCTTGCATTCTCCAATGGCTTCGATGGTCTGGAATTCGGTTTGGAATAGTGAAAGGTCAGGGTTACGATTCATTCTCAAAGCCTTAAAGGAAGACTCATAGTATTGCAAGATATCGGTAATTGTGTCCTCTGGTGCCAAATGCAAAAAGGCGCCTGTCCGGACAACATACTTTTCGTTAGGATGTGTGCGCAAAGAGATAAGATTGGAGTTATTGAGCTTGGTGTGAATAACCCGGGGGTTCTTGGAGTTGCTGTAGTACTTGACACGGGCATTGATCAAGTGGTAGTCCACTTTGTACCTCACGTTATGAACGAGGTTGCCGAAGAATTCCAAATTGAGGTTGTGGCCCGCTCGCTCGAGCACCTCAAGCAACTTATCCCTTTGTTCAAGGATATTCATTTGCCTCAAGTTCCTGATTCCGAGAAAGTTCTTGGGCTCGACCTAGTTGTACATGAGCAAGTAGGGTTTTTTGCCCGCTTGTGTAATGCTGCTTTTCGCAGCCGGCTTGTGTCACGTGCGCCCGAGGCCTCCCACCCACATGCTCGATGTCAGTGCCCTCTGGAATGGCAGGAATACTATGAAACCGCTCCAGGATTCGCCAAAGACAATGTGGATTTGCTAGAAGGGACAACCTGCGCACCATGAATAACGGGTGACCCTTTGTCATACGATATCATAGGGCTAACAAGTTTCGCAACACTTGCGTACCAGATGCCCTGCACAGCGAGCTTTCTTAAAACAGAAGCTCTTCATTTGCAAACGCTTCTTGGAATTAAGTTTCTTAATATCCATTCTATATACTGTATGACTATTTACTGCTTGTCAGAATTGAAGACTCACAACTCAATGTACGCTCTGTGGGCAATAGCTTGCTTGTGCAATTGCAACTTTTTGTCGTAGCCCGAGGACTTGCCCTCATATGCAGAGATGATTTCCTCCGCTAAACGCACAGAAAAATCGGAGGATTTCTTCTTTTTGGCGCCTTCCAAAATCCAAAGAATGGCGTAGCGGTTTCTTTGTCTTCTGTTCAAAGGAAGAGGCACAGTTTTACTCTTTGCAGTTCCCGTCAGCTTGACCTTGGTATGGAAAACTGGACCCAACTTGTCCAACGTCTCGTACAAGACTTTCACGGGGTCTTGTCTCAACTTCAAGTACACCATGTATAGAGCCTTAGATACTTGCCTTTGAGCCCTTGACTTCTTCCCGTCTCTCATAATCAAATGCGTCAAATTTTGCACCACAGGGTCCTGCAAAATAGGCACGGGTTTGTTTTTGTATGCCTCTACTTCTTCCAACTGCTTAGCAGTTGGCTCGTACTTTTCTTGCAAGTATTCTTCAGGATACAGCAACAGTGAGAGGTAGACCTCGGCAGGGGTTTCTGGTTTTGTGGTTCCTGTTCTCAATGTTTCCACTGCTTTAAGCCATTCGTCCACATCCTGTTCAGAGATGGTATTCTTCTCTAGAGGGTATATCTGAGCTGTCAAGCTTATGCTACCTGTGGAGTTGTATCTTGGAAAGCCTCTGGGAAGCGCCCTGGGAAGGCGAGCCTGGGGGCAGAGTCTGAGGGCAGTTCTAAGGAAGCTCATGGCCGGGGTTTCTTGGTGAGAGAACATTTTTTCATGAGTATGGGCGGTGCACGGGTGTGCATGGTGCACGGGTGTTGTGATCTATTTCGGCCTCCGTGCCATGCATCCTAGTCATGCGTCCTCCGTATTACCGTTTGAGTTTTTTAAGTCTTCGTTGCTCTTTCGCCAGTCCTCTAAGCGTGCAGATGATGGGTATCCTAAGGTGTGTTCACAGCGGTCTCTCGCTTATCGCATTTTCACTCGCCTGAAGTGAGCATTCCACGGCGCGTCTGCAGCTAGAGCCACGATAAAACATCACGAACGTCACACATATGCACTAGACTTGCCAAAAAAACAGCTATATTTATTACATTTCCACGTCTCGCTTAACGTGCACAACAATACATGATGGATGCACCCTCATTAAGTATATCCTCCTCACTCAGTCAACTTTTACTGCCCGTGCTCCAAAAAAAGTGCCTTAGAAATGACCAGCTATGGAAGAAGCATATTCTACCTCAACTCATCAGTCACTTCAATAATCTACAGACATCTGTAACTCACCAAAGTACATCTGAAGATGGTCCTATAAGTCAGATTCAAAGCACGTCAGCCCGAATTGTGAAGAGGCTAAGGGTGGGGTTCAGCGAATCGGCACCTTTCACTATACACCGCTTGGCTGAATTGCTTCTATCACCGAGCGAAAGCGGGTATCTGCTGCTGTCTCCAAAGCAGTTGCTCAAGTATCTTCAAGCAATTCTCAGAGTCGTTTCTGTCTCGTCGTCCGAGAGCAGGTATCTCAGGCAACCGGTAGTGAGTCAGTCCCCGAGTGTGTCCTTGCATGAATCACAGGTGTCGCTGGAAATGTACGAACTACACGATCTTCCAACTAATATCTGCTTCGTACCTCTTGAATGGGGCAGTAAACAAACTAAACATGATATTGATGACGACGTTTCTGAAAATGGCAACAAGCGCAGCAAACTGAACACTCTTCCGACAGCAGAGGCTTCTGCTACTAATGGGACTTCTTTGACTGCATCTTCAAGTAAACCCAGAAAGAACTCTTGCAAAGAAAACGATGCAATAGACATGTCGGAGTTGGGCTCATACAGCAGCCTGAATAATGAAGTTCATGAAAAAACTTCATATCTTGACGCAAAAGATGACGCAGAAACACAAAACTATGATAATGATGCCGAAAAACCATCAGCTTCGAATGGCGGCAACAATTATCCTGTACAACTATTGAGCCCTTTGAACACAGAAAAGACCGTCGAGAAGGAGCTGGCGCCCACATCCTTTGAGGAGGGATCATTAAACTACGAGAACCGTGCCAAGAATCATAACGAAGAGCTATTAGCTTGAAGTGAGACGGAACTTTAGGCGTTTGCCACACCATTCGTTCTCTTCCAGGAGTTTGGGTGTTGATGTTGATTAAAATGCTCATCTCAATTGTGGAACTCCTCGCTAGAATCATAATTCAATGTATACGTAATTATTTACCTCTAATGTAATGTGTTATGTACAGGCGGTAGGTCTAGCATCCACTCAACAATGCCCGGTTTGCATCGAAATGATACTAAGGACACCGAATAAAAAGAGAGATAACGCATATTCGCATCGCTTTTCCAATCTCCCACCCTTAGGCTAACCAGAGTTTTGAGAGAAGATCGAAAAGACCGTTCTCGCTTGTCTCAAGAAGATATATTCCATACATGGATACAAACGAGCCAAAAGACAACAAGTTACATGCTGCTTTGTGCCAGAACCCATAGATACGTTCAGGAATGTAATCCACAATGCAAGACTTGAGGCCACAGTGAGAGTGGAAAAGAACAGTCAAGCAGAATGCAGTGTCCACGTATGGGAAGTCGACTCCCATAAAAAACGGAAATGCGGACAATGGAACTAGTCCAACAGATAGGATTCTTTCGTAAGTCCAGTGGTAGTTACTTTCGTAGGGACTGACTAGAGGGATTTTATAAGCGTCATTGACTGTGCCAATAATATTTCCCGGAGCATCTTGCTTCAATCTGAGCTTTGCAAAGTCGGGTTTTAGCAGGAGAAAGCGAGAGGCCTGCGTGCGTCCTATGCCAATCAGAGGCCTGCCAATGATAACTCTAGAGATCATTCGAGGCCAGGAATAAATCAAGACGATGCGGGAAGGAAATTTTGCGCCCACGCACACCCGTGCACCAAGCAAACGCTTCAACTCGAAGCCGACCTCGAGTACTTTCGGCTATTGTGATTCTGACAGTGGTAAATTTGTGTTTGAATCTGGCAAAAAGAAAGCAGCTAGCAAAAAAGACAAACCCATGCCGGGACTCGAACCCGGAATCTTTTGATTAGAAGTCAAATGCGCTAACCATTACGCCACACAGGCTGATTTTTCGTAAAAAAATCGTGGGATATTTATGTTTTGCAACACTTTACTAGAATGGATGTCTTGAAAAGTTTCAGAAGAAGAAAAATTTAGATCGCTTGTGAGTATCATGCAAAGGGCCCGTTTTGATCAATTCAAAGATGCGCTTGATCTAATGCGTTCAGTCGCACACCGATGATAGCTCTCTTGCATAGTAGCTTCATATTACTGGAAACATACAAATAGCGTGTCCAATCTAGAAATTCTGCCAAAAATCAGAATTCGTATCGCTTGTGTTCCGCAAAGAGAATCTCCATGAGTTCAGAGCTTTACACAAGTTTCAACAGCTTGTTGAGTGTATAATAGGGCAAGCTACAGAATGTACAATTGGCGCTCATCGGAACAGGAAAAAACTGTAGCCCGCCTGCAGCTTTATTTAGCCACCCGGAATATGCTATCTTAGAAAATAATGACAGTTGAGTAGCTTTTGTAGTCTTCAGACCAAATGCAACCTTCTCATCAGCGGACCTGCTGCGCTGCTGACTCATGCCGCGGCACATGAGCCACAGTGCTGATAAGCTCGAAATTGCGTAAGAACCCCACGGCGCATAGTGATTTATGCTTCGGACGCTCAATCTAAAGACAAACAATTTTACTCTACTCAAGTCAATTGCATCCAAAATGTCTTCAGCCGCCAGCCCCAGTGCCTTACATAATCCTTACTTTCAACAAAACCCTTCGGCCAAAGACGTGTGGTCGTTGATTAACGAGACGGCAGCTGCCGCTGAAAAGGAACTGGGAAAACCGGTTGTTAATTTGGGGCAGGGATTTTTCTCTTACAATCCACCGGACTTTGCTGTCGAAGCCGTGAACAAGTCGCTCACCAAGCCTCAGTTCAATCAGTATGCTCCTGCTCGAGGTAACCCAAACCTCTTGGCCAGCTTGTCTAAGTTGTACACGACGGAGTTGAATAGAGCAGTAGACACGACCCAAGTGCAGGTTACTACCGGCGCCAATGAGGGAATTTTTTCTGTCTTTTTCGCCTTTTTGACTGCTGGAGATGAGGTTATTGTTTTCGAGCCGTATTTCGATCAGTATGTGCCCAATGTCGAAATGACGGGGGCCAAAATCAAATACGTGGACATTAAATTTCCAGAAAAATTCGATTCGGAAAACGTGACGGGTGAGGACTGGAAAGTCGATTGGGAAGCGTTGGAAGCTGCAATTTCTCCTAAAACCAAGATCATTCTTATCAACACCCCCCACAATCCAATCGGCAAGGTCTTCAACGAGGAAGAGCTTTTTCGTATCGGTAAGTTGGCCATCAAAAACAACTTGATTGTTCTTTCTGATGAAGTGTACGAAAACTTGTACTACTTACCTGAATTCCCCAGGCCTGCTGCTTTAAAGGCGTTGCCGGAATTGGCAGACCGAACACTCACCGTTGGCTCCGCCGGCAAGTCTTTTGCTGCCACGGGCTGGAGAATTGGGTGGGTTCAAGGACCATCTGAGTTGATCAAGTATGTGACTTCTGCCCATACCAGAATATGTTTTTCCACGCCAGCGCCCTTGCAACAAGCTGTTTCGGAGGCTCTCGAGACAGCGGCTCAGAACGATTACTTTGCAATCACTAGACGTGAATATGAGAAAAAGTATGAGATATTCGCTTCTGTTTTCGAAGAATTGGGTTTGCCGTACACTTCTGCCCAAGGAGGATACTTTTTGCTCGTCAACTTCAAGAAGCTTAAAGTTCCTGATGACTACGAGTATCCCGAGGATATCAAGGGACGTGGAACAAACGACTATAAGCTTGTTTATTGGCTTATTAAAGAGATTGGAGTTGTTGGAATCCCACCGACTGAGTTCCTCCAGCCATCCAAGAGACGTGGTAATCCTTTAGAGAACTCTGTGCGGTTTGCTGTCTGCAAGGATGACTCGATGCTAGAGGAAGCTGTGAAGAGACTCAAGACCTTGAAACAATACTTATAGACCCTAGAATGTGTGCGCTTGTTTGAGAGAGTAACTAGTATAAATAGAAATCTGCGTCATACTCTATTAGCCTGGAATTTTCAGCACTGTAGAAAGCCGGGAGTATGTGAGAACTTGCCCTGCAAAAGAGCCCGCACATCTCAATAAGTGCTCTTTATTATTCCTCCTCACAGTTCAGATCTCCGCATGTACTTTTTGAAGAGAAAGGAAGACTCTCCAAAATCGTCAAAGCCAGACTCGCTTTCCTCCTCTATGACAACATAGCCATTATCGTCCATTAATTTCCACAACGCAGCTCTTTCGTTTTCGTAACTTCTTCTTTCAGGAATCTCTATCAACACCCTGCTCGCAGGGTCCCTTTTCAAAAACATATTAATCATGTTGACAATTAAGATGTGATGTTTGGAGGAATAGAGCGGATCCGATAAGATGACAGTGGTAAACTGCGCATCTGGATACTTTTGTGAAAATTCGGCCGGAGCATTCCAGTCTAAGTCCAGTACAACGGCGTTCTCCACTCCGTTTAACTTCACGTTGGCTCTCAAGTTAGGTGTGATCTCAGGAAGATCGGTAAGCGTTGTGCGATATCCGAGTACACATGACACTATTCCAACCAATCCAGTGCCCGCGCCTAATTCGAGGACCGGGCCGTACAAATAGGAAGATTTAAATCGAACAGTTTGGCTTTGACCATCAGAGTCACTTTGAGTATTGTAGCTGGCATCTCGTGCGAGTCTACTGCCCAATATAAAGGACGAGCCCCATGTTTTTAGACCCAAGTTGTCCGCCGTCAATGTGGGCTCTTTAAGCGAAATGTTCCTCCCCAAAAGGGGAATATTAATCTCCCGGATAATCTCTGGTTGTGCCGTTCGGCCGCAGTTCTCAGCAAGCCGTAGAGATGCTAGCTTTTTGATAGTCTCACTCTGTTGAGGTGCGACCCAGAATAAATCGTGTGATATTATATGAGTAAGCCAGGCATTGTACTGAGAAGTATAGCTCGCTTTGAAGGAGCTTGCAAGCAAAGCAATTGATGCAAGTTGGAACAAAGAGTTGAACCGGGTGCAGTACAAAGAGAGCCAAGGCATGGACGGAGAAACAAGCTCGGTGACATCCTTCTCCGCAAAAATCTCTGCAGGCACAAATTCCTTGCTTCTTGGTACAGAGGGATCAAAATTGAGCTTCGTTTCTGGAGCAAGGAGTTTCAAGAATAAGATGAGAACGTCACTGGGAGGTTTGCACCTTAGAAGTGGTAAGTCGTGCACATCAAGAGGTACGAAATCTTCGTCCTGTTGGAATGATTGCTCCTCCGAGGAATCAGTTTTGGCGTCATACACTTGTAGAGCGACGACTTCCTGCAGCGGTTCGGAACTAAACGCAGAAGGAGTGGCAGTGAATAGCTCCAAGGGATCGAAATCCATCAGGTGGGAGGTGTCTTGAGATGCGCATTTTGCCCATTACGCGGGTTTCGATGACAACGGCCACAGGGCAGCATCAATCCACGAGGCTTTTACGATGGCGAAATCGAGCTGCTTCTTAACAGCCTTTGCCTTAGAAACTTAATTTTGCTTTATCTCCGCTTATACATTTTGGCGTGTACCATAACTATTGTTGTACGGCCCTCCGGACGAGTAAGCCTGAATCGGAAAACAGATTTCCCAAACATAATCCCGGTCTGGAAAAGACTCAATTTTCCATGATGTGACTTTCTCCAGGACTGGGAAGTCACTGGTCCTGGAGAAAGTCACTTCGTTCTCCGTGGCCACAGCGACCGGCAACCTATATTATCGACACATTGGCCCTAAAAGTCTGTGACTCTCCCATTAAATGACCAATCGTTGTGCTTCAAAGGATCCTGCTTAGGGCCACCCACTTCCCCCGTCTCGGGGTTTGTATCGCCCTCGAACTCTGGGATAATCTTGAAATATTGAGGGTGCATGCCAACGTCCACCTTTGACACCTCTCCGTCGGTGTAGCTATGAATCTCTTGTTGTTCAATCTTTCTATTGTACTCATCGATAGCTGCTTGAGAGTTTGCCATTTTTTGAAGTGCCTCAAACTCCTCTTGCTGTTCCTTAGGCAACTTGGGAGGCGATGGCATGTGCTCTCCGAACTTGCTACCCAAGTTCCTTGAAAGTACTATTCCTGATTGACGAAAACGTGGATAAATTCTTGCGACTCTTGATAACATGTTCGGTTTGCGCTAGTGACACGAGGTGTTGAGGAAGTGGCGGATCGCGAAGGTGTATGCCATAAGACTTCTGCTGCATGTTAGACCAAATGCGCATTTTATTATCTTAAAAATCTTGAACATCTCTGCAATTTTTTAGCGACTATCCATGAAGCTGGCTAGTCAGTAGAGTTTAAACTCATCAACGCAAGCTGCAAATTTTTAGCTTAACTTTAAGAATTTCTGGTAAGTATTGTTGCAAAATAGAATGAATGCCGAACCTCGGTGCTGCGTGCGTATTATATAGTACGGTTCTTATTTTATTGCCGCTTGAACGCATCTCGTTAAGCGGCTGATTTTGCGTCCGTGTAGCGCTTGATACCCAACGTCAGGTCAGTTTTTGACAAGTGGCTGAAAGCGATATGGAGCCTCTGGTTAAATGTCACATCGGCTCTCATGGTGCCTGGAACTACGCTTTGATCCCATTTACCAGCAAGGACCAACCAAAAATTGTCTGGAGACTCCTTCTCTTGCCAGAATTTACCTGAGCCCGCAGATGTCCAATGTGTAGTGGTATCTGGATAAGCATCCACATCCATGTTAAGGTTTGTTTAAGCATTATTGATGTGAGGTTTGGGATGACTGCCGGTATTGCAGTTTCGTCTGTTCCCTTGTATCCGAACAGAGCTTAAATTTGTATAATATCGGAACATATGGTACTACAAGCGGACAACTTTCTGACAATTATTGCTAAAAAAATTACACGAAAATTCCGATATAGTGTAACGGCTATCACGGTTCGCTTTCACCGAGCAAACCCGGGTTCGACTCCCGGTATCGGAGTTATTTTTACTTTTTGGATAGTTGCTCTAGTTATCATAAACCGTGTTTCTGAAATTGTACCAAGTTTACAGCAACGTGCTATTTTCAAAGGGTTGGTTAATTCATGTTTCATGTGAGAAGTCACACTGATCCGCCAAAGCCTACTGGCGGCTTAGACCCTTTCGGCAACAAGGCCAAAAACTTGTAAATCTTGCCCATTTCGTTGTCTGCAGTCAACCGCAAATAAGACTGGTAGATCAGTTCTTTGTTGGCCATCAGATTCGCCGATTTTATCATCTGATCGAAACGGTAGCCTGCCCCCATCGCATGGAGCCAATCACCCTGTTGCACGGCTCCATAGCAGTCGACTTTGGGCTCAGCAAGAAGCTTCAAATTTTGAAAGTCGACATCAATCGACAAGTCCACTTCACCGGGGCTGAAGAATGGTGAGACAAACTTGTGTCTGTAAATCCCTCTAAGTGAGTTCAGCGGAATCTCATCGCTGAGGCCATAGTCAATGATGAGAGCTGCGCCAGAGGCCAGTGGACCTGAAGCAACAAGGTCAGTGATTTTTTTCATGAAGAGTTCCGCATCCGGACAAATCTCTATCCTGCTCCCAACGGGCAAGTTTCTGTAGCGTTCACTAAGTTTTGGGATGTTGGAGGAAGGTGTTTCTTTGATGGAAGTTGTGAGATGGAACTCGGTGTTGAGGTCGTGGCGAGTTGGCTTATCCGGTGTATCTTCAGCCGATGGTAATTGACCTTGTGTATTGACAACGGAGGGAGTGTGCTCCACCATAAGTTCTCTCCATCCCTTTTCGGTTTTGGAGAACGATTTGATAGGCAAGGCATCAAAGAACTCGTGTGCTAGTATGTAATTGCATTCTCCCTCTTGAGAAGCAACGTCTTTCTCTGTGTCGACCCAGACAATGTTGTCGCCCCATTTGCTAGTGGATTCGTGGAAGCCAGCATCGTTCGCTTGAAATGGCGCGTCTGGATTGCAAAGTAGTTTCCATTGTTCTTTCCGAAGAACCGGCGATGCCTCGATCATTATGAGTTTGGTTTTGAGCCGCTGGGACGTTTTTTGTGCAAATTTGTGGAACACTTGGACGGCGTCGTGCATGAGAGTTCCCTTTCCGGGACCAAACTCAATTACATTCACTGCCGCAGGTTTGCCCTGACTCGACCACACGGTGTAAAGCCAGATTCCTACCATTTCGCCGAAGACAGCCGAGATCTCGGGCGAAGTGACGAAATCGCCAGCATTGGTATCGAGCGGGTTGCGGGTGGTGTAGTACCCGAATGTGGGATGTGTGAGGCACTGTCTCATGTAAGCCGAGAGAGTTATGGGACCCGTGGTTTTGATAGTTTCCTGGAAGAAGTCCAGTAGGTTTCGGATCTCCTTACGTGCCTTTTCCCTTGTAGGAAACTGTGCCATCTTGCCGATGTTGCTCCTCACATCCCGATCGCCTTTGATGCTGTCCTCCAATTGCTTATACTGGGTGGTGACATACTTTTTAGCATCCTCATATTCTTGACGTGTGAACTTGCCATAGTAGAGGCCGTTTTCGTGTACAATGCTCTTAGTGTCTGCTGATCCAGTAGCGTTGACCTCCACACTTGCATCGTTCTGAGCTCTAGTACCCCTGGCATTGCTTCCTCCAGCCACATCTTGGGCATATCGCCGACAATATCTGAATAGGTATCTAGTACCGTGGGATAGCGCGTCTGCTCTGATTTTTGGTCTTAAGGCTTGGTACATGGTCAGTGAGATCAGCACTCGCATCGCGCAGTGATTTTCAACTGCGACTTCAACAGGCTCAACGATGGGCTATAAATTAATCAAAGCTTAAGGTTCGGGTTTAATAACTATGAGAGTAAAAACGTTGGGAAATTTCAAGCTGCTACAGAAAAACATGGCATTTGTGTTAGTGTCGTTCATCGTAGGCTCAATGTGTGCTGCAACACTAGCTTTTGCAGTTAGGTGCGGTGAATGACAAGAACCGTGAAGTGAAGGACCGCACCGTCTACAGTACATCTTGTAAAGGCGTGAATGTAAAATCCGACTGCTTTTATAAAACAGCCTTTGCAAAATCAATGGGGCACGCTTATCGCAATTGACAATTAAGGAAGCATCTAATACTCTCTAGTATCATGCACATCTCGTTAGCCTTCGGAATGGAGGTCAAGAAGCGAAGCTACCAGAGCACCACTCCAGAAAAGTTGTGAACAAGGAAGCATGTGTCTACATCAGTCCACCAGCTCACTCTAAGGCTTTGCTCTCAGCAAACAAAACGAATGAGTCCATGAGCAAGGTCTCACGCACCACCGGCTTCTTAGACTTGGAAGAGCCGGACGAGCCCCTTCTGGACCGAGGTGCTGAATCGCCCTCATCAGAACTAGAGGACTCGCACAACTCCTCATCGACGACAAAAGTCTTTTTCAAGACCCAGCCCAACTTCTCGTAAAACCTGCGGTTGGCAGGGTTGGACGATTCCAAATAGCACCAGTGGTTCTGCATGTAGTTATCCAAGCAGTGGTTCATGAGCTTCTTAGCCAAACCGTGGCCTTGCATGGTGGGTATTATGCCCACATCCCCCAAGTACCAGATGACGTCAGACTTCTTGATGGTGGAGCCAGATGTCAACATGTCCTCAAAGACATCATCACGCTCACGCTCCAACTGGTCACAGACAACCCTCAGAACCTTCTGTCTGCATTTGGCCAAGGACGAGAAGAGGCTGAACTTCAAAGAAGTCCGGTGCATGTTCCCAAAGGCTGACATGGCAACAGGATAGTCAAAAGACTCGTCCGACTGATCGTAGACCAACTTGTTCCAGCACGCCACACCCAAGAAAGGAACCTTCGACAAAAGCAGCGGCTTCAAGCGCTGTTGGATCAAGTCCAGTTCCAAATTGTTGTCCTTGACGGCCAAGATCAAGCCTCCAATGGACATGCACTCGTAGGTAGAGTACTCGAAGAACGACAACATCAAGTCGTGTTTCTTTTTGATGAGACGCTTCTCATCCGGCGGATATTCTGTTTTCGTGTTGAGAACATAGTTGACAAACGGGTCCTTGTCAAATGCTAGCGCAAGTGTTTTTGCGACACGACGGTAGTCCAGAATAGAGACTGGGGAAATTGAAATATTTAACGGTTTTTTTTGAATGCTGAGTCTCAGGGAATTAGAGTTGTTGATACTACCCGTGCTAACACCCTGAGACTGGAGCAGTCGTGGTTTTCGTTTATGGCATGATTCATGGTCTTCTTGAATAACGGCGAACATGATCGATCATAAACTCGGTGGAAATACTATATAGGCGAACTATACAGAGAAATAAAGCTAACGGGGTGGTTTGTTCCTGGGATCGAGTCGCTCCTGCGAGGGGAATTAGGGGTATTTCTACTGCGAGAAACAAGGACCAAGCTTCCTAAACGGGAGTCTCATGCATCAAAGATAAGACACTCGCCGATAGTGCGAAAGATCCATCCGTCGCTCGCGTCCAGCTCCATCTGAGAAGACTCCACGCGTGACACTTTCGCGCCTCACATGCAGTGCTTCCCATGTCCTCTGGCGGTAGCATTCTGATGTGCACCTTGACGGTCGCACAACGGGTATGACATGTGATGGCTCCTGTTAGCGTGCACGACTCTCCCACAGATGCCAGCGACCAATTGTGGCCGTAGACGACGTCAGGCGGCCTGAGTATCGCACCAAGAGGGTGGCGGTGGTGCCTGATTCAGGTGCGAGCATGCCGCGCTCTCTGATGACACTTGTCTACTAACAGTTGGGTGCGAAAGAGCCCAGCGACGGAGCCAGTGGGGCTGAGAATTCCACTTGAAGTGTAGCATGTGCGGGCGCCAGGTGGGCGTAAAAGCTTGCAGCAGTTTGGTGGCCGCAACGGATGGCATTGACCGAAATTCGGGCTTTGGCAGGCTGGGGCCGGCCAAGGAATCTGCGCAAGGCTCAGTTGGGACTTCGCTCTTAGCACCAGAATTAAACTCGACAATATTAAGCGAACATCGTAGGCACGCAAGGCTGCGTTTTCAATCAATTCAATTGAACCCGCTGCATAACTTCGCAGGAGAAGAGTCTTTGTAGTCTGATACAGCTTATGCTACTGGGCCTTGTAAGCTTGGTCTGGCAAGGGATCTAAAGCCCGTAGCCGTCCCTGTTGTCGATATGATGATCTCCTCCACCCGTCCACGCTAGTCACTCGACCCAGGCCTGGCCCTCGGGTTTTTTGCGCAAGCTCTCGCGCCCCGGCCATTCGCCAAGAAAGACACCCCAAATATAGAAAAATTGAGACTGGTCTGGAAGTGTAGAGATAAACCGGACGAAACTTGAGAACATTTGGGTCACAAGCTCACACCACCACGGCACAAGGTGAGAAATTGAGCGAGAACAGAAAAAAACGCCCCAATATTCGAGCAACTAAATTTATAAGAGAAACAATCTTTTTCTTACTCCAAAAAGTCACACAACGCAACTTCCCCCTGAACCAACCACACCTTTTTTTCCGAATTGGTAGTTTTCTGGCTTTGCTCCAATCATTTTTCCGCCGAATTTCTGCTGCTCCCCCATTCTCCCCAAAAACTCAATCGTGTTCAGGTGTGAATTGCACTGTTCCTGTTTGTTCCCTGACTCACCTCGCCATCTCCCATTGTCGTTGAGTTGTCTCCATAGTGGCGATTTGTTCTGAACTACTCGCCTCCGGAGCTTACCCCATCCATCGACGTCGATCCCCAATTCCTAAGCCCGATCACTTGTGACTACTCAGCCTCCAACTGACCGGTGCCTTGCAAGCAGCCCCAATCTGACCTCCACTGCCTGCGGCTATTACCATCCAATATGGGTAACAGTCCTTCCAAATCGAGAAATGGTGCTCCCCTCTCTCGAACCGACACTGGATCGTCGGCCAAGTCCTCCAGGTCAATCCGCTCCAGGATGTCAGGCTCGAATCTCAACGGCACTAATGCAACTCCCAAGTCGTTGAGCAGAAAAAATTCTTCTGCATCCCTACCGAAACCGTCACCCAACAGTGCCCTGCCTTCCGACGAGAAGGATGGCGCCCTACACGCATCGATGGCCACACCTGAACCAAAATCTCCCATTCTTATAAGAAGAAATACAAACGAGGGGGAAGCCACCGGAAAGCCTTCCTTAAGTGGAACGTCCGACGATCTAAGCAGCCCTCTCTCGAGGTCTTCCACGAACCACTCCACACGCTCTAGTGCATTTTTGACCCCACAACACACTGGTCCCAACACATTAGAGGATAAATCAGACGCCATCTCTCTCTCGTCAAAAAAATCCGGCAGATCTTTATCCAGTTTCAGCAATCACTCCAGGCGAAATTCCTCGAAGGGCAATAGAGAGCTACTCAAGGAGCCCGAAGGTCCATCTGCCCAATTGGACCTAGAAGATTATATTCAGAGACTACTTGACGCCGGCTATTCCGGAAAACGAACCAAATTTGTATGCTTGAAGAACGAAGAGATAGCGCAAATTTGTGCCAAAGCAAGGGAAATTTTCTTGCTGCAGCCGTCGTTGCTTGAATTATCTCCTCCGGTGAAAGTCGTGGGAGACGTTCATGGTCAGTACTCTGATTTAATACGTATATTTACCAAATGCGGCTTTCCTCCTCTGACAAACTACTTGTTCCTTGGAGACTATGTTGATAGGGGCAAGCAATCTTTGGAGACTATACTTCTTCTTCTTTGCTATAAGATAAAGTATCCCGAAAACTTTTTCCTACTCAGAGGCAACCACGAATGTGCAAATGTCACCAGGGTTTACGGCTTTTACGATGAGTGCAAGCGTCGGTGTAACATCAAGACGTGGAAGCTTTTCATAGACACATTTAATACCCTCCCTATTGCGGCGATTGTTGCAGGCAAGATTTTCTGCGTGCATGGAGGTCTTTCTCCCGTGTTAAATTCCATGGATGAAATCAGAAACATTGCACGCCCCACAGATGTTCCGGATTTCGGCCTCTTGAACGACTTGCTATGGTCGGATCCCGCGGACACCATGAATGAGTGGGAAGACAACGAACGGGGCGTTTCATATGTCTTTTCTAAAGTTGCAATCAACAAATTTTTGCAAAAGTTTGGGTTTGACTTGGTATGTCGGGCTCACATGGTGGTCGAAGACGGCTACGAGTTTTTCAATGATCGCACCCTTGTCACAGTGTTTAGTGCACCGAATTACTGCGGTGAGTTCGATAACTGGGGTGCAGTTATGGGAGTATCGGATGAGTTGCTCTGTTCCTTTGAGCTACTTGATCCACTAGACTCCGTTGCATTGAAGCAGGCAATGAAGAAGGGAAAACAAGAGAGGAAAAACTTTCAGCTTCAACAACAGCGACTCGCAGAGTGAGGTTGATGTCAGTGTAGGTCTATGTCAACTTCGAGTTTACGGTTCACTTGAAGAAGACGGATTGACGAGCATGTCCACTTACACCAGACCAAATAATGGCCCAAAGACGAGGTGCTACCAACGAAGAAGGTTCGTGAAACGGCATATTTAATTTTTATTATTCGTAATGATATCAATACATTTAACAGTTTGTCCGGCGAGCTGGCAACTTACCGCGCCATAGGTGTCGCACTCACGGTTCTGGACCATTCAACTACACCGATGGTGGATGCCGAGTTTCGCCAATGTATAACTACCTATTGAATACGGAGAATTACGAACCGGTCTTTCGAGCATCGAAAAAGATTACTGAGTTGGTCCGTGAGAACGATGCCATCATATCACGGCTCAATAACCTCGTGGATGTGAGTCTCCGGTTTCCCCAACCGCGTGATACATCAGATTCAGAAGAAGTTAGGGACCCTAAAAAACGTCAAAACAAGAACCCAGCACCCCTGGCTGACGCTGGTTTGGTGACTGGTAGTGTGGATGACAAGGCCCCAGAACAGTTTGATGGGCAAAGCGGTGTGAACTCCGACAAGGGTAGAGACACTGCAGGGGCTAATAGGGGGCCCGGAAAAAATGCCAAGGAACGCCGGACCATTAAAAAGGCTAGTGAAGACGGCGTGGACGTCTCTCCAGAGGGTGTCGAGACACGGACCAATAAATTCGGGCGCACAGGTTCCAAGGACCATGATGTCAACATAGGCGAGGAACCCGAAGATTACTTACGAAATTACCTAGAGAAAGTGCTCAAAATTGGTACAGTTGCATGCGATAGATTCGAGAGAGTTCAGAATACACGGGTCCGTCAACTACTAACAGATAACCTCCGTCTACAGCGAATACGCGACGATAAGCAAGAAGCAAATCGGCAGTTGCTTGAAATTCACAACAAGTATCATCAACTCCTAAAAGAAGTGGCCATACCGAGGTTGAACCAGGACGTATACAAGCATCGAATAAGCCAGTGTGAGGCGGAGAGACCAGCGGTAGAGAGGTCCATCCTTCAGACTGACCAGCTCTGGAAAGCTTACACGGAGTATGTCGAGCTTCTCGAGGAAGTAAGGGGAGTGGCCGAAAAATTGGTGGGCCTAGTGGCCAAGGATGTGAATGACGATGCAATGGCCCGTCTCCATATGCAGTTGGACATTATCGTCCAGTTGAAGCTGCAGCTCGATAGCCTGAGCCTAGTACGTATTCCGCGACCACAGTGGAATCCCTTTGAATAAATTTGACGGGGAATGAATAGCAATAAGAAAAACATACCATTGCATTGTAGCTTCATTCGACGATAGCGTGACACGCTTTTACGGTTTGGTCGGATAGATAGGACCCACACGGTAATCCCAAATGCATTTATCACTTCTAACTATTTTCTATTTGGATTGCACTTCGATTGTCTTCTCGGACCGGGAGTTTGCTGTTCTGCTGGCCAGATACAAGGAAGTCAACATTTGACTTCCTGACCTGGGACCCAAAGTTTATTTTCTCTTGCTCGTCGTTAAGAGCATTGTTCTTGCTTTCTCGTGCACCATGTTCTCCATTGTTCTCATCAAAGCCGCCAGAATAAGATGTGGCCGATTGCCCGTCCATTACCGGCCGCCCTTCAACGCCCTCTTTCTCGGAGCCCTCCAGTACACTTGCGTTGCCAGCATCATCAAGTTCTTTTTCTACGGCCAAATGGTCCGTGGACAGCCCATTCTTCGCTTCATTTAGCCTAAGTGAGGGCAAGACTGCGGGCAAATCTTGAGACTTGCTGATAGAGGGAAGACTTGGCAAATCTGACTTGCTAGAAGCCAGCGGCGTGCTGGCATAAGATAGTAGCGACGAGTGGGCTACCTGATTGAATGACCGATGAAACAATGGCGACAAAGGTGAAACCGCCGCTCCATATCCGAAATACAGCCGGTAAGACAGACCGGGGATGGAAGGACGTTGGTGGTGCCCATTGTTATGGACGCTTGCATGGTATTCGTTGATAGCCAGTCGTGGTTCGGGGAAGTATACCCCAGAGAAAGACCCCACGACAGGTGCCGTTCTTAAAGGAGGCTCAATGTTAGCCACAGGCATGTTCAGCCTTCCAACACCCGAGTCATCGCTGTGATGTTTCATAAGCGACAAGCGCATGGGCCTGTGCTTGGGCTTAAATTTTAGAGGTTCTCTGAGTCCATCCGTGCTAGAAGTATCCGCGAATGCAGGGGCGGAAATATTGGTGACGGAGGATAATGCGGGCAATCTGGACGACCCTTTCCGGAGGGACGATTCCGACGACAGTCTTGAGTTGTCATCAAGGGAGTAGTTGTGCAATGAAGACCCGGTCAAAGGTGGGGTTATGACCGAGCTGGCCGCACCACCAGACATCCTTTTTCCTTGAAGGCCTCCATTTGACGACAAGTTGGGAGACGTGAAAGTGGGCGATTTGTTGGCATTTGGATAGTCGGACGACAGAAAAGGTTTGGCCAGTATGAACTCGGCACTGTGGTGTTGTTGAATATACATCTGAGTCTGTGGCGCAGTTCGCGTGGTATGAGCCGGAGAAGGCGTCCCGTTGCTTTCGTGGGAGTCACATGCATGGACGGTCTGTTTGTGCTGACGGAGGTTGTCTAGTCTGGAGAAGTGTTTGGAGCAGAGGGAGCATGTGAACGGTCTCTCACCAGTATGCTTTCTCCGGTGACGAGCCAAATGCTCCGACCTGGTGAAGGACTTGTTGCAGTTGGCGTATCCTGTGCATTGGAACAGTCTCCCCTTCAGGACCCGCTTCGACTTCAAAACTTTTTCAGACATAATGGGAACTCTATGAGATGAGGAATCGAAACTACAGGCGAGAGTCGATTTTCACGCTGGTCGATTATTCAGGTAGTTATATTGGAGCTCGAAGTATAGGAAGATGAATGTATAAATTATCCATCTAGAGCGTATATGGGAATAGAGGAGAGACGCCGAGGATGTGGTGACGAGTTCCGTTGAATGCAATAAATAGCTCTGTCCAGACAAAGAAGGTGCGTGGGAAGGCTGTGTAGTTGTTGTCTGTTTATCAATGAATAAGTGCGCAGAACGAGGGCCCTCAAATCTCGCGAAGTCGGTGTGTACAGTGAGTTAGTGGATTTATTTTGTTCCTGTCTTTATTCTTTTATTTTTTTTCCGGGCCCCTCTCCGGCGAGTCTTGTTGTATGGCGCTTAAAAAAATGGGTAAGATCATTTCAATGAAAAACATCCTAGCAGACTAGTTTGCTGTGAGGCCTTATGGGATGGGGAATTTCGCTTACGAATGCTGGCCCATGCCGCCGCTTCCAGCCGGCCAACTGTCGCTTGGGGGCGTGAAACCCAACTTGCTGCATTCCAGGGGCACGTGCGCTGCAAGGACAAGCAGACATTCCGAACGAAAAAGCACATCGCTGGAGAACTGGAGGCGGGCGTCGCTAGCGACCGAAATTCTGTTTCTTAGTCCCGGAGATTCCTGGCTGTCCGAGAAGGCTGCTCTTATGATCAAAAGTGCCATGCATGGCGCACACGCATGATGCATGAGCAGTGTTTTTGAGGGAGAAATACGCGCAAAAACAAACAGCGCATCTAGGAGTGCGTGTTGGGACCTCAGGGGAAGACTGTAGCGTGCACAGAGCACGCACTGCAGCCCCTGTCCCTTACCTGTCTCGTATGTCTAACCTACGCGAACGCCGACTAATGAAGTCATTGGGAGCGCAGGCCTTTGCAGCGAAGCATCTATGCCATCCCTCATTCTGCGATGGGTAAGGTCTCACCCGGCTTAGCTTTGCCCAGTATTCACGCCGCGGTGAGGCACCAACTTGCGGCAACTTGCTTTATTGTTCCCAGAACCGAGTGCGTAACGGTCACATCCTTCGTGCTGCGAGGCTCGGCAAAGATTTATGAGCTCCACGACGAGCGATCTTTTCCGTATTTGAGCTACGGCAGCACTGGGTTCTTTCTCGGCAGCACTGAAACGCAACGTGTCCAAAATACTGGCGGAACTAGAAGAACGAACACGCATGTGTACGGGTCGTGTGAGCAAAAGCTAGAAGCCGCCCCACGGCATTCGCCAAGCCGCGCAGCTGGCGATCGAGAAGTACACTGACTGCACCTTGAATTGCGCATCTTACCTATCTATACCCATTTCATCTGCACCGAAAGATAGTTCTTGCACCGACTTACGACCTCCGCATGCCAGGCGTCGCCTCCATCCCAGGCATCTGTTGCCTCACAATACTTGTACTGGACTTGCAACTTGAAGATCTACGCTGATTCAGGTTCCGCTTCAAACTAGCTAAGATAGGTCATACGGCATTTACAATCTCTCTGACATAGTGGTAGCCGGCTAAAAAGAGTGGTTAGGCTGGCCGTGGCAATCACCATGCTCATTGTCGTCCATACAAGCTTTGTGTGACGAGATGCCACGCAAAAGTCAGGCATAAAGGTGCATTGGTCCACCATGCGTCAAAATGATGTCAACTGCGAGACCATGTTGTGTGCCACTAGTCCTGAAAAAATCACCCACGTATGCCCGCCAATCTTTCCATACCAGAGTGGAAAGACAGCCTGGCCTTGCGGTCAAGAAGCAACACTACTGCTTCGACAGTTCTGAGCTTTGCACAGCGCTCAAGTACCATCACAAAAAGTCATGTCTCGTTAAAAAGGAAAAATATCATCACAAACTATCGTCACTCACAATCAGCAACAACTGGAGGCAGCCGGAGCGGAGCCCTCGATGCTGACGTCGACGGTCTCCACAGCATTCTCTGTATCTTGAGCGGTCTCGCTGAACTCTGGTAGACACGAGGCAATCCGCTTGAAAAGCAACTTGACATTGTGATTAGCCTTTGTGGAGGTTTCCAAGAAGAACTTAGCCCCGACCTGAGCCACTAAGCTTTCGGCGTCCTCCACGGGCACCTGCCGTTTGGAGCCGAGATCCGACTTGTTTCCTACCAAAACTATCAATACGTCGTCACCACGTTCCATGCGGACATCGTTTATCCACTTTTCCAAGCTCAAAAAGGACTTCTTGTTAGTGATATCGTAGCAGACGACTGCAACGTGCAGGTCACGGATGTACGAGGGAATCAATGATCTGAACCTCTCCTGGCCTGCAGTATCCCATAGCTGCAAACGAACAGTCTTGTTGTCCTCCAAGTACATTGTTTTCGAGAGAAAGTCGATTCCGATTGTGGCGGCGTACTGATCATCAAAGGTATCGTACATGAACCGTGTGATGAGGGACGTTTTGCCAACTGGGGTTAGTATCATCGTTACCGCAAGAGCATCCAGCGAACATACCGCTCTGGTCGCCTAAAAAGACGATTTTGTATTTTCTTAGGATAGTCTTGTCACTCATTGCGGATCTTCCAGTAGGAGTAAAGGTATTAAGGAGCCAGGAAAGAGGAAAAGCGTTATTGCGAATGTGCCCGAAGAAATGAATAGGCTGGGCTGAGAAAGCAAGGGTCTGTGGCCGTGTAGGGCGTCTATTTAACGTGGTGTAGGAGTGAGGTGACACGCGCAACCGTTAGGCCAGGTGACGATGCTGGAGTATCAGAGGCACATTTTTCCACGCCGCGGCAAGAAGGTGCGCGCACGACCGTACTCAGCCAAGTAGTGTAGAGACACTGCAGAGGACATCACAGAGGCCATGGACGAGACGGAACTAAATGCGATCAGACAGGCCAGAATAGCCGAGTTGCAGAAAAACGAAACCACTAAAAGTGCCTCGCCTCAGGAGCAGCAGAAATTCCAGGTGCTTGCGCAGGTTCTCGAGCCCAGCGCCCGGGAACGCTTGTCTCGCGTCAGAATCGTACGTCCCGAGAGAGCTGATCAGGTGGAGCAGTACTTGATGAAGATGATTTCTATGGGAGGCATTACGCGGAAGATCGGCGAGAAGGATATTGTGGAGATCTTGGACTCCATCTCCAGAGACGAGAAGAAGGGCTCCAAGATTGTCTTCGACAGACGCCAAGACAGCGACGAAGATGATTTCTTTGACTGAGTGTGTGCAAGGTCGTTTTTTGTTAAACGGAGGGTTCGAGTTAGCTCTGATGTGTAAAACTGGCTGGCTCGAACCGCATTCTCAAAGCCTGCTGAGGCTATTGTCCGACCGGAGACGAAAAGTCCTCAAATCTCCATCCTGAAGGCGTCGCGTACATTCTAATCTACAGCTTGTGAAGGTCGCTCAAACTTTTCTGTTTCACTCGTATTCGTATAGTGTGCTACTGGCTGCGGTAGTGTGTAAAATGCACACTAATAAATAAGTAGTGCAATCTTATGTCGCAGATAGTCCCAGATGTGTAAAAGTAGTCTCGTAAACAGCCCAGGCGCTTTTCTGAAACGATTGTATTTTGAATTTAGGAGCTCTTTCCCTGTTTGCTTCACAGGCCCGAACCCAACTACTCAATGCTCTTCAATCCATCTCATAGAGCGCGCGTCGCGCATGCGCGTTACATAAACAACAACATCAGCAACCACCACTTCTTCTGCACATTCATGTCCGAAAATATACAAGTTGTGGTCCGGTGCCGAACAAGAAACCGCCAGGAAACCGCAGCTAAATCCCCCGTGGTGGTGGAGCTTACAAGCGACACTTTCACTGCCACTGAGCCTTTCGTCACTGTGCGAAACGAGGGATCTTCATTCCTACCCGCCAAAACGCTGGCTGCTACTCTGAAAGTGTTCAAAGTCGATCAGGTATACGGCCCCGGCGCAGACCAGGCTCTCGTTTTCGAAAATGTGGCAGCGCCCCTCTTCAATGATTTCGTGTCGGGTTTGAACGTGACTCTACTAGCATATGGTCAGACGGGCTCAGGCAAAACCCACACCATGTTCGGCGATCTTCAAGGAGAAAATGCCGGAATCATTCCGCGTGTGCTCTCACAACTCTTTGAGCAAACCTCTGCAATCGACTGCTGTGTCAAGATCTCTTGTATGGAATTGTACAAAGAAGAGCTTCATGACCTCATCAACAACGATCTAGGCTTGCTTCCAGTCAAGGCAAAGCTTCGGCTAGTGTCGGAGCCCTCGCGAGACTTGGGCGTAGCATCAGTTCAGAATTTGACCGAGCTCCCTATCGACAGCTCGGACATGGGATTCCGTGTGCTACAGAAATGCCTCAGCAAGCGGCGGACTAGCGCTACAAAGCTCAACGACCTTTCGTCTCGACTGCACACGATCTTCTCGATTATTTTGTACCAGAAAACGAACGGGGATTCCGAAAATCCACCTTACAGGGTTCTGAAAATGAACCTCGTTGATTTGGCTGGGTCTGAAGATATCCACAAATCCGGCGCAGTAAACGAGCGGGCTCGTGAGGCTGGCTCAATCAATCAGAGTCTTCTAACGCTAGGTAAGGTGATCAGCTCTCTCAGCGAGGGAAAAGAGACTAGGCATATACCATATCGCGAGTCAAAACTCACCCGTCTTCTACAAGGACTGATTGGAGGCAAGACCAAAACTGCCTTAATTGCCACCATCTCACCTGCGAAAATCAACGCCCAGGAAACTCTCAGCACACTCACATACGCATCCAAAGCCAAAAACATTAAGAACTTACCGCAGTCGACCCAAAGCTCCCAAAATTTGTTGAAGAAAGTACTCGTCAAGGACCTCGCAGGCCAAATAGCTCGTCTAACAAGAGATCTTGTGGCATCCAAGGATAAAGATGACGGGATCAAGATGAGCTTGCAGAACTATCAGGCCTACGGCGAGTCTATTCGAGAGCTAGAGTCTAATGTACTGGAAAGGACGTCTGAAATCAGCCGCCTATCACAGAAACTCGAGGCAAAAGTGGTCGAGTCTGAGTCTTTGCGACAACGGCTCGAAAAAGCCGAAAAAGACTCCGCGTTGATGGAGCAGAAGTATCAAGAAAAGTCTGCTCAACTTTTGAGAATATCCAATGATTTATCCGACCTCACACGTCGGTACAGCGAACAAAATGAGAAGGTTCTGCAAATAGTAGAGTCCAATGTGTCTGAGATCAATGAAATGATAGGCTCGACTCTCGAAGTTCTATCCTCTGGGAAGAACAAGACTTCTGATATAATAAACCTGGCTTCTGCAGACTTGATAGGTGCCATTGAATCTTCCCGCAATACCTTAAAGAAAAAGACGGAACACTTGAGTGCGTCTCTTGCTGAAGATTCTCGGCGGGCATTAGCCGACATTTTGCAAAAGAACCTTGATTTGTCTGCGCAATTGGAGCAGATACGCAAATTTGATGTCAGTATGGAAGTCGCAAGTTTAGACGAGAACCGCACCAAGCTACATCAAGTGTTAGAGGAAGAGAGGTCTCAAGAGTCGTTCCAGAGAATCTTGGACGACACAACGAAGGAGCTACGCGAGAACAAGGAGTCTATCGAGCGAAAAATCTTCTTGAGTTTCAGGGAAAGTCTCAAGAACTTTTTGGCCGAAAACGAGACCAGCAACCAGAAGATCCTTGAGGCTGTGGCCAAGAGTATCGCCAATCAAAAGGACCTGCGAATCCGCCGGGCTGTTGAGTCATCTTCGGTAGCGCAAAAAGGGATTGCGGACCATATCTCGAGAAAGTTACAGGATTTGTCCAAGAGACTAACGGGCATCGACGCCGATATTGCGAGGGAAAAAGCATCTCTTACTGAAACCTTTGGTGGTCGTCTCCATAGCATGATCACCAACTCCTTTGAAGAAATCTCACAGGGAACCTCTGCCGAATTGCTGACCTCCACAAGAGACATCAGCAACACTTTTGCTAAAATCAATTCGAAGTTACATGAGATGGACGATGAAGCCTTATCTAAATTAAGCGCAACAAACAGCGAGATGGGAGAATTTCAAGCCAAAATCGAAAAGCTTCGTGGCACGAGGTTAAAGCAGTTGCCTACCGGTAAAGAGCTGCGATTGCATGCGCCCTTGACTAGCCCCGCTACCAAGAGGCGCAAGCCAATGAGCCCCGTGAAAGCAGACAATACCTTGTATAGAAGCCGCATCCCCCAATTAGGCCCAGCAAAGCACTAGAGCCCAGGGCCAAAACTAATAATGAGCACGTTTAATCAGGAACAGAAATAGTAGCAGGATATTCTACGATCCAACGCATAAAGAAAGGGAAGTCTAGGGCAGTATTAGGCCCTATGTTATGCAATGAGAAGTTGTGATGCGCACGCCATTCCTTAAATATAACACGCGGTATGATCACCCCAGATTCTCCACGTTTCAGGTATTACTTTTAGATAGACTCAGCTGCGATAATAGCAGCTTCCAAGTGTTGGGATACTATTACTTATTTTGTATTGAAAAGGAAGTGAAGTTAACTTTCAGGTTTTCCAAACGCCATTTTCGGTGCTGCAGTGCCATTAAGTCCTCCACACTATGATATCCAAAAGCAAGCTTTATATGGTGGGCTATGGTGCCTTCACTTTGACGTCTTTCAGTGCATCTCTAGCTTATCTGGGCTCAAAATCCTATGATTTCCTCACGCTAATGCAAGAACTAACGGATGGACTAAGATTCACGGTTCTCCTCAATTTCATCGTGTTTTGCTTTCTCTTCGGAGGTCTTTTCAGTACCAAAGTGCTCTTTGGCAACGTGCGTCTCATAGAGGTGGAACACATTGCAGACAAACTCCCTTTCTTCGCATTGAATTTGTTGTTCATTTTGTTCAATGATGATAACTTGATATTGAATGTTACGTGGACGGGGCTCACTTTACTTCTGAAAATTCACCACATCATCACATTTGACCGGGTGGAAATGCTCCAAGTCAAGGCTGTAAACATGCTTTCACTGCATTCATGCTCGCGGCTGACTGTCATTAAGATGTTTGCCATGAACGGGTACTTGTTTATGTTGGTGATCTTGTTTGTTTGCGATATAGTGTTGGCTCGGATTTTGGCTTACGATATCTTCCAGGGAGTGAGTTCAATGGGGAGTCTTTTGTTTGGTATCCAATTTGGTGTATTGGCTATTGAAACGGTCACGTTCTTGAGCAAAATGTTGTTGAACGCATACGAGCTAGCATTCTACAGATGCTCTGCTGCGTCCAGCGAGGCCGCGTCAATACTGGAGCTCGACGATGACTCTGACGATGACGATTTGGAGCAACAGATCTGGGAAAACAGACCACTCTACACGCAAGGACTCGATATCGCGTCCTCGGCCTTGGAATCCACATTTTACTCTGTGTTTCTCTATACGCTCTACTTTCATTCGCAACTATCGCCTCCAATTAACATCATTCAGGGCTTCTTGTCATCAATGCATCAAACAATTAAGAAAGGAAACCTGCTCTACCGCTTTTTGAACCAATCTCGCCACTTGGAGGATCAGTTGAAAGAACCCACGGATGAAGAGTTGGAGGCTTCGGACCATCTATGCATCATATGCCGTGAAGACATGCACAAACCGCAGACTTTCTTGCAGACCCGGGGAAAAGCTCTTAATTCTCGGAAGCACCCGAAGAAGATGAGATGTGGTCATATTTTGCACTTATGCTGTTTGATGGATTGGCTCGAGATATCCGACAGTTGTCCATTGTGCAGGAAAGTGGTATTTACTGGTCCTCTGCCGGCACCTACTGCTACACCTACTGCCCCAGCTCAGCCAGAACCCGGCGCACGTCCGGCCATCCCCACTCAAACATTTGCACCAACTTCCGGTAATCCCTCCACCGCAGAAGATGCGGGAGTGCTTGCCTCACCAGCTTCTGCAGAAGATCTGCCTCAAATTAACACAGGCGCTTCAACTGCACAGTCCACGAATAGTCCAGTGTCACCTGCAGCAGAAGCTTCACAGGAACGTGCTGATTGGCTACAGATTCCCATTTCACCTGGACCTGAACCCTCAAGTTATAATTTCCGCCTATCTTCCACTCATCAAGGCATATTGAGGATCAAGCACAGGAACACGCGAAACTATCCTGGCAGTTTCCTCGAGGACTGAATACATGAATTGGGTAAGGCTGAATAAATCAAAGTCTAATCATGAGTTGAGGACATCAAACAATGGCGTCATGGAAATTTTTTCAATCAGAAGGATTGTCTTCGCTTTGATCCTCAATGTCATTCCTGTATTCGGAGTCACCAGACACAGCGTCTTGGGCGAGTTTCGAGTTAGCAAAACTATCCCACCACTGACGCTCGTCCTCGCTTGCTTCTTCAAATTCATCACTCCAGGTGTCTTTCTCTCCAGCATGAAGTATGTTCGCCTCCAGCTTCCCAAAGTCATTATGTGACTCATTGCTGACTTGTGGAACTTCTAGAACGTGTGAATTGTCTGTGTCAAGTATGTTCTTTTGACTTCTGATGCTTTGCCAGTTCTTGGACTCAGGAAAGTAATTATGGTGGTGTGTTTGGGTGGCAAGTTCGTGGAAGTTTTGACTAATATCTCTTTCGTAGTCTGGGTTTTCAAAAGTAGAATCCGGACTGAAATTGTTGAAAGGTTGTCGTGGTGGGTCAGATTCCGGTCTGACCTGTATTGAATTGAGTAAGCTGTGATTCTCGTCAATCAGCAGATCATTAGCCCGCTGTTGGGTCTGATGAAAGGCGATTTCATCATCAGATTCGGAAGTCTCGCTCGAATTTTCTTGTAAGAGCGCATCAAGTACGGGTGTGCGTGCCAAAAATGATGCTTCGGAATCGAGCTGTCTTGGTCTTTGGGTGCCGTCTGCCTTCTTGCCGGTTTGAAGAGGCCGCAAGCGATCATGCTGCGAAAATGAGGACTTACGAAGACCAGCTTCAGGATGTCTCTTCAAACTTCCTTTTTGCCTAGCCTCCTTGACTTTGAGAGCAAACAAATCTTCAGAAGACTCCTCGCTTGACAGCTCACTATCTTGAAAGATAGTGCTCTGCTCGAGACGAACCTGAGCATTTTCTTCTTCAGATGCAAGCACGGGAGACTCGTGAGGAATACTGGAATCGGCCCGCTCATCTGGAGTAGTGGTGACTTCGCTTAGGGCCCCTGCACATGCTGGTACTTCGGTGGGTGGCTGTTGTGCGTCGTTGTTTTTTTGAATTGGCACTTCGGTCTGCGAGAGATCCGTGGATGAGTTGCTTGTCTCGGATGCCTCATGGCGTTCATGCGCCAGCACCGGGTCACTTTCCGATGAGGACGAAGAAAGTTCTTCCGCTGGAGGGACATTGATATCTGCGCGGCCTACGGCTCTTGCGATATCGCCTGTTCTTTCCATTTCCGCCTTTTCTGCGAAGTTACACCCCTTCCCCGTCTTTGAAGTCGAGTCCAGTTCTGATTCTCCTTGCTCTGATTCGTATAGTTCTTGGGAGGCGTAGTTGTTGAGGTTAATACCATGTTTTAGCAAATGCTCTTGTAAATCATCCACAGACTTCAGCGCAATGAATGTGTTGCATATTTTGCACGATATCGGTTGGGATTCGTTGTAGAAATGGATAATCCATAAGCGCAGGTTTTGTTTCTGATAGAGCTTGTTCAAGATACGCTTGGGAACCGAAAAATTCGGATTCGTGGTCACCGTAAGAGAACCGTCCTTGAGTGTGAAGTAAGAGCTTCCTGTAAGCAGGACAGACGGTTGGTCTCGCCTTGAGCCCAGGCCATTTGATGCGACGCCTTCAACAGTTTCATGCAACATGAGGAGAAACAAGTCTTTGGGATACTCAAGAGCCAAGTTATCGCACTCTTCAAGGAGCCGTTTTGCCTGGCTCACATTGGCACGCATTCTATGGGCGATAGCGTCTGTGCTAGAGAGCAAAGCCATATCCTGAACCAAGTCGCCGAAATGCGAAGTGACCGGATCCTGGTCCATGATATCTGTAATCTCATCAAAGTGCTCCGATATCTGCCTCAAATCGATATTCTCTGATAGACAGCAAACTGCGAGCATGTAGTGAAACAATCCATGGGTAGAAAAAGGCGGCTTCAACAAAAGTTCATCCAAAACATCTCGGACCTTGGAGTATGACTTCTCTGCTAGCAATTCCCAAAGCAAAGTAGTAGCATACACTGGAACATGCGTCTTGGAATAGCCTATAAACGGCTGGCCCTGTTTGGTGTTGGCTTTGATAGACCAGTATGCTAGAGAAAAGGAGGTGGACAACCACAGAAGAAAGTCTTGTAACATTTTCAGCTGGACTCGTACTGCGCGAGCACCTCCGGATGGATCTTTGGACACACTAGCCCTAGCCTCGTCAAGTTTTCCTTGTAGAATCTCTGCGCCCAAAGTCCAGATAAGTCTTTTTTTGACTCCACGAATCTTGATAAGAAGCGAGTAAAGCTTGTAGGCGAGATCCCACTTCCTGTCCATGATGGCCAAGTGCAAAAGCGTGCGTATGGACTTGATATGTTGCTCCTTCACCGACAACGGCTCAGCCGGAGCATTGGGGTCTAAACCTCGCCGCAGCACTATGTAGATAGCTCGCGTCAAGTCCCGGCTTGAATCAAGTTCGGTGTTCCACTGCTTGAGTACCGCTTGCGTAGCAGTAGCTTCTTCCTCAACGCTCATTTCATACTCTGAAACTTCCTCACTGGACAATTCAGTCGCGTTCTGGTGTGCCGATCTTGAAACAGTAGTTGAATTTATGTGAGTATCCCCTAGACCAAGACCAGTGTCCTGTGCATCACGCAGTACTTCTCTGGCTTGTACTCTGATCTCAGCTATTTCGTCCTCCTCTAGCTGTTCATGCACTTGCTCCTTGCGTAAATCTTGAAGGAAGCTATCATACACCTCATCATCGAAGTCTGTGTACCGTGAAGGCGTGGCGGTCGCCCCAAGGATCTTCTTAGTTCGGGCATTTTTCTTGGTCAGCCTATCTGTGCTGCTTGAGCGCTTCCGTGGCGCCCCCTCTATCCAGTCTTCGTATGTCTCTTCAGGATAACTGCGCTCACCGTATTTCACGCGTAACCGCCGCAAGAGATGACGCCTATGTTTGTGGTCTAGGTGTACTTGGGACTCGCGTTGAAGGCGGTGCAAAATATTGTTGTATGCATCTTCTTGTAGGACTTTGTAGACTTGATGTGCTAGCCTGTGATTGGTTCCCCTGTCCCTCTGCCTCAGCGTCTCTGCAAACATGTTCACGCATGAGAGGTGCTGTGTTAACACGGTTGATGCCTTATGTGATCTGTATGCAGGTCGAGATGATGTGAGGTCTGCTACAAGGGTAAGAAGATAGACGACGTATTTTTTCAGATGGCGATTACGTAGTATCGGAGAGGACTGAATCTTAAACAGGATTGTTTACTATATACAAGTAATCTAGGCTTCAGTATTCACAGCCCGCGTTGTCTCGCACGCAGTTTCTGGTAAAGCTGTTTTAGCTTAGAAACCCATTCCTGGCATGCCACCCATGCCACCCATGCCACCGGCTGGGGCAGCGGGGCCCTTTGGTTCTGGCGCATCAACAATAGCACACTCGGTGGTGGCCAACAAAGAAGCCACACCGGCCGCGTCAACCAAGCCGTTCTTGACCACCTTGAATGGGTCGATGATACCGGAAGCAATCATGTCAGTGAATTCGCCTTTGGCAGAGTCATAACCTTTGTTGAATGCTGGCTCGTCGTAGACCTTACCGACGATGACAGCACCCTCCTCGCCCGAGTTTTCAATAATTCTCTTGGCTGGCTTGGTGATGGCGGACTTGATGATTTCGACACCCAATTTCTGGTCGAAGTTAGCAGCCTTGGCCTTGACGTCATCCAAGATGCGCGAAGCCTTGATCAAGGCAGTACCTCCACCTGGCAAGATACCTTCCTGAACAGCAGCTCTGGTAGCATTGAGAGCATCATCGTATCTGTCCTTCTTTTCGCCGACTTCGACTTCGGAGGATCCACCAACCTTAATGACGGCAACACCACCGGACAACTTGGCCAATCTTTCCTGCAATTTCTCTTTCTCGTACTCAGTAGTGGCGATATCGGCATGGGCACTTCTGATTTGATCGCATCTTTCGTTGATTCTAGATTTGTCTCCCTCGCCATTCAAGATGACAGTGTCCTCCTTGGTGATGGTGATGGATCCTGCAGAACCCAATTGTGCGATAGTGGCGTTCTCTGGCTTGAGGTCCAATTCCTCAGTAAAAACGGTACCACCCGACAAGATGGCAATATCACCCAAGGTGTTCTTTCTGTTGTCACCGAAACCTGGGGCCTTCACAGCACAAACCTGCACTTGGCCTCTCAACTTGTTCAAGATACAGGCAGCCAAGGCCTCACCTTCGATGTCCTCTGCCAAGATCAACAATGGTCTTCTGGTTTGGTTTGACAATTCCATGGATGGTAAGATGTCCTGGATGGAAGAAATTTTCTTTTCACTCAACAAAATCAATGGATTTTCAAACTCAACCTTGCCGGACTTGGTGTTGGTAATGAAGTATGGGGAGATGAATCCACGGTCGAACTTCATACCCTCGGTGACCTCCATGTCATCCTCCAATGTCTTGCCTTCCTTGACGGTGATGACACCCTCCTTGCCGACTTTTTCCATAGCAGAGGCCAACATGTTTCCAATGTGAGAGTCGCCGTTAGCGGAGATTGTGGCAACCTGGGCAATTTCTTCGCTGGTGGTGATCTCCTTCTTGTTCTGTTGCAAGAACTCAACGACTGCCTCGACAGCAGCTTGCGTGCCTCTTCTCAAGTCCATAGGGTTGCAACCGGCAGCAACGTTTTTGACGGATTCGGTAAAAATGCTTCTGCCCAAAACAGTGGCCGATGTGGTACCGTCACCAGCGGACTCGTTAGTCTTGGAGGCAACTTCTTGCAACAACTTGGCACCCATGTCTTCGAATTTGTCTTTGAGAGTGATAGACTTTGCCACGGTAACACCATCCTTGGTAATCTTTGGAGATCCAAAAGCTTGCTCGATCAAGACGTTTCTGCCCTTAGGACCAAGGGTAACGGAGACAGCGTCTGCCAAGGTGTTCACACCTTTCAAAAGAGCAGCTCTGCCCTCGACACCGAAAGACAATTCCTTGTGGGAGTAGTGGCGAATGAGGTTTCTAGCGGTAGATGCACGTGCTCTCAACATTATATGAGTGGTTTATGAAGAGGAAGGTGAGATCTTTTTTTTTTTCAGTGAGCAGTGAGGTTCGCGGTGGGGTGGATTACTAGGGGGGTCATGGGGTTTTAATAGTTCCGAAAGTTTCCAGAAAATTCCGCGGCACCATAGCTAAAGGGCCACTTAAAGTGATTCACAGTAGCCAAACAATTTGACTTCATCAAGTAAACCAAAATCACATATAAGTAAATATTTATAAGTTTGGGCACCATGTTACGTAGACAGAGATTCAATCGGCAAGCCAGTGTCAAAGGTTACATTGACGCATTGGGATACAGGTTCTGGAATAACAGATCCCAGTCCACCATAGGGTGGGGAACCTCGAACTCTTGGCCGCTGTTACTGAACAACTGGTCAAGAGGATCGATAAACACAGCCATTTGGTCATAGTTCGTCGTAGAGTAAACATCTGATTTGTTTTGCAATACTCCCTGCTGTTGCTCCCAGGTGTCACTTTCACTTTGTCCCATGTTTTGGAAGTATGGGTTAGAAAGATCAAAGTGCGGAGCACCTTCAACAGTGTTGGGTACATTGGACTTCGCGTCCGTACCAGCACCGCTGAACACATTAGGATTGCCTTGATTGTAAACTTCCGAAAGCTTCTCGTCATTCAAGAAACGCAGGAAATTTGAAGGTGCATCGGGATCAATTTCCATACCGTCTTTGTTAGATATTGGATCGAAAGCACGACTCTCCGTATCGCTCACTGTCCGAGGGCTTACTTTGAAGTCTTCACTAGAACCGCTTTCGCTTGCAGCCTTTTTGTAGGAAGTATAGTTCAATTCCATTGGGCTCACCTCATTTCCGGTGGCCGCAGCCCTAGACTCGGATACACTCTCTTTGAAACGATCAATGTTCAATTCGTCGTATTTTTGGAAGGTGTTTTCTGCATTCTTGAAATTTGAGTACTTCTCCCATAACAATTTAATAGGGTTGACTGGAGCATTATACTTTCGTGGTGTGCAGAAACTGAGATAGATGGCAAAGAGCTTGAAATGCTTCCCCAAGTAGCTGTATTGTTCAGGCTGACTTATTATCAAGGTCACAATAACGTGGCACAAAACCATCAACACACATAATTCCATTGAAGCAGAGCAGTAGAGCTCATCCTCGTTGAAAACATTGAATTTGGGAGTGCTTGGAATACTGATTTTCCTCTCGCGTTCCATCTTTTTTAGATACAGCTGTACTATGAGGTATAGTTCATTTGCCATCTCCTCAATCAAAAACACGGTTGAATACTTCTTTGGCACATGATAAAATGGCTTGTTCAAAAACAAAATGATGTAATAAAACGTAACCTTGAGAATGTGGTTTCGATCCGCAAGATTTCTGTCATTCCTCATGGATTTAAACAGCCAATCACATAGTGGATCCAAATCTTGCTTCCATTGAAGCACAAGAATATTATACTTCTTGGCTCTGTTGAACTTCACCAAGTAATTGATACTTGAGTCCTCATGAAATTGGACCGGTTGATATGTTGACCTCAACATCTGCTTTGTGTACTCCACGAGCTCGACTGAGTACTTAACGTTCAAGAAATTTTCAGCGGATTCAGTTGGAAGTTTAAGAATGGGCAGGGAGATCCTTGCCATAGTTCTCTTCCGCCCAACAGCCAAAGCCAAGTATGCTTCTATCAACAAGGTTGCCATGTAGCAGCGATTATAAATTGCTTGTGAACCCTCTTGTTGTGCATGTGACTCATCAAAGCCGACATCCATACCCACGCTGCGCCCAAGACCAACTAAATTCCAGCCTCTTGAACTTTCGCCCTTCAGAATAGCGTGCATTCCCAATAATGTGTAGCTTTGGGAAATTGCAAGCGACAGGTTGAACCTTTGCTTGTGCAAAAGCATCTTCAAAGATAACTTGAAATACCTTTGAGATTCCTTATGGGTGATTCTCTCATTCAAAGAACATATGGCGTAGACTAACGGTTTGTTCAAAAACGAAGTTGTGAAGTTTCGTTGCTCTAGCAATGGAAGTATGGTGTCAATATCAAGGATAAGCAGAGCAGTGCATGGATGGCAGTCTTTGATGTAGCCGTGAACAAGGCCAGCTACGTAATTGAAATCCTCTTCGATGGTCACCGGCAAGTCCAGCGAGCCCTTGGCGACATAATCACGATCATCCCCCGGCAGAGGATCTGAAGTGCATCCGGAGTCGGAGAAAGAGTTCTCACTATCCGAATCATAATCCCCGGTTTCGAGCTCCAATAATGGGGCCTCATCAGCATTCCGGTAGTGGTAGATGCTTCCAGGGCCAAAATACTGATTCTTAGAGGCAATAATAGGCGTCAGGTTGGGGTCATTTTTCCGTGGCTGTATGTTGGGTTCGGACGCGAAGATTTCAGAGGTTTCTGGGTACGACGACGCAAGAGACTCAAGCTTTGCAGCAACACTTTCGGGATCGTTTCTTATTTTCACCAAGTGTGACATAATCCCTTCGATAAACTGGATGTTGGTTTCCAAGCTCTTCACGTAGCCAGTCGAGAAGCGCTGATGCCGCCTATCTTCCTGATTGAATTCACAATGAGCTTTTCGCCGGATACAGCTGGAACAGGGTTCGTTTCCATCACATTTTCTCTTAATTTTGCGGCAGTTCGAGCATGATAGCCTTTTAGACATTGTAGATGCAAACTGATTCGTAAAGTTGACTCACCTGTGCAGACAAATAAGTGGTGTGAAAGTTTTCAGGTAGCCGGATTGGCGTAATTTTGACAATAGTAAAATTCGAGCGTGCTGTCTTGCTGAGTAGCGATCTATACACTTTGGCTCAGCCATTAGTAAGTGAGGATCCTGATGGTTGTATTGTAGGCCGCGCCCATCACGTGTTGAAGACCAGGTAGATGCCTGAGCCAGGAACACGGTCTGGGTGCGCAGGGTTAAACCAACCCTTTGGCATGACTTATGGATCCTCTTATTCTTGAACGTTTATTTGGTGCATAGTGTTAAACCTTGTGTTCCCAGTGCGCAACGGAAGGCCCATTACACGAGCAGTCGTGACGTACCGTTCCTGTTTAAGAGAAGATGGGAACATAGTTTTGGATCCGGATCTGCTTGACCAACATAGCATAATGTTAGAACGGCGGGAAGTTAAGATGATCTCCTACGGCTTATATACAACGAATGAAGGAAGCTATAAGGAGGTTTGGAGTTCTTATAAAAAGTAGTTTTCGACACAGCGTGGCATTGACTAAGATGCAGATTGGACCGTCTCCAGGATCCTCTCGTAGTATCCTGCAGTCATGCGTCTCCACCTCTTCCCCCAGATTATGAAGAGAATGAAAGCGCCATTCAAGACCAAAGAAATCATAAACATCAACCACGTGGTCTCCACAAGGCCGGAAGCATTGATCCACGATTGGATACCCCATGTGAATCCGCACCCAATCATGTTTCTGACGAACAACATAAGCACCAAGCACTCAGACGAAAGTTTCGGATAACATTCAATGGCATATGTGAGGCAGATTGGGCCTGTTGCACTCATGGAAAAGCCCAAGAATCCCTGGCCAATGACGACAGGTAGTGCCCAATTAGCTTTATTATTTGCGGCAATACCATATGCAATGATGCCAACAGCATTCGTTATGGTGGGGAAGATCATGGCGTAGAGGCGGAACTCGGCCTCGAGGATTCCATTGTTTCTCTTGGCAAGCTGTACAGAAAGCCAGTCCACGAAAGCACCACCGTAGAACATGCCGATCACGCTTCCCACGAGAGGAGCCAAGTTTGTGAGTCCGGTTGAAGACGTTGAAAAGCCGTACTGGGTCAGGAAGATCTCGGATTGTGTCACATTCATAAGAGAAAGCCACATCATCTGAGCACCATATGCAATACCTCCCCAGATGATAGCAGGGAACGGGGCGGTGAAAATGGGGCTGTAGAACAAGCGGATCCAAGGCTTCTTCAGGTTGTACTCCAACTCGAAGAGTTGCATTCTCTTGAGATACGTACGCTTGGTGGAAACGTCGCTTTCACTTGCAGCCGACACCACTGGAGTGATGTTTTTAGCGTCCACTACTCTTTTCGATTCCGACTCTATAGCCTCTTCTTCAGACGTGACTTTACCAAGTGAAGAGCTCCTCTCAAAGGTAGTGTCTTCCATCAAGAACACCTGAATGACAAACAACACTGCAAAGATGAAAATTTGGACCTCGAAACACCACTTCCAACTCGGCAAATAAGCGGCAACAATAGGGCCGATGTACGAGCCAGAGTACAAGGCAAAAATAAGCCACGAGAGCTTGGAAGCTCTTTCATGAGTAAAAAAAACATCTGTCGAGGATATTTCCACCAAAGAGTCGACTGGAGCAGCTGCGAATCCAGAAATGGCATTGTAAGCGTAAAGATACTGGAGGTTGGTGGCCTTCATACCCACGATATTGGAAACAAGTGCCAAAATAGTGCATATGAGGTAGACAAAGCGGCGCCCGAGTCGGAGGGCTGTTGGCTGCAAAAACACACATCCTAGTCCTAGAAAAAGGAAGCAGAGAGCAGCAGAGACATTTAGCTGGTTAAAATTGCAATTCAAGTCAATGGTGAATTGTGTGTAGTAAGGGCCGGTCCAGTTCACTGTGACGGCGAGAAAAAACGCCCAGCAGAATAGCAAAGAAAACTGGGCATTTTTCTTGCGCTGGCTCCACCTCAACGGATCGTTGACGTTGTTCAGAGGCTGTGGGTCTAGAATAATGTCAGCATGACTGCCAGTGCCTTTTTTGAGGTGTAGCGTGTGCTCTAAGTCGACAAGACGTACGGTTCCGGGAAGAAACTCCACTTCAGACATCTAGATACTCTCAGGGGATAAACCTGCAATTTTCAACGAGATACATGCATCTTTATATACGGAAATAGAGGTGCCTTAATCTTATCGGACGTACAGATGGCCTGCATAGACGCACCCCACCCTATTCTCGATGAAGCAAGCGGCTCCAACAGGGGAAAGTGGGGAAACACCGGAGACGCGATGTGCTACTCCATACATATGGAATGATCTTCTGGAGGTGTCATGTCTTAGACAGACCAGAGGGCTCTTGAGAAGTGGTTGAAGTGGTAGCTGCCAAAGCCCAAGCGGCTTCTACCTGCCTATCTGGGCGCGCAACCACTGCAGTACATGCGCCCTACGATAGCTGCACGCTAGACAGATCTGTAGCAATGAGCTTCCGTTTAGAGCCCGAGACTAGCCCTTAGCCACTCTTATCCATAGGACTTCATGTTATCTCATCCATAACTCACCGGAGGTGGATGCAGGAAACCACCCTCATTCAGCCTGGTGGTCTGCTGCTTGCAATGTATAGCTTCGTCACCGTTGATGGCTCTTATCTATCACTACTGACCATGTTCAACTTCGCTGAATCCACACACATCTGCACACACATCTGCAACAGAATGTGCAGAAGTATGACCTCCTCGCCCCGCAGCAGTCGTGATGTCTCGGCCACCATCCGCCGTGCAATCCAACAAAACCTTTTACTGAACCCCAAAGGCGCTGCGGGGAAATTTAGCTCTTTTCGAGCTAGGCAATTCGCGGGAATGGACCAGCTCGAATTCGCGCTAGCGTAGCGCGCATCTACCCCAGCTTCCCACACGCAAATACCGTCCCCGAGCACCCGCCAATGATCGCCAACGATGGGTTCGTGCCGATATCTGCTATTTTCTATGCAGTGTTCCATCCTATACAGGGCACTAAGATAGTTCACCAGGTGCCCGAGGGCTCTATCGGCAGCGCCGCTGACCCACACCAACTGCCCAATGAGCTTTTCAACTTCGACACAGTCAAAAACTACATCATTCCCAAGCCACAACTATGCAATAGGCCGGTCTCTTTCAAGATCAACGATGTGCGCGTATTAGGCTACCCAATCAACATCGAGTCCAGCAGCTACTCACGGAACTCTTTCAATTTTAACTTCGGCTTTGTTCTCCCGTACAGTTCCGACACCATCCCCTACGAGTCGGCGGTGGCACGTATGGGAAAAATGTTTCGGGCTCTAGAAGAGCAGCTGCGCCTTCTCAGCAAGTTGGACAAGGACCAGATCTTTTTCAACAAGGATATTGCCGGGAAAGACCCAGGCGAGGAAGCGAAAGCCCAGACCGAGAGCTACAAGGGAGACAACTTCTCTGGAAATGGCAAGAGGAGTCTCAAGCGCACAGACACTTTGGATTACACCCCTGGTCACGGTCGTATCCAGAAAATTCTGCTTTCGTCAATCGAATCGTTGATCCACCAGATTTACCAGGACTTGAACAACTACTCCGAATGCTGCATCCCCATCGACTCGGCCAACAGTGTGGACATTAAGCTTTTCCCGATGTTGCCTCCTCCCGTTAATCTCAAAGCACATCAGGTACCCATGCTGACCGTTAAGTTGGACCTGCTCATGGACGTGATATGGGACCCTACGATGGTGAAAATCCTCCCGTATATCAATGGGCTCAATTCGCTTCGCAAGATAAGTGAGCTCGCTGATGCAGACTATCTCCTCACAAAGCAGTGCATTCAGCATCTCATGCACTACCAATGCATTCTCTTGGTGGATATTTTCCAGTTCAATAACATCTACGCACCGACGAACCATATTGGAAACTTTCTCAGAACAATGGCCGAGGACTGCCAGGCGTACATTGCGTCCGGAAATTTGTCTGAGAATCCATCTCTTGCGAGCTCCATTTCTCATACTCCGTTGCAGTCAGCGGCCAATCTAGCGGCTCCAGAACCGATGTCAGGAATGCCTGTGAGTCCGCAAAAAACCTATGTCAATTCTCTGGCGTTGCGGGCTCCTCCCCCAAACGCCTTGAATAATCACTCCGGTAAATTGACGGGAGGTGCAGCAATACTGACCCAAAAGAAAATGAGCGGTGTTCTACCGGCTCCAGGGAAACAATCCAAGCAATATTCCGATTCAGCCAGCCCACTCACAAAGACTGGCATAAAGGTAAGTCAATTGGAGCCTATTCAGGTGCCTTCGAAGGCCACACTCTTCTACCTCTACCGACTGCTCAACCAGGGCCAGACCATCAAAGAGTGGTACATACAGCATCAGAAGACCCTTAAAAACATTGATATCCGGCGATTCATCAACTTTGGAGTGGTGCGTGGAATAATCTACCGTGTTAACCTGTACCCTATTTTGCATGGAGTCACGAGGAGCATGGAGGCAGGGGATGACGAGGATGCAGAGTCCCTCTTGTCACGACTTCAAAGTAAGACAAGGGCCAAAAAGTCGAGTGTTGGACAAACCATGAAAGAGCGCCGCAGCACTTCTACAATTCAGGAGGAGCACGAGAAAAAGACCCGCACGGTGAGTTTCAACCACTTAGTGGAAAAGCCAAAGCACGATTCTGGCAGCTCCATGCATCTGGCAGTCTTTGATAGCTCTTCTGCCAGTGAAGAAGAACTTTCGGAGGAGGAAACCCTGGAAGACGCAGATAACAGCGAGAATAGCGACAACTACAAGCACGAGCATCAGGCCTTACTAAAGTTGATCAAGCTTGTTCGGGGAGCACAGCACTTTGACTCTATATGCACGGAGTTGCAGATGCCACGCACAGATGTCGAGAAGCTATTGGACAAGATCGGCCCTCACTCCATCATCAACAAGTAACATCCAAGTGTCTGTTGTGGGGCGATGAGAAAGGCGTCACCAAAACTGAAGCATTGAACACAAGCGGCGGGCCCCGCGTTTTCCATTTAAATACAGGAATGCCCCGCTTCCAGATGCTTGATGTAAAGAGGAATCTAAAGTTCCACCCAACATGCGATGGACATGGATGCCTTCAATTGATGTAGCAAAAGCTAAAGTTGCAGTGCGCAGCTTGCGATGTCTATCGCTTGTACTGCATTAGCGCATGTGGGACTCAGATTCGAATCGCGCGACACGGAAAAAGTAAACAAAACAACTACTCTCTTTCTCAAACCGCCATGTCAGGAAAAGGAAAAGTGCACGGAGGCAAAGGAAAATCTTCAGAATCCAGCAAGGCAGCCAGCTCACACTCTGCAAGAGCCGGCTTGCAGTTTCCTGTCGGTAGAATAAAGAGATACTTGAAGAAAACATCGCAGCAAAAAGTTAGAGTGGGCTCGAAGTCTGCCATTTATCTCACGGCCGTTTTGGAATACTTGACAGCCGAGGTGTTGGAATTGGCTGGAAATGCCGCCAAAGACTTAAAGGTCAAGAGAATAACTCCCAGGCACTTGCAGTTAGCCATCAGGGGTGATGAAGAATTGGACAACTTGATTAAGGCCACCATCGCTTATGGTGGTGTGTTGCCTCACATCAACAAGGCCTTATTGTTGAAGGTCGAAAAGAAAAAGAACCAGAAGTAACTTTCCTGAACTACTGGAAGTTGACACGCGTTCTTTTCTGGCGTGGCTGGGGCCACAACGTTCTTAGCTTGCGGATTGGGACTTTAGTCTGTGCCACCATTTGGCTCTGTCTGTGCGGATAAGGTGTACTATATTTGTTTGTATATTAAATATAAAATGCGTATGAACTTAGAGTTATATGTACAAGCCTAAGATATTATCTTAGCTCTAAAGCGATTCAATCATGGGCTGCTTTGGATGCAGGCGGTGCTGCCGTTCCATTTTCCGGCTCTGGTTGTTTGGTGGGCGGTGTGTTTCTGGTCTTTTCTTCTGTGCTGTTGGAGAGAGCGGTCATTCTGGTCAACTCGTAGGAAAGTTTGTCCACGAGCTCTTTGACTTGCTTGATGTCATCCTGCAACTCAGAGATGTCATTTTTGACGGTCAACTTCTCGTTATTTGACTTCACTCGGCTGCGGTTGCTCTCATACAATATGAGAGAGCCAGCCACCAGGAATATGAAGAACTCCAGAAGAAAATTGGCGCCACTCTCGATGGCTTTTTTATCGTTGAGCGGACGTATCTTGATACGATTTTCTCCCAAGAGCTTCATCCGTAGTTTGAGGTCGGTGGAATGAACCGTTTGCGCTATTCTGATGCATGCTTTACGGAACGCTTCGTGCTCCTTGGCTTGTGCTTTCAAAGTCACGGCGATTGGTTTGGCCACGGTTCTGAGAAGGAGCGAGGTGAATTTTAATGCAATGCCGCTCATGATGAGTCAATTTGAGTATAGGGTATTGATACTATGGAAGCGATCGGGTTTATTAGGAATGCTCCGGGATGCGTGGCTCAATGGAAATGCTTCAGAATGCCTGTTATGCTCCACTTCGATTGCCTAGGCGAGGCTAACGTTCGCAGTCTTGCTGAGTGGAGCACATGACCTCGCCACCGTTGCTGGTCCAACAGTGAGCAGTCAGAATAACATATGAGTTCGCGAGAGATTTCATCGGTAAGTTTTCGAGGCTTCGGATTTGCACTTCGAAATATCAGCCAATCGTCAGCACCTCTAATATAATACCCGAAACGCCCCAGCAGTGTCTCGCGCTGCCCGGTCTTTCTTGCCGCGCAAACCTTCTGCAGTGGCCCCATCGGACATAAGAGCTGACGAAGCCGGGTTCTTATCGTTTTAAAATGATGAAAGAGTTTCCGGTAACACAGGCACTGCCGGCTAACAGGGGTTTGGCTGCTTCGTGGCTTTGACTAAGGGAAAGTATTGTTGTTTCCAAGAAGCGTTTCTGAAACCCTCAACTGCCGCAGACGCATGGCTAGGTTTGATTTTTCTTGGATGCGCAATATTTCTTGGTCCCACGCCCCACCCCTTCATTTAGCCATGCCTACACATTGGAATTGGTTGTCCCCGATTAAAGTGAATAATGGGGCACATGGCTGATTTTGGGAATGTTTTTCCTGTTTCTCTATTTTCGATGACACCTGCGGTCACGGAACTCTCAAGTCTAACCCGTGCTCGTAGCAGTATGTAGACTCTGGTCCCAAAGACTCCATGGATAGCCTCGAGTCGAGAGCATTGATGACCAACTCAAAGTCAATGAAGGATGAAATTTAGTATTCATTGTGTACCTCAACTCATCAATGAACAAGATATACTTCTGCCCCAAGAAATGTCTTCTTCACCCAGAATTATCAGAATTTTCCAAACACGAATTTTAGGGAGTTGGCGAATCTTTACGCACCTACATATTACCTACTCGGAAAAGTTGCGTTAGCACCAGCTCACAATGACTAATCACGATGCGACCGTTTGGGGGAGGGACTACCTAGTGCTGCGGAAATCTGTTTCGAATGGTGGTTAACCTCTAGTGTGAGCCGCCATACTTTCATTTCTCATTTCCAAACTACTGCCGCACTTCAAGTTGTTGGTGTGGCGCTTTAGTCATCATCGCCGAACCTTTTTGGGGAACATCATTGGTTCTACTATAACTTTGGGTACTTGTACAGGACTGTGGGGTTCATTAGTATCTAGAATGTCCTGCATATTAAGTGCCGCTTTCGTATTTTCGCATTTTGTGGGGTTGACAAAGTCCGAGATGCCTGCCCCATTGCAATACGCCTTTTCCAGGCCGTAAAGGTATAAATACTTGCCTATATCCGCACTTGAGGTACACTTTCACTCAGCAGTTAAGCACCCTTTTAAATTATTTCAATTCTATCGACACTAGGCCACCCTCAACGAAATGCCCGAAGAATTACACTTGGACCACGAAAAAGCTCAAGACCCCCCTCAGGGGTTTTTTGAACGCTCTGCAGGAAAACCGAATTTATCCTCTCTTGACGAGTACAAGAAGTTGTACAAAGAGTCTATTGAGAATCCAGCCAAGTTTTTTGGTGACCAAGCCAAGCTGCTCTTATCTTGGGATCGTCCCTTCGACGTTGCCCGGTACCCCGCTAGCAATAAAGATGACTTTCAAAATGGGGATTTGCCCGCCTGGTTTGTGGGTGGTAAATTGAATGCGTGCTACAACGCCGTTGACCGGTGGGCGATCGAGACGCCAGACAAGCCCGCTATTATTTATGAAGGTGATGAGCCTGACTCGGGTCGTATCATTACTTACGCCGAATTGTTGAAAGATGTGTGCAAATTGGCACAAGCATTGGTGAAATTGGGAGTTAAAAAGGGTGACACTGTGGCAGTCTACTTTCCAATGATCCCAGAAGCTTTGGTTACGTTGTTAGCAATCACGCGTATTGGCGCCGTGCACTCTGTTGTCTTTGCTGGATTTTCCTCCACTTCCCTCAAGGATAGAATTGTCGATGCAGACTCAAGGATTGTTATTACCGCCGATGAATCCAAGCGTGGAGGCAAGATCATCGAGACCAAAAAGATTGTCGATGAGGCTTTGAAGGGTTTGCCGCAGGTACGCAATGTCCTCGTTTACAAGCGTACGGGAAACACTCATGTGCCATTCAATTCCGAAAGGGATTTGTGGTGGCATGAAGAGCTTGCCAAGTATGGTAATTACTACCCACCCACTTCAACAGATTCAGAGGATCCATTGTTTCTCTTGTACACCTCGGGCTCTACAGGAAAACCCAAGGGTGTGCAACATAATGTTGCTGGATACTTGCTCGGTGCCTTACTTACTACCAAGTATACTTTTGATGTACATCGAGATGACGTTTTCTTTACAGCTGGAGACATCGGTTGGATCACCGGTCACACATATGTGGTTTATGGTCCATTGTTGAACGGTGCCACCACGGTAGTGTTTGAAGGTACCCCGGCCTATCCAGACTACTCCCGGTATTGGCAAATTGTGGACAAGTACAAGGTGACCCAGTTCTATGTGGCACCTACCGCCTTGCGTTTGTTAAAGAGGGCAGGAACCTCGTTCATTGAAAAGTACAAGTTGGACTCTTTAAGAGTATTGGGTTCTGTCGGCGAGCCTATTGCGGGCGAAGTGTGGCACTGGTACAACGAAAACATTGGTCGCGGAAAGGCTCACATCGTTGACACCTACTGGCAAACTGAGTCAGGGTCACACTTGTTGACCCCATTGGCGGGGGTCAGTCCCACCAAACCTGGGTCTGCCTCTTTCCCGTTCTTTGGTATTGAGCCCCATATCTTAGATCCAGTTAGTGGAGAAGAGTTGAAGGAGAATGGAGTGGAGGGTGTGTTGGCCATCAAGAACGCTTGGCCATCGATCTCTCGGGGTATTTTGAACGACTATGGTAGGTTCATCGACACTTACCTTGGCCAGTACAAAGGATACTACTTTACAGGTGACGGTGCGGCAAGGGACAAAGATGGTTTTTTCTGGATTTTGGGACGTGTTGATGATGTGGTTAATGTTTCGGGTCATAGGTTGTCAACAGCTGAGATTGAGGCAGCTATTATTGAACATGATCTCGTTGGTGAGAGTGCAGTTGTTGGATACGCCGACGACTTAACTGGTCAAGCTGTGGCAGCGTACGTCTCATTGAAGTCTTCTTTTAAAGCTGATGACAAAGAGACCATTGATGCTATCAAGAAAGAATTGATCTTTACCGTGAGGAAGGAGATTGGTCCTTTCGCTGCGCCTAAATTGATCTTACTTGTTGACGATTTGCCCAAGACACGTTCCGGTAAAATTATGAGACGGATTTTGCGTAAGGTTTTGGCGGGTGAAGAAGATCAGTTGGGCGATATCTCTACCTTATCGAACCCTGATGTGGTGGGACAAATCATAGATGTCGTAAAGGCAACTAGGAAATAGTCTTGGGGTTACTTTGCTTTCTAAGGTAAATGTTTATGCAATTATGAATAACAGATTGGCAGTTAAGTAGGCTTATAGTGAAGAGTTCCATTCGGAGATTCCATCAAGTAGAGACTGAGCGGTGGGTCTTGCGGCAGTCACATGTGGGACTATCCCCTTTTGAATCAAATACTCCTCAGTTGTGGGTCCAATGCAGGCAACTTTGGCACCGTCGGGAATTCCTTCCGATGCCAAGTGGGCGACAATGGTTTCTGTAGCCTGTGGACTAAAAAAGATTAACCAAGATATGGGGCGTTGAAGTGCGGTGACGTAATCTGCTAGGATCGTGTTTCTTGGTTCTGTCTTGTAAATCACATTCTCATGGACATTTACGCCATTTTGGGAGAGTTTCACTGGAATGATGTCCTTCCGGATTTCGCCTGTGAAGAAGATGATCTCACCATCGAAGATAGCATCGAAGGGACTGACCCTCAGTTCACGTTCACTAAGGATAATGTCCGCTAGTCTGGATCCGTTGCCTGCTTCAGAGCCACCACGTACATCCTGGAATCCGTTATCCTTGAGCACTTCGAAAGTAGCTGGGCCCACGGTGTAGCCACATTTGTTTCGAATTTGAGTGGCCATCTTGGGGTCCTCCGCAGTGATGAGACTAAGACACTCATGAAATACCTCTACTGCCCGCTGAGATGTGATGATAAAGGCTGGAGCAGCATGGAACCGGTCACTTTTGAGGAAACTCACTGTTTGACTAATATCCACGGGGGAGTGGTTGAGAAGCGGGATGAACTCGGCAACATGCCCACTTCCATTGAAGCATCGCTCGTAGGCATCTTCTGGAACCGTTTTGTTTTTAAGAAGCACTAGTCGGAGGCTATCCAGCGTCATATGTAAAAGTCTTGGATACTCGATGTAGGGCACGCTCGATGTTATTGCTTATCTCGAGCTTGATGCTAAGCACGGGCATGCTTACATCAGATGAGCGCGAAATAAAGATACTGTGATTGGTGCTCCAGATACAACCACCACGCCTTGTAAGCATGAACAGCTTGATCATAGTTACGAATTGACTTCCACGTTTTCTGCATCTACCAGGCTAATTCCTAATGGTGTTTCAAGAACATGGTAACAAGCGGTCACAAATTCGTAGATGCAATACAAACATATATATGTTAGAAATTTTTTTAAACAGAGGATCAGGCGGATTGAGTCGCCTTTATGAATGCAATTCTCGGTTTAAGGTTCAGTTTATTACTTGGTACGCATTTCCATTAGTTCAGGGCCGGTTTCAAGTTTTGGGCATTTTCGCAGCTTAGTTGAAAAACACGCAACTGAGCATTTTACCTCTTCTAATTTTTATACATTCGGAACACTTATTATTTTCTACCAGCGAAGTCTTTTATAAGACTAGACGGAACAATAATTAACATGCACTAAATGCCAGATTCTGACCAAGTATGATTGGAATTGCAGCAGTAAATAACCAGATCTATGTCGTGATTGCCACTCCATACAATGCCCACAAAACATTGGCCTCAAGGAAATTGCAACAGTACATATAGAAAGCTCTTTTACAGGAGTTAAATGTACTTACACAGCTCTTGACAAAATCAGAATTAAAGAACGGAAAAGCGAACAGGCGCCAGTAACACATTTATTCAATGGCACTATTCCGGACTCGTTACTCCAAGAATCACTAGCGCTGGACCAGCAGCTGAGGACCGCCATTGGTGTTTGAATTCATTCGTCTCTATAACGAGAACAGAAAAGCCCATTATAGCGCCATTTGCTCTGCGCTTCCTTTCAGGAAAACCTTTCCGAGTCGCTCATTACCGACTACCATGTTCCCGATAGCGTCTCGGCCGTATTCCTTGAGCCTCTCAATAGTTTCGACTTTATAACCTGTGATATTCATGTAGGCAAATAGTCCAAGAATCATGAACAAAACTGGAAGCCAGAAAAACAATAACATTTTATCATTCTTGACAGTTTTTCTAGGATGATTGATGTAAGAAATCACCATATCCTCGGACGAGTCAGAACCAATCTCCACTTCATCATGTGATGTGCCCTCTTTGAAAGTATTGCTGCGCCCAGCATCTTCATTGAGTTCTCTCTCCAACTGCGTCTTGGGTTTAGAGAAGCCATGGCTGCCGAATGGAAAGAGATCATCATATGTCGGCAAATCCGTCTCACCATCGTTGGAAAAAACAGCAGTTTTGACTTTCTGCCACAATCCCACCGGTGATTGACATTCTCGTCTTCTTGTGCTGTCCCCAACACCTGCCTCGTCAGTTTCGGACAATTCGGACTCTTCGCCAACTTCATCAAAATAGTCTGCTTCATTCACCTCATTTTTCCATGCGCCGCCTCGTTTCCTGCCATCAAGGTCAGAATACTCATCCTCAGTATCAAGTTCAGAATCAGCAAAGTCAGATGACTCGTTTCCGGGTAGTAGATTGCTTTGGTACACTTTACCGTTGGATTTGCCAACAGCTTTCAGTTTTGGTTTCGCGGGCATAACGGCATCACAAGTCATTCTGGAGATGTGTTTGCCGTAATTCATGACATACAACGAATTCAAAGAATCCACGCTATGAGAGCGATTCATTGAATCCTCCGGTGTGTCAGATGCCGAACCATGACTGCTGCTAATTTCCTCAGTTGCGGCCCACGCATCATTCTGCAACTTAGCAAAAACATCTAACACATTCAAGTCACTGTAATCTTTGAGCATCTTTTCATTACTCAACTTGAGGTTCCAGTTTGCTTTGCAATCAACAAAAACGTTGATCAAGTCTCTGTAACCGCACATCGATGCAACAAATAAAGGAGTAAGACCCTGGTTGTCTTTAAGATCGATCTTGCATCCATGAGTAATCAAAAAGCCAACCAATTTTGAATAGTGTTTTAATGCCGCCAAATGAAGCAAGGATTGTCCCTGGCTGTTGCTCAACTGCCAGTTTGGAATAATAATTGGACAATTTGGAAGATCAACTAACGAGAGGAAATTAATTAAGATTTCCTCAGTTGAAAGATCGGACTTGTATAATTTTTCCACGGCTTTATGTGCATTATCATACCACTCCATTTCCTCGTTTTTCACTCTTGGCGAATTTCCCAAAAGGGCTTCCGGGGACTTGTCTGAGTTGTCTGATCCCACAATTCTCTTTGCAATGTTCTTCGCATCCTCCAATCTGCCATTCATTTTCAAACCAACAATTTGCAATGCTAGTTCAATCAATTGGCGATCAGTATCATCGGTGTAAGTGAAAATCAGCTGCTGTGAGCCTACCATAACATGATCATGGTCTTCAAAGCTGACCAATACCTGTCCTGGTTGCAGCGCAGGGGGTAAATAAGTGACAATCGTACTTTCCGACCAGCAGTGAGTAGCTAAGGCAGTCTTTGACCCAAACTTCACAATTAAACCCGGTCTGAAGTTGAAACCTAGAAGAGTTACTTCTATACCCCCCCTTATCGGCCCCTGTGCGGGAATGATCTTCTGAATGGCTGGCTGCTGTTCGTAGCGGGTCACCATTTGCAACTGTTGCAGCAGCCTTTGTCTGGAGATCAGAGCAGATTGAACACTTGGATGAAATGCACCACCGAAATTTCCACTCATGCTGGTTTTAGAATTGAGATTATGAATTGAAGCGTTCGTGTCACTATTGGAGACAGGTGAAAATCCACTGCCATTGAACATTGGGTTAGTTGAAGAATTGTAAGAGTCATCAAACGATAACTTCTTTCTTTTGTATCCACGTGTAATGTTGTTGGTTGACTCGTTGTTAGTGTCAGTGTTTGCCAAAGCCTCGGATGTGGAGTCATCAACAGAATTTGGAGACGAATGCTGCAATCTAGCATCAGCGTCATTAGCATGTAATGGAGCAAATTGCCCTTCTTTCATGGCCGATGCAGACGTTTTCTTTCTATCCATGATCCTTATAGGCTGGGTTACATGCTTGGCAACAACCTTGCCTGTAAAATCTCTTGCAACAAAGAGGAGTTTAAAGCCATCCGGTTCTTTGTGGTGTCTGCAATAACAAATAATTCTAGCAGAAAAGTCGAGCGTTTTGAACCTGTCATTAATCAAACCTGTTGGAGGGGGAAAGCTAACAATTTCTTTACAGTTGAAAAAAATTGCCTTCTTAATCATGTTTTCATCTGGCCATGGGTTTGACACTTGTCTTGACGACCCACTTATTGAGTTTGTAGGGGAGTCAGCTTCATTGACACCATTCTTGGATCTCAGGGCCCTCTTCTGCTCACGCTTTATACAACGAGGACAAATGTTACAGGAAGTCTTCAAATCAGACGTCATAACGTATGTATCCATGTAAAGCATATTCTGTTTCAATACATCTGGAAGAGTGTCAACGGGATCCTCTAGGCAAAATTTAGATTTGGACATTAAGTCCTGGGGAATGTGCAAGAGGACTTCTTTGGGGGCTGGGCTGAATTTAAAGCGCAACTTTATCTGCGTCTCGACACGAGAGTATGAAGGAAGGTTCAACAAGTCAAGATCGTATGGAAGTTTGGACATTGTTTCTTCTGAGAAATCCAACAAGGAAGAATCAGTTATTTCAATGTTTTCAGGACAAGTCTTCATCATATTGTTCCCAAACTTCACTTTTGAAAACTCCTCACGCACAGCGTCGTGATCGTCCAAGGAGGGGGATTTGTAAGCAAAGTCGCCATCAGTTATCGAGTGCTTTGGACTGGGGTTGAGGCTGAAGAAGGTTGCATGGGGACTAGTTTCACCTTTCAAATGAGACTCAAGGTTTTCTTTGGAAAAATCCACTTTATCAAAAGTATCTTCAAGGTCGAGCAGGTCTTTTTTATTGCCATGGAAGAGGGAAGTATTTTCGTGCCCAAGCTTATATAATGAGTCACCTCCGAAAGCATCAAAATCGACACGGTCTTCATGTGGTTGGCTGTGGTCCGGAATACCGGCGTTTAAGGAATCGAAAACTCGTTGGTCCAAAAATTCATTCAAGATGTCGTGGTCATCCTCCCTATGTAGTAGCGTATCATGATTAAGGGGATAGTTGTCATCAGCTAAAGCCATTTTGCTATTTCAGATGTTGAGGTGTCAAAAGATAAAAATCAGGGAGGTGAGTCGTATTGCCCTTTGATTTTGGCGAGTGGTGATAAATAGGTTCTTCAGCGCTTGTACGTGTCAAGGAAAAATAGAGTACTTGTGCGTGAGCACTTTTCTCCACCGAAAAAGAACCACGTTAGGTACTGATTTTCGTCCTTTTTTTATTTCTTCTTCCGCTCCGACGTGTTTCAACGCACTACTGCTAAATTATGTCTGGATCAAATTTAGTTTATGACCCGGCCAGTGCTAGCTGTGTCTTACTTCAGAGTTTGGAACTGGTTTAAAATGTTTGGGCGGAGAGTTTTGTGGTGGGTTTACTAGAGCGATGACAGGGGATGCCGTCATAATATAATTGGATGTGAAATCTAGGCAATTAGGGATTAACAGAAGGCTCGGTTAATTTATCCCGAGTGAGGCTGACAAGTCTCGCTTGCAAAGTTGCTAGGCGGCGAGGTGCAGCAGACCTTGGTCATGGGAAACGAGCCCGCTGCCTCCTCGGTCACAACGCGCCTACAATTTGTTGGGTGCCAACATGTTGGGGCCTGAGGAGTATGCATATATGCGCACTAAAATTGCCCGCGCGCATTCGCGGTGCACGGGTGGTGGCTCTCAGACCAGAAAATAGGCTTGATCATGCATATTCGCAGGCACGGGGCGTGACTTAGATCTTGCTTGATCTGCTGTGAGATGAAGTGAGGGGCTAGGTGGCATCGAAGATTTCAGCAGGAAACTACTTCCGCGGAAAGGTTTCAAGCCCTACACACCGTGACCGATCCATGAAAAAAAGTTCGCCGTAATCCTGTACTACGGTCAGGAAATTGAATCCCGGGCGTCTGCCACTCTTGATCGCCGCTCGGCATTAGTTGTCTTTTGTTTCGCCAGTCCTTGTGCGAACACTGAAACGGATTATCCTAAAAGGCAGCTCTTTAACAATAGGATCCTTTCCCGCTATTGATGCGCGGAAATCTTTCTTCATGAATAGCCGAATATCTACACTATACGGACTATTGTTCAGGTATAAAGCACTGTGGTCGAGTCTCGGTTCTTCTATAAGTATGAAAATGCTTATTGTCAATCGAATAGAGCAAGTTCTTCCCATGCATGTCGGTTCTCAGTTTATCCGGGATGCCGGATGCCTCACCCGTGTCTTGTCCTGGCACTACCCGTCCGCCAAAGTTATCCAAAGGGTGGATTATTGACGATGTGTCTGAGCAGACCGTGGTTGTATTGCAACTTAGACTCCATGTTATGCGCGTCCGAGTCACGTGTCTTACTGACCTCTCTCTACAGAGCCGCAAGAAAAAAATAATCGACCTTGACGTCACAGCATGCCAAAGAACACCTTGTACGTGACCGGCTTCACAAAGGAGTCCAAAGCCGCCGACTTAGCCCCCGACTTCGAAAAGTATGTTCCCTGAAACTCATTCCCTCCCATCCCTTTCCATTCTTAGCATTCCATCCAACTTGGTGTTTCTTTTCAGATAACTAGAATCATCCGCTTGATCGTTCTCTGCTCTTTCACCAAAGAAAATTAACTAACCTTACCTAGATATGGCGAATTGGTCAGATTAGACATTCCTCCACCAAGAACAGATGATGGAGAAAAGTATGCCTTCGTCGAGTACAAGTCTAGTGAAGATTGCGAAAAAGCTCTTGAACTAGATGGAAAGGCTCTTCCGTATGCCATGAAGGATGGTCTCACTGTTCAGCTCGCCCGTTCTGACCCTTTCTCTTCCAGAAATCCTTACAGAGGCGGTTACAGAGGAAGAGGTGGCTACAGGGGCTCATACCCACCAAGAGGTGGTAGAGGTGGCTATGGCTATCCTAGTCCTTACCCTCCCTCGGGCAGGGGTGGCTACGGAAGAGGTGGCTACGGCTATCAGAGTTATGGCTACGAAAGAGGTGGCCACGGCGGAGGCTATGGTTCTTATCCCGGTGTAGACCGTGAAGGCTATGGTGGCTACGGCGGCTACGGCGGCGGCTACGAAAGAGATAATTACTATGGTGGCTACGATGACTATAGACGTGGTCCTCCGCGAGATGACCGCGGTGCCGGCTACGAGTATCGTGACAGGTACGGAGGCGAACGTCGAAGACTGTCCGATAGAAACTACGACAGCAGAAGGCCGTATCACGGTGAGCGGGACTCCAGCGAGCCAAGAGCCGATTCTGCCTCCCAAAATGACGAGGACTATGGCAGGGGCAGATACTCCAGATCGAACTCTCCTAGCAGAGCCAAGTCCAGATCTCGCTCTCCAAGTCGTTAAGTGATTAGAGAAAAGGACCGACCATATTCCAGACAAAATCTAAAGCAATCCAGCTCCCAAGTCCAAGTCGCAGGAACATTAAGACAGACCCCTCTCAAAGGTAATAATTCCATCCCATTGTAATAGAAGACATCCTCGAGACAGCCACCAATCCCGTATTATCTGCGTAACTCCAGTCACATAATTTTCCACTACAATCGCTACTCCATATTAGTCATCAAGACACTTAAAAAGAAAATGAATGATGAAATCTCATGCACATATAGAATCACATACCAATCACAAAATATACGCTTTTTTTGGAACCGAAACTCAATTACTACCCAAGTTGTTCGGCATTGTAGCCAATACGCCCATACGAGCCACCGAATTAGTTGATGGGTACCGTTTAGTGGTACGAAGGTTCGTTTCCCGTATGGCTAGGAAAATGGATGTCAACACCAAAGTATCGATAGGAACAGAAAACGTGGATGAAAGGTCAGCAGCTCTCACGCTTCCTCCAAAATGGTCGAGACTGTCATCAAGAGACTGATAAATATCAAATTTGCCAACTTCAGTAAACTTTTTTGGAACAATCAGAGAATCTTTCAAGTACACGCTTGCATCGGTGCAACGAGAAAACGGGGGCATATTGTTTGGAACATAGCTGTTCTCATATGACCTCGTCAACAGCGGAGCATGTTCCTGTAAAATAGGATTTTCTCTCATTGGCACTGGGTTATTAAATAACTCGGGTTGAGCGTCTATAGTCGAAGTGTTGCGCTCGTTTAGCTGGTTTGATGCCCCAGAGGTCGAGGCCTTTTTCTTTGCAATGGAAAGCAAGTCACTGGAAGTTTGCTTATTTACTAAATTGTCAACCAAAGAGGGCTTGTTCTCGTCGACAATAAAGAGTTTCATGTCAGGATTATAGTTCAGGATATACGCAGTGGCCATTGATGATCCAAAAATTCTGAACCTGGTGCCTTTGAATCTAAAGTCTGTGAATGGTCGGAAGTTGCACTGGTACGCCAATACTTTGAAAGGCGCCATTCCTGCGGGTCGGAACAGAAAGATGTACCGTTTATAATAGTTGAATCCTTTCATTTGAACCGTGCAAAAGTCATATGTTTCAAATAGATCGCCTTCGTCGTGTACTGAAGGACGATCAGGAACTTCTTTATATCGCTTTAAGATCATGTATGGTACATTTTTTCGAAAAGATGACATGTATGGGAATGCCACCTTCAAAAGTGGAAGTCCTTTTCCGAGGACTTTCTTTTCAATTGGAACAATATGATGCCGAGAATCCACAACACATGAATGAAATGGTTGCTCATCAGAACGACCCTTTTTGAGAGCCTGATGCGGAATCTGTTTTTGAGCTTCTGTCGATGTGTTGCGGGTGTTTAAAGCAGCATCAAGATCGCTCAATGTATTGAGAGGATCCTCATCAAGTTTACCATCGGAAGGCATCACTTGCTTGTGAAGTTTGCTCGAATCGTCGTCCAATTGATTTCCGGCGGTAGTGATCTGTTTTCCGGAATCCTGCTTATCTGCCTTATGCTTATCCGCCTTATGCTTATCAGATTTATGTTTGTTGGCTTTCAGGTGCCGTGTGTCTGAGTTTTTGTATTTTCTTTCGCTTGATGCCACACTCAGTGTCAGCGAGTCAGAGTGCTTGTAAAATTGGTCCTTGTCCACTTTTAAAATCTTGGAGTTTGCGTCGTACAAGATCACACTAGACTTTTTGAATTTTTTGGAATTGGCCTTCAATTCCTTGAAAAGTTCGTATGAGGACAGGTCTGCAAAAACGAGATAATCGGTTTTTAACAACTCTGAAACCAAAATTAGCGAACGCTTGTAGTCATAGTTCGTGGGCTGGCGACCCATGATAGCGGGGCAATCCTGAGGCGTTTGCTGCCGCTGGTCAGCAGTCAATGCATTGGGGTTTCCAATGAGGGTTTTCACATCATCCGAAGACACAGATTCTCGCTCAGTATCTGTGGCCACCGAGTAGTTGTCTTCTATATTATCCACAGAATCAAGTACAGATTGGTTTTGCTGGACTTGCCTTCTATTCTGGGGAGCCTGAGACCTACGTCCTTCCGCCTCAGCTCGTTCTCTTTCTAAGCGAACACGCCTCAAAAGAAATGGCACGTATTGCGAAAAGTTCTCGTAATACGTAGGTTGAAGATCTAATCGCAGCCGTTCAACAGGAAAAAGTGTTTCCGACTCCGAGAGTGCCACTGACATAACATCCGAATTTGGAGATAAGGATTCACTAAGATGGTGAGAATTTTGCGATGCCTCAGCCCTGTGAGGGTCATACGGACCTCCATTAGGATGATCCGCAGTCACCAGAATCGCTTCCTCTTCAACGGCACTGGATTCCACCGAAGGATGTGAATTTACCGAAGTGAGTGTACCAGTACGAGACAGCAGACTGGCACGATGTGTAAGCGATGGCCGCAGGTGTTCTGGAGAGTAAATAGTGGTTGTTCCGCCATGCACATTGTAAGGGGTACTGGTACTAGACTTGCGTCTAAAAAGTTTCTTCATTTGCTTGGGAAGTTTCGTCAGTGAGGATAGTTCAAGAAAATTTCGATGATAAAAAGTAGCGTAGATATCGACAAGATGTGACCAATAGCTAGCGTCTCGATTGGAGAGCCTTGCTTGAGCCCTTGATCAAAATGCCTCCTGTGCCACCTTTATGCACCCAAAACAATGAGTTCTTATGCTCCTCAGATCCTTTATCTAACAATTAGCCGCGGGTGCTCTGTGTAGAATATAGCTTACTAGCGAGGCCCGCTTAGTTTAGGGCGCGAAGTAGTATCAGTTCTCTGCAGTCCCTAAGCACACTCCTGCTCGGATATGCTATCTGGAGCTGTACGTCCTGCAGACATCACGGTTTGTATCATTCGGTCGCACCGGAGGAATAGTACCACAGTATCATGACTCTGACGTCTTAAAAAAGCCGAATAAAGTTGAGTAAAGTTAAGGCGGGGACAATTAAAAAACCGAAGGGCACATGAGCTTATTCTACCTTGCTACGGATGCTCTCTTCTTCTTGCCTTTCTTGCCATTGAGCTATGCTTTCATTGATGCATATCGCTTGATTGAATTCCCGCCGCGTTACATGAACTTGGGACACGACTCCCACTGGATCTCGCAAGATTCTCCACACTTTGTCGCGCAGCTCTCCAGTTTTCACCACGCACCGCTCCTCTTGTACTCAACTCACAGTAAACAATGGCTCAATTGCGGAGTTCTTCAAGACTTGCTGCTAAAGCTGCAAGTACCCCCGAAGCAGATTCAGCACCTCCTGCTAAAAAACCAAGAGTGTCCAAACCCAAGACAACAAACAAAACAGAAACGGACGCGGCTGAACCAGAGGCTTCTGCGAAAGAATCTAAGAAAGATAAGGAATTGGAGGTCGGCGATGAGATCCCAGACATCACTTTGCAAGATCAGAATGGTGAGGATGTCAAGTTGCGTGACGTCGCCTCCAAATCTAAGTATTTGGTGATTTTTGCGTATCCAAAGGCGTCCACACCGGGCTGCACAAGGCAGGCCAAAGGCTTCCAGTCCAACTTGAAGGATTTCAAGGAATTAGACACTCAGGTCTTTGGATTGTCTGCAGACTCCTCCGCAGCTCAATTGAAGTTCGCAGACAAACAAGGCTTGGAGTATCCCTTGTTGGCTGACACATCATCAAAGTTGATCCGTATCCTTGGTGCCAAAAAACACCCCTCTGGTACCAAGAGGTCCCATTGGGTGTTTGAAAACGGCAAGTTGAAGATCAAAAAGATTCAGATTAGTCCTGAGGTCAGTATTGATAGCGCCCTCAAGGACATTAAGGCGCTTTGATTACATTTCTTGGTACTGCAATATTTTTAAAGTTAAGAGCTGAAAATTGTTGCTGTATCATGCCGACGCAGACTTTAACAAGGATATTGAGTGGATGAGCAAAGCAAATAAGGACACAATTTTGGAAGCCCACCAAACGTGTTGGATAGCAAATGAGCAGTAGTTAAACGTAAAGTGCCACAGGCCTCGTGCTGAGTCAAAGTGACCCGTCATAAGCCCAGTTTGGCCCCCGAACTCACCCATCATAGCTCTCACAACTACCTCACGGATGTGCTTGCGGTCGCTTGCATCGGAAACAGCTTTGGACGCAATCCACTCGCCGTCAATATGATTGTAAATACTGTCACAGCCCACATGGTCATGACCCGTGAGAATTATACCTTCTTTGTCAGCGTTCGGAAAAACAATATCCAAGACTTTTTGTGAGGTTTCGTAAAGCAAGTGGTTCTGAGAACGAAGCTTGCCATTCTTGTATGGTTCCCGCGTATAATTCTCGTAGTATCTGTGCTCAGGCCCGTCTGCGCACAAGCCCTCTTTCTTGTAGAAAGGAATATGTGTCAAGAGCACTGTGGAGCCCTTGAAGTCACCTTGCGATAGCTCTAGATGTTCGAGGAATGCCCACGTGTAATCCCGGAATTCCTCTTGTAAAGCTGGACCCTCTAATGTCAAGGAGTCGAGTACCACCATTCGCCACTCCTCGGGGGTGCCCTTATTGTAATTGATGACGTAGTTATTTTGACCAAAAAGATAATGGAAACGAGCCATATGTTGCCACGTGGCGTCGCCGCTATAGCCTACATCATGGTTTCCTGTTAAATTGATGAAGAGCGGGTTTTTGAAATTGGGTTCGTGAACTTCGGGAAACTGCCAATCATAGACATCCTCGTAAGACCTCGAAGCAAACCTGGCAGCCGGGTCCATGTTCATCTCACTTTCGGACCAAGACACCCAATCGTAGTCCTTGTGGTTCTTCCATGCATCAACGACTGTTTGCTTATAGGCAGGATCTCTTGGAAACAAACGCTCCACGAATCGGTAAGTCCGATTGTAGAACTCCAGGTCGTAGATCCATTGGGACGAAAATTGGTCGCCCATCACAGCCACATGGCTAGGTTTCAATCTTTGCTGCATGGTGCGATAGATGTGACCTAGGTAGTGGTCGTTGCCATAGTTATCGAGGCGTTTTATGTATCGGGTAGAGGGCCAATTTCCGTTGATCTGAGGGTCGCCAAAAGTCATCATATGAATGTCAGAAATAGCTCCATCTTCAAAGACCTTTGTTGTCTTCTGCTCTTGCAATGACGGGAAATTGAGAAGCAAGAGCTGAGCCAAGCGTGGTGTTAGAAGCTCCACTGCCTTATACTTGGATTTTGCCACGGTGCCCGCCCACTGACATTGACCGTTTTGGTTGACTATATCTGGATAAAAGTAGACAAATATGTTAAGAAACAAAGCAAGCGCTGTTAAACTCCACTTGAACATGTGAAGGTTTTTCATGCTAGAGGCTAGGACAGAAGCTAGTGTCGTGGTCTGAGTTCAGCTAATGCAAATCGCGTGCTCGTGGGTGCACGGGCGCGGCAGGTTTCGGGACTGGTTCATCACACACTACGTCAGAGTCTAGGTTTTAAAAACTGCAGTACAATCTCGTTTGATTTGGAAACTGCAGTGCAATCCCATTTGCTTTAAAGTGGTGGAGAATTTTACCGTTTTGACACATTAACCGGTGCAGTTTGGTTGTGGTCAGCTCCATGACTGTACACCACTCTCGCGCTATACTTTAAAATCATAGGACTCGTTGGCCTAGTTACATTTCCTAGTCCGTAATTTTTTTATCATTTCAGAGCAACGCTTGAGACATTATTCACCTCACGCTTTATCACTATCTATGCTATCTATCCCCCTACAAAGCCTCGCTCAAGGCAGAGTTCAACTTGGACACCTTGGAAGCAACGGACAAATCCACGGTCTTGTCGCCAATGTCAACAATCAAACCACCCAAAATGTCGGGGTTGACTTCATTAGACAACTTCAAAGTCTTGCCGGAGCCGACAAAAGACGACTTCTGGATAGCAGCTTGCAAACGTCTCAAGATCTTGGAGTCCAAAGCCTTGGAAGACGTGATGGTGGCTTCGACAACACCCTGGTGTGCATCATGCAATTGACCGAAGCTGTTGTAAATGGCTTCAAATTCACCCAAGCGGTTGTTTTCGGATAAAACGCCCAAAAAGTTAGACACGGTTTTGTCCAAGCCCAAGTTCTGGGTGAGAGTCTCAATGACGGTTTTGCGGTCATCCTTGGACAAGCCTGGGTTGGTCAAAAAGAAGCTGACCTTTGGGTCTGCCTTGATCAATTCAGAGACCTTAGTCAAGCCTTGGAAGGAGTTCTCCACAGAAGACTCCTGCACGGACGCAGAGTACAAGGCGTTGGCGTATGTGCCCTCGACACCAAACAATTGAATGGGTGGCTTGACGGCCTTGGCAGCGGAGGCCATGGTACGGGTAAAGGCACGAGACATCATTTTGTTGTGTTGTGTGGTGAGTAGATGTGTGATGAAAATCAACTAGTGCGTTGCCTGGATTTTCTTCGCACTCGGACATGCTGTGCGCGCACTGATTGGCCGAGCCATCGTGCGCGGCACAACATTTCACTAAGTTCTTTACAATACTTGACAGACTTCCAACCTAATCTCTCGCTGGCTGCTTGGTGCAATTGTTGTGACTGTCTCACAGTCAAATCGTTTCATCGGTTGTTCTTTTGCTGCGGGTGAATCTCAGGTCAAGTGAGCGCTGGTATTTGCATCCATTATTGCACATGACTTTTGATGCCAATGATTTTTTGGATAAGTAGTTTATTTTGGGCGAAGAGTATAATAATTTAACTTGTGATAAGCCAAACTTACTGGCAAGATAATAACGTGCTGCGTTTGACTTTTTGGTGTAAAAAAGCGAAATTGCAGGATTAAGTGGAGCTCAGAAAAGGTCATAACTCATTCAGATGATGCGACGCTGACGCAGTTCTTAGTAGTCACTAGATCTTGATTGTATTGTGAACTTTGGTACCTGCGCAATCGTATCTGAAGAATGCTACTAGGTCAGATGGGACTGTAAGCAACCATACACAGGCATTGAACAAGCAGCATAGGGTATGTGCTCTCAGCCAATAGCCGAGACATGCAGGGCTCACTCAACGTCGAACGATGTCTCCCCATCATATCTATTCCCTACATAGTGAGCCCGCGCATCCGTGCACCAAGACATGAAAAAATCATGGAAAAAAAGCCCACACAAAATTCTTAGACAACAATGTTCAGCTTGACCAAGCAATCGTGGGCTTCCCGCGGCTTGGCGTTGATCCGGTTCCAGTCTACTGTTAGCTCTGCTGCTTCGTCTGTCCAGTCTCTCAATAATACCACGGACTTGGAGCTTAAAGACGCCACCTACAGGAGACAGCGTAAGCTAGCGATGGCACAAGTCAAGGTGAAGTCGTATGCTAACGGTCTCAACCAGCCTGGATCCACCAATTTCCGGAAACCAATCCATGAGCATTTGCATAAGGGTGGTCCGGTGCGGGAATTGACAGTTGCAAAGAAGAAAACAGCCGGCCGTAACAACACGGGACACATCACCATCCGGGGTCGTGGTGGCGGTCACAAGAAAAGAGTGCGTTTGATTGATTCTCATAGACTTGAGAGCGGAAAGCAGACCGTTTTGCGTATCGAATACGATCCAAACCGTTCTGGCCACATTGCATTGCTCGAGCACAATGAAAGCAAGAACTTGTCGTACATTTTGGCGTCGTCTGGGTTGCGTGCTGGAGATGTTGTGGAGTCTTTCAGAAACGGAGTTCCCAAAGACTTCATCGAAGAAATGAACGCCACTAATAATGGTGAGATTGATGAAGCTTTGTTGAACTCCAGAATCATGCAGAGAGGAAACTGTTTGCCTTTGAAAATGTTGCCGGTAGGGTCTGTGATCCATAACATCGGCTTGCATCCAAACGGCAGGGGCCAGTTGGTCAAGTCTGCCGGAACATTTGCCCGTTTATTATCCAAACACCCTGAACAAAATAAGGTGATTGTGCGGTTGAGTTCAGGTGAACATCGCTACATTAATGATGTATGCCATGCGACCTTGGGGACGGTTTCTAATAAGGAGCATCAGGCCGTTTCCTGGGGTAAGGCCGGAAGATCGCGTCACAGAGGTTTTAGACCCCAAGTAAGAGGTGTGGCCATGAACGCATTTGACCACCCTCATGGTGGTGGTAGAGGTAAGTCCAAGTCTAACAAGGTATCACAGTCGATGTGGGGTCTCAAGAAATTTGCCAAGACAAGAACTTTCAAGAATGTTAACAAGATGAAGGTCAAGGACAGACCAAGAAAGTCGGGATAAACAAACCCGCCAGTCCAGGAAACCAGGTCACAACACTGTATATATTGCATCGATAGAAATTCTGAACACGAAAGCGCGCTGATTGATTAGGAGCTTACGATGTGTCGCCTGCGACTGACGTCTTATATCTCCTTAGAATAAGCCACACACTGACCTAATGATATCTGCAACAAAGTGGCGAGAGAGCAGACAAGAGGTCTCATTATATCTCGTAAGTCCTCCTGAGAGTAGTGGCCAAGATAAATTAGAGATACTCCTACTAACACCCATTGACGAGGTGTCAAGCAAAGAATCATCTCCAAGATGAAAGCCCAGAGATTTGGTACGCTTGGGGCTGTCCATCTTGGCGCCTGTGTTGTCTCACGCGCTTGCACAGAAGAGGCGGGCATTCGGATGTTGATGCTTATGGGCAGGTGGAGATGTTGGTCAGGGAGATTGCGGTGATATAGTGGTAGGAGTGGCGAACCCTCTGCCGGCAAAGAGCGAGGCCGTTGTAATGCTTCACTTGAATTGCCAGTGTCGGCATGGTGCCCAAAAGATGAATACGACACAGGTGTCGGCGCCGGAGTTTGCAAGATTCCCACCGAGGAGAGAATTGTTGGTGAATCAGACCGGTACAAGGAACTGGGAGCATTCAGAACTTCAGGACCATTAGCTCCAGAACTTGCTTCTGGGAAGTTTCTCGGCCATAAAAGGCTGCCTGTGCTCTGCCCTGGGCTCGTGCTTGCTAAGTTCAGAATATTGCTTGATCCATCACGCGCTAGCACAGTGCTGCTCGATAAGCCACGCGAATTGGGAGCACCTTGGGCCACAATATCACGATGCTCGCTAGAAGAGTAGTTTAGGGGAGAAGACCTGGTGGGGCTTGAGCTCAAGGACCGTATCGTTTGTACTCGTTGGTTGAAAGATGATGTTGATCGCTCGCTCGAGGCACTCAAATCGGAGTCTGCAGTAGTGGCTATACGAGAAGCAAACTCCGCAATTCGATCTAGCCTCTGTGAAAGATCTCGGGTGTGATTCGATTGGTTGTTCATGGCAGCGAGTGGACGGAGTGGGTGCAAAATAAGGCACATGCGCACAGTAGTGGCGCGCGATCGAAGATGAGCTCTAAGTGCAGCAGTACAGGCATCAAATGATGTGCACACATACCCGAGTTTATGAATGTTGGCGTGTAGGGTGTAAAGGTTGTTTGTTGTGAGGCCGAATGGACAAGTACCATATTCAGCGCCTCAGCTTTCGTTCAAATCGTCCAATCCTTCGCAATCACTGATCAAGCCATCGTTTGCGTCAAACAAACTGGCCGGGGAACGGTGCCCTAGCAAGCGTAAGTAATCTGCAGTGACATAAATATCCTCAAGTTCATTCTCGGAGCGCATTGAAACTGGATGCTTGGTGCGAGAGAAAAAATCAATCTCTCTTATCTCCAAATAGGCAATTGAAACTTTCTTGCTCAAGGTCGGCAAAAGCCGAGAGAACTGACTCAAGTCTTTCCTGGAGAGGAGCTTCAAATTCGCCCGTCGCACTATCATCAACGTGTGCATTGTTTCGTAAGTGATGCGTTGTCTGTACTTGGACTCGAACTTCTGGATCGCTTCTTGGGTGAAAACTCCTAGAATCTTGTGCTCCGAGTCATGGATGGTAATGATCAACTCGCCTTCTCTAAAGATGCGATGAATACCTTGGAGGCGTACTACCGGAGTGTATTGCCCCGAGTCCGGCCCAGTGTAAGAAATAATGTTTTTGACTAGCGTCTCATTTGTAAAGTGGCTTCTTTCTTCAATGCTTTCGACTAGGCATTGACGTATCCATGCCGTTAAGATCAAAACTGGATAAGCCATAGTAGACCAAACAGGTTCGCACGCGGTTTATGTTCTGGTGCAGGAATCTTTGGAAGAAGTGCTATGCAAGTCTTTTGGTCACATACCTGGAGAATAGATTCAGATCCAAGACATTCACCTATGTATGAATTACTGAAATTGAATCGAGGCAGGCTCTAGAAGAACCCACATTTGTGCAAGAATTTGCTGCTGATGTAAATGCCATGATGCGTATCTATCTGATATTGGAACATTTTCTTACTATATACATTGCTTAATGACAAAGTCGTTCCTGCGCCACATACAATTATAGAATTCAATTCGGCGGGCTGGTCTTTCGTTTTTTATCCATGGCTAGCCTTTGCTTCCGCTTAGCCACTCGTTTCTCCTTTTTCTTCAAATTTTCCTTCTCGTCTTTGAGTCTCTGCAGCTCACTGTCTTTCGATGTGGAGAGCTGGTTGATGGCACCATAGAGATTGCGCTGAAACCCGAGGTTACCCGACCACAATGTCAAGTAGTCGTATGCATAGCAAATTTCAATATCATCAAAGGAAATTCCGGGGTCTTTCTCTGCAAAAACATTGTTTGTGGATTTGCCAAGGTATTCGCGCAACTCTGCACAAGCAGCTTCGTAATGTTCTTTACTTTCGATGAAACTGTGCTTTTCCGAGAACCTTGCGCTAAAGTGAGTGAGGATGACCTTGCGGCAATTCATGAGTTGTGCTACACGAACTGCCTCCACGACAGTAGTATGCTTCTTGATAATTGCCTCCTCGATAAGTTCAACATCAAGAGAAGCTTCGTGAATCAACAAATCACTATTTTGGCCGATCTGGATGAAACGAGAGTTTGGTCTGGTGTCCCCGGAAAAAGAGAGTTTGAATTTGTTTTCTTTCCGCGATTGACTGTTCTCGCTGAGATTGAACACAATGCTAACAGAATATGCCCAGTAGCAGTGTACGGCACGGACGGTTTGAAACAGGTCGATGTGTAGATCTTGGTATAGTTGCTCTTTTAGGTTCGAGCAATCGACATTCACCGCACGAGAAGGCTGCATTCTGGGCTCATGCGTGATGTTGGTGAATTCTTCTATGCTTAACTGCTTGATTTCCCGCTCCGGACTGCGCGTGAACTGCTCGCAGCTGATGCAAACAAGCCGATTAAGATCTATATCGGCAGAGTGACATTCCAACTCGTACCATTCATTCAAGAAATGTTTGAACTGCCATGGAATGACGAGATAAAGTTTCCTTTGATTATTGCCATTTTCCTCAAACCAACGACTGATGATCGACACCATTCCCAAGTGATGGTCAGCATGAAGATGGCTCAAGAAAATCAATGAAAGCTCTCTGAATATTTGCTGCAATTGCTGCTGACCATTATGGCCGTAGTTGCGGAGCAATGTGCCGAGAGTGTTCTCTCCCGCATCAAGGAGGATGCTGGTGTACTTCGTTTCTCCTCCCTCCTCATACGGTATGCGGACAAGGTTCGAAAGAACATTTCGGTGTATGGAAGGAAGCGCGGAACCCGTCCCTAATGTCACGATTTGGACTTTGTCTTTCAATGTGCCTTCATTCAACTCCATGGGCAAAATTGATCTTTCAGCCAAACTTTCAAAGCTAGGCTTCTCTTTGATATCAGTCGACATGTAGAGCGTCTCCCAAGTGTCACGCACAATATCCTCCTCATTCTTTATAACACCAGCTGCGTCGATATCAAATCTCTGGAGCGACTGCAAACTGGTAAAGCCAGAGTCAGGTTTCCTAGAATGCTCCATGTAGGGGAGATTGAAATTGTTGTTCATAACGGATTTCAATTTAAGCAAGTGAGTGGCGTATGTGCGGAACACCAAAGTATCTTTTGCAAGTTTGGGGTGACTTATTACGTGCTGGCAGTCAGCAGGGAATTTTTTGATGAATTGCACGTATTCTTGCAGGCAATAGTCAATGTCATCGCCGAGAAGATGGTACACGAGGCCCGGAGTTTCGTCGCCCCTCTCATCATTTTGAACAAACCACTCTTCACTTCGTATAGTATTCTGAAGGTACTCGTGATTAGGGATATCAAGAATAATTAGCTTGCGGTAGCTTATGGGAGGACCCATCACCTGATTTGGCCGGATAACTTCATTTTGGTCATTGACGACAGACTCCCCATCAGCCAATTTCTTGAAATTTTTACCTGGCTGGATTCCTAGTTGCTTGGCCCTTTCGGGGTCAAACTTTCCTCGCGCAGGTAGAAAGCGTATGACGAAATTGAGTGACTTTTGGCTGTTGATATCGGTCACATCAAAGGGCAGAGGGAGTTTGATGTGAGTGTGAAGTTCAGATTCACTCGGGTCTGACCTGTATGACTCCAGGTTTGGGCCGTTAGCTTTCACCTCTTTAGGAAACATGTACAGGATGAGTTTCTGGATGCCGCTGAAAAGGGAGTTATCACTGGGTTTAGGTTCGGAGCTTTCAGAAATCAGGGAATTCCTAGCGATTTTGATGGGGAAAAAGACAGTCTTTGAGTCACCTACTATGGAGTCACCATTTGTGTCCATAACATTCAATTCAATGCCTTTACGGAAGACAAAATAACGCCAGGTAGCCACCACATAAGTAAGAACCTTGGCGGAATTGGTGAAAACATTGATGCCTCTGTTCGTAGCATCGGAAATCGTCAAAAATAACCCCGGAAGGCCGCCTATATCCGACCAATTAGACACCACACCAGTCAAAAAGACACTACGCAAGCGTGCCAATTTAATCCCATTTTCATTCAATATTCTCTGAGAACCCTCGGGCACTTTGCCGAAGAAATAGCGATTGCCATCACGGTTGGTGAGCATAAGCATAGGGTGCCTCGAGTCACTAGTCTTGTGACTTATGGTTTCAACCGAAATCATGAGTCCTGGCGACGAAATGCCGTAGATTTGAGCAAAATGGGCTTGGTGATGTTCCACTGAAGTAAAAAATCGAGGAGGTTGAAAGACACCACCGTTGATTTCAAGTGTCGCTTTGTTCGCCTTTGTTTGATCAACACGAGAAGAGTGAACCCAACGGCAGCAGATTGCTTTACTTTGGAGGGCTGCAGGAATCTGCAGAAATTTCGTCGAAAGCAATTTGCAGAAGATGGAAATTGGACTAGAGAGGATGAGCGCCCAATTTGCGTGTTCAGACTTGATTCAACTCCTCTCAGCAAAGAAAATCCACGGATAATTTGATGATGGTTATCCTTGGAATGTCTTGTTGGGGCGAGTTAGGCTTGAAGGCTCAAGTAGCTGATGCAGTTGGTGATGAGAAGATTTGTTCTGCGCATCACTGCAGAAAGGCCGGGTACTGATTTTGCACCCAAGACGTTGAATTTCTCGCCAACTTGGAAGTGTAGATCGGGAGTAGAAAATGGTTAAACTTTGGCTTTCACACGTTATTTTGCTGTGACACCCAACCTATGCTGTTGGAGAACACATCCATCGCCATCTCTCATGACAGTGGTGACGGTGCCAGACTTTGGAGAGAAAGCAAATCTCTGAATACTGTTCAGGTATATCCTTGATAAATCCGTGTAAACACGGTCAATTTGTACATCTTTTCAGTTTAGTTGTCATAAGACCTTCCACACCACAGTAGACGTTGAACCAAGCGATTTTTGTATGAACACAGCCATTCTCCCGGAAAATCCCGAATGTTAGCCGAAAGGACATTATATTTAGAAATAAGGTTTTTGGGGACCACTAACTTTAGAAAGAGCCCGCAAATCGGCTCAACGCAATTCTTTTGTCAATCCTGATATGTATCGGAAGGTGCGGCTGATCTTGTAGCACCTCGGCTCGGCACATACCCCATTTCACACGCGCTTTATACGCTTGACACTTTAACCTACACTATTTACACCAACTCTGAATGCAACATTTGCCTGTGGAGCTGTTGGGCATAAGAGACATCAGAATCTCTAATAAAAGACAAATCAAATTTACATATTCTCGGGCAAGAGTCTCAACCCGCTGAACACACATGGCAAGTACATGCATGGGCAGCTTACACACATAACCAAGCAAAGCTAAACTCTCGTGAACAAGAACTTCAGAAATGCTGGCCCATTCAGAAATTATACAGTCCATAGTTGACCAGAATCCGTCCTTATGTATGCCGAAACCGAGCCCATCTGCCTTTAGTAGGCTCACCTCAACGGTCCTACGTTTGCCCTTCGTAAACAAATTGGTGTCAACTTCCGATCCAATTACTGAATTGTTATCAGAGCAAAAGCACGCCACCACATTTAAGCAGTGGTATGAGGTATCGAGCCGCTTGGACGATCTTACGGGAAACAACGAGTGGAAGCGGCAAAAGGAACTGCAGGATTATGACTACTTGCTTATTGAAAGCCTTCTCAAAGAGATGCAATCCGCACGCCTTGCGAAAGATTACAAGTTGCTCCTATACCTCATCCGCACAAAGTGGTCACGAAACGTGGGAAATATCGGTGACTCAAACTTGTATCGTCACTCCAATGTTGGGACCAAAGAACTTATCGAGGCTTACATCAACGAATGTATTGAATGTTTGAATTACTTGGTGGATGAGGAAAGTGTTGATCTTGATGACCGATATCTACTTGGAATGCTTATACAAACTCGCAAGAACATTGGCCGCACGGCATTAGTGCTCTCGGGTGGCTCAACTTTTGGGGTCTCGCATATTGGTGTCTTAATCTCGTTGCTAGAAAACAATCTCTTGCCCCGAGTGATTTCTGGCTCTTCTGCTGGCTCAGTCATTGCCAGTATTCTTTGCACACACACCAATGAAGAGACGTCAGAGCTTTTGGGCTCTATTCTCTCGCGCAAGTTCGACTTTTTTGGCTCCTTTCTGAAAGATCTGGGTGACTCCAAACTCAAGAGCTTTCTTGAAAAAGTGAGTCATTTCCTCAAGTATGGCACCATTTTCGATATTTCCGGAGTAAGGGAAACTGTCTATGGGTTTGTTGGCGACTTGACGTTTCGTGAAGCCTATAACCGTACAGGAAAGATCCTCAACATCACAGTGTCTCCCGCATCTAATCACGAACAAACCCGCCTTCTTAATTATTTAACTGCTCCGCACTGTCTCATCTGGTCTGCCGTATGTGCGTCATGCTCAGTCCCAGGCATATTTGCTTCGAACTCAATCTATGAGAAGGTTCCGGAATCCAATGGCATTCGCGAGTGGAACAATGACCAATCGTCCAAGTACGTGGATGGTTCAGTGGATGGAGACTTGCCTATCACTAAGCTTTCAGAGATGTTTAATGTGGATCACATAATTGCAGTGCAGGTTAACCCTCACGTATCTCCAATTCTTCAGATAAGTGTGGGTCATATAAGCAGCAATTCGGGGTCGTTTGAGTGCTTGGACACCTTGCGCAATGTGATGAATGTTTGTTACGATTTCGTGTCAAGTGAGGTCATTCACTATCTCCACATCTTGAACGAGCTCAACATCCAAAAAAATATTACATCCAAGTTGATTTCCATTCTCACACAAAAGTACTCCGGCGATATAACTATCTTACCAAAGCTTGATGTTGCAGATTTCAGATTTTTGTTCTCCAACCCAACTCCAGAGTTTCTCCTCAACTTCATATTGAAAGGCGCTAGAGCCTCCTGGCCGAAGATAACCATTATCAATAACCATTGTGGTGTTGAGTTTGCCCTTGACAAACAAATTATGAATCTACGTGGCCGCATTATCTCCAATTCCAGCCAATGTCTCACCAGTGTGTCGAGTAATGCGTTGAATGTGACCTCGAATCGGTCCGAAGCTTATTTGGTAACAGCTCCAGTGCTTAACATAGCAAGCAAAGGAAATGAACGAGAAGGCAATTCCCCAGAACTTAGTCTGAATCGTCAGAAACTTCCAAATATAAGAAGGCATAATTCTACTGGCATTTCCGGCTCGATGGGTAGCCGGGATTCCAATGCGCCATCGTCTGCTTCAGCTACACCTTCAAGGGAGATGGTCAGGATAAACAGGATAAAGCGCAAGTCCTCAGATGGAACCATGTTGTCCAGTCCACGCGAAAATCAGCTCAAGTCCGATGGAAATTTAGCTAGGCATTTTCTGCAGTACGATAACTATCAGTCACCTTCGAAGCTTGACTTCCTGTTGAAATCGTTTGAAAATAGCTCCTACCCACTGCTGCAGTACAAGAACACTTTTCAAGGCCAGAAAAGTTATGATACCTACAATGGATCCTTCCACAGAGCTCATTCTTCAAGCAATTTTCAGACAGAAAAGAAATCGACAGACCCCTTCAGCTATAAGTACAGTCCGTCAAAGGAAAACCCGTTACACAACCAATTTGACTACGAGAACTTCGAATCAAGATTGAATGAGAGCAAGCTAGACATTCCTCGAGTTCTCCAGGATTCAAAAGAAAAAGCGAATTATCCAAAATTGTCGAAAAATAATTCGTCTAATAATTCATTTGTGGGACTCAACATGTTAAAAAATAACAGCCAAAAAGCAGGAAATGGAAAATTATTCAATGCCGCCCATGTCAACTCCTACAATAACTCACCTCAGAATATGAATGACTTTTATTCTCAGCATGAGCACACCTTGAAGAGTCTCCACTCACCGGATTTGAGAAGATCCTTGCGGAAGAGTAAGTTAGATTGCGATCTTCCCAAATCCGGTAAAAGCGAGACAGAAAAAGCTGTGGAACTGCCTTTGAATCGTCATGTACTGAATGACAGCTTCAAAGAACATAGTGATGATTCAGAGTCAACGATTGCAGAGTATACGAGCGCCCAATCGTTTGGTGGGTTTGCTGAAGCAAGAGATGACAGCCCAACAGAAGAAGGTAAGCCTTTGCGTAAAACAATGTCGGAGGAAACCAAATCTTCAAGAAGGGATTCTTGATCAGGTACTCTGGGGTAAATGTTTACGAGCAATGGGGTTTACCGAGCGATTAATGCATGCACTATTAACTTCAAAGTGAAGTAGAAAGCATTAAGCTTGTTGATGTCAGTTTGAGATTAGTCCATCGGAATGTTTCCACTACTAGCACCAAACGCGGCACTCTTCGGTGCGTTTTTTGAAATTTTATTGAATGCAAAGTATTGGTTTGTGCCAATCACGAGAATGACGAATTTCAATGCTCTTCGAAAAGCGAGAAAATCAACGGTATTAACATACCCGTAATCGAAAACATGGGATCATAATAGTCTGTTACCTCCTCTTCCTCTATGTCGAATGATGTCAGTTGTAATGACTCGATACGTCTTGAGCTTGGTTCAGCATCGGTGTCTTTCATCACATGAATAACACTATAGAGGAATGTGCCAGCACTCATCAATAATAAAACAGCCAAACCAAATGAAGTATCAAGATGCAAGAATCTGTAAAAAAGAAAGGCGGGAACAGAGGAGAAGGATACCAAGGAAAAGATGAGGAGATGTGCTTTGCATAGAGAAGAGCTTAAGCCCTCTCTAAGGAGCACAACCACGAGACTGAAAGCGGTAGGGATCTTGTGAACAACGAGCATAAAAAAAATCTTGGCTCGAAAAGTATCGTCTGCTTTCATGTAAGAGGCACCGAGAGCGACGCCGTCACTTAGAGAGTGTAACACAAGACTGAATGTGATATTGCAAGAAAGAAACGACTGCAAAATCAGCGGTTTGTTCTGCGTTGTCAGAGACGATGGGGAGGCCAAGCGCAGTCTTATGAAGAGATCCAAAATCCTCATGCAAATGAAACCAGAAAGAATTGGCACACCCACCAGGTAGGCAAATGGATAGGAGCTCTCCTTAGTTAGCAAAAGGGTTTCAAAAGCCTCCGGTATGATCACAGCAAAAGCAGACCCTATGAGAATGCCAGTGCCTAGGGAAGAAATCCGTTTAAGATGGTTCGAGGCTATGCTGAATTTGAGGGCTAGAAACCCCGCAGCATATGACAATGTAGACATGAGCACATTGAGTAGAAGAAGAGATATGATTGCGATCATGGTGGATGTTCCGTCCCTCCTCAACAAAAGCGGTTAAGCAATCACGGGTAAACATAGCGTAATTCCAGCCTTGATAATGTGCAAAAGATCCGTACATCTCACATCGGTTTGCTTACGGTATCGACCTCGTCAAAAACTTTTAATGTTTTGATTTTCGAATGAGTGCCCAAGACCGTGTGGTTTGGGAATATGTTCATCCTTTGTTATTTGGCTGCAAAGCCTATTCATTCTTGGCACTTAAAATGCCTTGTTCACTCATAATTTTAGGGGAACAAGTTTAGTACTACGTTAATGTGGATTACGTTGCTTTTCTGCCGCGGAAATTCATATGCATTAAGAGATTCATTCTTGAGACAAGCGGATGTTAACGAACATGCAAAACACCACCGTAAGCACCATTTGCTCAAGAGTCTCGGCTGTCGTGATCTGGATTATGACGCCTTACTACCTTGGCACAGAATGGAACAGTAATGGTCTGCGATAAGTGTAGTGTGAGTCTTCAGTTTTTATCTCAGTCATGATCATTTCATCACTTTCAGGAACCTTTCCATGAGCCTACTATCCTGAGAGTTCTTAAGACTTTTTTCTTATTGCTCTACCCACCCACGAGTACTTAAAACACCGAAATGGAGCTAAAATATCGAGGTATCATCTTGATGAGCAGCCCCTCTTGACGATGCCGCTATCCGCCTTTGTTGATAGACGGTGGTTTATCTGCACCATGGATCCAATTACCATGCAGGACGTTGCGTGGTGTACGGGTGTTTATTCAGATCCTCTATAGAACGCGTGAATCATGCGGGAACGCGCGCACAAGTCTTGAAGCTTGGAGTAATGGCATCGCTCGTTAGTGATGGGCATGGCAAGGCAGTGATTTTTGACTGCAGTCTCTAGTGCCAGCGAACACACAAACTGATATATTGCCCGAGATCAATTTGGAAAACCATGTCTGCATACAATACATCGGCCATGGAAGTCTCTGAGGAGGTCGTGAAGGAGATGATCACCAAAGCTGTTGATCTATTCAGACAACGTGACTACAGCGCATGTTTGGAGGTTTATAATGAGATAGTGACTCAATTGACTGGGCTATCCGCGGAATACTGCAGTAAGCTACGGAGATATTACGATCTCCGCCAGCGACCGCTAGCTGGAAAGTTATGCCATCCGAAGCTAACAAACATCCTTGATCAGAGAGCAGCCACATACGAAAAATTAGGGCAGCCCAATCTGGCACTCAGGGACGCAAATGAAATATTGTCTTTAGATCCATTGGAATGTAAAGGCTACTTGCGTCAGGGAAAGCTTCTAATGGCTCGTGGAGAGCGCGTGAGGGCATATAAATGCTATCAAAAGGGCATTTATCTAATTGATAGGGCCCAGAAAAACATGGGTTTTTCTGCAAACAAGAAGCTCATGAAGCAATTGAGCATTGCCTACTCAGGGTTGAATAAAGCCTTGAAAGAGGAACGAAGCAAAGAGCTGCAAATGTCAAAGGCAGTTCCTTCCACTAGCTCTAGTGCAAGCAGGTCTGCAAGTTTTACTGATAAGAAAAACTCAGGAAAACCAAAAGCTCAAGGCAGCATCGCCGATATGCTTCCGATTAAGCGGTCGAGTCTGCAGGACCTGAGAGTGACCAAGAAAGCACGTAACCCTGCTGACTTCATGGAACGGCTACCATTGGACTTGATTGGAGAAGTGTATTCCTATCTCAATGTGGAGCAAATCTTGAAGTCCCATTTAGTGTCCAAAGATTGGTACAATACCCTTTTGAAATTGCCGTGGCTATATTTGCGGTCGGTCGCTTTGAAGAACAACATCATGTACTCGGAATTCAACAACTGCATGGTGCTTCTCAAAAAAGTTTTGAAGCTGTCTTGCTCCCGGTGCATCGATAGAATAGTCATCCCCACGACGTTCAAAGAGAACCATTTGCAGCGAGTCTTGCAAGACTTATTGCAGACAAATTTGAGAGTCAAGGCACTAGGGCTAACTAGTATTCACTTCTCCGTTGAACTTTTATTGCGGATTTTAGTTGGGCTTAGCTGGTCTGGACTCGATAAACTCCAATCTTTGGATCGCCTTTTCATGACAGTCAAATCCTCATTCACATTCAATGAGATTCTACCCCAGCTCTGTCCAAAACTTACAAGTCTTGAAGTTCTCATAGTGGACAGAGTGCAAAAGATACCTGTGGTTCAGTTGGACCTGCTTCGCCAGCTTTCGGAGAATGTGGAGACCGGTCTCATCAAATACCGAAAGCCGCTGGAAAATTCTACGGAAAGTACTAAAGCAAGGACACATCAACAGTTGAAATCGCTAGTGCTTGTGAACAGGCGAGTCCCCTCCAAGTTCTCAGGCCCCGATACCGACGCAGAGGGCATGTACAAGGTGAAGCCCACCATGCTCTCAATAAGCATGCCCAACTTGTCCAGCTTGACTGTATCATGCTTTGACTTCACGGGATATTCCAACACACTTGCTTTGTTTCTTTCGCAAGTGCGCCATTTGACGAGTCTTGACCTAGAGTCTAACCTGGCACTTCCGCTCGACAAATTTTTGCGTATTTTGATTCTGAGCGACAACTCGTTTGAATTAAAAACATTGCGTTTTCGGGAATTGTCCCAAAGTGGCCCGCTCGACCTCGATAATATCAACCTCCATGATGCGAAATGTCTATTCAATCTTTGCGAACTTGATCTATACGGATCGTCACTATCTAACAAGGCTCTACTAAAAGTGTTACACCTCAGTCAAAACCTTCACACACTCAACATCGGAAATTCCAAATACGTTCACTTCAAGAACACCCAATTCGCAAGGCATGATCTCTTGAATTGGACCGACATTCTAAAGCTCCTACCCAAGATAGAAGAGCTCTATATGCCAGAAATGGACTTCGACCATTTGACTATGACTCAATTTAATCGAGCAATCGACGAGGTTTACGGGGCGAAAAGTTTTAATTTGAAGATACTCGATCTCTCTTTTTGTCATCAGGTTGATGGTATCAGCCTTCTATATCTTTTTGAAACTTCAAAGAGCGGTGATGCCGAACGTTGTCCCAATGTTCATCGTTTGATTTTGAACGGGCTAGCTATCAACAAAGAAACACTTCAATTGTTGCAAAGAAGAAAGTACGTTCAGAATATCGAAAATGATCCATTCAGCACCAGTTGGAGGACCTGGGGCGTGAACTCTCATTGCATTGAAATCAAAAGTACTCGTCCAGGGTGATTTAAACCCGTATGAAGTGCGTCTTACATCAGCGCACTTATGAGGTTCGCACGACAGTTGTAGCGCGATGACATACATGTATCTCATCCGAAAAAACCATCGTGATCCAGCGTCACTCAGCTTACAGACAGATTGCGTTGCTAGGAATCCAAAAGGTTTATTACTGAGCCTGTATTAATTCAAGACCGAATGGCTGTTCTCAGAAGCGCTAAAAATACGAAGATCACCTTCACGGATGATGGAGAGCTCCCAGCAAGTGCTGACATAGTTAAAGTCAGCTCGCGAGAGTCGACAGTCGAACCAGAAGCGGACGGCTCTGGATCCGACTCTGATGATGCTCCTGAAGAAGAATCAACCTCAAAAGCAAAGGAAGACTTGCTCGCGAAAGCCAAAGCAGAGCAGGATTTGCAGAGGGAAGCATTGAAGGCTGCAAAAGAAAAGAGAAAACAAAGAGATTTGCAATTTAAGAAGCAACAAGAGGCCAAGAGAGAAAAAGAGAGAAAAGAAGAGGAATTAAAAGCACAGAAACTCGAACAGGAAAGACTTGCGGCTTTGGCCCATGCCGATGTGCTACCCGACCTTTTGCCTGATGAATTATTAGAGAGTGTGAATGTCACAGAGGATAAGGGAGCTGCCAAGCATATCCGCACGGAGGAGTTTGAGGCAGAGCATGCCGCCATGCGTAAGAGGATGAAACTAGAAAAGTTGCAGGCCCTCAAGCAGAAGTCTGCTGTCAAGAAAGGTCCAATTTATGTGCAGGTACAGGAATTTGGATCAGGCAAATCTCGTGTTCCTCGCGCAGAGCAAAGCATTCTAGACATCAAAAACCAGTGGATGCAGAGGGAATCGTTGAACAAAAAGGCATAGCTGTTGTAAAGGAGCTTTTCTAGATTGCAAGCTCCTTGGCTTACACGGACAATGAGAAGAGACTGACAAATGTCGCCATCCTTAGGGGAGCGATGCAATGGAGCTGCAACCGGCCAGTGTATGCTTCCGATGTATTGAACGCACCAGGCGATTATTATATAACACAAAAAAAGTGCATGATAAGGCATGTTATCACAGTATGATATTCTTGATCTGTATAGAGGAGATGAGTCTGGGTCTCGGTGATAAACAAGCTTTACTCCCCGTAAAGACAACTCCGCATTGAACACAAGTGGCCTGGTCCCAAGTACATACTGCGCATGGAGATTTACCGGTGGATAAAAACAATCTCTGTCATGAACGTATTTTTACACCTCTCAAGTGTTGACCACTCCATCAGGGGTTAGTACATGGAATTGTATTCATGTCATTACCCTCTCATCCATGAAGACCGACGACAGGACCATACTAATTAGAATATTGCCTCCGCTCATTCTTATTAACTCCCATACGCTCGTTGCGGGACAGCGGTTCTTTGAATATACCGAGAAGCTGCTTTGACAGGTCATTTGCATCCTCTTGGTAGACAGAGGCCTCTGAGTTCAGCGACACAGAATTGTCATACTCCATGATGTCCTCAGGAGTCAACCGTATTGCTGTTGCAGGACGTCTAAGCATAATTTCTTTTCTAACTGACCCTTGAACAGGAAAAGTGAGGCCAAGGGGTTTTAGCTCGTGATGTTGTGGGTGCGTATACGGTGAGTTTGTGGTGGTGTATACAATGCGCTGCCGCATCTACAACAAGCGTTTTGAAGCTGATTTCGCTCATTCAAGGCTCAAAACCCTGGGCTACGCGATCTCATGTGTGGGATCTACTTCTATGCTGGTGTAGCTCCATTGCCGGTACCATCCTTTCTTTCGTTGGAGGACCACGACCTATGTGGTCTCACGGCGGCTCGAGCTGAACTCTCGCGAGCAGAGATCTCTGGTATTGTTGAGGAATGCATTCGAGACCAGACGACTTTGAAGCTTAACGACCAGCTAAAGGCAGCAAACGCAAGGGAGCTTCGGGAGGCCATCAACGACTTGGACAGACTCCGAAACGGCAAGCTTACCACGTGTGGTCGAGCGGAGGGTATTAAACACTTAGAGCAACATATTGCCGAGTTGAAACTAAATATTGGAGAACCAGAGACTTCCGGGATTCACTCAGACAAAGAACGAGAGTCATCCCAGCACTCTACAGATGCACGCCTGGCTGCAATAATCAATACTCTCGCGAGAGGTCCTGATTATGCATCCTATACTGAATTAATGCTCAATGGAAAGCACGTACAAATTTTATCGTCCGTGCTATCCCTTAGACAGCCGTTTACTGCACAGCCATTGACTGCAAACTCGCTCGTGCTCCAGTTCAATGGAGAGATATTCAACCAGGAAACTATCGCATTGAACGACACAAGCTACATTTTGTCGAATCTCGAGAAAAACTTGGCGAGTAACAATCTTGAAGATGCCGTTTTGAAGACATTTTCGGCACTTGATGGCGAGTATGCCTTCGTGCTTCTAGCTCTACTGAGCAACCAGGTCTTCTTCGGCAAGGATTACGTGGGGAAACGCTCGTTGCTATGTTCTTTGAGTGAACTGGGATTGCAACTTGGATCTGTGCTAGACATACCTTCTGCAGAAGAGTGCAAAGGCAACACTATCTCTGTCGTGGATCTTGACACTCTCAACAGGAGAGATCTACAGGTTCGGACACCCCAAGTAGAGAAACAACCTCTAGTGGAAGACTCTCTGAAAGAGCTCTATGCTCGGTTGAAACAAGCTTGTGGTATTCGTCAGCACACCATCGTGCCACTTGAAACTAAGAGTCTAACATCTGCGTCTTATGCTCCTGCAACAGTGGCTGTTCTTTTCAGCGGTGGCCTAGACTGTACTGTCGTAGCAGGTCTCCTCGCTGAGAACTATGCGTTGGACGGAAAGCCGTGTGTGATTGACCTCTTAAGTGTCGGATTCGAGCATCCACGGACCGGAGTGTCTGCATCCGAGCTGCCGGACCGAAAGCTAAGCGAGAAGTCCTGGCTTGAACTCTGCAAGCGGTTTGAAGATACCTGTGTTCTGTTTCGTTTGGTTCATATTGATGTCACTTACCGCGAGTGGCTAGCGCATAAGCAACGGGTTTTTCTGTTGATCTCGCCTTGCGTAACGGAGATGGACCTCTCCATTGCCATAGCATTTTACTTTGCCGCCTACTCTAGCAATTGTGTTGCCATAGAAAAAACATCTGGGCTGTCTGCTTCAGTTGAAGATTTCGTGCAGCTTTTGAATTCATTGCAAGCAAATTCTGAAAGTCGTAGCGACGTTTCAGGTCTGCATGAATTCATATTTATTGACGGTTATACATCGGCTCCACGCGTTCTCTTCTCAGGCTTGGGAGCTGATGAGCTCTATGGCGGATACTCACGGCATGAGAACCTTTTCCATGACTTAGTGGAAGAGTTGGAAGAAAGCACATCTGCCACAAGTGCGGCATATGAAGCCCTTTCAGCTTCGTTGGCCCACGATTTAAACGTTATTTACGTACGGAATCTCGGTCGTGACGATCGTGCAATGGCAAGTTGGGGAAAAGAATTGAGATACCCGTACTTAGACGAGACAGTTGTGCAATTTTCGTTGAACTGCATCTCTCCTGAGTGCAAAATAAGGTTTTGGTGGGAAACCCGAACTACCAAAAAGGGAATGAAGCGTGTGAAGCAGTTTGAGCGCAAGCATGTACTCAGGGAAGTGGCACGATTCATGGGCTTGCCCGAGGCTGCTCTGGAAACCAAAAGAGCTATTCAGTTTGGGGCCCGAAGCGCCAAATTAGAGGTTGGCCAAAGCAAAGTCAAGGGTACTGATCGTGCGACTTAAGGCCCAAATTCCTGATGCGTGTCACTCCAAACTATGAAAGTTGAGCCATGTGATTCACACCTAGGCTAACTTCAACATACGAGCCTAGAACCCAAATTTGACTTATTGGCTGAAACAGGAATGCGTGCCGGTCTCAGTTAAATGCGAAGTTGCATCTTAATGTTCAATTGCGAGCTTTGCGAAATCCATTCCTGTGATCACGCATCAGTCACACATCCAAAGTGCCATGCTCATTTTCAAGGGTACCTCTGTTTCATAATCGTCATCACCATACACCAAATCAAAACAACACTGGAACTTCGCCATTGAGGCGCCTCAGGAATGTTTTCAGCAAGAATGCACGCTTGAAGTACTCGCCTTATGAGTATAGGAGTTAAGTCTATGTTGATTATTTGCATCACGCAATGCCGCGTTCATTAGAACAATAGAAATTTTAAAATGGAGCATAGATTCAAAGGGATTCCTGTACAAAAGGTCAGTACTTATGACTTTAGGGTGTTAAAACCGAAGCAGAAAATCTGGAAATCAATATGTAGAATACTCAGAACCTTCCAGAGTTCCCGTTCTGGTTATTTAAGAGGGGACATTTCCCCTTTTTGTAGTTGTTTGTCAACAATTATGAAGCTTTCTCTCGCACTCGCCTTCTCTGTTTTTGCTGCAAATGCCCATCCCCTCTTCACGCAACAGGGGAAAGTCGTTAGCATGGAAACTACCCTGCAAGCTGCAGAAAAAGGTTTTTCCACATTTCAGGAAGTTCTTGGTAGCCGGATCCACCGGTGGTACCCAAAGTCTCCAATTTCCTACGATGGGCACCCTTGTGTGGAGTTCACGGGCAAGCCCCTTTCCGAAATTCCAAGGGAGTGTATTTTTAACGTTGTCTGCAAGCGCAATGAGGTAAGCATTCATTCTCCCAGCCCTTGTTTCAAGGCCGACTTTGACCCGGCTTCCGCAACCAAAGAAGACCTAGACAGGTTGAGCCTTCCTTGCTTACAAAAGGTTATTTGCAAATTTTTGGAAACTGTCCCAGTTTATCGTCCAGATGACGATGAAGCTTTTTTTTCGAATGAAGATGAGGAATTTTTCTCAGACGATGACGATGATATTGAGATTCTTGACGACTTTCCAGATTTTATGATAGGAGGAGATAGGGAGTACGTCCCAGTAACTGGTCAAGGGATCTCCTCTGGAGCATCATATTCCGCAGAGAACAGTCAAGGATATTTGTCGAGAAACAAGGCAGGACAGTTAACCGAAAGCACTCAAGAAGAAACACAGGGGTTTGCGACCGGAGGCTATCAGGAATTTTCGGCGGGAAACAGTCAAGAATTCTCCTCAGGTGGCTATGAGCCATTTTCTACAGAAAATGTCCATGGTTTATCTTGATGAGTTGCCCACAACATCGACAGACCCAGGTTTTGAGTGAGGCTCTTACTCCCGCTTAAGGACCTGCACTGAAATAGTTGCTTAGAAATTGTATGATGTGTTGGCCTCTTTCAAAAGCTTTGGACTATATGCACTCTTTTGCACCCACCCCAAGACGTAGTTGATGCGCACCATGTGACCAAGGCATCAGTACTGATCACTCTATGGGTGTCCACAAGTAAAACATCTTTCAGATTATCGTGAATTTAATGTTCACTGCGATTCGACGAAATAGTCCGCCAATCATCAGTATTCATCAACGACTGCGAGACGGCAAGATGTTTTGTCGGTGGACTCACTGAGACTTAATTCGTGTAACGAGTGCTTCTGATGTTATTATCAAACTACGTGGCCTTAATTCTTTACAGTTTCTTGATATCACCTGTGGACCCAATCTCACAAAAATGCGCTTTCATGCAATGATCATAGTCCTTCTGGTTCTGCCCTTGAAGAAGCTAGTGCACCATTAAGCCAGTCATTTCCGGGACTATCTTGCGATGAAGCGCTCGTCCTAGAGGTTTCCTTCGAATTCTCTATAGCTTAATTATGCCCACAAAACAACTTGTATCAAAAGATTCCAAAAACCCTGCACGCCATGAGTATTCAATGTTTACCGGCATACGGCTAGTCGCGTGGTCCTAGAGCCCTCATTGCCTTGCACGCCGCTTCCGTGTGTGGCGTTCTGCAGTCGCGTGCGCAATATTCAAGACCGAATGCCGCTACATTGAGGCGAATCATCAAAGCGTCAAGTAATTAACAAGTCACTGGAGACTTGCCAGAACTCACACACTCATAAGGTCTGCTGCCTTAGCAAAATTGTCTTTAAACTCTACTGTTTACAAGGAAATGCATGGGTAAGGACCAGGCTGCGGCACTAGCGCCCAACGTGATCTCACCTCGCATTTAAGCCCCCTTCCTTTGTTGGCGGAAATTTATGCCTGAAGTACTAGCTCTCATTAGCCAAGTTTTCGCCTCTTTTAGAAGCACCTATTCGCAAATCACTCATAGCAGGTACATGCACTCTTACTATCAAAGTCATTCCTGGTGGGTCTAGCTGTTTCGTTTCCAGACTTCTGACCTGCCTCCTAAATCAAAGAGAAGAAGATAGCGCACGTTTAGAGGAATAGGAAATGTAAATGCCCTACTCGGGACTGCACCAGAACGCTTGAGCCGTCTTGGCTTTTGCTTTCTCAATTGCGCGTATTCTGCAGACTGCCCCTCACTTACCCCAGACCGTAATCCATACCCCTAAACACAGCCACACTGTTCCAACATTTTCATAGGAAAACCTTGGCGAATACCTGGAAGCTAACGCTCATCTATCCCAGATACTCAAAAATTTGTTAGATGCAAGAAGAGTACAACCTATACCTCCCATCTTACCGGTCTCTCTTATCTCCTAGCTTTAAGTATGATTACCGGTCACATCTGACTATTCAGCTTACGCAGCTGGACATCAAGAACATCATAGCAAAGTTCAAATCCGTACAGTCTCAACAAAAGACTCCGCTCAATACAAAGTATCGCAGCTTGCTTTCGGACGTCACATTCCAGGCACAACGGATCTCGAAAAAAGTCCTGAGTCTTGCCATTTCAAACCACGACTCTACTACGTCGCCCAAAAATGCTTCCCATGGCTTCCGGCTGCTTCCACCCGAAGTACAAATCATCATTTTCACCTATCTCAACGACTTCGACCTGTACAGGAACTGTCTCTACGTATGCAAACACTTTTACCAATTGAGCAAGCCATTTTTACTCAGCCATGTGAGCCTAGACTCCACATACCGTTTTGCTCAATTTGTTACCATGCTTCGACTCAACCCGGCTCTGGGCCCACACGTGATGGCCTTAGATTTGTCAGAGCTTAAACCGGGTAACCACGACATCTCTTCGCTGGACGAGCTGCTGACGTGTGATTCTGAGGAAGATGCATATGCGCAGATCTCTGCCGGTTGGAGAGATTGGAAATTCAAGAACAATTTATACGCGTTGCATCCTGCCCCAGTTACGCCTCTGAGATCCCCTGCCCCTGTTCCTGTAGTGAGCCAGCGCAAGCGAGTCAAAATATCCAAGTATTTCAAGCTCCGGAAGTCTCAAATACCAGATAGTTCTGCCCCTATCCAACTGATAAAGTCGCGGTCCGCTGTTCCTAGTGCTTCTAGCACAGGCTCTGAGCATCCGAAAACAAATAAGTTCCTTATTAGTTACGCATCTTCCAAAGACGTTCCAATAGGGTACATTCTTCATGTCATAAACCTTTGCCCCAACTTGCAATCACTCAACTTGGCCAACCTTAGCTTGTCAAGCGACTATAGGATTTCTTCTACGTTTAGGAATAAGTATCACTCATATGATCTCATGAACAACTACCAGAAGAATATCATGGAAATTCTCAATCGAATGAAGCCATCGATTTGTGTCCGCGAGAGAAATGGTGCTATCAAAAGCTCGATTTTGGAACTTGCATCCTCGAGATCTTCAGTGTTTTCTATGAACACTTTTTCCAAACCCATTTGGAAATATAATAGTCTTTTACCTCCCATGAGTATCCCCAACAAAGAGCTGATTGACTCTGGCGACGGTGAGCTTTTCCTCAGTGACCTTCACTTAAAGTCCATCGACACCAATCATCTCCATTTAGTTCTGAACAAAGAGATTCTTCTAGCTCTTCATAGAAAACTGGAGGCGTTGACCACTCTCAACTTATCTTCCATTATTTGGATTGACCTCAAGATGGTTCGCCATTTTCTTTATGGATTATTTGTTGGCGACTTGCAGAAGTGTGCGGTGGATGGCAAGACTTATGAGCTCTACCGGAAACCCGAGCCCACAAAACCTTCATTCAAACGACAAGACTCTTTCGAATTGGACCTCAGAAATTCCGGGATGCAAAGAAATCTTCCGTGGGCGAAGCTTATTGATGCCAAGACCAAAGAGGGAGTCAAAACTATCAATCGTATCCTAAACGATGAGCTTCTCAGTGATTTTGAGGAGCATTTCATCGTGGAACAGCGAAGAAGAGGCAGGGTTGGCGAGAATTACTTTGCCTGAAAATTACGGATGTGTTCCTTTCCAAACAGCCATGCTCTAGGAAAAGGTGTGAAAATGTCCCAACATTCAGGTCATCACCGTTTCATGGATCAGCTCGGCTTCGAAAAGCGGCGACCTCCAACGGCAATGGTTTTAGAGTTGGCTCTTAATCTCCGGAGCCTTGCAACAGCATCCGCCTTGGCGCTTTGTTAATGCCTGGGCAACGAATGTGGCACAAGTCCCCGTGAAGAAAAGAGTAAGAGGAAAAGTTGCGCGTCTTTATATACTCGCGCAAACCATTGGGGCTTGCACGACCACGCAGTCCTAACATGAATGCAGTGAGAGTTTATCGCAGTGTCAGACGAGGAAGCTCGAAGTGGAACTTTTCGAAATTATTCTTTGGACGGCTTATCGCAGCGAGTCGTATTTACATCTTTTGGGTATGTTTCTGGAATCAAAAGTTGTTTGCAATTATCTCGAAAACCCGAGAATATTCTCCTGAGCCCAAATCAGCGGCTTCAAGTATTATGTTTCCGAGACCGATATTCTATCATACACATGTTTGGTAGTCTGGGTTCGATTAACAGAGTGCAATATCCCATGTTAAATGTGAGGCCACAGTATAATTGAATCGCGACTACGCAAGCTGCTGATATCTACGGAGATACGAAGGGTATAGTTGGAAGGTTCTCGAATTTGAAATGAAAGAAGTCTCATAGCATGAATGCATTGCCGCAATACATTTTCGATGCATCAGGTCCGGTAAGCTGCTGCGAAAATGGCGCACATGTTGCAGCTGATATCATCATCGCATGTTTGTTCAATGTTAGGCTTAGCACTGAGCACTACTATGATGCTATTGATTGCAATTTATGCCGGTAGGGTTTCAAATAGGTACACATTTGATCAACGAATCAAAAGCTAGAATCTTATATTTTCGCTCGAATAACTCATAAATCAAGGTCATCTGAAGTTTATGGCGCGGACGAGATAAGACTTCAAGCAACAAATGCACCCATTAACTAAAGACCATAAGTAAGAAAGAGATCCATAACATGGTTTGCGTTACATATTCGGAAGAATTACATTTGAGACACCCAGCCTTAATCCAGAAGAATCAGAGTCTTGATTTACATGAACGAGCAAGCCGCAGTATTGCATAAACAAATACGAACTCTGATAGTGTTAGCGTTCTTTATGTCAGAACTTCAGATCGAAACATTTACAGAAAACAGGCTCAGTTGTTGGCTCTTCAGCTGATGAACTTGTCGCGTAAGGTCCAGCAAAATTGTGATAGCTGAAACTACTGAGTACATTGAACTGTCATCTCGGTTTAGAAGAATCGCTTTAGAAAAACTCGGTTCGAGAAATCTAGCACTCTGTAACTCATTCCTTGACTCATTTGGATAATCTTTTGACTCTTCACGCAACACACCTGTGCATCTCGGACTCGCGCTATTATCTGCTAACATCACTCCGCTATATTTCAGGGACTCACTCACCGGATAACCAGGAACGCTGCCGGAATGTCTGATTTGTCGCTGCAACTCTCCGCTTTCAAAAACAGAATCCGTAACGGTCCATCCGTGGCCGTGCGGCGTACGGTGACCCCAAAGCCAGTGACACCACTGAGCCAGGAGCAGCCCAAACGGAACGCCCCCTCAGATGCTGCTACGGAGGTGTTCAAGCGACAGAAATTGCAGGACGAGGCTAGCGGCGGGGTCGGCGGTGTCTCGGGAATCCACCTTTCCACCAGGCTTCATTTGGCTGTGGAGCACATCAAAAAGCAAGATGCACCCGTCTCCATACCACAATTAGAGGGATATCTTTCCTTCGACATCCGTCATACATTATTGCCTCTTTTGAAGGAGATTGATCGTATTAAGTACGACCCTGCTAATAATACGTTGGAGTATATGTCGCTTCATAACATTCGAAGTGCTGAGGATCTCTTAAACTTTTTACGTCTGCAGCCTACTTTCAAGGGAACGCCAGTCAAAGAGCTCCGGGACGGGTGGGCAGGGTGCATGGAGGCAATAGCCCAGCTAGAGGAAGAGAACAAAGTATTAGTGTTGCGCAACAAAAAAGAAAATACGCCACGGCTTGTGTGGGCCAACTTAGGTGGTGAAATCGGGACTATCAGCGAGGAATTCGTCGAACAGTGGAACAGCATCAAGGTGCCCGACAGAGAAAACTTGTATCAAGTGTTGGTGAGCAACTCATTGAAGCCAACGGGAGTTGACCCTCACGAGGTGAAGAAGAAGCCCCAACAACAAGAGCGGAAGCAGAAGAAGGCAAGAAGAGGCAAAATCACCAATACTCATATGAAGGGCATTTTGAAGGACTATTCACAAATTGTGTAATTTTCCAGTCCCACGTCATAGAGAAGATGGGGAGACTTCCAAAGGTCCAGTCTTTTAGCTGATATTTCATCCATTGAGCACAAAATTATTAAAATAATATCCCCGTGCGGATTGAAAGAGAACGTATGCTCTTGGATACTGCAGCAAGGCCACGTTTATGGCTAAGTGCTTCGAAGTCGAGTCTCGTCTACAAGATACTTGCGTTGAAGTCATAGGTGAGACGAGGTACTCCGTCTTTCAAACTCACTGTTTGTAACATTCCCCTGTTATACTCATCTGAAATTAAGTAGCCAAATAATTCACCTTAGTCTACTCGCAAGCTTCGAGTAAATGTCTAAACCGAAATACATTCCTGCACGCCACGCCGCACCGCTAAGGACAAGAAAAAAACACCTTCACCATCTCCTACCTTAAGAAAAGTCCCAAAAACATGTCGTCTGGTATGTACTGAATACAACACCCTGCGGGTGCCTGCTGCAAGATTTCATCGAGGTCCTCACGCGGCATCTGTGGGAGGCTGCCGCTTTAAGGCAACGCACGGCTGGTATTGGAGATAAACTGCTTATCATACTAACAGGGAAGTCGATTTCAACACGGTTGCCACCGAGTTCTGCAACTTCTACTACCAACAATTCGATTCCGACCGGAACCAATTGGGAAACTTGTACAGAGATCAATCCATGTTGACCTTTGAGACATCGCAGCTCCAAGGTGCTAAGGACATCGTGGAGAAGTTAGTTTCTTTGCCATTCAACAAGGTTGCCCACAGAATCTCCACTTTGGACGCCCAGCCAGCTTCGCCAAACGGTGACATATTGGCCATGGTCACCGGAGAGTTGTTAATTGACGAGGAGCAGAACGCCCAACGTTACTCGCAGGTGTTCCACTTGATTCCCGATGGAAACTCATACTATGTTTTCAACGATATCTTCAGATTGAACTACTCTTAGGTGTTTTCGAATTCATAATAGTGAATGACCTGGTCTATTGATATGTAGAGTGTGACTGCATGCATGAGTAACACTAGTAGGTCTTACTGCGAAGCTTGCTAATTTTCGATATATAATCTAAATCAATTGAATTTCAAATGAGTTAGATTCGTAAATCAAATGAATTGCTAAATCAATCAAATCTCTAAATCAATCAAATCTCTAAATCAATCAAATCTCTAAATCAATCAAATCTCTAAATCAATCAAATCTCTAAATCAATCTAGTTCTATTGAGGTCAGTGCTGAACCTTATGGTCGCCATGACTAGCTTTGTTGTCGCGGGGGTAGCCATCGCTTGGCCCTTCAACTTCCTGGTATGCGGGAAGAAGTGGGTGGCCAGTCTCTGCTGGAGTGAAGTTTACTGCATCAGGGGTCGTAGAAGCGGCAACAGGAGCAGAAGCAGTAGCGGCATCGTTTGCCGGGCGGTTTTCAAGGTCGCGAGCGCCGTAGTAACCTGCACCGTTTGGTGCAAGTCTAGCCTTGGGAAACGTTACTAAAACGAAATAGATGGAGTGAATGAGTCCGATTATGTAGAAGTAGAAAGTCAAGGTGAGGATGCAAGAAATCAAGAACTGCTTAGTCTTGACAGTGTACTTTGGCCCCGTGAGTATGTAAATGGGCAATGGAGGTAAGAACACGGCAAGAAGACAAAGCAAGATTGTTTGCGTTTGGTTGGGGAGCTCGGATCTTGAAAATGCTGCAGATATCATCGCTAGAGAGGAGTATAGTGCTGGTTGGTAGCTAAGGGGGGCGCGAAACTGCGGGTTTATATAAAAATGTATACAGTATGGCTGACTAAGGAGCACTAGGAGCGCAAATCACGCAGTGCGCCTATCCAGCTATCTCAAGACGGACTTTGACGTCGCAGTTAAGCCGACTTGGATTCTTGTAACACCACCAAGTGGCATAAGTGAGTATTCTTTGCAATAAGCGGTTTGACCCTGGTTTCATGAATCCGGATATCTGCTGTACTTAAACACTCATATATGAGGCCTACAAGATTTCTCGTAGTAGTGAAGAGATAAATACTGGAAATAAAACTAGTTTATGAGAGCCAATGGTCTCCTTCCGGATAGCAAAACTACACTGAAAGTCACCCCATGATCTTAAGAATCTGGATGTACGAAAGTGTAACGCGTGCAAGCGACCACTCATAGTCCATACAAATCATGAGACACAACGGGTTCCTAATCGACTGGCGTGTGACTAACATGTCACAGCTTCCAAATGGAAGCAGAAGCGACTACCTTTTCCAGTTGGCGTGCTGCTGACACCTATGCTCTTCGCGCACCAATACGTCACATGCATGCATAAGTTATTTTTGTAGTGACCGCAGCATATGCGAACCAGTGCTCTCACGGGCCAGTACTCTTTCACAGCGAGGAAGTACCTTCATGTCTCCAGGCATTCAGGCTCTCGTCGTACCATGTACACACTCTTCCAGTGCCAAAGGTATTAACGCGATGGTCTTTACCTGGGTGGAAACACTTTAAATAGCGGACATCGGATATGTCGGAGTAATCGACCCAAAATGGGTTGCTTCAGAAAGGTTTCTAACCTTGATAATGCATCCACATCTCCGTGACAAGTCTTGACGGCGTCTTTCAGGGAATAACTCGATACCTGAGGATGGCCTCTCACGTGATATGGTATAGCCGACCTTCGCATTCCACACTTCCGCACATCCTCCAGCTGTACTGAGACCTTGTTGCAATCGAGGACACATCAACGCGCCCCAGCCAGGACTGCACACTACAAGCTATACCTGTCTCAACCAACTCACTTAGCAAACAACAACGACAATATGGATTCCGTGCCCGCAGTTCCCCAAAGACCCAAAAAGGGCAAAGATCTGGTGGCAAGGGCGGTCACCAGCCCAGAACCCTCGGATACTCGTGACAATGCATCGGTGAGCAAACCAATTGCGTCTGGAGCGCTGCCCTCGCTCCCCACTCCCCCAATTCCGTCGAGACCGAAGAGAATGACGGCACCCACAGTAAAACCCGTGGAAAACAGTATAGAACTCGGCCAGAAAGAACATTTGAGCACCAGGGATACGGAAGCGAATCATTCTTCGCCACAAGACACTGACAACTCCCCGCCCGTGACGCCTACCGACATCATTAGCGGATACGAATCGGAATCAGAGGACAACAAGTTGGTCAACTCCACAAATGAAGTCACCAATATTGTTTTAACGAAAGGGGAGGACGACAAGCAAAAGGAGTTCAATGAATCTCCTGCCCCTACCGCAGAGAGCGGGAAGCTAGTTCGGGACTTTGAATCAGATGGGATAAGTACACCAGTAACTGTCTCAGAGTTGGCTGAAGAATCCAAAGACTCACATACAGAAAACTCCACTGCCGCCTCATGTATGGAGGAGAATGGATCACGTCCTGTTGCGCTCTCCAAGGACGTGAGGATTCCTGAGATGGCTCCAGGACATGCCGAGATTGACGCAGGCGAAGTAAGTGCGTCTGCACAACAAGCTCCGAACGTCCCAGCTAGACCTAAATCGTCCAAGTCGGTGCTCTCTGGTGTTGATTCTCCAAATGCAGACGCCAATAACCCGCCTATACAGCAGAATTCATCAGACCCAACAGAATTGGCCTACAACGAGGCAATCACTTCTAATCCAGACTTATCGAGCGCAGAAAATTCAACTGAACAGCATAAATCTTCGCTAGCCCAAAAGTCGCCTCCAAGCAATCAGACTGTGTCGAGCGAGAAGACACTCGAGGACAACACCGTCGGAGCGTCTCATGAAGCGTCAAGCATGCAAAAACATATTGAGGTCTTAGAGCCACTGGGGGAGAGTCCAGTTTCTGCTGGAACACAACCCACCATACCTACACGTCCAACGAGAAGAAAAGAAGTCGTTGCACATTCACCACAAACAAATTCTACGACGGAGTCTGAAGTTCAACTGAGCGATGTATCCACTGAGGCTACCACGACAACATCCGGGCCTCCTGAGCCCAGCACTCTGTCGAGTATAAAAAAGGCCCCACCCCCAAAGCCAAAGAAACTCTCATCGAAGATTGCCGCCTTTCAACAAATGTTCAACCAGGAGCCACCACAGAGACCACACGTGGCTCAAAGACCGTCAGAAGAAAGATCCAAGTTGTCATCCGACCGAAGCGATTTTGCTGCAAGCTTACTGTCAATGATGGGGCGCGGAGTTGCGCTTCCAGGAATGGCGAATCCTGATTTGATGAAGAAGTTGTCAGCTGCAGATACCGCTGAAGATCAGGCAGAGACCGCTGAAGATCAGGCAGAGAGCACGGCACAAGGTGCCGCGGCTTCTGCGGCCTTAGCTCCAGCACGAAGAGCCCGTGGGCCAAGAGGTAAAAGGCTTCCGAAACTGATTCAAGAGTCGCAAGTGGAGGTGAAATCTCGATTCACGATACATCTGGCGGATTTATGGGAAGTGAATATCAAAAGGTCGAATCTTGCAGAAGAAGAGAAGCTGCCAGCTGATGAGGTAACTGACGAAACGGGTCATTCCAATGACTCAAATGATGAGCAAGCCGCAAAATCGGAAGCAAGACCAGAGTGCTATACTACTCTGGACAGTTCAGACACAGAAAATGAAGCTTCAATCGCAATGAAATCCAATAGCCTCCTCGAACTCGAAAATGCTTCGGCTAAACCGGAAAGGGGGTCGATAGAAGCTGAACCCTTAGATGCTCCCAAATTCTATGACGAATTGGAGATCAAGGGAGAAAATGAAATTGAGGCCAGCGGTGAAAAAGTCACCAAGACCTTCGTTATTCCAAACGCAGATATAGAGGTTGATGCATTGCCTGAAGCACGAGAGCATGCCGATCAAAGTCACATCGGCATCCCCAATGATAGCGACAAGGCTAGGGTGCCAGTCAACGAATCTCATCAAGAGAGTGAGAGTCACGATCGCCCCGATACCATGGGGTCTTTGGGACTGCAAGCTTGATATGGCTGCATGTATCATTGCGACCTTTGGTTAAAATTTGCATTGTAATGCAAATCACCAATTCCGCTAGCGATCCGGATACCTCGGAACGTAAGTGAAGGCTCTGGACTCTTCATTTGGCTTAGAGTTTGTGTCCTCGTTCGATACTGCACGGGCCTGCAGCAGGGAAATGTTCAGCGTGGATTTTACGATGTCTGAGTGTGACTTGATGTGCACAGAATCCATAGATGGAGCGTCTTTCTCCCTTGTTTTTTGATTCTTTTTCATGTGCTTTCCTGTCTGGGGCTCAGCATGCTTCTTTTCTGTGCCTGGAGCCTCGCTTTTCTCTAGAGGATTTTGGACTTCTTCTTGTGAGTCGTCATGCAGTTTTTTGTCGCCTCCACAGTTTAGTTCTGAGAGGGATTGCCTCAACTGTTTGACCTTCCTATCTATCTCCAGGTCCAGTAAATCTTGTTCCTCGAGGCTCTCGCGTAGTTCCATACATTTGACCTCTATTGCCCGTTTACGGTCGAAGTTCCTCAATTCAGCCGAAGCAGCAAACCGAGATTGTGACATGCGAGCTCGTTTTTCTCGTCTTTCCTGTTCAAGGGCCTCTCTATTCCGCTTTTCACGAAACCCCAGGAGTCTCTTCTCCGTGGCACTCTTCTGAAGATACCCAGAAGTTCCCGTACCTCTAGGGGTCTGGAGCCCGAAGCCACTCATTAATTGAATCAGTCAAAAGCTACGTTCGTTCAGCCGTTGCAACGGGGGAGCTGTGCAGAATAAGTTTGTTCACGCTTGAGTAAACCATCTAAGATGCGATACCATTACGCCCATGTATGCAGTACAAAATACGATGACATACACGTCGATTCTTCGCCTGATGGATGTGCCAAGATCATGATGAAAAGCATGACGAAAAGCTTATTCCGGCCGGTGCTAGCGAATTTTCTCTTCGTGTGGATGACTGTTGTATTGACTATAAATCCATGCACCAAGAACATTCGCGAGCGTAACTGTAATAGCCACGGCACTCATCACGCTCCCGATGTCTCTTAAGCAGCTCACAGCGCTTCCTAGGGACAGGTCAAGCAATGATGTGCTCAAAATCGAATATCTCGATGTTAACTTGAACAATTCTCGCCGCCTCATCAGTGCTCTTGGCGATACACATGTTGCCAGTACTGATATCACAAACCAAGTCAGCAGCGTCAAGGACTGCCTAAAGCAGGTTAGAAACTTACGAAAACAACTTTCTTGGCTCGACAATATCGAAACAAAGAGCAAATAAGGAATATTGCTTACTTTCTTGTTAATTATTGATCATGTCTACATCAGCCTACTCTATGTTGTCTATTAGAAACACTGGGCCCCTTAAAATAATGTTTGGACGTGGAAACGTCCCGCGAAAGCTCCAAACCAGGAAGCGTGGGTCTCTTCACCTGCCGAAAAACGGGGTTCAGTCCCTTCTATCAGGAGACCTGGATCCCTCAGACTCATCATCCGAAATGATGAAGTCCAAATCGATATCGTCCGGCACATCGTACTTGGCCGCCATCTCGATATCGGCTGCCTTTGGATCGTCGTCGGTAGCAGGCCTGTACCTGATGATTATGTAGGCATTGGTGACGATGAGACTTATTCCCAAAAAACTGAGGATTCCCGGGATGTGGCCCCAGAAAACAAAGTCCCAGATGAGAGCAAAAACCATGTTGGAGTAGATCATCATGGAAGATTTTCCTGCCTTTTCCCTCTGGAGGCCTGCTGCTAAGCAGAACTGCATGAAAAAGCCCAGGAAGCCAATCAAGGAGAAGAGAAACCATTGGCGGATAGTTTTGGGCATCTGAATCGTCAATGATGGAATTACAATGGTCGCCACCAAACACACGACGCAGGTGGTCAACGCAAAGTAGCTGACCGAAATAAGTGGATGTGCAGACTTTCCAATCTTACGCAACACCACGTACACAGAGGAGGCGCCAAACACACCCACTAGACCCATGATTGTTGCCAAAACACGGAGCCGCGATGACAGGGATTCCGCAGTATCTCCCTCGGGCGTCTCCGCGTCTGCCCGGCCGCTGAAGAGGAAATCTGGCTTGGCCACAAGCAAGATACCAACCAAAGACAATACAGAGCATACTGCTTCTAGTATTGAGTACTTCTCGCGCAAAAGCACCCAAGCGATAAAGGCGGTGACCATGGGTATCAAAAAGGTTATTGACACGGCATCGGAGAGACTGAGGTACTGCAATGAGTAGTACATACCAAACACCCCAAAGAAGCCTGTTACACCTCTCAAAACCAATAGCGTGCGCATGTTCCGCGGGCCGAAGGGTGCATCTTCAACTGACCTTGTTATTAGCATGTATGCTACGCAGCATACGTATGTGATAAACATTCGGGCTAGCAAGATTTGAACGGGCTGAATGGGCTCGTCGAAGTCGGGATCAGCCTCAAGGAGTTTGCAAGTGAGAATCATGATTGAGTTGAGGAACTGCGACAAGAGTAGTAGACTTACACCTAGATTGGGCGTAATTTTCTCCGCATAGAGCGCTAAAATGCGTTTCTTTATCGGTTCAATCATGGGGTCTGAAGTCTATTTCTAGTTGGCTGAAGCTTGTGATTTGGAAGTGAGCTTTTCACAACGTTTTGGGTGATTTGGAATGAGGCTTGACAGGACAAATTTGAAAGATGGCACGCTCTAGACGCGTAGGATCTCTAGATCAGCGGTGTTGACTTTGATTGAACTGGATCAGAACAGCGATTTTACCTGTGTGGAGCAAGAAAATTAGTCAAGGAGATTGTTCCGATGTGCGTCATTATCGGACGTCAGACGCACGTGCCCAGCGTGCAGTGCTCACCGGGCCAGTGGCAGTTACCAACCACATCTGTGGCGACTGTGGTTCCCCGGGCTGAATCCTTCTAGACAATCGTTACGGCGATTGGCTACTCAACTAACTCATTTCTTTCTGAACGTGGTGATCCCTCTGACGACATCAGTGTCACTGTGGAGACGTCTTATCGTGGCGCGCATAGCCAAGTGCGCACAGGAGATGTCAAGAAGCCCGCCTTTTAGGTGACTTAGGACTTTGCGATGGCACTGGTTTCTGGCATGGAATCTAAACCTCTCTCAGCTGTCTCCTAGGTGAAATGACGAAACAAGCGACTTGCGGTTGCGGAGACCCCGGCCTTGCAACGATCGTGTAGGACAGTTGATCCGGAACGGGAGTCGGCCTATGGCCATCTAAATATGTCCCTGCCCCTAGCGTATGTGATGTGTGTGGTTATGATACTGCTGTCTCCCCGCATTCCCGTCTTCGTGTCTAACACAACGAAAGCAAGACAATTGTAAGCTCCTTGACAAAGCGTAGCAACAATCGGCCAGAGTCGCGCGTACATGCAGTAGGATCATTGGTTCTCACTTGAATTTGGAAAGGGCCTGATGTTCAATTCGCCACCATGGGTTATCCATCTAAACTCCAACTAATCACACGCAAATTGACCGATGATATCATAGTTTCAAGCGGCGCCTTCACGCGTTTCGATCGCATCAACTTTGGCAGCCGCATGGCGCTTTTTAAGGTTCAAAACTCAATAGTAGTGTGGTCAGCAATTCCATACTGCGACGAAGTCAAAGAGGCCTTGAAACTATTCAGCGATACCCCTAAAGTGACACATCTTATTGTTCCCGATGTGGAACACACTATAGGAGCACACTCATTCAAGAAGGAGTTCCCTGACCTCAAGATTATTGCTATGGAAGGCGCCTTGGCCGATGGCCCCACCACAGTGGACTACCGTATCACCGGAAGTTACGCTAACCAGGTTATTGATAGTGCCAAGCTAAAGGAAATCGGAGTGTCCGAGCTGGAGATTTTGGACAATTTCCAGTTCGTCTACTTGCCTGCATCTGGCAACAAGGAACTCGTGACGTACCACAAGCCATCGAAGTCGGTGTTTGAGGCCGACTTGCTCTTCAATCTTCGGTCTGACCAACCTATGGAGCAGTTTTCGGTGCAGACTGGCTTTGCAGAGAACTATAACCCATTCACCGGATGGTCTTTCCTAGCTCGGTTTTTGAATGCTGATAGTGCTATCGGACGCTTTTTGTTCCGTCGCTTGGCCTCTGTCAAAGTCTCTGCGCCAGGCCTCCAAGCCATCAACTCTTGGGACTTCCTGACTCTCGTCATGTGTCATGGCAATGTACTCGATAAAGACGGAAAGACCGCCTTTCAAAAGGTGTTCGGCCTGGTATTGTGAGGCTCTCGAAATGGCCGCACGCTGCTCGTATAATTATATCATAATGGATTTGTTACTTGAAGCACACCATATTGGATCGGTTTGAATTCGAAAAGAGGCGCGAGCGGTATCCAAACTCCCGAAGGGACATTGGCTCATGAATTTGTAGTAGAACGTGGTTATCCTGCGTGGTAGATGCATGTTACACAGCGTGCGCGGTTCTAGATACCCACGGACCAAACCCCACGATACCGTCCCCACCACCACGTAAGCATGGACTTCCCCAAAGTGTACTCCCACTATCAAGCTATAGCTAAACTGCATCATACCAATAACCCTGTCTGTGCCTCCATAGAGGAAAACCTTCATCCGCACTTGACAGGTGACGTTCTCAATGGCTCCCAGCGAATTGAATTTCGGTCACCCACGCTTTTCATTATTGATGATGAATTTCTCCATAAATTCAACGATCTTGAGCCTGAAGATCTCGTGGAGAAAAACAATACCTCCTATACGTTTTTTCACTTGGGCTCCCATCTTTCAGGCCACCCGAACATAGTACATGGCGGATTGTTAGCCACTCTTTTAGATGAGCTCACATGCCGCCTTGGCTTTCAAAACTATCATCTGAAGCGGGCCGTGACGGCCAATCTCAACATCAATTACTTTCAGCCTTGCAGGACTGATCTGTATGTGATGATCAAGTGCACTGTGCTCAGTAAAAGCGGTCGCAAGTGTGTTGTCCGTGGTGAAGTTTATAAAGCCGAGACCGAGACCTCGCTGGTTGAAGGAAAGGAGAATTTACTTACGTCTTGTGAGTGTTTAATAATTGAACCGAAGTCATGGTCATAACGCTCTCGCGCACGCTCAGACTCACTTCCACCATTTTTAGTTTGAAAGCTACCGCCCGTATCGAGCATTGTAAGTTGTGGAGGCACACAGACTTCAGGAAATCCGACAATCTTATGGAGCTTTATACTATCACCCAATCTCCTAGTCTTTTGAGGCGGAAGAGTGACACCGGGGACCAAATTCTGCCACCTTTAACTTTCGAAACATTACCCACTTCAGGCAAATAAATGCAAGCATACCTCGAAGCTAATTGTGATACGTGGAGAATGTTTGTTGCTGAGGTATGATATTTGTGTGCCCTCGGGAAAGGCTTGCATGATCATGTTCCGTCTTGTGCGATGACACATAATCTATAGCGAAATCAGAGATCGAAAACGTCAGACTGCCTGGTAATTATGGATAGTTAGCTCGTAGCAGCCCCCGAATCACCCTTGGCACCTCTGTGTAGGTGCTTGTGAAATTGAGCCCTCGGGACTGCAGCTCACAATATGCGTATGCGCATTAAAATTTGAGCATGGAAGTCATGGCAGTTCGATCTGGGGTGCATACTCAATCTGCTCAAAAAGTCAATCACTTAGTCGCTTACGTAGAAAGTTAAAAACCGCTTATGCTGAAGCGTCTTTCACTTTAAACTTAGACTTGAAGTTGTTGTAGATGTCAGGTGATCTCGGGCGACAAAATGCAGTGAACTATGGTAATGTAGCGTAGGCGCGGTATACAGTCGTGCAGGGATGGTCCATCGATCTAGATTCCGGCTTATTCTAGCAACTTTAAAGTTTACGAAGCATTAATCCCCTGCATCGAGAGCATCATAGCGAGCGAGAAAAAGAGTGTGTGCCTGGAGTTGTGGTGCTTTACAAAAAGTGGAAAACGCAAGTGTGACCCTAGTTTCCATCACACCCGACGCAACACTATTCACATGTAGAATTTAGGATTTTTAAGTCGGCAATATTACATGCGAGAATACTTCTGAACCAAGTGCGCAAATTGGGATGCCACTTCAGATCTATGGAAACTAATGACTCAGAGTATTTTTAGCGGAGAAATTCCTCACTTTACTTCACATGACTACGACCGACAGGGGCTATCAGAAGTGCAGGTTGCATACTTGCTCGAACTTGCATATTTAGGACCTCGGAAAGAATGTGAACGGGGATTGGGACCGAGGTAGTAGAATTGTGTATTACAGACGTTGATAATTGCGGAATTACGGTAGCCAAGCATAAAACGCTGTGCTCATTGCTGATGAGCGCTGAAGAAATCTGTGTCCCGCTAAGCAAGAAATTTGACTCATTATTGATGGCACACGTGCTAGAGAAAGAAAGAGACTAATGGGCAACGGAATTCCAACAAAAACTTCTATGAAACCACAATCAAAGATCGAGAAATGCGCGCGAACAGGAAATTCCGTTCCATGAACAATGGGCTTTATGAATTTCCCCTACCCCCTCCTTGTCTTTCTAGCTCCCGAAAGCGTGATAGACAACCTTAGGGACGAGGAGGAAAGTTCATCAAGGTCAAAGCCAGACTCATGGAGTACAACCCCGGGAAGGGGGCTACGTCATGTTTCACACATCACTCCTGGATCTTTTACCGCAGCCGCTAAATTCTATCTGAAGGATACATTAGTATTCTTGCATGCCAATAATTGGCCATCGAATCTTGAAGAATTCCGTTCCGTACAAATCTTAAAGTTGCCGGATGTTGCATACTTCCGAAGCTCAGTCCGTTTGTGAACAGTAGAAAATACAAAAAACTATAAACTTAGAAACTTTTTTATAACTCAAAACACTTTTGAGGAATTATTTTATTTCCTGGTCAATAAGTGAGAGCAATTTGAGGAAGAGTCTCCTTCTGTTTCACGAAGACTGCACGAGTATATTATGCAGAAGCATTGCCGAGCCGCGTATGCGAAATGCAGGGTTGATCAAGGTGAGAGCCGCACTCCTTATGCATAAGGAACAAAGATAACCCCCATTACACTGAGTAAAGAATACATACACTAAGCGCTGCTTGTGTTAGCCACACAATTGATATTGATCTGTTTCACCTGCATGGCAATATTTCGGTTTTACTGACAGAAAACAATGCCTCGTGAGAGCTACGTTGAGGGAAATTGTTCTTTGTAAGAGACGATGACTCGACTTTAAACTATCTCGATGACTGCCACCCGCTTTCTGAACAAACATGGTGAGAAGTCTTCATTGAGTCTTTCGGACTCTTTTGCTTTGGTAGTACTGTTGAAGGCACCACCAAGCGCATCATAAGCGCTGATTACGTCAACGAGGAAGATTCCACGAGGCTAGAGCAACATGCGCAGGCCACAGCGTGCTGCAATTAACTCCATTCCATCTCAACATAGCCAGTTTGAGAAGAGTAAAATTTCCATGGAAGATATTGCTAACTACTTCTTTTCACTTGATCGCGGTTCGCTCTTTGTAGCCAGTCATTTCGTCCATTGTCTTAAAGTTCGAGAAAGACGTAATTTCACGCTCTTTAGGCTCGCTGACATGTCAATGAACGTAATTGAGCCCTGATGCAATATTTGTACAGAGTCACCTCTTGATGTTCGGCACACCAAAGAGTTCCAGGGCGGAAGCGTTGGTCGACAATGGAGCATTCCTCAATCTTCACTTACCGAGAATCAAAATTGTTGGGCTGGGAGGAGATAATTTGAAGGCTTTTTCTTCGATGTAAGTATCGAGCTGTGTGTCTCCATGCAATGCGCAAACCACATACTTTTACGGATCGCACCGTTTTGATTCTCATCTATAGTATGTCTTACCTGCAAGGCATCTCGGGTATATCTAGATTATTTCAGGCAAATCCAAAAAAACTGCGCTTCTATAAAAAGCTCACGAGGCGGGGACTATGCAACGAACACTTCGAGATCTTGTGCTCATAACCCTAATATTCTGAAGATCCACAACTCTCCCGCAAGCCCGCTGGAAACCCGAGACCTAAATAGCAATTTACTTAACATCATCTTTGGCCGTTGCTGATGGCTATCCTGATGTAATTGGCTGCTGCAACTGTATTTGTTATCGTGGAGCGGGTTGTAGAATTCATGCATGTATATGCAACCCGGCATGAATTGGAAATTGAGTGCCGGCATACTAGTACTGCGGCTGTTAACTGAGACTAGAGTGCGCGTTTTAAGCTTTCTTTTTTGTTTGAATATTTGTACTCAGGCGCCCAACGTGTAAGCATAATGTAGCACACACTTTTAAGTCTCACAACCGCTTGTACTTGACGTTCTTGAATAATTCATAAGGAAAAGTTATCCGGTTTGGCTCCAGGCTGCTGTACTTCTCAACATTTCGCTTCTAGCATTGTGCCCTACCTCCAAAAATACAACTCTTCGAAGTACAGGTTTAATCTCTTCGGAGCTCTAGCTTGCACCAGAAACACTGTGCACAGGACGTATACTCCGCTCCTGCTGACTTGTGGTGACCCATTTCCATCGTCTCTGCCTCAAGTTGCTCTCTTAGCCCTCCACCCCTATAAATCTCGCATTACGGGCTTGATAGCTGCAGTCCTCCGCTGTCATTCGCAACAGAGTCTCTCACAAGACGGTAGCCATTTCATAATAGAATTCAAGGTAAGCCTAAACTACAATCTGTTTGCTGCTAAACTGCCACTACTGGTGCTCGTTCCAAATGACAACGCCACTTGTGCCTACATACAAAGGCTTTGTAGGGTCGAATTTAGATGCCCTCCTCATCATCGAGGCATCTTTGAATAACAAGCTCCCACTTGTCCAGCGGCGACCAGCGGAATGCGAAAGAGGTGACTTGATAAAGCTGGGTAACGTTTTCGTCTTCGTGGAGAAACTGGCGGAGATCAAAAGGTGGACCGACGGTATTGCATGGTCAGCGTCCCGAATTTTGGGCCGGTTTTTGATCTACCGTGAATTAGACAAACCTACGGACAAGGGGGACAAGCGAAAAGGTCGAAAGATATCCAAAGGTAGACTTCCAGCGTCGATGGTAGAAGAAATGCCGTTCAGTTGTGGGTATGTGAGTGCCAACTCGAGGCTCAACAATCGCCCAAGCGACGGGCAAGATATGCTGAACACGTTGCAAGATATGCTGAACACCTTGTTAAAGGAAAATGTCCAGCCTTACAAAGTTCTGGACCCAAGCACCGCATTTAAACATCAGACCATCCTGAATGCGGTGCATGGCAATTTGAATAGCAAGCATTCTGAGCTGTCCTCTACGCATCAGCAAAAACAAACCATTTCAAGTTCAAACCCCTGGTCTTCCATTGCGAACTGCAGTTTCAATTGCCCCCTTGATCCCGCCGCCGTGTGGCCGGCCAACTCTGTGGGCTATGTGCCCTCCAACAGCCAGTCAACGAGTTTAAGAGCCACACACAATGGGTCTTCACAGGCGGTCACGCAGAGTGAGTTGATTGTAGACGAGGCCCTCTTGAAAAAGACCATTTCTCTTACAATATACCCGGAAACATCAGGGGACGAAGACAACAAACAAACGGTGCATCTTATACTGTACTTTTCGGCTCATGACGTGTTGACAGGAAAAATTCACAGGCCGACACAATCGGAGTTGAAAAACGTCACAATCTCCTCGCGTGTTTGGCAGGCATTGAAACGTTCGTCATTAGGGGGGAAATTACCGCTTGAAAACGAAGCAAACTTTTTTTTGGACAGCAACTACCAGCTACAAAACATGTTGATTTTGAAAATCCCTAATTTTGAGACCAAGCGCATGAAATCTCGCCGTATCAGAAACAGGAGACACATTAAGGCTGCCTATATCAATGGACAGAGTGACTTTGGTATGAAAATGCTAACCCAAGAAAAACATACCATCGGTAATACTCATAGCAGACCAGTGAAACTGGTGGATGGCATTATGTCGCTTCAGGTTCCGCTTGAAAACTCAGCGTTCAATACCTGGCAGTACCCTCTGATGAATGCAGTGCTATATAAAAATGACACCACCAGATGCATCAAGAGACCGAGTTTGTTCGAAGAACCTGAACCCAGGACGTCCGTTTCCGATATTGCACTTCATTACTCAGACACCCCCATTGATCAAACTCCATACTCTTTCACCAACACAGATGTGCGTGGTCCAAACATGTCACCGTCTCACTTACTGCAATACACTTCGTTTTCCCCTTACTCCAAAGCAGCAGGCAACAACACTTTCTCATTGCAGCGTGCTGATAGCATTGACAAGCCCAGAGATAACGTGTCCCCAACCACCATGGCAGCTGCAGCTTCCAAATCCGAACTACCAGCATTCACTGGGTCATATCTTCCTGTGTACCCAGACATCAATTTCATCTCGGAAGTATGTCACACTCAGTACAACACCATTGGCGAAAGCCAGGTAAATTGCAATCAAGGGTTTTATCAGAGTCCTAGAACCCTTGGTGAGGAGCAGGGCTGCTCGAGTGACGCATCAAGCCAGACACATCAACCCATGGTTCAGAGAATCAATCAAAATCAAAACCAGCCGCGAGTCTCGGAATTTATTCCGGTGGAATCACACTCCACCCGTTCAGCTCCAGTTATGGCCAATGGTCAGGCTTCTTTACCGGTTGGTGAGAATTTTTCTTCGCCAGCTCGCAGTTTCGCCAATTTAGCCCCAGAACAGACTTTGAACAATAACAGCTTAAACATAAACAGCTCAAACTTTGGCACCACTGGTCAAATTTTCGCCCCATTGGACGGCAGGCACTACTCGAACAAGGCCCCAAAGGAAGAGTTTGTCCTGCTTAAGTACGAACCTGTTCCATCAAATTTGAGCCTGTCTTCCGTGGCTAACGCGTCAAAGCCCAACATTCATACTGACGATAGTGAATATTTTCATAGTAGCAAAACTTTCTAAGAAGACGATGGTATAACTGAAAATCAATAGAGTCTACGAGTCTTCTATTTCTTGCCATATCCACTCAACTAACACCCCCGCCAAAACAAAAATTTACTGCCCATGCCTTTTCGCCAGGCCACATCTGCAATGCGCTCTCCAGCATGCAGAACCGAAAATTGATGTTTCCTGTAGCCTTGCTTCACGGCCATCCTTTCAGGTATATCATTTCGATTTGTTCTTTTTCCTTGCAGCTACCAAAGTTTATTCATTACTCGATGCGTTAAACACGTCGACCATTCACTATATATCAATCCTGTATGTTGCATCTGCAGACATACCTACGTATGGGTTTTGTCTAAAATGCGGGGTCACAATTCCGTTCATTTCTAAGACAAAAGCCAAGCATACTGCAGCCTTGGTAGCTAAAGGTAGTTGAATTTCATCAAATATGTAGCATTGCCGAGCTGGCCAAGCTTTAGCTGCGACCTCGTACTTGCTCGCAGAAGACCCCTTAAAGCACTTTCAGGGGGCAAAAGTCATTCGGATCCAAGCGAGACACGGCATACGACATTCAAAAGGCGTCCGTGCCAGAAGCTGGTTACGCTCTTCGCTTCATATGGCTGGGTCGCAATTTGCGCTTTTTAGTACGTTTAAGTCACAGTCATTCTGCATTGTCGCGTGGCGCCCCTATAAATGCTTTGCGGCAGGTATCAGACAATGCTTTGATATATTACATTAATCTCAGTTCCGGTCTCCCGATACGGTATTCTAAACGAGGATGCAAACCAAGCTTCATTTCGTTGTTTGCAGGCATTTGTCCTAGGTGTTTTTCTTCCATTCAAGCAATGGAGCCAATTCCCTTACATCGCCAGCTTTGAACTGAATAAAAGAATGCTCCAAGAGCTCGTCCGTGGATGCTCTGTACTTCACGTCCACACAAAGACAAATCGACAAAAACTTTTTGATCGAATTACTCAACAATTCAGGTTTCTTGAGCTTGGGCGTTCCATTGGTTGCGATCAAGTACAACGCCTTCAAAGGTTCCTCGTTCAAGTACGGTGGCTCGCCTTCAATCATTTCAATGGTCATTATTCCTAACGACCAACAATCAACCTTCTCGTCATATTCTTTCTGCTTTACAACCTCGGGGGCCATCCAGTATGGAGTTCCAACCATTGTCGCTCTTTTTGATCTTTGGTCGGTAAGTTTCGCGCAGAACCCAAAATCGGTGATCTTGACCTTTCCACTCGCACTAAGCAAAACGTTATCTGACTTGATATCACGATGAATAATATGTTTTTTGTGCAAAAACTGTAGACCCTTCAAAGTCTCATTACAAATGGTGGCAATTTGCCTCTCATTGAGTTTGCTCTCGTTATTTTCGATGACCTCGGTCAATGAGCCTCCCTCCATGTACTCCATGATCACGAGCAAATCATTTGTTCCTCTCAAATAGGAGTCCAAAAAGTTCACAATGTTGTCATGTCTCGAATCCTTCATCACAAGGATTTCGTTGATAATAAGCTCTTTTCTCGGCTGAGCTTGCAAGTCCATTTGCTTGATCGCAACCTTCTGACCTTTCTGTCCAGGAATTAATGACTCCGCAAGATATACTTCACCAGACGCACCTTGTCCCGCTTTCAGGATGATACGGAACAAAGATGACGGGTCCTTGTTGTTGACGACAGTCTTCAATTTAGCAATCACTTGGCGATCATTTATTTGCTCCCGTTCCTTTTTGGTCTGCTTCGCAGTCTTAGGAGCTTGGGGCTTTTTAACAACATTGGTATCTGTGGCTGCGGGCTTATGAGCTCCAGCTTTCTTTTCAGCGCTGCTCTGAGGTTTCAGGCTATTCAACACTAAAGGCTTAAGGGAAGGAATAGCGTCGTCATGGTTTGATTTAGTTGAGTCGTTTCTGATATTTTCGGTGTGAAGATTGACACCAGGATGTATGTTGCGCGGTGCATGTGGTGGGGATGCTCTAGGAACATTTGTTGAGCCTGCATGGCCCTGTTTCTTTGTCAAAGGGCGGGTCTGGTTATGCGATACAGCAGTTTCGTATGGATTGAAAACTGACAGCTGTTCGCTTTTGTAATTCTCTCCGGAGTTGTAGCTTGGTTGCTCCTGCTGCAGTTCAAACCTGTGAGCTACTTGCAGGCCTTTACCTTGATCATCGTAATGAAAGGCTTGTGACAGGCTCTGACCAGAGTAAGCACCGTACAGTTGCGGAGGCGGTGGTGCTCGTCTTTCAGGCATTAACTTTTCTTCTTTAGCGTGGCTGCCACCGCCTCCATTAGCAGAGAGAAGATTGTTTAATGGCGACATTGCATCTTTGTTCTTTTGAGTCAAATGGTAGGGAACAGGAGGCTTGGGAGCTTGACGCAGCGGTATTAAGTCATGGTTGTTGTGACCGCCTTCTGCCCGTAACTGATGCTTTCCCTTAGGATGCTTGGTCCAGTCCTGTAATGTGTTAAGTGCGGGCGAATTTATGGGGGTGTTGGCATTGGAGCCATTTATATCAGAATAGAATTCTAACACTTCAATGACAGCCACAGGATCTTTTTTCCAGTCCTCGTTGGTTATTTTAGAGTGTTGTAGCATCAGCTTCCATGCTTCAGGCAACCCAGTAAAGTTTCCGCTCGCAGGATCGAATCCCACATGCACTTTATGCGTGAAGTTTATGGGGCTAGAAACGCCATTGTTACCCATGGAAACTATTCCGCTTTGATTAATCGAAGACAATGGGCACTTACTGGAGAACGCATCTAGCCAGTCTAGATATTCGTTATGGCTTTTGATAGACACCATCAAGGGCTTGTTGCCATTTTTAGGGATGATCTCCATAGAGTACGAGGTCTTATTGTACCCAGAGTTAGGCTTGGTGTTGATCGTTCCTATTAAGTTCAAAGGGTACGAGAGCTCTATGTCTTTGGCTGAAGAGTCCAGCAGATAAGGCTCTACCTTGAAAAAGTTGAGGGCCCGATCACTAATGGACATGAATCGTTTATTCCAGCGGAACGAAGTAAAAATCCCATCGTCTTTCAAGTACACCCACCCGGCGTGTTTCTTTGAGGATGACATCTTGAAAGAGGACAAGTCTGAACTCGAGCCGTGTGGAGACAGACTGTAGGGGCCGCTAATAGCCCCAACCTTCGAGGGGGTGGTGTTGACCAGGACTGCTCCCGGCGGAGGAGGGGCCCGTCTATGGTTCTTGATGTCGGAGTTAAAAATGGTGGACATAGTGGAAGAAGGATGTGTAAATGGCGAGATGAATAGTTGCCGGGTTCATAAAAGCACTAGCTGAGGAGGGGCACCAAAGATTGTCGAGACAGATCGTAGGCGGAGGGAGCACGTGGAAAGCTTTAGGGTAGCACGAAGCGTCAGGCTGATCAGGGGAACGGTAAGGATCCGCACTTGGCTACTCGTGGAATGTCGGCGGCTTGGCAGAAGTAAATCCAGTGTGGACTAAAGAAGCACGGAACTTGAAAGAGAAGAATTGCAGAATTTGCCGAAATCACAAGTGTCAGAATTCGCAGAAAAGCGTGTTTCGCCAGACGAGCTGCAGTTCGCGCCGGGGCTTTCACGAGTGCTGTAAGGTAACAACAGTGCGAAAACACTCTGCCCAGAGCCCAGGGCAAATTCAGGGGCGTGGGTTCATAACCAGTGCGATTGACGCGTCACCTCCGCTCATACCTCGACAATTTCCAGGTACCCAGGACTAGGGGTACAATTGACGCAAGAAAATTGCAGGATTTATACAGCCTTGTTCATTTCAGACATAGTCTTGCCCTGAAGGTGCTCGGCACATACGTCTGTTACGTGTCTTTTATCCACAATACAGTGCACTAACATGCCAGTAAGGTATCCACTTCTCGTCCAACCTCGGTTTGAAAATCATGTGCATTGTGGTGGCCGGGTATTCATAGACTCCCAAATTTTTTCTCATTCCTTGATAGCCTCTCTATCGGCAAAGTCAACTTTTATCAGCCTATCTGCAGTCGAATTTCCAGTTGCTACCGTAAGAAAAAAAGTTCCTGTACATTAAGACGGTACGCATATTGTTCAATAGGAAATTAGTATCGTCGTATTGGCCGGAGTATGCGTTTGATTGGCGTGACGGTTGGATACCAATTATTAAAAATAGAAGTTCCAAGGAATGTACCACGAAAAATGATGGATGTTGTCTTGTTGTATTTACATGGTCTGGGCAAGCTGAATAAACTCTTTTCTGCTTATCAGTGAGTATATTGAGACAAGTTTGCGCGTGTTCCCTGCACCTTCCGGTTAAAAGCAAACTAGGAACAAATTATAGTGACTACGGATATTTACTTTGGGAATCTTCCATCATGCCCTCCTGGAAGGCGCTTATATTATGTGTCCCACATGTCACATGTGCACCTCATATCAGCTCTCGAGTAGGTTCCCTTTCTGGCTCGCGTATGCATCCGCTGCGCTTCTTTAGCGCTGCACTGCATTTCGCTGCGTCTCGCGACTTCGAGTGTACTAAGCAGACGATAATTCTAAGCCATCGATAATTCTAAGCCGACGATAACTTCATGGAGTCACATGATACGCGTGATATCTGAGCCACTTTTCAGCCAAGGCCCTGAAATGTGCTTGAATTTTGGTACCTCTAGAAGATATTGCTTCTTTTACCGCAATTTTCATCTCTTCTAGCATAAGGTAGATGTGGTATAAATTGATTTTTGATAGAATCTCGCGAGAATAGCGCCACTTTGCTTACTGCGAAAATTTTCTATCACCAGCTTTGACCAACTTCTCAAAAGAGCCTTGGCGACTGCATCAGAAATTTACAAACCTTGTAGTATCGGCGTTTGATTTTGGGACTAAACACTTTTTTTGGAATATGAGCAGCAACATTCAGCTCTCATGAAAGTACTCCGCCTCGGTGCATAGAGTTCTGCAGTGGATCACTCGCGGGGTGATGATACCCCGGAAAATGCGATATACATCGTATACTTTACTGTGGTCGCAGTGTTGCTACGACAAAGCGAAAGCGTCAGCTACACCAGGGCATTACTTTAGACCAACAAGTCCCTAAGTGGGCACTCTGTCTCATGCTTTGGTAAACTTCGAATCATAAGAATCTAGAGATTCTGCTTATTGCTCATAGTGCCGCACACCACAACCGTCGCCGTTGCCGGATCGCATATATGCACATCCGTGCACCCGAGTGCTCACTAAGCATCGGTCCGGCGACTAGTTGCCAGTGTAACATACGAAGAATTAACAAGTGCTCGGTCCCATAGCTCAAGCGCCTTTCTGAAAACATAGTTTAAATGAAATATGGGACTCTTTTCAAAAAAGCTGGCCAGGAAGACCAATGAAGAGCCCGCCAAGCCCCCAGCAGCCAGAGAGAAAGCAAGGTCGGCACTGAGTAAGCCAGAGGCAACACCAAGCAGTCTTAAAACAGCACTGAATAACCCTAAGAAAATCAGTAATGCAGAGATCCAGAATGAAGAATCCCCTGAACAGAACCCAAAACACAGTATCTTAGCGAACACCCCTACAGAACCTTCCTCTCTTGCCCGCGAGCCGAAGTTCCCGAAACGCTTAAGCACTATGGTAGAAGATGACCAATTTTCCAGTTTTTTAAAAGATGACTATCATTCATCAAACTCGTGCAGCTCAGGCTCGGAACTGGAGTCTGGTCTGGACTCCGACTATGAGCACAAGCATGCTCTTTTCGATACGGAGAAAACCAATAATGCCTCACAACTCTCGACCCTCATGGGACTCTGTGGACTAGGGACCCTGAAGGAATCACTCACCAAACTAGCTAATGAAGAGCTGAAGATGACCTTTTCTCTTATCACACCCGATATAAAAATTCAGCGTTTATCGCCTACCATGCGCCATGCAGATCTTTATGACTCAGTGATTGGCGATTATCAACTAAACCAAATCAAGGTCCTTAAGAAGCGAATTTCGCTGGTGTTAGCCAACCCGGGGGCCCTCAAAGAAACAAAGACGTTATACGAGCGGTACGGAAGAGTTACTGACATAATCGGACGCGGGTCATACGGGGTTATCAAGGTGATTGAGAGACAGCATACAGGGGGCAAGGCGTCGCCCTTGTATGCGGTGAAAGAATTATGCAGACGGAATAATACAGAGACCCCAGATCAGTTTATAGATCGCGCTATTCTGGAGTTTATCATTTCGTCCACATTGAACAACAAGAACATTGTGCGTACTATAGACATGATGGTCGCTACTACACGCAATGTTCGTCTTTGCCAGGTGATGGACTGCTTCACATGCGGTAACCTATTCTCCTATTGTCGCAAAGCTGTATCCAGCCACCAATACATTGCCATTGATGAGGTGGATTGCATGGTCAAGCAAATTACCAAGGGCCTCTGGTACATGCACAACCATGGAGTTGCTCACTGTGATCTCAAGCTCGAAAATATATTGATTGAAAGCGACCGCAATGGCCGTATGGTGTTGAAAATCTCAGATTTTGGAAAATCTAGCGTGTTTCGTACCAAGTGGGATACTGAAGAGCAGCTTTCGCCTGCCGCACCAATGGGAAGTGGCCCATACATGACACCGGAAGAATACGATACGCAAAAAGATATCTCCTTGACTAAAAAAGACTGCTGGGCATTGGGTGTCATCTCTCTAATGCTATTTAACATCAGACGCTCTTACTTCCATGAGAGCAGCCTCTGCACGCTCGAGTATTACGATCACTACGCACAGGAGCAGGATACAAAGAGTTATTCGAACGGATACTTGTGGCACTCTACAGAGCCCAAAGGCCCCAGCAGAAACAAGCGTTACAAAGATTCTGTTTTTGACGAGTATATGAAAAGCTCAATGATATCGAGTTACAATTCAAGAACGAAGGATTGGGTTGTGAAGAGAAAGGGAGAGTTCCTTCCTATAGAAACTTTGTTTGATGTGCCCAAAGGATTTGCAGGCCACGGCGATGATGCCTGGCGGGATGACCTAGACGATTTTGAGGAAGGTGACTTTGAAATACGAAAGTTCTGCATTTACAAGTTGTTGGATCCCGATTTCTCTACACGTATGACACCTGATAGCTTGTTGAAGAGCGACTGGTTAATTGATGTTGAGTTGTGTTGTGACTAATTCCGTTGGAAAGCTGGGGTGCCGAAATGTGGCCAGCATACTCCCGCAATTTTGGAGAATGTTCGTGAATTGTTTGATTGGTGGGGTTCATTGATTAATGTCCAGACTCTCGGCTTCATCTTCCACAGATTGATGCAATTTTGCTGTGGTAATGATCATGCTCGAGTGAAGGACTTTTAATAGAACACGTTTGCATGATTATCTTTATAATGAATTGAAATGAAATTATTTGCGTCAAAATGGAAGTCACATGCATGAAGATTTGCTTTCAGCTTAGCAATCACATAACTCGGTGAACCGTGGTGCCGGCTTGAATGCGGTAGATGTATAAGCGAGACGACTTTGGTAAGGGGATGCAGTTAGACCCAGCAACAGAATCACGAGTCAGGTTCAAAGAGTTCGACAATGTCCCTCCAGGTATGTATAGTATTGTGCGAAAAGCCTTTCACAAACGGCACAAGTTAATTGTGCACTGCCGAAAAGCATTCATGTCGAAAAAAAGGGCCATGGTTAAAACTCCAGGAATGTTTCTGCATATGGGTCGTTGATGCCTGTGATGCCGTAGTCCAAATCCTTGTCCTCGGGATATCTATCAAATTGAGAAGTGTCGCCCACGCCAGAGGTGATGGGCGGTTCATAGGGGGTTTCAATATCTCTCGATAGCAAACGCTCCCAGATCACTTCTTTGAACCAGGGGTGGTTCTTCACGTCATTGGAACCATTTTGCAAGTTACCCAAGCGTTGCGTCAAATCCTTGACTATGAGCTTCTGTAACAAATCCAATAAGTCAGGTGGCAAGTAGTCCGGATACGTAATTGTCCCATTGAGGATATTCTCATAAGTCTTCATTTGGTTTGGGTCGTAAAAAGGGGTGTAGCCCGTTAACATTTCAAAAATAAGAATTCCAAACGACCACCAGTCCACAGACTTGTTGTAAGGCTTTGTAGCAACAACCTCAGGCGCTATATAGTCCGGAGTGCCGCAAAGCGTGTATGTGACATCAGTGACCTCTTTGGCAAATCCAAAGTCCGTCAATTTGACGTGACCGTTCTTATCTAAAAGAATATTCTCGGGTTTCAAGTCGCGGTAGATGATGTTGTGGTTGTGCAAGTATTCGATGGCCAAAAACACCTCAGCGGCATAGAACTTTGCCACGGGCGTAGGAAACCGCTGTGATTTTCGAAGTAACAGAAACAACTCGCCACCCTCAATGTAGTCCATGATCATGAACAAGTTATTGCAATCTTGAAAAGTGCCCCACATACGGATGATAAAGGGATGTTGTACAACTCGAAGCATACGCCGTTCATCGTTGGTGTGCTCGACCTGTTTCATTTGCACAACCCGCTCCTTTTTGAGTGTCTTCATGGCATAGAACCGACCATTATGCACGGAGCGAGCCAAATGAACCCGGCCAAAAGAACCCGTGCCAAGCGTACGCAAAATCTGGAAGTCATTGAGTGAATACTTGCCTCGGGTGCTCGTGTCTTTACCTGAGACCGAGTTGCTATTGCTGTTGCTGCCTTTGGTGGAATTAGAGGCTAGTTTCGACACATCTTGTCCCGAGGATGTGTTGCTGCTCAGTGGAGTGGCAGACGTAGACTTCGTGGACGAATTAGCTGTTGGGGCCAGCTGGGCGTTTTGGGAATCCATAGTGTCGAAGAACGCTAGTGCCTGATGAGCTGTTTAATCCCAAGGTGTTTGAGGATTAAAGAATTCTGTCGGGAGTGCGAAAACAAAAAGAAAACAAGAAAAAGAAATTTTGGGCCCTTTAGGACAACTACTTTCCAGAAGCTGCAAATAAAAACGCTAGGTAGGTTGGGATAATGAACTAACGAGATGCAAATTCGATTGCCAGGAATGGTTGTGCATTTCAGGGCTTAAATATTTGCGGCGCAACTGCCATCAGTGGACTTTGGGCTTGTCGCAACAAGGCTACAAATAAACACAAAGCTCTAGAGAGCGTTGCAGAAACCCTTTGGGGGAGCTACCTAACAAGCCCCTTTTCTGTTTTTAGGACAGCACCATCCCGGTCAGAACGCAGAGTCTGACAAGCAAAAACGCCTTTGATGTGCCGACGGGATATGCGATCACATCTGCCAAGTGCAGTCGTCCTGCGTGTATTTTCGGGCCAAATGGAACCGAGAAGAGGCAAATGACCACCGCTCTCTTAAGTCCTGAGACCGGGCCGGACCTAGTGATTCGCCCATTCGTCTAAATTCTGATCTCACTCTTGAGAGCCCCAAAGTCCTATGATTTGGGAACTCCCTTTAGATCATTAGACGCGTGGCGCTAGCCAGGATTTGACACAAACGTTTTCATTTTCAACGACTCTCGACGCGCAGCACCCACTCACAACGTTCCTGCAGTGCCTAACACCGCGAGACCTGCGTGACGTCAATGGACCTAACTTTTGTGCAGCACATTCCTCGCGAGAAACAATTGTTGCGTGCGTGCAATTGGTTCATCTGATCCAATATTCGTCTATCTCCTCGCTCTCGTTTTCGGCTTCTTCATCATCATCCGCAGCCGTTGAATTTTCATCCGCGTTACTCTCTTCGCCCTCATTTTCTGCTACCGGACTCCTCGGCCTGTGTTGAACCATGTGGCCATCTCGATAATTAATGATGTTGGACGAGCGCCGTAATGGAGGATTAACGAACTCTAGAGGCCTCTCAACTTGTCCTGTCTTGGCAACCAATGAAACTATCTGGTAATGTGCTGCTTTGGCCTTTTCGTAGACATCGTTCGAGTTCAAGTGGTCAAACCGATTCATTTTCTTCTCCATACCCGCCACCCGGGGTACTGACATATCTTTCACTAGCTTCTGGAGAACTTCAGAGAAACCATGCTTGTAAAGTAATCGCGCACGCGTTTCGGGGCCCAAGAGGTCGTCATTTGTCACAGTCGAATCAATTTCGGGTTGAACTAGCATATTGAGCGAGGTGGCCCCACTTTCACTGGACAGAATTGTGTCCACCATAGAAAATCTTGACTTTTCGCTCTGGAAATCGAACTCACCATCCTTCCATGTGAGATTTATCAATATCCAGCTGATTGAGAGTTTGATTTCACTTAACTGATTCGAGAGATGCACTTGCTCCGAGACATTGGAGCATAAGCGGGCCTCGTTTTGTGGCAGAATCTGCAATCCGAGGAAACGCTTCCAGGTCTTTATCAAGCTCGGACTTGGAAAATCTAGTCCGGTGAACTGGGATATATTCGTGTACCTATGGTCTTCAATGTAATTGATCGCCACGACCAACTTCACGTACTCAGGATTCTTGATTAGCTGTAAGAGGAATACATCATCCTTAAAAAACAGATCGCCCGACTCATTTTCTTCAACATCCTCAAACAAGTAGTATGCTAGAAGGTTTTTCACAAGGAATTGGTTCCAAGTTTCAGGCATTTCGCAATAGAAGTTCAGCTTCTGTAGCTGCTGAGCAACAAACGATTCGTAGGCCCCAATCATTGACTCACTGAAATGTGAAGATGCTGCTGTCAAATTTCGAAGGATTTCAAAGCAAATGACCTTATGTTGAAGTTGTTGAAGATGAAGCTCTTTGAAGTGCTCAACAGGGAAGGAAACTCCGTATAAAGCTTTTTCAAATATGAGGGCAAGCGGGATGTAATCCCAAATAACTTTCCTGTTTTCTTCGTTCTCATTGTATAAATAATTCTTAACCAATTGGAGCACGGCTAGCTGAATTCGCAATTGCTCAAATGCAATCTCTCGTGATTCTTTCAGAGCCAGGTTGTCAAGTTGACATTTGGCTTTCGTTTGAATCGATTTTTGGAGCAAGGATGCTAAGTCATTCAAGAACTCAACTCGCTGGACAATTTCATGCCTGAAAGAACTGAAGTCTAAAATGAAGTTGGCCACGGACGCAAGAGTAATTACTTTCTTCACGTAAAAATCTTTCCGGGTTTTGTGTTGTCTCGCCCCATCTCCAGAAGATGTAAGGTACAGCATGACGTGATCAGTCACTTCTAGCTTGCTGAGAATGTCGAGCATGCCGAATATCAAATTACCGCTGCGGTCAAACGACACTTCGCGATCATATCTGGCCTCCACAATGCTGACAATTTTGTTGGCAGGCTGGTGATCCCCGTCAGATTCATCGACTATCTCGAAAGTGCTCCTGATAGAGTTGCAGTCCACAAAAAATGTTCGCAACGTCGAAACCGACCGTGATAGAGACCTCATCAAGTAGAATGTGTTTGTAAAGATTGGGTGCTCGAGAAGTGTCATCAAAACACTAATATTGCTCGCTATCCATTTGGTGTCTTGATGTCTCGTCTGTCTAAGAATTTCATAGTTTAGTATAACTTGATTGATGAAAAACTTATAGCTCTCCGTCAATTCAAAGATCATCAAACAGACGAAGTTTGGTGAGTTGTTCTGGGCTTTTGTAGCAGCAAAAGAAGTGATTCTTCGGCGAAAGTCTTCATTGCCGCTGGTGTACACACTCAAAAGAAGGAAAAAATTGGCGATGACATCTAGTTCCTTGAACCAGCCTTCTGCGGTCACTTCGTGGGCGTCATTTCTTAGCACAGTAAAGTCCGCGACATGTTTCCCATCCTTAAGCGATAGCTTAATCTGGTGTAACTTCAAAAATATACTAGACTCGTTAAACAAAGTGAGTAAATCTCTCATTATTTTGAGATCAGTATTAGTGTTGCGCAAATGAACGCAAACTCCGGAGTACTTAAGACACAAGTCCAGAAGAACACTGATAGCAAAATTGAGGTACTTCGGTATTTCCAAGGTATCATGTTGCAATAGTTCAATGATCCGAGGGTAAAGCTTTTGAAAAGTTTCATGGGTAGACCCGTCCTCATTTTCAACGTCCAGCGATGAGAGGAGTTGAAGTTGAAAAAGATTCAATGTGGCGAGATTAAGAACGTGGGCGTTTTCGATGTACGATAGAAACATCATACAATTCTGCGTCTGAGGACTTTCAAAAAAAGCTTCCATAGCGGAATTACTTTTTTCTGGCTCGATCGCTTTGAGACAGTTGAGCAATTGGGCAGCAGCCACCATCAAGCATTGGAGAAAGGCCATGTCTAGCAGCTGGAACCCTTGCTCGACATTGATAAAATTGTTGGAGACATTATGAAAGTGGATTCCGAGCTCATTTAAGAGGTGTGAAATGAGAAGATTTGAATCTTCAATATTTTCGGGCGAGACTTCTGACATGTGCTCCAATAGAAATGGCACAAGTTTAAGGGCAGACGTCACAATGCTTTTGTTGGCCTCTGATAACGACAAGGAGCAAAGAAACCTCCATAAGTTCTTAAAGTCCATGTACGCAACAAAATTGCCCAGAGTATTTCCCAAAATGAGAAAAATATCGAAGGTTACACACAAGATTGTGGCCAAGGGGTCCTCCAATTGGATGTCTGTGTCCTGCACATATCCCACAATTATAGATAACGCCGAAATCGATCCGCCAAATGCCACGTATAACCCCGGCACCGGAGCAGGTTTCGAGGCCTCCAGCACGTGCTCAGAGAGAAGACGCATCACAACTACCAACTTGTGAAGCTCTTCAAACTGTCTTGATTCAGCATTTCGATCAACACCAACGGATGCAACGGAGAGATCACAAGGCGTCGGTGCTGTGACCTTCTTAACCTCCTTGGTCAATGCATCCCTTAGCCATGTGACAAACGAAGCATCTTTCAAAAGACTCCACTTGAAGTCGTTGTTTCCAATCAATGCAAACCGAAGCTCATTTGCCGATAGGGAAGCTTTTGAGGAGGCTGAATAATCACAGCTTTGTGAGGTATCTAGTGGCATATCTAGGTGGTGTTTCAAGTAGCAGTTCTGTTTCGCCCTGTGACAGGAATATTTGACAGACCACAAAAGGGAGGTGTGGAGTATTCGATCGGGTGATCACGTACTCTAGATTATATCTCTCCTCAGAAACAGTGAATGGCGTATGCCTGAGCAAGAAGGCTGGAGTGTTTACGGCCGCCGGTGGAATTTGTGTGGAGATAGGTTGCACGTCACTGATACAAATCGATAGTGCGAGCGCATCACGTGATATCTGTGGGGCACCATGCGAGGTCGGTTGCATTGAACCCTACTAGAATGCTACGGTGGATAGAAGAGGAAACGAATACGTGACGCCTCTTATTGTGCATCAAACTAATTGTTTATCGGTTTCCAAACGATTGAATTTGCTATGCGAATAATCTAGCAGCCGTAGTATCCCCTCCAGTAATCCTGCGCTATCTTGGCTGGCTTTCCGGCTTTGATATCCTCACTGACGTGCGTATCAGCAGTAACTCGCTTTGGGATATATTCCAAGACTTTCTCGACGTCTACCGAAGCCTCTGGGCCTCGTACATGATTGACAGGTAGCCGTACGATTCCATTCTCGTCCCCCACAATGTAGTCCCCTGGTTGGATTAGTAACAGTTCCTCGTCGCTCACGCGTACAGTTACTGGCACATTTATTCCCACCACTTTGACCACTGGTCCCGGTGCAGCGGATCCCACACCATAGGACCAAACTGGATAGCCTAGTTCCTTATGTTCCGCCAAGTCCCGGATTCTTCCCAAAACAACCGATCCAGCAGCATGGAGGTAGTTTGCTCGGGTGGACATGAGCCCGCCATATAGCGCATTATTTACTGTAACATAGGGAGCATTGAGGAGCTGCTGTTCTTCGGGAAGTGCAAGCACCAATACGCTTTCCTTTGGAATATCATCGATGTATGACTGATTCACTGCAGGCCTGGGGTCTGACTTAGGTGCGTATAAAACGGTGTATGCTTTACCAACCATGGAACTAGCACCCTTATTGACGCTGTTCCTCATTGGAGATCTCTGAATCAAATTGGGCAAGAAACCCCCGTTCTTGACCCCGTACTTTACCAATGCGTCAGAGAGATCACAGGGTGTGAAATTGCAAAGTCTTGCACGAGCAGACATCTTTCGGACTGACTGAATTAAAAGCTAACCAAAGTGGGCTGTTGTGGCCGTGTGTGTTGTGTTGGGTCCGTGATTTTCCGCGTCCTCGGCTTTGCTGGTTGAAATCCGGGGTACGCTTCTGACCCCGGAAACTGTACCGACGTGCGCTGCTCAATCGATTGACGTCTTAGGTTGGTTCACACAGCTCGAGCCATTTGTATGCTATACAAGATTATGGTTTATTTCTCTTGAGTGCTTGGATTGAACTGCAGATCATGTCCCCTAGTACTCAGGCGGAACGAACTATATACATGGTCACAATAAAATTGGCTTGCCGGACTGAAGGAAGTGCGTGTCCATTAAAATGTGAGGGCGACGGCATTAAAGACAAAGTTGATCCTCTAAAGCAACCATGAATACCCAGGTATTCTGATCATGGCAAGTCACGTTACCAAACCATGCTGACCACCCCACTTCTCACAGCCATACTAGCAACCTTGCTCATCGCTCATAATCGTGCACTGTGTTCAATTAGGGTCGACGCTGGCCTTTATCTGATTGTCCCATCATCTGAACTATGCTCCACGTTTATGTCCATAAGCGTGAAATCTTCGGCATGCCTCTACTCTAGCCTCTTCTTGAGATTCCGTATTCTCTCTTCATTAACTGACTCTGACATGTCTCCATTATAGTCAATCATGGACGGCTCGGTGGCAGCACGAGCAACAGGCTGGCCGATCTTGGGTCCAATCTCATCATCTTTCCGGTGCTCCTCGATAATGACTAACTTATCTGCTACCTTGAACCGTGACATATTTCGAAGAAACTCCTCGTTGATGTCGTAGTCTTTGGCAATCTCCGCGCGGGGGTAGTTCTTATCGTTGAGCGCATTGACGATGGCGGTGAGTGTCCTAGGGTGCACCATTGTGCGAGCCAGGCCAGCAGCGGAACCATCCATCTGGGCTTGTACCTCACTTTGACCTTGATCGTGGAGCTGCTTGCGGTTTAAAAGCTGCTTGAGAGCACGCACGTCCATCTGCTGCTTGTGGTCAGCGTTGTGAGAGTGGATTTGTTTCCCCAAGTCATTCATCATACGAATAAAGCCTTGGTCAGCTTGGGGATCCATTCCGTCCTTCCCTCGGAGAGTTGGCTCCGCATCAGACGCATCTGCGTGGGCTTGCACGGGACTCTTGGCATCGGGATCTTGTGGTTTGGAGCTCTCAAATTGATCCTTGAGCTTTTGCGAGGGGAGCTTCACCTTCGCTTGTGAGCTTTTCACGTTGCCCGCTTTGGTGACGATATTTGTGAGTTTCCTGTTGGGTTTAGACACACCGCTGCCCATGTTGAAGATGTTGAGAAGAGTAGACGCACTAGTGAGATTTCGCACGTCCCATAACATCACACCTATGGCAGATTCCTCGTATCTAACAAGATCATCATTTTCTGCCTGACAAAAATCTTTTTAGGAGCTTACTGAACTGAGCCTTCGCATCACACATCAGCTACTGATTGGAGGTAACGCTCCATACGGGCTTTCTTCAATGTCATTAAGGTTAAATACTATACACGTGGAGCCTAGGCGTCGGCCTTTTTTTCCTTCTTTTCTTTCTTTTCCTTCTTTTCTTTCTTTTCCTTCTTCTTCTTTTCCTTGTCTTTCTTGTCTTTTTTTTCCTTCTTCTCTTTATTTTCCTTCTTCTCCTTACTTTCCTTCTTCTGGTCAGCTGGTGCCTCGGCCGCAAGTTTCGCTTTCTTAACCACTCTCTCTGAATCTATACTTGGCTGTGCTTCAGGAAAATCTTTAGCGTCGTATCCACTGGGGAAGTGTCTCATTCTCAAGTTTGGAATTTTCTCGACATCCCTTCTTTGCTCAACAACTGATTCATAGTTGATTTCGGGCACCTGAACAACCTCGCGGATGGTATAGAAGCGATCCACCGCCCTGCTGGTGAACCCTTTATTCACGATGGCGTACTTGGCAGCATCAGAAGAGAATAGATCTTCGTTAACCTGAAACGTCGTGTTATCCACTTTGAATGGCTTCACGCCTGTGTTGCTGACCTTGGAAGCTGTGAACGAAATGGGCAAAGTCTTTAATGCAGAGATTGGAAAGTTTTTTGGCGTTTTGATCAACCATACTTCCTTGTCCTTTGCGGACACGGGTGGCTCCGGCATGGCGACTTTGTGGTAAAGCTTGGGCGGTTCAAATCCCACGTCCTCGTACTCTGATCCGCTTTCGGAGTCATAGACATACTGTTCAGACTTTTCCACGGACGCCATCTCACTTGCCGAAGGTATTCTGAAGATGGAGCTCATCTAAACCACGAAAAAAAGCGCGCATGCAGGAACGGACAGTTGTGCTGAATCACACTTATCCGTGGTTTCTGGTAGGGGAATCATAGATGATGCCATAGTTTCTGTGCACAAGAGCATTGCATTGGCAGACTTTGTGGTTGTAGTCTGAGACGTTCGTGCTACGCGATAATGTCTCGCCGGGGATCTCTGGTCTACGTGACCATCCAGAAGTATTGCACCTAGCATCAGCCTAGAGGTTGAACTAATGTAAGTGCTAGTACGTAAGAGTAGGAGTCACCGTCGAGATTTCGGTAGTCTCTATGAGACTTGTCTGTGAATTCCGCATCAACGTGACTAACGGCGTAAGACGTAATGCGAGAGACCGATACTTCTACGTCGAAACAATAGCTAGCATATAAGACAGGTACTTTCTTTCATATAATTCATAATGTTGGGGTAGTGCAATAAAAAAGCTAGCGACATTGGCAACGTGCATTCTCGAGAATTCACGATAAGCTACTAATCGAGGATGCTCCGCGCAGCTTGACATCCGCACACTGGAATGCGGGTGCTGCAGGAGTGTATCTGACAATCCGATACACCCTTAACACGACGCGCTTGTTACAGCTGTAGTTTGGATTTGGGATATAGTGTACGACTAGGTTGTGCAATACACGTGCCACACGTAGAATTTGTTTGACAGGCCTTTTCGGTTAAGTTGTTTCGATGAGTCTGAGTATCAGAAGCACACATTTGTATCACGTGATGTATTTCAAGAGAATGGAGTCTTCGAGCCAGGTGTTTGTTGCCGTGGAATATTGAACGATTCTCACCTTCTGAAATATTCTCGGTGAGGCTTGCGAAAAGCGATCTTGTCTCCGAGCGGATCTTGGTACAAAGGCTAAAGTACCTTAGTGTTTTTTATTGGGGTATCCAGCCCATCCGGACGTCTGTACGTACGATACTGGTGGTCTTTACACCCCTTTGTTAGCCGATTAAGCTGTAAATTGATCTAAGATTGTTTGATAGCGCCCAAAGAATATTGACACAGAAGAATCAACAGAAGTGAATTGGTGCAGTAACCCATCTATTGAAGGGGTGCTGCTGAATGGATTGTGATGTGCTTGGGTGCGAGGTCGCCTGTGTCAATGTCAGCCGCGCTTCTGCCTGTTATGCATGAGTGCCTTTGGCGTGCAGTATAACTGACTTGTACGAACTCTGCCTCACTAACATACATAAATGCGCTTACGTAAGCGCACTACCCGCTACCATGCGTATCTACAGTGACACAACATCGAGCTACTTAAGCAGCTAAAGTCCGCCAATGCATTACCATTATCTAATCTTCAAAACTCTACACTTACAAAAGATTCACAACATCAATGAGCGGCTTTGTGTCTGAACAATCGGGAATCGCTGCGTCGGTCTTCCTCGCCATTTACTCGCTTTTCATGCTCTTCATGTTCTATGTGGCATCTCGCAAAGGCTTGAAGACTGTTTACACGTTCATTTTGATCTTCACAATCTTTCGTTTTGTGTCACAATTGTGTGGAACTGTGTTTGCGAAAGTGGGCCCTTCCAATATCAATTGGCTCGTGGCGTACTTGGTGTTTGGGGCTGAAGGTTACTTCACTTTGATTCTTGCTTCGTTGCGTTTCACGTGTCGTGCACAGGTGGAGCGTTTTGGAAAATCCTGGGCTCTTCAATCAGGCCCGGGCAGGAGACCCAGCCTAATCAGAACCTTCCACATGATTTTAATCCCAGCTAATGCCTTAGTGATTGCTGGCGGTTCTATGTTGACGGCAATTAACCCAAGCGATATGGCTAATGAAAGCAACAAGGTCACCACTTCCAAAACCCTCAGAACTGTTGGCCAAATCTTGTTTGTTGTCACGACCTTCGCTGCTGTTTTGTTTAACCTTTACGTCTTTCTCTATGAAAGAATCAGAAATAGAATTACCATTTCTGTGATGGCCGCAAGCCCTTTTTTGTTGGTGAGGGGTATTTTTGGCATTTTGTCAATCTACATCAGTGACATGAACTACTACGATCTACTGAACTACTCCAGTGATGGTATAGGCCACGCGTTGGTGGTTTATGAATACGTCTTATCTACCACCATGGAGTTCATCGCTGCAGTTTGCATCATCAACACGTACTTCCACTCAACTCTGAAAGCAAGCTTCAGTGATGCAGACTCGGAGCAGAACATCATTGTCGAAGAGAAGTGAGTCCTTTCCATGTTAAATCCCAGCTGTGCGCTTTAATAAACGACATGCACACAGCATTAGAAGGAGGTTTTATGTAGACTGTATTTCAGTGCAGCCAATTCATTCACATTACTCCACAAATCTGTAGTTCTTAAGAGTTGGCCGCTCAGGTAAAGTGATACTCTTAGTTTCAGAGCGAGATCGCAAATTGCAAGTCATGGCAACCTTTGATTATTTAGACCCCTGTGTTGAAGTACTCAATTAATTTCAAAACTACACTAAAGAAGTTTTTGATTTCCAATTGGTTGCGTCCTCTCTCCCCTAGACTTTTGTTAATCTCGTATTCGCACTTTTATTGAGGCCTGTTGTGGGGATGCGAAAGCATTTTGATTCGTACTTCAAGAGTTTCAAAACCAAATCGTTAAAATTACAAAAACTCCTTTGCAATGAGAATCACCCACCATTACATACTATGGAGTTGCACGCCCAGGACCTACATGATATGAATTGCTTTTGTGGTATATTACTCGCCTAATGCCTTCAAACCCGCAGGCATTGCTTGGGCCCGCCAAGGCACGTAGAGTCAAATACATGAATGTTCGTACTGTCCTAATTTTCAGTTCAGTTTAGAGCCAAGGAGTCTTCTTTTGAGGTTGTTGAAGAAGCCGTTGCTTCTATTGTTTGACGAAGGGTTGTAGTTAACATAAGCGTCAGTCTGCACAATCAATTCAATGCTGTAGCCTTGAGCCTTGTTTGGGCAAACGGTCTTGTTGTTGTTGCCCCAGTACACATTGTATTCACCCCTGAAACCATACTGGGGACAAGCCAAGAATTCGGTAGAGTTCTTGAAAGTCAACTTTTGATTCGTAATTCCAAAACCGTGGGTGGAGTTCAGAGCAGCCTTAGTAGTACTCAATTTGTAAGTTTTAGGGTCGACGTGAACATTAACGCTTGCAGGCGAGCTTTGAGAGGTATTCGTGCTATTGCTTGGGGTGATGGGGAGATTAAGCACGTAACCCTGAGAAGCACGCACCCGGCCAAAGAAGGCCTGTTCATCGGCATTGAGCACAAGATCTTCGCCATCCCATTTAAGTAAGTTATATTGGAAAACAGCACCTTTGTGGTGTGCAATGACCGAGAATACCTCCGAGGAGGGTCTGTAAAATCTTTTGGTGAGAGGTGCTGCTTGGACAGTACATAAAAGGGCCACGAAGAAGGCTGATAAAAAGTGCATGGTGCGTAAACTTAAATGTGCTTGGTATATTCCGAAAGGGGATGTGTTTGATTCGTGTGTGGGTGTCCCGAATGTTCTCGTTTGAAAGTTGCAAAAGGTATTTCCTAAAAAAGCGATGTAGCCAGCATTACTGGCAGCGTCACCTTATATAGTCTATCGACCAGCCAGCTGCATCATCCGACCCCAATGTGCCGGGAATTCCATTCCGAGATGCGCACTAAATTTGGCAATACTTGCGTCAAGAAGACTTGCGCGCACTGCTATTACTTTACCGCATTGAGTAACTAATGAGCGGCCAGGCTAATCCTTGTTGTCCAACTTCCTAAAGGGAAGGTGCAGTGGACGTGCTGGCTTGAAACAGCAACCAAAAAGGCAAACACGTTTAACTGAACAACCGGGCGCAAACTCCCTTGTAACCACCGCCGAGTGCGTGTTCTACATACAACAAGGAGCTCACTAGCGGATGACCAAATGCGGCGGGTCATGACAGTCTTGCTCTCTTATGACGTCACAGAGTGCGCATGTTCGGATAAAACATTACTCCGGCTTCACTCTAGACAATTCTATATCAATATTACCACAGTGCTACGGATTTTCTAAAAACTGGAACATAAAGAGCTGAAACCCCTATTCATTTCGCACAAGACCACGTAGCATAGAGGCGAAGACCGACTCTTCGCAGCATGACGACAGGGGGCATGCCGCACAATGTCAATTGTCCGGTAAGTGGTTTTGCCGAGTGCACGTGACCGCCGCTAGAGGAAGGGCTAAAAAATTTTATTTGACTTCAAAGTCACTGCGTGCGACGTGCGCTACGAATTCACATTGTAGGATCGCACTCTATTGAAAGTATATATTAACATCCAACTTACAACTCAACAGCAGGAGGACAGTTCAAAGCGCTCTTCAAAGAACCGTAGATGGTGAATTGCAAGGAAGTCAAGGTACCGACCATGACCAATCTAGTTGGCAATCCGGCAAAAGAGCCACGGACACCCAATTGCTTGGCCAATTGACCCAACAAACCGACGGTGGATTGTCCTGGAGCCTTCTTGGTCTTGTTGGCCTTGGACAACAAAGTGTCAGCAGGTTGGGACACGAAAGCAGCAGAACATCCAGCAATGATACCAGCACTCAAGTTGACAACAGTAGAAGTAGAAGCGGACAACTCGTTCTTGGTCTTACCGATAGCAGCCAAGATACCCTCAGCAGCTCTCTCGAAAACCAAGAACTTGGCAATGTTGTAAGGGATTTGCTTGAACAAGATTGGGATGAAACCGTTGTAGAAAGATCCAAGACCCTCCTCTCTGAAGATTCTACCGAATCCACCGATCAAACCATTAGCGAACTGTGGGTTGGAAACCAATCTGATTCTGGTGGCCTCCAATGGACACAAAGCAATGTCAGCAAAGAACTCAGCCAAAGCAGCAGATCCAATGTAAATGGAGTTCTTGTTGTTCTTGGCGGCATCGTAACCCATTTGCTCGATGAACGTCTTCTTGAACAATTCGTAACCACCGAACTTGAATGCACCCTGCAAAGAGTAACCCAAAACAGTTGGTCCCAAACCAGTCAACAAGGCACCAGCACCCTCGGAAGAGACGATTTGTCTCAAAGAGCCCACCATACCCTTGTTGTAAACAGTTGGCTCCAACTGGATTCTAGTCTTGATGACATCAATAGGAGTCATAGCACCGTGGGTGATACCACAGCCCATGGCACCGGCGAGGGCGAAAGATCCGTAGTCTTTGACAGTAAAGGTAGGAATAGTTTTCTCCATTTTATGCAGCGTCGATTTAGAGATCAAAAGAAAAAGGTACGTAGATGAGCGTGGAAAAGTGTAGGGATGTTCGCGGGCGCCGACGAGCAGAGGCGACACACGCGATGCGATTGGCCAACCCGGAGATGCACGGATGCATGTCGGCCAAACCGATGATTTCCTCATCATCGCCGAATAATTTGGTTTTTTTTGGGTCACGGTACTTCTCAACTGATTCAGAGTGGCCAAGTAGCTTTTAAAACCCGACTCAATTGTTAAGTAGACTCTGGGTGGCAATAGCATGTGTAGCCCCACCCGGAACTGCACATTATTGCTCGGCCGGCTGCAAAGCTAGCTTGTCAGGTATGCCAGAAACTACCGTGAGTGGTCTCATTCTGCAGCTTCAAGCCACAGCTTTAGTGCCAACACACCCTTATATTCATACGAAAGTGATGTTGAGTTTTGGAAAGTATCATGCTGCTAAATTAAACTGTGATTAAGGTGACAACACAGTTATATATTCTTTGCCTTTTTAATATTTGGAATTGGAGGGAGCATGCCGTAAGGCAAAGGCCGACGCGGATGCAGGGCTGGCACACTCTCCTCACGCTTTTCCTTGACAGTGTCTTTTTTCACGTCCATGGGCTCGTACTCAACATCCGAGACGTCAGGGGAATAACTGTCATCTTCACGCACAGTCTTCTTAGCATCCCCAGTGCTCTTCTCGTTATAAAGTAATCCCCCGTCATTTCTGTCTGTAGTTGGCTTTTCAGGTGCTCGGTCGTAGTTCAAGCTAGTATACTGCAGCATACGTTCAGTTGCAGGGTACCGGGGCGCTCGGTAATTAGTCAAGAAAATGTCGAACATCTGCTTCTTCAATGACGGGTCTTCAAACAGCAGGCTTACTGCCTTTTGTTTGGCCTCCAACAAGCTCGTGGAGCTGGTGCCCACACCCAACTCTGTTTCGTGCAAAACCAACTGGGCCACATATCCAACATCCCCCACCTCCTCCTCTGAATTCAAATTCTTGAAGGTGTACTTGATTTTTTTTGTCTCTTCATCAATTAGGTTGTTTACCCGCAACACGAGAAACTGCAACTCCAGAAACGGTACAGCAAACGGGCTCTTGAGACTTGCATCCTCCACACAGTGCTCATGTAATCTGCTAATCATTGGCTGATACAACTTGTACACCCATGACCTAATCTCCGGGATTGTGTAGCTGCTCTTTGTCATGCCTCCCAAGTACGCCAAAAACACGTTTTTGAACACTGCGAGCTTCTCGTCGACACTGGCGTCCTTTGGGATCTGTGACAGTACTACGTCTGCCATATTATAGGAGTAAGCAAGTTTTGCCAAAACATGGGTGGCCATGAGCCGCCGCTTTAAGAAGCGGATGTCGTCCTCGTGCAATTTGGGGAATTCATGGTCCAAAATCTCCACTAAGATGAAATCCAATAGACTCTCGCCCAAAAGACTTAGCTTGCGATTATGATTATTATTGAAATCATGGAATTCAGTTTCCAGTTCCAAGTAGTCCCAAGGCTGGCGGAAAGATTTATCAGTCATGATCAACCGGAGCAACAGCGCATTGTCGATAGGGGGCAAGGCGGGAGGGTAGTGGTCAATTTTATTATCGAAGGGCGTTGCGTTCTCCTGATTCATTTTCTCTGCTTTGACTTCACCCCCTGCTACCTCTACTGTGGGCTTAACGGGATTGTAATCGAGCAAGTAGCCAACGTAGCGGTCAGCCTTCGGGTGTTTGAAGTTGATCCTGCTTAGGCCCAAGAAAAACGGAAAATAGCCTTTATCATAGAGCATCTTTAAGCGAACCGCGACTTTTATATGAGGCGAATTAAGTGACACTTTTAGTTTCTCCAGAAGCAGATGTGCAGAGGCAGAATCAACCAGGGAGGGATTGTCATAGAGGCTTTTTAATTCTTTGAACTGCTTCACCGAGGGAGTGCGGCTCAAAAGCTGGTTAAGCGTAGACTGAAGCTGCAGAACATTGCCTTTGACCTGGTGAAGATCGTCTATCCAAGAAAGAACCTGACCGGACATGTGGTTCAGATGTAGTGTACCGCGAGTGTAGAAAGTTGAGACATACGTGCGGGTATCACGTGGCGTGTCACGTGTGCTCGCTATGCGCGCGAAGCCGCCCTCGAAATTTTTCTCATCGCGCGCAAGACTGCACCACATCAGTACATCGAACAAGTACCCAATACGGTGCCGTACATATCTAATTCCGGAAGCAACAGGGGAGCGTCCGCGACAAGAAGCAAGTTGCAAGCTCAAAATTACAGGCACACTTGGGCGTGTAGCATATTCGGCCGGGACAGATGCATGGCAAAGCAGACACGAGCCATCTCAGACATTTACATACCAACCTGCATATAGTGTCTGCGCCAAAGGTGCAAATTCAAGCAATTCTTTTGCGCTTCGTAAAAGCCTACTCTTTTCTGGACGCAACCTTTCCCCAAGACATATTTATAGCTCTGACTGTACCCACAATCAGATTCAAATAAAACGATATGTATCTTTGACATCGACTATCCAATATTTATTACCCTTTGTCCATCGTATAGAGATCCCAGTTACACTACATATTAGAAACATCATTGGTGGCAGCATCAAATACCCTTACACTAAAGCAAGCACTCGGTTCAGGGTTGTACTATCAAACCCCGATATTTGCAGAGTAACTTTAAACTCACCTAGTCAAGTTCAATGAACAACAATTACTTTTCCGAGGATTATGTCCCTGGCACTACCAACATTCTTGCTTCAGCGGACGACCTGTCCAGTGCTCACTCCGGCCGCCTGTTGAAAAAAAACAAGAACGGTGTCATTCTTTTGCCGCAACCTTCAGACTCGCCTAATGATCCCTTGAATTGGTCCTACACTCGGAAAATGTGGCACTTTCTTGTCGTTTGTTTCATCACCGGTTTCACCGCGGCAACATCAAACAGTGCTGGTGCAGCCCAAGACTCCTTGAATGAAGTGTACGGGATTTCCTACGACGCTATGAACACTGGAGCAGGTGTCCTTTTTCTTTTCATCGGATGGTCCTGTATCTTCTTTGCTCCGGCGTCCTCCTTATACGGCCGTCGTATCACCTACATCATTTGTATTTTCATGGGTGTGCTCGGCTCTGTTTGGTTTGCTTTATCTAAGCGGACTGCTGACACGATTTGGTCGCAAGCTTTCGTGGGTATGTCTGAGGCTTGCGCAGAGGCACAAGTTCAACAATCATTAGCAGACATTTTCTTCCAACACCAGTTGGGGTCTGTATTGACAGTTTACATTATGGCTACCTCCGTGGGCTCGTTTTTGGGGCCATTGATCGCGCATTTGATCTCTGAGGCCCAGGGCTTTCGCTGGGTTGGCTGGTGGGGTGCGATCATAGGGGGTGGAACATTACTTGTCATTCTCTTCAGCTGTGAGGAGACGGTGTTTGACCGTTCCAAGTATTTTCCTGTCTATGAGGCAGAAAACAAATCTATACAAGCCGCGCCCGAAAAAGCTGACGAAGAAAAGGCAGTAACCACAGGTGCAGACGCTTATGAGAAGATTGATGCCGCTTTCGATGTGGAAGCTGATAACAGAATGGACGCTGTCTCCAAGTCGGTCGCTGATCCATCGTCGTTGAGGAATAGAAGACCAGAACCCGTCCCCGAGGCAGAGAAACTCGTTCCCTATCATCGGAGAATTGCACTCATTACGCCTTCAAATTTCATCGAGGGTCTTGGTTTCAAGCAGTACATCAAACGGTTTGTGATCTACTTCAAGGTGTTCAGCTTGCCAGCGGTGTGGCTCCTGGGTCTCTTGTGGGGATTGCAGGACGCTTACATGTCTTTTTTCTTGACTACTCAAGATACTTTTTTCTACGACCCACCTTGGAGTTACTCTGAAACAGGAGTTGCTGTGATGAATGTCGCTACTTTGGTGGGCGCTATCTTGGGGTGCTTCATGTCCGGTGTGCTCTCAGACCTGCACGTGCTTTGGCTCGCCCGCAGAAACAATGGCTTGTATGAGCCAGAGTACCGTTTATGGCTCTTGTTCATCACTATAGTGATATCACCTGTGGGCTTATTGATGTTCGGCGTGGGCGCCGCCAAAGGTGGTGAATGGCCCGCTTGGGTGGTTTATGGAGGTCTCGCATGCATCGGATTTGGCTGGGGCTCCATTGGTGACACTTCCATGTCTTACTTGATGGATGCTTATCCCGAGATTGTCATCCAAGGAATGGTGGGAGTTTCCATCATCAATAATACGTTGGCGTGTATCTTCACATTCGTGTGCTCCATATGGATCAACCATTCCGGAACGCAGAACACGTACATTGCGTTGGCTGTCATTGACTTCGTCTCTATTGCATTTATTATCCCTACTTTGATTTGGGGCAAGTCATGGCGGAGGAAGACCAAGGGATTGTATGTTGAGTTGGTCGAGCTCTCTAATGGTATAACCTAGATGTCAGAGGATTGAACTCAACGCTAGCATCATTTGCTATTTACTGTGTCACCCTATCTACCTCCTTGTTGGGGCTTTAATCTATAATTTAATTGTATGCACTAGTGAGTAGGCACGTGTTGTTCATCTGACTTCCACGTCAGTAGGACGGGCACTCACCTCACCTTACTAAATGCTTCGTATTTATTCAGTTTTCATGTATAATTACAGTTATGAGATGCTACGTTGGTCGCAACTCGGAATATTAAAACGTTCCCACCTCAGTTCTCACATCGACGGGCTGATGTCGAATCCCTACTCCGCCATGGATTCTCCATTATTTTGAGCAGCGAACGCGGGCTGAGGATCCGCAGGTGCACTCTCGGTGGCTCCGCTCATGTAGGCCGACAACTCGGCATCCAAGTCCTCAGCAGTTTTAGGCTGGGGCTTTGGTTTTCTCTCCTTGGCCTGCTTGGCCTGCTTGGCCTTGGCTCGCACGCGGTGTGCCTCTTTGGGTCTGGCAGCCTCTCTTGTCTCGTGGTTTCCAGCAGCCTCGCGTCCTCTAGACTCGCGTCCCCTAGGGTTAGGTCTGACAAACTCACGATTCTGGTTGGTTGGAGCAATACGGTCGGCCAAAGATGTGGCACTCTCCACGATCAAGATCTCGCCCATAGCTTTCTTCCCGTCGAAGCGGTTGATGGCACGTGCATTGTTGTCGTGTTGGTGTTGTTGAAAACAAATGTAGGCAATGGACTCATCGCGGGGGTCGAACTTGACAAAGTCCACAGCTGCTACATTGGAGAAAAGTTCGGACAAGTCCATGCCGTTCAAGTCAGGGTGGACATTCCGAAGCCTTAACAATGCTCGTCCTGCCGCAGACTCGAAGATCTGAGCAGGGATACCGTTTCTTGGGGCGCCTCGGAACTATATGTTAGTATAATAAGCGTGGAAAAAACACTTATGTAAAATCGAGCTTCGACGCCGAGAGCTTAAACAAAGATCAAAACGTTCGAACAAACGTTCGGAGCAAGGGCTGTGCCGCAAGGCTGAACTGAAAACCCTCGAAAGTGTATTTCGATGACCTCACATGGTTCTCCCCAAGATTACAGCCGAAGACATGGATTAAATTTGACGCCATCTGACACCAACGTCTTAGTCCCAGCTTTACACCATGCCTGGATAGCTTAACTAAATCGATAGGCGCCATCGCGTTCGAGTGGCCCTGAATTTTTCAAATTTGCAAAATGCTGAACCAGAAAAGTTTCAGTTCTATACCGCCACTTTGGCTGCCAGTACACAGCCGTCTGCTTTTCGTTCCTGATCTCACCTGCGACCAGATGTAGCATTCCCACTAATAACATACCGATTGTCTACCGCCATGTGGTCCTCTTCCTCTATGCGAGCTTCTTCCTGGCCTCTCCCGTCTGCGGGGAGCATTCTGACTCACGATATCGTCCAAGGATTGTTCTAAAGCTGACATTGCGGGATAGAGAAATATGGACGAAACGTGACGTCGACTTTTTACGCGCACTGGGGCGTGCACACAGCATCTACAACTCCGCTACTGATACGATGCTAGTCATGCTAGTCGAAAGGTCTTCGAAGGTATCATGTTAAGGCATACAAACTTAGTCGGAGCTCAAAGCTCAAAAGGGAGTCTAATGGGATTTAATTCCGCTTCTTCGATGTCTTGAAGTCGTCATTCTCCTCGTAGTTGATTCCAACAAATTTTCCATCCAAGTTGAACACATCCGCTTTCTTCAAGTAATCCAAAGGCGAAAGCTTGGGCCAGTTAACGAATTGATATCCGTTGTTGATCACAAAGGATAAATTTTTCAATCCGAAGTAAAGACAGCCGCCAATAAATAAGAGATTGGTCCAGCTCCATACAGATCCGCTTGGGTAGACCAAAAGCGCACCCAATATGAACATGGAAACTCCAATCAAGTATGGTGCCATCTGGATGTAAGGGGACCTGCGGTCAACAAACGGATTGACAATCGCATCTTGGTATGGTCTGTACTTGCCCAAAAACAAGTCGTATGAATCCTGTCTCAGACCATCCTTGTAGTTGTTGAGATAGTACCTCGTGATTGAATTGATCAAGTCATTGAAAGCACCCTTCTTTGTTCTCTTACCTGTGCGGGTGTAGTCAGTCTTCAAAGCACCGGTGCCAGAGTAAGCACAAGACACTGCGTCAGCATTATCAGCCCAGAAGCTCTGGAAAAACAAGTTAAACTGTGGATCAACTAATTCCCAGGGCGAGGCCGAATCTTCGGGCAAGTAATGGGTCTTTTGGAATTGTCTCTGCAAAATCCAGCGGGCTAACATAGATTGAACCACGTTGGTCCGATCTAAGCAGTCCATGCAGTTAGTGCGAACAATCTTCTCTTGGATGTTGAGAACAGTCTTGGTGTTCAAATCATAGCCAAAGTAGTTGTCGTTGGTGAAGCCCAAATCGACTAAACGCTCAATTAAAAGCTTAACGCGATCCCACCTCATCTTCCGGCATTCATGGTGGAAGTCGAAGTAGATATATGTGACGTGTTCCTTAAGTGCTGCAGGCAAACTCTCCACAGCTTTTTCGTAAGCCACTTTGACAGGCTCTTCGTATCCGCTCTGGTTGACTAAGTTGACACAGAAATTGTCGCCGTAGTACTTGACTTGCTCCTCAAAATGACGGGCAGTGGCATCCCGGGCCGACCTAGACGAGATTACCAAGTTGGGTTTGTACTTTAAGTTATTGATCTCAGACCAATAGACCGGCACTGACCCACGGGTCTGCAAGAACGAAAACACTTGAGACTCGGAAGTCGTCAAAATTTGCTCAGTCTCGTTGAAGTTGGCCACCGCACCGTCCTCATCAATGCCACGGCGAAAGTACCGTGTGCCAGCACGAGAGGGAGAACGGCGGGTCACCACAGCGAATTCCAACTTTTGGCCGCCGTTGAATTGTGCAGAATGCAGCTTAACGTAACCATAAATCACAGGCGTAGCAAACAACTCCGCTCCATTTTCTAAAAGCTCCTCGCACAAATAATGATTCCACCAAAAACGGAGATCTCTGTGAACGCCGTCCTGCGAATCTGAGCCAAACTGACGTTGCAAAGAGTTGGTCAAGTCATATGAGTTATTAATAGAGAAATACAAAGTGGCTTTCTTCAAGTGTTCACGCAACAACGTCAAATATTGGGCCTCCTCGGGATCTTTCTTCGATACATCATCCTTGCCGAGAGCTAGGATCTTCGTTGACTTCACATGAGCGATTTCGTTGCCCAATATCAGCCCAGCGAGTTCATAGCGGTCAACCACGATTATGTAGCGGTTAATCTTGAGCTTGATCGTACCCAAGATACAGCATACGGTGGAAGTGGCTGCTTTAGACGAGGTAGCTGGGGACTCAGAGACCAGCATGCCTGACGCGTTCACGTTGAGATACTTTCCCGTATTTGGATAGTAGAAAGTGTGCAGCCCATCTGGTGCAATGGTGTGTGTGAGGGTCATGACGATGGACGGGTGGAGAAGATGTTGTCGCCAGAGAAGCATATATACGCTCCGGCCGAGAGCCTACGTGCAGGACATACACGGATACTAGTAGTGCACGTGTGAGGACCAGTTCGCAGAGGATGTAGAAACAAGAGCGTCGACAAGAAAGCATGATATATTTATGTAGAATGGTGTTTCTGGGTAGGCGTCAAACCATGATAGAGTGAGCTCCAAGTATGCATTAAACACCAGGGCGATCTTAGAGATTTCTTAACCGGATTCGACGCCATTTTCATAAGTCGCGGACTTAATATCGAGCCCCAATAGTTTGAGCCAAGCAGATCGTTCAACACACAAAAAACATCCAGGGCTGGGCCCTGCTAGAAGGTCAGCACAAGAAAAATTATTGGCAATCGAATCAATAGTTACACCAGGGCCTCGTATGAAGAGTGACACCATTTTAGTAAAACAATTCGGAGACCTTGGGCACCATTTTGGCAAGCTTGTTAGCAGTGTCCAAGTTGGTGTTGTCTGAGAGCAACATCACTGAGTAGGAATTTATTGAGTAGTCAGACACATTGACCTTGCCGATGACTTCATAGATCTTGCCGACTTCAAGACTGCCCGTTGCCTGGGTAGATACCGAAACAGTGCCCTCGGCATCCAATCTGGCGTGGTCGCCGCTTGGCTCCAATGAGGTCACCTTGCCTATAATTCTGACAACTTTTCCGGGAAAGTCCTGGATAGTAGTCGCGTTAACTCTGATGCTAGCAGCGTCCATCTTAAGCTTGTTGTAGTCACGTCTGGGATTAGATGAGAAACGCGTATGGCTTTACACCTGTACCTCTGAGATCCGGGTGACGTATGCAGGAATTTGCACCCAGCCAATGCCCTTCACTCGAGCCGGAGCGGTCTTTGTATGTGAGGAGCAAGGAGGCGGGCTTTGGCAATCCGGGAAGTTGCACGGGGCTGCACCCTGACAGGCTCGGCTATAGCGAAGAGCATCAGACGGTGCGACTCAAACACATTCTTTGCGACACTGCAGATCACGATTCTGTGCATCGTAAAACACCTTGGCCTTTTCGTAACGACGCTGAGCTTTGTTATGCATCGGCCGATCCATGCTTAAGTAATGGGCTCCTCCGAGATATGACAGTTCTCCGGGTGCCGCAGACGTGACACACCTGTGCATACCACATTGGGGGGACATTTAGTGTACGCCATTGAGATTTTGGTTTCTTTTGATATGGCCCACCATTTTTGTGCCCCAGACAGAACAGAAATGTGATTTTGCAGTCTGTGCCTATTTGCAAGTGTCATCATTTAAATCCTTCTGTCCCCAGTAATTCAAACTCCATCCTACTTTACCCAACTCTAAAATCTCAGATTTTGACAGACTTGACTAAAGTTCCCGGACAGCTTCTCAGACTCTCAGACTCTTCAGTACTCAGACTCTCAGACCTTCAGTTTTCTTTTAAACTCCTCCCGAATCTTAGACCGCCTTTGATCTCTCGATTCTTTCAGCGATGCAAGCAACCACTCCCTGTGTCTTTGTAGACCAGATCTTCAACTTCGTCTCCGCATGCGCCGACTCCCTGACCCAGGACATTATGCCCGGGTCTTTTCCTCTCTCGATGGGGGCACCACCCATCTTCCACTGCCCTCCGCCAGGTCTCGGTGAACACTCGGGCTTCGGTGGGGACGAATATGGGACGGTGACAGAGCCTTCTTCAGACAAGACTGTCTCATTGGACGAGATTGATCCCGGCAAGCATGATGCTGGTACGCTCTCGTGCGCTGAGGTGACGAAAGTGACCGAAGTTTCATTTGATATGGATTCCTTGGCAAACACTTTGAATCCCACCGCAAACTCGAGTCTCGACTCGATGATGATGGAGTGCCTCGGGGCCGAGGACTTGGACCAGCTTGTTGAGTTCAAGGCCCCTCGAATGGGCCTTCCCACTTGTGCGAGCATTGCGTCTGCGCATGGATTCGCGGCTCAGTACGACGAGGAGAGTGCGCAGTATGGAATCATTTTCGCTTCAGCACTGCCTGGGGATCCTGGCCATCCTAGCCCCCGGATGCCCATTGTGGCAAGTGGGTCCATTCAAGGAAAGATGCAAAGATTCGAAGAGATTCCGAAGACTGGCGGAGTCAAGGACGAGCCAATCTCCCACTTGCCTTCGCCTACTTCTGATGCTACTTCCGGCACTCCCCCCGCCATCCAGATTAAAATCGAGGAGCATGAGGGGGTGGCAGCCTACCCGGGACCCACACCCGAGGCAACACCACCAAAAGCTTCACGGAAACTGGCTACGGACTTCTACAACACCGCCAGACATCCAATGGTAGACGGCAACAACTCCGATGACGACGACTACGGTGATGCTACAGACTTGGGCACTGATGAACGCTACGAAAACTTCGCCAACGAGATTCACAGTGCGCAAGAGAATGGAGCTCTTAGCCAGAGCTCGCCAATAAAACCTTCAGGAAAGTTGTTTGTGGACAGCGACTCGTCATCTAGGGTCTTCAGCGACAGCACCGATTGCTACAACAATGCAATTTGGCGCTTCGAAAATGACACTTTTCCCGAGACTTTCTTGGCGGAGAGCTACGAGGACCACAGCTGGGACTTGCCGCAAATCTCTTTTGATGACGAGCTGAACGCAGCTGACCTCTCGGACACTGCCATGGAAGACTGCGACGCAGATGCCTATTCACGCGCGCAGCATTTGCACCCATCGGGTCTGCAGCCAAACTGCGACTCGCACGAGGGCTCTCAGTCTCTGGTCCTCGCCAAAGTCAGAAAAGCACGCTCTGGACCACGCTCCCCCATTGTGCCTTTGCAGGCCCCCATTCCGCAAAGGGCAAGGCGTTTTGAGATTTGCCGCACTCCAAGTCTGGGCACCGTCATCTATACCGCGATCTCAGGTAGACACGACGAGCCCCAAGACTCAGAGGAAGCACCAGAAAACAGCCCACTTCCAGCCCAGCCAACTCACACTGAAGCTAAGCTCTCGAGCAAATTCTTGGAGCCTTCAGGACAATCCTCGCAAAACTACACACACATTGCGCAGCAAGGCGCTGTGGTCGCGCCTCCAGCATTCTCCAGCTTTGGTGACTTTGACTACACTCACGAGGGACCATCTCCGGGACTAGGAATCTCCTATCCACAAGGGGATACCTATCCCGAGGGCTCACTCAACACTGACACTAGAGCGGTGCAGATCGAGACCTTTGAGAGTTGCGCTCCTGGCTCTTCCAGCCAACTCTCAGGGTGCCGCGACCTCTGGAATACAATGAACCCGGTAGGACAAAGCCTCCAGGCAGACGAGCGGAATTTGCCGGCCAAGTTCAGAGCGACTTCCTCTGCAATTTACTCCGGCGCTCCCCCACTCGCCTGCCCCCAGCAATGGGACATTGCCCCTCTTCAAAGCTACCAACAATTGGACAATAGTGCATACATTGGACAAATTCAAGACAACACAAGTTGCTTCTTCCCAACACTTGAACCAATGGCTATGCCCTCAATGCAGCCTCCACTTCAAGGCCTCCAGAACAATTTTTTCATGGAGGGTTGCCTGGGGGCAAACCTTCTTGGAGGTCACCAACAAATGGTGAATCCCATCCTCCCACCCCACAGAGGCCCAAGCCTCTGTGTTCAAAACCCTACCGCAGGTGTTGGGCTTTACCCAGCAATAAATTTGGCTGCTGACCCCAATGCCTTCTTCAGTGACCTTCCCCAGCCCAGTGTGGACAGCGTCCCCTCTTACCGAAGCCCACCAAATGAGTTTCTTCCCGGTTCAAGTGCACAGATATTCAGCCAGCAGCTGCAGAATGCACTTTCTGGCTTGAACAACCTCGAAGCGTTTGCCACTAGTGAAATGAGTATGGGACTCAATTCCAGCTTGCAGACTGTGAGCCACCCGAACTCTAACCAACTAGACTCAGTACCAAGGTCCTACTTGACTGACCCGGACTACTTGGAGTTCCCGGAGGCCCTCTTGACTGAGAACGACTCAGTGCAGCAGGTCGGGCAGAGCTCCACCTTTGAGAATACAGACTCTCAGGCTTTTCCACCCATAGAAGACTTTTTGGATAATCCCCAACTCACTGAGATGCAGCAATTGGCAGATGAGCTTCAGCTTTCACTGCCACCACAAGCTGAAAAGCCCGCAGAGCTGGCTTTTTTGGCCCCATACCAGGGCACTACCCGGCCCAAACAAACTAGCTCGGTCTTCATAAAGCCTGCCAGAGTGAGGAGACCCCGCCCGGCTGCGAAGCTTGGAGCCAGCGCTAGAGTGGCTAAACCAAGGACAAGACAAGGACCCAGTGATCAAGTAAAAGAATTGATCATAGACACATTGAACCAAGCTATTTCGGAGGAGCAGAACCCGAATACAACACCGAATACAACAGTGCAGGAAAGCACGCCTACTACCGTGACAATCGCCCCCAAGGGTAAGAGACAGAGAAAAGGAAAAATTGCTTTCAACTATGACTCCGTCACAATTCCGCATATTGCCATCGACTTTCCAATCTTGGAGAACTACGCAGTCGGAAGATGCACAGATGGCCATCTTCACAAGAACCAGCTAGTCAGCCTTAATGGCTCCGGCGAATGCCACATCAAAAGGACCAGATACCAGAGAGACACTTTGGCGAACTTGCTAGGCCTTCACCCCAACGTCTACTACGAAAAGAACCTGGGCTTTGATTCGGCTCGCCCCTACCAACAAGAATTCACTCGAGTGGAGTTGGATACTGAAACGGGCCAACCCAAGATGGAGACCCGGAGCGCCTTGTGCGCCTACTGTGAGGAAATCAATTTCTATGAGTTGAAGAACTCTTGCTACTCACAACACATGAGCCACTCGCATGGCATCTATACTGACAACTTCTTGACCCCTAACCCATTGTTCAGCGGTAAGTACCAAGTGTCCAAGAAGCCATCAGCCAATAGGAAGACCCAGCCACGGATACGCTTCCACGAAGGGGTTGTTTGCCCCGCCTGCTTTGAGGTGGTCGAGATCCGGTGCTGGTCTTCGACGCTGGAGAAGAAGCCCTTGTCCAACTACTTGCGGCACTTCAAAGAACGCCACAGAGTTGACAAACGTAAAGAAGAGTTCTTTGACTGGAGCTTCTAACTAGCTACAAACCTTGCTATAACTTCGCTTAATAAAAGAAAAATAAACACTAAATTGTAGAATATGGAGGCTGCACAGACTACTGCAAACTAGTAGGCAAGGCTAAAAATGAAACGTTGTGTGTGGACATAGCATGTAGTGGGTCTATAAAAGGTTAAACATTTATGAGCTCGTCCAAGAACTTTCCCGCTTCGCCTCTCTCTTGAGCTCTCATGAGACTTTCGCCAATCAAGAATCCATCCACATCGTCTTCGGTCTTGTACTTTCTGACGTCTTCAGCTGAGCTGATCCCCGACAACGCCAAAACCAACACGTCGCCCTTCCTATCGCTGTTTTTAGCGGCCTCTACCAAGGAGCTGGTGGTCTTGAGATCGACATCAAAGGTTGCCAAGTTACGGTTGTTAACACCAATGATCAACGGTTCAGAGGTGCTACCTTCTCGGCTGAGCTTTAAAGCTACCTTGAGTTCCGCGGCATCATTCACCTCCACCAAAGGCACCATTCCCAAAAAGTGCGAGTACTCGTACAACTCCTGGAGCAACTCAACATCTTGCAACATCTTCACAATCAACAACACTGTGTCAGCGCCAGCCAAGCGGGACTCTAGGATTTGGTATTTGTCAAAAATGAACTCTTTTCTCAAGACTGCAGGCCTCTCGTCCAGGTCGATGATTTTCCGAATCAAGGTCATATCCTCCAAGTTGCCTTTGAACCAAGTTGGTTCGGTCAAAACGGAGATAGCAGAGCACCCGTTCGAGGCGTACGTCTGCGCTTGCTGCGCTGGGTGCGCACTTATATTTATGTCGCCCTTAGAGGGAGATGCTCTCTTGAATTCGGACAAGATGACGTTTTTGCCTTGCTTTTTGGTCTTGACCAAGCGTTCGTAGAAGTTGATAACTGGGGGATAGATGCCGAGAGAGTACGTGGTTTCCAAGTCCTGGAACAGTTTACCCGGCAAGGTCTTGATGACTTTGTAGTCCTCTTCTCTCTTCCTATAGATCTTGTTCAAGATGTTCTCCTGCTTGGCGGCAGCGGCACGCGAGACCAGGGGTTTTTCCCAGTATGGCAGGTCCATTTGTAACACATTATCAATAATCACCTGCCCAGCCTCTGTTAGTATAGACTCTGGGTGAAACTGCACGCCCTCAATAGCGAACACCTTGTGACGAACACCCATAATGACCTGAGGATCAGACTCGGTGGTGGCAGTGATCTCCAAACAATCCGGAAGACTCTGCTTCGTTCCAGCCAAACTGTGGTACCTAGTAGCGGCAGCATTCTGTGGCACGCCGGCGAAAACACCTTTTCCATCGTGACGAATGGTGGATGTTTTTCCGTGCACGATCTCACCGGCGTAAGAAACATCACCACCGAAAACCTCCACCATACACTGCTGGCCCATGCAAACACCAAAGATGGGCAATTTTCCCTTGAAGTGGTCGATGACATCTTTGGAAATGCCGGCATCGGTAGTGGGATGGCCCGGGCCGGGCGAGATGAACAAGATATCAGGCTTGATCACGTTTTCGATAGTTGCAATGTCAATTTGGTCGTTCCTATACACATCCACTCTGGGCTTGTACTTCGATTGGCACAAGTACTGGTACAAGTTCCAGGTGAAACTGTCGTAGTTATCGATCATAAGAACGTGTTTTCCCGACATTGCTGCGTTGTGGGAGCTTTCTGGTATTAGAGGAGGCCACAACAGTGGAAATCAAGGAAACGGATGATTCAGGGGCTGGCGCAAAATCCAGTGCCAAAGTCTAGGTAGATCGTTCGTAGCCGTTCTTCACGGTTTCACTCACTGGCTTTTTTCACTCCCATACTGGCGCGGAGTCTGACTCATGCCTGCATATAGTCAAATGACTAATTGCAAGACTTCACCACAAGCTGCTATCAAACCAGCAAATACTAGTGCAGCTGATGATACACTACGCCCTCACCATAATGTGGAACCTTGTGATTCATTAGTGTATACATAGTTCATCCGTGAGCACGAAGACACGAGACCTCACCACTTCGACAACGTACTGCATGCGTATCATTAATGTGTATAAACTGTGGCCGTGGCCTCTAGTCTTTCTTGGACTTTCTTCTTCTCACTCTCGTGCTCACCGGGCTATCATCCGCAAGTATCTTTTGAATAGCAACTTGCCTTGATTCCTCTCCCTCGTCGAATTCTACACCCCTCAATATTATCGTACTGACGAGTTCCAAAATAAGCATGAATAGAGACGAAAGAATAGCCAAGACGTAGTTGGAGATCGTCACTCCAATGTCGAGCCATGAACCTTCTGTCTTGACCAAATAGAAGAAGTTAAGCGATAAGAAATCGCTGGTGGAGATAATCAATGTTGATATTGTGAATTTGCGAATCTCGAGCTGGTAGTTCATGATCCCGAAACAGGTGGACAACAAGACATATGGAATGATCAATTTGATCATGAGCAACGCACCCATGGAGAATGGGTCAAAAATAGGAATCAATCTGTACACAGAGTCTAGGGAAAATGAAGAAATGGAGGCAACGTTACCGGTGCCAAAGAAGGCAAACTGGAGGAAAAAGAATCCAACAATTGAAATGCGAATGATTTGGAGCCAGTATCCTTTGGGGAGGCGGTTTAATTTTTGCTTGCTCTCCTCAATCTCCTTTTTCGAGAACTTGAGCTTCGTCTCAATATTAAGCCACTGGAGCAAAACTAGGGAATAGCCCACGTAGAAAAAGAGTTCGAAGGAAATTGTCAAAATGATGAATGTGGGCACGAATGTCAAGTAAATAATCAAGAGCCTCAACTGGTAGTCGGACGAAGATCTGACAGTGTGAAGCAGGGGAAGAACAATCAAGGATACAACAAGCACAACCCAGCCTAACACTTGAGAATGTAATGGGAGTCCGTTTCTTGCTTGCAAAGACATAATTGACACGTTAGTTGCATAAGTCATGAACACTATCATTGAGATCTGCATAACCACAAGCTTCTTGGCGTACTGTGTCACCTTCAATCTGTTAAAAACGGCTTTAGCTCCGACCACACCGACAATAAATGATGCCAAAGCACTGGCGTTCACTTGATTCAAACTCTCAGTTTTGACAGCATCCAAGTTAGTGAATGTACACATGCTCAAGCAACTAACAAGCCACGTCAATTTAACAGCACGAGACAAGTTTTTAGGAACAAACATGGGGTACAACCCAACCAAAAGAAACAAAAGAGAGAACATGTTTCTGTCGAAGAAACCGTACACAATGCTTTCATACATTCCCAAGAAGCAGAACAATGTGAAGAGCTTTGTGACTGTGGAAATTCCGAAGAAAAAATGGCTCAAACCCTCAACAAAAAGACTCCTTTCATTTAAAATGGTGTACCAGAAGTAAAGCGGGAATGCCAAATACATGTAGTAGTTGAAAGGAGATTGCTGGTAGAACAACAAGTAATTGAGGCCAGTCCCGACCACCACAAAGAATGTCAAAAGGGGTTTGGAGACGGCGGGTTGCTCAAATTGCACCAAAATAAACAACTTCAAGAACACAAGAAATGAGTATGTGATCCAGCCAAAGAAACCCAACGTGACAATAGATCGCAAAAGAATCCAGTTGTATGTCTGCAAGTAAGTCAACCCTTCCAAAGCACACTTCATCAATTCATGTATCAATGCATTAGCTTCAGCCTCCGAGGCTTCAGAATCTGGAACTGCCTCAACCAAAGCAATGAGTGCTTCTATTTCCTGCATATAAACATCCACCGACTTTTGCATGAACGGATCGAAGGGCTTATATCTAAATTGGTGATTGTACACCTCGCTTTCTTTAACAATGTACTGCTCCACCACAGCCAAGGCATTTTCGTATAAGGCCTTGATCTTGTTTAAGTTTGAACCCTCAATGTAGGCCAAGGGCAATTCACCCACCGAGTTTGCGGGGTAATTTGCACCTATCAAATAAGCCATGAGCGAGGCGATATCAGCTTGTTTCACATCGTGACGTGACAAATGGTCAAAACCCCATGTGTCAAAATAGTCTGCTTCGTATCCGCTGGCAACGGGATCTTGGGCTTTCAACTGTGCTTCGCTGGCGATAGTGGGTTTGTTCACGCCTGCACCCCATGCGATGAGAGGGGTTCTAGTGTTATCTGGGTGGCCGTCACCATGAGAGCCAAAGTCAGACATGCCATGATCCGCAGTAAAGACGAAAGCGGATTCTTTGTCACCGAAAAAGTCGTGGATTTTAGGAATGAGCTGCGACAACTGCTTGTCAATATACTCGATATTGTCATAGTACTCAGCAGAATAAGGTCTGTATGCATGACCAGCAGTGTCTGGTCCAAGTAAGTGCAAGAAGAACACGTTACCATCTTGATGCAACTCATCATGCAAGGTTTGATTAGTCTTCGAGTCAAGCATGAGCTCATCGAAGTGTTTGAAAACAAAGGCATCCAATTCAATGGAGCTTTGAGTGAAGTCCTCAAACTCATGACCATACATGCACACGTCAATACGGCCAGGAACAACGTTGTCGCCGTAGGCAAACATTGGCAAAATATCGGGAGAGCCAAATGAGTACGTGTGAGTCGACTGGTTGAAAAACGAGTCAAAGTCCACGGGATTCTCTTTCCACCCCTTTGTGACAGCACTCACATCCTCGTAAAAGCCAGCAATCATGGCCACATGGCCCGGCCGGGACTCGGTGGGCATTCTCGTGTTCGATATACCCCAAGTAGCTTCATTCTCGACAAGACTCCGGAGGTAAGGAGCCAAGTATTTTTCCTCGCCAGTGTTAGGATGAGTCAATTTTTTGAATGTCTTGTCAGCCCTGAGCCCATCACCGACAATCAAAAAAAGGCGCTTTGCAGGCGGCTCGTTTGTTGACTTGTGCTGGTCCATGCCATGGACGAGTGGCGAGACGAAATAGATATCAAAAATCAGCCATAAGTAGTAGAAGTGAAATAACACCCCAACAATAATGAAGAGCTGACGCTGAAACGACATTTCGGCACCTGTTCTTTCGCGTTGTGATATGGATGTTTGATGCTAATATTTCGCGTCGTGATATCCGAGATCCATACCTGACACGCGCCTTAAGATGTGTGCACACCCATAACCACTGTCGATCGTCAAACGTGTGGTACACATTTGTAATTTAGCGGGTTTCAAAAGCAATAATTTCAGGTTCCACTTACCAGTCTGCTTTTTTAACTACCGTGGTAAGGAGCATTTCGTAGACATCAAATGATTTGTCTTCGGACCGAAATTTCACTTACTGACACTCACCGGGGGTTGCAGGCCTTGGACGCTTCATGCACTGAACTGAAAATCCAAGTCGCCGGAATTAACCTTCACACAATTGAGGTTGAAATCTTTTATGACTGCTCGAAATTCATACATAGCTTTGCTGAAGTTTTGTAGTAACAAGGCGTCATTAAAAAGGCACAATTGGTAGACGTCCAAGCATGAACTATCGGAGTATATGATATTATGGTGGCGCACATCCTTTTTGAGCCTGCTCAATTCAAAGTTTAACACAGTCTCGCGGTATCCTGTAAATGCATGCTGGTATTCGTTGACGAGGTTCACGTACGTGAGCCATTCCTCTTTGCTAGTGCTCTCATTTAAGTCGATGTGTGGCGGTGTGTAGTTGAACATGAGTTTGGAGTCATCAATTTGCGGTTCCAAGTCAGACGCTGTGATAGTGCTCGGTGATTTTTTAGCGTAGTTTGCATTCACGGGAGTGAACAAAGTCTGAGCTTTAGAGGTACCATTCGTGTACTCGAAGACTTTTGCTTTTTTGCTAGGTCTTTCGTAAGCACTGTTAGTTGATGGTTGTCGACGAGGAGAGCGATTGCCAGACTTTGGGAGCGTTTCTCGAATATCTGAGAAATCCACGTCATCGATAGTCGATCCTAACGAAGTCTTCATGGCATCAAAATTGGAGAATTTTGCTTTTTTGGCGCTGTTATGGCTGCTTGGAACTGCTTGGAAATCACCGCGGTCTTTTTCAGCCCGGTTCATGCGTTCGTTAATGGACTTGGAAATTTGCGCTTTGATGTGCGGAGCAGCTTCTCGGGCCATTCTCCGTGGAGATCCTGGTGGGCTTCGAAGAGGGCTTTTTAGAGGCTCTGTAAAAAAGCTTTGACTATCGTCACATTCCTCGGAAACGTCAACGACTTCAGGTTGATGCTTCGATCCCGAATCCATTGTAGACTCGGCGGAAGCAAACGACGTCTCCTCATTCTTGTTGTCAAGTGGGGGTTCCGTTTGTTGGTCTTCGAAAGTATCAGGGCTGTGGAATACCTCAACACTATCGTCGCTCTCCTCTGCATGGTCGTTCAGGTCACCAGAATGCTCTTCACCTTTTTCGTCATCAGCTTCTTCTTCAACCTCGTCTTCGTCTTCAACAACTATGGGCTCGTCTGAACCCCCTGCATACACATTTTGAAATTTGGCTGCAAACTCTGCCTTCTGTTGAGCCCGATATTTGGCCCATTCGTAATGGCTGGCGAATCCCTCACCTGTATGCGCTGCAGCAGAATAGAAACTGTTGTACAGCGACGCTTGGGGATTCTGCATCTCCCGCCGCATCTGTTCTTCCTCGGCGCGTTTCTGCCTCTGTGCTTCGTTAACGAATTCTTGTCTGCGGCGCTCCATCGCCTCTTTCATTTTTCTTTGGGCTAGCTTGGCTGCTAAAAGCGACTCATCCTCGGCAGATGCAAAAGAGCCTTTGTAGCGGGCACCGCGGTCACTTGATTCCTGAGTCGCACGGTTGCTCAGGCGAAAGAAGTCAAAATACGAGGGGCGGTATCCGTTCCGATAGGTGTCGGTGGCTGAACCCCTGGAGTGTCTGAAGGGGTTTGTGTAGTCATCTGTTTGATAGCGAAACGAAGTTGAAGACCTGCTACTGTTTTGAGTAGCTCTAGGGTCTCTGGGAGTCAGCAGGATACCAATTTTGGCATCATACGCCAATCGGAGCTCGGTGTCAATCAAGGTTGTGTAAGCCTCGCTGATGCGAAGGAATAACTCATGGTGTGACTTGTCCTCGGTCTTGTCGGGGTGGTACTTTATGGCAAGTTTTTTATAGCGCTTTTTGATTTCCTCTGTTGTGGCTGACTGTGTGACGCCGAGGAGCTGGTAGTAGGAGGCAGGCATGGTGTCTGTAGCTGGCGGCGAAATGGCGTTTCATGTTTACATCGCTCCTGTATGTTTGGTCACGTGACGAAACGGATCAGATCCAGGTCTCGCTGAGCACCCGGGCTGGAGGCTACGATTCTACAGCTTTCGGCTGCTTTGGTGTTCCCGCAGTGCCTTGGATTCTCACTATTACATATTACTCGGCAGTCGGTAGTCACGGCAGGAATTACTCGGAGGTCTTGGTGGGCTCATTGTGCGTGGGCTCAGACCGAGTTGCACTCTGCGAAAAGTCAAACTTCTCCAAGATCTCCTGGCCATACAGAGGTATTTTGATATCCTCGTCTGTCAAGGCCAGAGTGTACAAGTCCGGCACTTTATCATTCACAGCACCGCCATTGTACTCCTTGGGCAAGTTGTCCTTTCCGAAAGCATCCTGAAGCTCTCCATGGTTCATCATTTCAAACTTCTTGGTGGTAGCAGCACTCATCAAGCCCGTAGCCTTGAAGAAAGTAAACATCCAGCCCATGAGCAAGGGCACATTAACAAAGTACTTTTTCAGAAGCAACTCGGGGTAGTTGTCGGTGAACACGGCGATGATTTCCTTTGTAGCCGCCTTCATACCAGGATCCATACGGAACATCGAGACATTATTGTAGTCGTGCACCTGCGCCACTTTGTTGTTGTCTGCGTTGGTAAAGTCCAATCTGGACAAGGCACGCTCCATCAAGCCAACTCTCCAGCGCAAGAACATGGTGCCGGGAAGCTCCTGGGTCTCGGAATCAGCAGCTGTGGCATCTGTCTGGGGTTCGCTTTCGCCTTCGACATCCTTGGACACACCAACGCCAAACTTGGCAAACAACTTCTTTGGGTTCTTCAAGTTGGCATACACGTTCCACGTGACCACGCGGAAGTTGTCCTTATTCTCCGGGTAGTCGGTAATGAGGCCCAACTTCTCGAGGTCTGCATCGTGTTTCTCAGAGTAGCCAGCGCTTAACACTTTGAATTCTCTTCTCCAGTTCAATGTGGCGACGAGTTTCTCCTTGGTTTTTTCAACGTCGTACTCAGATGCCACCAAAAACTTGTGGAGGATCTCATTGCGAACCTCGGTTTCGACTTGCGGGTCATCAGAGGGACCGATCTTGTAACCAAAAATTTCGTCATACGCCGGGTTTTCGGTATTCTGCAAGATTTCGGGAATTGCGTCTATGAGCGCTTGGAGTTTGGACTCTTGGTCCAGGGTCAATTCTTGGGACTTGATTAAAGACATTGTTGAGATTAAAGATGGAAAAGATTGTGATCACGGCTAAATATTTACGCTGCGACCCTGCAGGTGCGGCTGCAGTGCCGTGTCCAGTTCCGTCTCGGCTAGGTGGGACCGGTACACCACAAGGCTACATCGAGGGGAGAGTGGTGTGTTTGTTGTGGCTACATTGTTCTATTTTCGCTCTGTTAACCAATCGGGCGGCTGATTATTCGTGTTATCGCCAAGGACACGCGACAGACCTTGCATACCGTGTTATTGTTGACTCTAATTCTATCGCACATTTGGGTGTTTTTGTCGAGCTAGTGACCTCCCGGGACCAATCTGAAGGCTAGGATGTCGTTTTTGCCGACATCCACAGTGTCCTCCTCGCCGACTCTTTGGCCGCCTGCACCCTCTATAGCTGCGATGGTCACGTCTCCCATGATACGGCGTGCCACGGTAATGACCGGTGTTCCTCTTTTGACTAGCACGCAGTCGCGAAACACATGTTGGCCCGAACCCCCACCAAAAGTTGTGATATTCCGCACAGGATACACCGGAACAAGATCCAACAATTGCTGTGCAGCCTGTAGTAGCTGTACGACACCTGTGGAACCAAAACGATAGAGCACCAAGTCACGGATATTTTCGACACGGGCCAAAAGCTTTTCGTCGAGCGGCAAAAGTCCACTGTCAGGCAAATCCTCGGCGGTGTCAACGAATTCAGAGCCGGGCTCGTACTTAATATAGTTCTGGGCGGCCAATTTCCGAAGAAACACCTCTGTTAGCGACGAAGTCAATACGCATTTCAGCTTGGGGTGCTTTAGCATGATTTTCAGCACGTTCTTGTCAGAGTCTGAGTGGTCCATCTTGTTGAGGGCCAACACCGTGGGAAACTTCACCGCCATGAACGCACGCACCACGCGTTCCAACATCTCCGAGTCCCATTCTTGCAATGGCGGCAAGTCTGGTATGAGATCCAACGCCTTTCCGATCAACTGCTTGTTGGCATAGTAACCTCCCAATTGAGCACGGAGTGTCTCGAGGGTCAGTGACTTGGTGGACGTGTGGCGCCGCACCACCGAGCCCCAGCGCTCAGTCAAGTTGCCCAAAATCCACCGGAATATCTCGTCTTGTAACCACTCAATATCCTGCAACGGGTCGTACCCACGGGTTTCTTTTCCCTCTGCGTCTGTCGTCCCACTTACGTCCACGATATGAATGAGACAGTCTGCCTCGGTGAGGTCGCTTAAGAACTTGTTTCCGAGGCCTCGGCCAAGATGCGCATTCGGAACCAAGCCTGCCACATCCAAAAGCATCACGGGAACACCTCTGACGCCGTTTTTGCAGTAGCCATAGTTGGGCTTGCATAGGTCTTGTTTGCCGTAGCGTTGGCACGCACACTCGACCTCCATGTATCCTGTTGCCTTATTGGGGTCGATGGTTGTGAAAGGAAATGCCCCTACCTTTGCATTGGCGTCCGTAAGGGCATTTAGTGTGGTGGACTTACCGCTGGACGGCTTTCCGACGAGACCGATAACTGTTTCTTTACCCATGTGGCAGCCAATGTTATAATCGACCTATCGAGTCTTGCTGAAACAGAAAGCTTGGTTGTTCTTTTCGCTGGTGAAGGACTGAAGCTCCGAGATGGACTTTTGCTGCGTGAGAAATTGCACGCTTCTCGGACAATATGGAGGAAATATGGAGTCTTGGGTGCGACTGCAAAGACCACTTGAGCGTAGAGCTTTCCCAACGCTGAACCTGGTCCCGAACCAGGGTTACCAAATTCGAGTGAGCCTGACCATGGTGTGGCCAAAAAATCCAAAATTTTTGCTGTGGGTAGTTTTTTGAATCTCGAAAAGGGACCACATGAAGTACACTATTCGTAAAATGAGGCGGAATCGCACTATGTTGAAGCAAATCTGGAGGTGAATATGGAGATGCAGATACTAGCCACAAGAAGCAAAACGAAACTCTTCAAGAAGTCTCGAAATCCGGTGTGACAGCTAAAAGTAATAACCCATTGAGAAAGACGCAACTTCCAAGCCTGGCACCGTGTCCAACTCGCAGCGGAAGATAGTTTGGTGAAGCTGCGGCCAGCCTTTCCTGCACTTCGCATAACACGCAGCCACTGACCTCCTCATTATCCTCCAAGTTTACACATCATCAATACCGCCGACCGTCAGCTAATCCAACACAAAATGGCATTGAGTTTCCTGTCCATGGTTTCTAATGTGTTCGGAGGCTTCTCCAAAGATTTCCAGAAGAAAAACTTCTCGCTCTATGGGCAATGGATCTCGCTTTTTACCATCATCTTGTGTCTTGCACTAGGTGTCGCCAACATCTTCCACGCCAACCTCGTTATCATATTCTCCATTATTGCCATAGTACAGGGATTGCTTGTCTTGTTCGTGGAGGTGCCATTTTTGTTGAAAATATGCCCGTTGACTGACACTTTCACCAACTTTGTGCGCAATTTCGACGAAAACTGGCCTCGCTGTGGATTCTATCTCTTGATGAGTGTTATCCAATGGTTGAGCTTGCTCTTGATGGTCACCAGCTTGATTGTCATTGCTGTGTTATTCTTTATCTCCAGTTTGTGCTATATGTTTGCTGCCATCAAACACCAAGAATACATCAAGACTTCCTTTAACGTTGCGGGCGAAAACAATGATTTGGAGTCCCAGGCTGCTGCCCATGTGGTCAGAAACGTGTTGTAGGGGAGTTGAGACGAATGCATTTTGAGAAATGTACGGGTTCAAGCAAGAGCATCGAAGTCACTTGCTGATCACCAGGAGCCTTTACACCTCCCAAGAAGAAAATCAAACGGACTGAGGAAAACGGTTCTTCGCAACTCATAGTATCCTCGGGCTCAACATCGCAGACTGTTGGTAAGCTCAGCTTGAACCCGGCCACCTTTTATGTAAGATTACCAGCTTAAACGTGCTAAATCATTGTACGCACAGCGAGGGCTGCCCGATAGACTCGTGATTCACGTAGCTACTTCCAAGCGCTAGTGGCGACCTCAAGTGTAATTTCGGACTGCACGCGGCTTTCAAAATTGCAGCGCGCTGGAACTCGCATAAACTTCACTTACTTCTTGAGCTGACGCTTCATCTACAACTTGTACATTACCAACCGGAGCCTGCAACTCACTATAGAGCAACACACACGCTGAAAACGCCCAAGCCTTCCACTATACATCAACAACATGGCAGGCCTACTAAGTTATACCGAAGACACCCAGCCTTCCGAGCTCGAAGATAGCTTGCGCTGGAAAGAGAAGACACCAGCTGTCAGCAAAACTGACCAAGACGATGCGACGCAATCCTCAAAGAAGGTGTCTAACTCGGCACCTGATAAAGATGGCAAGGAAATTATCTCGTTGGCGTTCGACCAAGTCAACGACAACGCCGATGAGCTTGTCGAGCTAAGAGGAGAGGGCAGATACTTTGGAGTCACCGATCCTGAAACTGGCGACCTGATAAATGCGCAGCAAAGCCTAGGCCGAATATGCGACAATTGTCACAAGCGGGGCCACGTGCGGTCTAAGTGCAAGGCGGTGATATGCCATAAGTGCGGCGTCGAAGGAGACCACTACGAGTCTCAGTGCCCGACAACAATCGTGTGTGCTCGGTGTGGAGAGCGCGGGCACATCGCGGGCGCATGCAAGAGCAAACACCGCAAGAAACAGTACTGCAAGGCATGTGACTCGTACAACCACGGCGAAGAAAATTGCCCCAGCATATGGCGGTCTTACCTCACCCTAAGCGTCAAGCGCGGGAATCTCCCTGTTTCATACTGCTACAACTGTGGAGAGAGAAACCATTATGGTGACGAGTGTTCTGCTCCACGCACATCTCGTATACCTAATAGCAGCGGCAGCGCATTCAGTGGTTCGAATCTTCCGCGAGAGCTCAGGCACGCATACTTTGAAAATACTTTCGGCGGCTCGGCGAAAAACTACTCTGCTAATAATGACTGGGCAGCGTCGAACTCGTACTCCAATAAGAGCTACAAAGACAAACAGAACACAAAGAACAAGCTGAGGTTGCCAGCTAAACCTGGGAACGCCTTTCAAGCCTCAAGATCCGGTTACTTGCCCAAGTCACGTAATGTGCCAATGAAACCTAGCCGCAGTGGTGTGATCCAGTCTCGAAAAAAGGGCGTCAATTTCGAAAAATACTACTGATTGGGGGGTTTTTTAGATGCAATAGACTACTTCAATGAGCTCATAATCTGTAAGCAGGTATCCAGGAGTGCTGGTGCCATAGTTGGGGCAAATTTTTGGAGCCAGTGCACGCCTTCCTTAAGTTAGGTATTCCAGTAGGTGCATGGCATCATAGGCAAAGCTAAACTATGCCCCTCGCTCGTAAATTCCAGGGCCCACGACACGATTAAAAGAGCCACAGGAACCCCTCGGCACGTGATGAGCTGACGCACATGACCCAGGCACGCATGGTGCCTCACGCCGGTAAGGCTGCATCTTGTCATTTCAGTCTAGACTCAAAAAAAAAACAACATTTGGCCGAAGAGGCCTTGCTGTCTTACGCCCGTCTATTCATGTACCATATTTTGTAAGTCTCGTCACTTGCATCGCAACATCCAATATAGAGATCCCGGCGGTTACAACTCAAACCCATCATGTTTTTTTACTATCCAGACCCAAAGGCTAAAACCAAAGAGTATTCTCACCACCGACAAGAGGCCACGCTTAAGTATGGTGATGCTCTTGCCTGCGTGTTGCTTATGGTTGTGCTCTCCATCCCCCTTTTGAACATGCTTCTAGCTAGAGGATACTGGTTTCTCAACAAATTTCATATTCTCCGAGCTATTAATCAGTTTTCCGACAGACATCTCCTTGGCGGCGGTGGGCTTGTGAAGCGAGCGGTGTACGGAATATACCTCAACTTCAGCACGCTATTCCAGATTGTGCTCTGGGCCAGCGTATTCACAGTCTTGGGTGTTCAAGATATCAATAACGGTGACTTGATTTTTGTGGGTAAACGTCTTGGCAGGTTTTGTGCCGTGTCACTTCCAACGGTGTTTTTCCTCACGTTACGCCCATCGCCGCTTCCCCATACGCTTTATTTAGCTCTTTTGCCCATTCACAAATGGCTTTCCCGTACAGTCGTGTTGATGGGAGTGCTTCACACGATTGTCTATTGCGGCTATTTCCATGTGAACCACAACTGGGCTAAAGCATGGAAGCCCGCTAATTTGTATGGATGGGCCGCAGTGAGTGGATTTGTTATGATAGCCATCACTTCCGTGCTGCGGATCCGTGATCGCTCCTACAAAACTTTTTTTTTCAACCATTACTTTTGGAGTTGGTGTATTGTGTTGTGTCTCCCATTCCACATCCGGCCAATCAATACAAATGTCGCAAATGCCCTAAACATCGGCATTTTGTTGTATCAAGCGGTCTGGCGGCTCTACATGACAAGGGTACTGAGCGGCAATGAATTCAAGGTCACCGATGTGTCTCCCAATTTGGCTGTTGTGGAGTTTCCCAACTCACTCATAGGGAACCGAGCCGTCAATCCTGGTGCTCATGTACGCATTACCAATTACCATCCGAATTTCTTGGTTCGTATGTGCAAACAGTTAATTCCTAATTACCATCCCTACACTTTGGTTTCTTTACCACTGGACCGTCAGCAGCGCTTGATTGTGCGCAAGAGCTCCTTTGAATGGAAGGACGGTCGAAGGTACATGATTTTCGGCACGTTTGATCCAAAGTTGCTTCTCATCAAATCCAATAACACGCCCAGCAAGAATTTTCTGATTTCCAAGTTGAGTGTCAATGCACGCAAGATCCTTATTGTTATAGGTGGCTCGGCTGTTTCTTTTGCAATTCCCATCGTGCGCGTGGCCAACTACCACGGAATACCTATCAAAGTCATATGGGTTATTCGAGATTTTCGAGACATTTCGATCCTTCGGCATTTTGAGGGAATGATTCATGGTGACGACTTTGAAATATTTGTTACTGGAAGCTCCACAATTTTAGAACCATTTGATACCCAGCTTTTGCGGAACTCAACCAGCTACGGCACATTCATCAAGTACCATCGCATTAGTACATCAGACCTCGAGACAGGCGAACAATCACGATTAGTTCCCGAGGAAGGGTACAACTTTGCGAATCAGGAGGTGGAGAATGTTGATGTTGATTTCAGCGACGACGAAAGCAAATCGTTTCACGAAGAGTGCACGCAAGATCTCCATGAAGAATGGGAGCAAACACCACACGGTGAAGTGGAGTCTTTGGAAAGCTTAGATCCTCTCAGCCCAAAACAACACGATCTCCATCCCAGCAAATCACCTATTCGTGACTCTCCGGCAAGGGGAATTCAACTACTGGCAGATGAGGTGCAGATCGATGGGGAATACGATTTTACCTCTGTCAAAACCCCCACATCAAGAAGAACCAGCCGTTCTCAAACGAACAACGAGCCATTTGTTCCCATACTAGAGGAGGGAGACCAATGTCACGAATATTACACGGAGACAGTTTCAAGATTGCATTTGACCAACCACATTTACAAGGGTCGGCCGATTTTGAACTATCGCTATTATAATTGGTGCGTGAATGAGAGTGACATTTTCACACAGTGCTCTGGGCCTGTGCTTGACGACTCCCACAACCTTGTATGCTGCAAAGACCTTCCCGGAAGACAACACGTGATCTCGGCCAACAAAAAGCTCCCTGATTTACAGAGGGTCTGGGTGATTTCTGCAGGACCGAAATCATTAGTCAAAAACACCAATCTTTGGGCTAACGAAAATGGCCTCAAGTATCATGAGGAGGCTTTTTACGTATGAAATCACATTCGAAATCTAACGACGTTTTTAGAGGGGTGCGAGTGCATTCACGAAACCAGTAATGACGTAGCAGCAACTCTCGAGGCTAGACACTATTGTTACTGTTTTTTCACAAAACTATCCACTAGAAAACAGCAAAGTACCCGACCTGTGTCGATGCCAATTCCAATTAACATTTAGTGTTCTCTTTCCTTGAACTAAGTATTCCTTCCCCCTAATTCCTGGTTGAAATACTCAGTTCTTCTGATATTCTCCTCTTCGGCCAAGTCCTTGGCAATATTCATTTTAGCATTCTCCACAGCAAACGAAATGCCGACAATACCCCACACAATCATGTACCACGCCTTGTATGGAGTCAGGAAGAACCTCCCGTTGACTCCGTGGTTGTACCGATAGCTAAAAAACGCACCAGTTCCTACCGCTATTAATGTGCCCTTTAAGAATCCTATAGCTCCTGCCTTCATCATCTGCCCCTCTATCTCGCTGATTCGCTCTTTGGAGACATTTGCAATGGGCATTTCGAGCAAGACTGATAGTACGGTACTAGATCGGATGAGAACTTGTTAACTTAGTCGCAAGCACAGGACGCGGACGTGCTGTGTAGAATATTAAATACTGTTTGCAAATAATTGAGTGACTTCTAAGCCTGGTCAAAGTTATACTTGTGTCTTGAAGGTTCGTAGCAGTGAATCATTTACCCCAGACCGAGGCGACAGACCTCAGCCCAAGACCTCAGTACACCAGTGTGCGCAGCGCGTCAGAATTAACCTGTTGGAGTGTCTATTGCAGACGTCCGTATATACAGGCACGGTAATGTCACGGAACTTCAACAACTTGTCAAGGTACGGAAAAACTTCGTTGTCTTTAGTCATCTTAAGTTCTATTCTTAATATTTATAGCTTGTGATCTGTTTAAGCTCGATATTATCGGAGGTAAGCCACCTCAAATAGGTCAACTCTGACATTCTAATTAGTTACTCGCTGTTCCAGACTTGGCGTAGCTGCATAACCGATCAGGATACAGAACGTACCATCTGGGCTGGTTCCGCCTTCCGTGTATTTTTCATCGCACATGCTTTAGAGCCCGTCGGATTATTTTTTATAAAAGCCTGCTGCCAGCTCCAAGAGTGTGCATGAGAAAAGCGTGCAATCTAGACATAGCATAAGTACTAATGAAGCTTTGCTAATGGGACTAATGTTGAGCTATTAGGTTTTAGGTAAAATAGAAACATGGATTATAATTATTTGAGCGTGGAATCTCAAGATTTGCATCCAACGAAAAACTAGTCATTTATCTAAGATAAATGATACGAAAAGACGGCTTGGGCCAACCAGTCGAGCGCACATCGATTCCCAAGAGTTAGAATACTGGGTAAGAAACAACGAGTGCTGCTATCAAGCAAGTCAAGCTGTAGTCCAATTTTCTGGACGCTCCAGTGTATGGCACAGATGGCGCCGCATTAGGAGGCTGGGACTTTGGGGAATTTTCGCCCGAGTTACCAGAAGTTGGAGTTTTTGGGGATTCCTGAGCATTGCTGCCGGGAGCGCTACCCCCAGAAGAACTAGATGAAGATCCAGAATCTTGTCCATGTGTGCTGCCGTCAGAAGAACCTGGTGAAGCAGAACCGCCGCCTGGAGCGCTGTCGCCAGAAGAACCTGCTGGAGGTTGAGAGCCTGCACCTGGAGCATTACCACCATAGGAGGCTGCCGAAGTTCCGGAAGCTTGATCTGAAGAGCTGCCCTCATAATGACCGGCTGGTTTGTTTGAGCCTTGACCTGGGTTGCCTGAGTTTCCTTGTGGTGATTGTGGACTCACAGGTGCACCTGTTGGGTTGTTGCCTGGAACCACGCAGGTACTACAGACCTCAGTCACCGTGACCTCACAATCAGTGCAATCAACGATTTCACATTCTGGACAAGGAATGGTAGTTGTAATTATCTTTTCATCACACTCTTCACATGAGATAGTAGTGGTGACGCTATGGGTAGCAGTGGTTGTGATAAGGTCACAGTAAGCAGAATCGCAAGATTCGGAACTGGATATAGAGCTCATAATGGAGCTGGATTCCGAAGAGCTGGAGCTGTTCATGGAACTTACCCAGTGACTGGAGCTCACCAAGGAGCTTGAAGTTGTTCTTGAATTCGAAGTGCTGGAAACTGGACCTGTTGTCGATGTACCTGGAACCGTTGTAGATGATACTGGAACTGTAGATGATACTGGAACTGTTGATGACTCTGAAACAGTTGACGACTTTGGAGCAGTAGATGATTTTGAAACAGTAGATGATTTTGGGACAGTTGACGATCCTGGAACTGTAGATGATTTTGGAACAGTAGAAGATTTTGGAACAGTTGATGATTCTGGAACAGTAGAAGATTTTGGAACAGTTGATGATTTTGGAACTGTAGAAGATTTTGGAACTGTAGAAGATTTTGGAACAGTTGATGATTCTGGAACTGTAGAAGATTTTGGAACTGTAGAAGATGCTGGATCAGTAGATGACACTGATACACTCGTTGTTGCTGGGCGGGTTGAAGATTTTGAAGGTTCGGTTGATGAAGGGGAAGGCAAGGTTGTGGAAGAAACAAACGTAGATGATTCTTTGTCTCTGCATCTTCCGTCAAGGTTCAACTGGTACAAATTGTTTCCGAGGTCGGCCACTTTGCTTCTCAGCGGAGTAAGATATGAGACTGCTAACTTCATTTGGCAACATTGGTTGAAATAGATGACCCTCATGGGATAAAAGCGGTTAGCCTCGAGGTAAAATGTTTGAGAATGTTGCACCCTTCCAGTGGTGTCCTTTTCCATCACCACTGTCATTTGGCGGCCATTATCAACACTATTATCAGGTACATCGCAACAGGTCTTAGGAAGTCCAATTTTGAGAGCTGCACCTGCAGAAACATCCATGTAGAACTGATAGGGACCTGTCTCTGTAGCAAAAAAGTATGCATCGTACTCAATGGTAATGTTGCCTCTAGTTATAACCATGCCGTAAAGGCTCGAGAATCTCTTGTTTGCGATTTCAAAATTTATGGCTCCATGAACCTGGGTGCTCATGAGTGGGAAGGTCCTGTACTTGTCTTGAAAGAAACGGGGATCCCAGCCTAGTGCTTTGTTTTCCGGGTAGTAGTAGGTGTGCACGTTTACCGCTCTGGAAACGATGAAATCATCATAGCATTGATCGACCAATGCTTGAGAGAGGGGTTTCATACCCAGCTCTGCAAACACTAAGCTGAGAAGATAAACGAGCGTATAGATAGAGAGAATCATGTGTAGAGAATAGTTTTTAGAGTGACTCGGGAATGGAGCCGCTTTTATACTTTTGAAAACATCGAACGGCTAATGCTAACAGAGTAGTGGGGTCAGACGACGATTTTCACGACTTCATGATCTCTCAATACTCCAACAATACACTTTGAACTTTAATTTTTGAACAATTGCTTCGTATCCCAAGCAGGAAGGTTGAATGTAGCATAGGCATCTAGTACTCTCGCACACAGCCGTAGCATGGTGTTTTTGAATGGTCTCTTCAGCCACGCTATGTTTAAACGTGTATTAGAGAGAGAATTGAAGCCTTCAGAAATATGAATACTTGTTGCTGTATGTGAGCGTGAGTCTCATCGTGTGACCTTTCGGTCGAGAGGTTCCTGTTCGTCTAAATGTGTGTTCTTCAGTCAACACATTTCCTTTTTCGTCACAATGTTGCCAAAATGTGTCAATTGTTTAACTCGTGTGTGAAATCTCGTCTAAGAAGTACTCGTCTAAGTGGCTACACTTTCTCGCCTAAACTTGCAAGCTGACTTAATTATGAATGGGCGGGGATTAAGTCTCGTGAAGGTCGCATTTGGAAATAAGCTTTCGACAAGCGAAAATACCGTACACGACGTTTGACAATACTCTATATGTGCCTGCAGATCAGTAGTTATTGTGTGGACTGATTGAACCACTCAGCTCGTGTATTATTTATTTTTAGATACACTAGCTTCGGTCTATGCCATGCTTACGCGCACCCCACCAAAGTCAACACTTCGAAGGCTGGCACAACGTTGCTCGAGAGCCATACATAAATCCTCGACACACGAATGGAGTAGGAGTTTCCTGAACGGCATGGCCTCACTTTTCATGCGAATCATTTTATCCATGTCTAACATGGTACCTGACCTGGTGATATTTCTTTCCATCACCATCTCGTCTCTCTTCAATGCCCCACTCACAAACTGCAAAAACTTGACATTTTCAATCTTGGAAAAGTCAACGCACGACTTCACCAGGTAAGGATTCACGTCGCTGAGCTTGACCTTGTGGTTGTAGTTGTTTGTCTTGTCTAATTCGGCAAGCTCCACAAACGTGGATCTAGTCTGGTTGCATTCCTCACAACTGCACCTATTAATCAACATGTCATGATAATTATCGCTGCTCACCTGCTCCGGCTCGATTTCTGCGAACACTGTGGGAAGCCCGCTTACCCACTCGCTCATGAAGCTAGAGATGTGTAATTTCTCAAGGTTGCACATGTGTGATATGTTTCTCATCACCTTGAGAGTGTCAATATTATACGACGGTGTTCTCACTGAGTCCGAAAGATTTAGATAGAGTTCACGAAGACTGCGAAACTGAGAGCTGAAGAGATAGTTCTCAACAATGCGCTTGAATTGCGAGGTCTCCGATAGTGATTTGTGGTGAACAATTGAGAGCTTGCGAATGTTAACCAGTTCACCATTTCGGGTGTTGTAGTCACGCCAGTCCTCGAAGAACTTGACCATGCACAGGTCTTGGCACTCATGGGCACGGCCACAACTTATTTTGAGCTCGAGCTCCTCTAAGTTATTGAGATCAAACTGACTGTTGACCTTTGAAAAGCTCAAAGATGCGTCGTTGCGCATTCTATGCGTGCTTGTTATTGATAATCTGCGGAGACTTAAACGAGGAACACCCAATTCTGCGATCATTTCGGAGAACTTCAAAAAGGCCAAAGGCGAGTGGAGGAACACTTCCGACACTCGCAACAAATTCTGAACGGGGGCGTTTTCCCCTAAACTCAAGCGACTTTCTTGGTAGGAATTGGACTCGATATAAAAGCTCAAACGCTCGAGGTTTTCGTTTGCAGGGGCTGCGAGGAATTGATCAGTTCCGAACATAAACCATGTGCGCAAATTCATCATCTTACGACCTCTCCGGGTCACTATGCAGTCTAGGTCATCGTAATCAGCCAAAGAAACAGAGTTGAGCTCAAGATAGTTGTTTAAGGAGTTTGACGCACGGAGACTAAGGATGTCATAGTGGAGAAAATCGATCACGTGATCGCATTGTTCCCAGAGGGCTGACATTTTCTCGAATAACGCAAGAACATAGGAGCCAACGTCAATGCTGTGAGTATTGATGATAACCCTGTCAATGTATTGGAAGTTTGAAAGTGTCAAACAGTCTGCAAATGCAGAGAGGCTGGTTGACGGAAGGAGTGTGTGTTGCAGGTTTTCGTAGGCGCCTTCATCAAGCACCATGACGCTTTTATACAATGAGGAGTACACTGCATGTTTGAAGGTGGGACACACCTGCGCTAGTTTGACTTTGTTCTCGAGGCTTGAGAACTGGACAATAGTGTCGATAACATTCGAGGGGAACATGCTCAGACTGCTAGTAGGAGGAATAGTACAGTAGCAAGCGGTTGCGATGAATTCTGGGATATGCGTATCCTCTATGAATATTAAATAGTGTGGCGATTTGTTTGCTTAAAAACTTATGGAGAACTCGGCAAGGCAGCTGCTTTATAAGTTACAGGTTAGTCATTTGCAGCAGGTACTGAAGCTGTGACCGCGTGCCTGCAGGAGTGTGTGCAAACAATGTGTGCCCCACAGTCCACAGTGCGGCGCGACTAAAATTGCACCCACAAAAACGACAGGTTTCAGCGATGGCCCCTCTCTAGCAGGAAAAACGTTATCCTCGGGCTGTTGAGTGGTGACCTTCAAAAAAAACAGTCACTTTTCAGGGGTTCTTTGAAGGACTTGCTGCCGCCAGAAGACCTTTGAAGACGCCTCGGAGGTACATTGCCGGCACCGCTTTTCTTGGTTGCGCGGAACAGCGGGATGAAATGCCACTCAAGGTTGTTTCTTTTTCCGCACCGAGAGTACCGCCAAATATACCTTGGGCTGCCCGCGCGCCGAGCTGGGTGTCTAGATTTGGTGGAGCAACAAAAAGGCCCGCTTACCCGAGACCGAGTGCCATTCGTGCCGCCGAATTTTGCATGCACGTGACCTCTACCGGCGTAGCATTAGGGCGGCGTACGACATTCCGCGTGGTCAATTGACGCAATAGGCAATGTTTATTCTTGGCCAATCCACTTGTCTGCGGCATTTAGGGCGCCCTCTGGCCCGTTTCCAAACTTAAGAAAGTTTATGGCTGCAACAGGCGGGAACACGTCGCTTTTAGCTAAGGAGACAACGCGTAGTCTGGGAAAAACTTTGCCTCGCAATAGATTCTGGTCTATCAAGGAGACGAAGCAATTCTCGATGGTCAAATCGTCTATTTCGGGAGCACTCGCCAAACCGTTGCTGAAATGCATGTCTGAATCACTGCCGACTTGCGCGAATGTAGCGAAGCTGAGTCCGTTTAGGGACAAGCCCAAAGCCACCTTCACCAAGTCGTACTCTAGGCGAGTGCTCTTTCCCTGAAGAGCCCAAACTCTTTTGACGAGATTTCTTAGGGTCACAATGAGTGCTTTTGAGCTGAGAAAAAGCGCCATTTTTGTGCTTTTCAAAAAATCAATGTTCTTGTTGATTGCCTGGTGAAGCCCGTACAAATTCCCGCAAACCACGGCACTTAATATCTCCGCGTAAATGCCAAAGAAATGCGGCACTTTATTGGGTGAGTAAAGTGAAGACGCAAATCTCGTAAAATTGGGTCGTTTGCCCAAAATCATGGATACAGGCAAGAATTTCACAAGAATCTTGCTGACATTGGGGTGGTCTCGAACATGCACAGCCGGCATGTTCTCCAAACACCACAAGAAATGTGTGTACGCATCCACAAACTGGTACTTCACCATGTAGAACTTGGCCAAGTAGAATCTGTACTGCAATTGCTGGTTGGCGGGATAGGTGGAGAATTGGAGATGAGCGTTGTTCATATTCGAAAAAACGTTCCGGCATAAAAGCGGGTTCCCCATGTAGAAATACGCCTGGCACAACTTGGTGCCAGTGAAGAGCATGATGCTTTTCTTTGCAGCTTCCGTGTGGTCGTCTGCACCAAGCTGGGACCGAATGTTGTTGAAGATCTTAAGAAGGATCGAAGCGATGTACGCTAGTCGCGGCTTGCGGTGAAGTTCTTTAATCAACATTTGGGAATCTAGCTGCTTCGCCAAAGGCAACACAAACTCAATTGTATCTTGGAGAAGGGAAGTGAGTAGATAACCGCGTGCCTTGTTGGTGAAGGCAATAGAGAGGCTGTTGAGGTAAAGGGCGTAGAGATCAAATGATTGCAAGATAGACCATGGGTCTATTTGATTGCTGAGCATGACGAACGCTACCACTGCCTGGTCAAAGGCGAGCCATTCTCCGTTGTAGAAGTTCCGCTTTTCAATCGAGACGGATGTCTGCTGCTCTTGGAGATCGCCGATGGAATTGAGCTTAACCACATATGGGTTGGCCTGGGGATGCACACGTAGTAACTCAAGGAGCCTGTGCAGCTGTTGCCGAGGGTCGAGACGGGCAGCATAGTGCAACTGGAGGGTGAAATCGTCCACGACATTCATGAGGGGTTCAGCAGCGTGGGTCTCGGCACGTCTTGAAGTTCGACAGAACGAAGTCGCTACCAGTAATCTTAGTATACAGGTGTGCGCATGTAGATGGTGATGGGTCCTGGAGGTGTACTAGGCAATACCAGGCGCACAGAACACACGATTTGTCGGAACAAACGCACATCAAGGAGGCCTATTCCGCGGCAGTAACTGGTACTTAAGTCACCATGAGCTCAGAACCTAAAGTATCGGCCAATTCAAGTGGTATCTCTGCCACCGCTAACGACGCTACACCGAGACCAAGCGGCTCGTCCTCCAGCACGACGAAAAAGACCAAAAAAGGCAAGGCAAGGCTGAAACAGAAAGAAGCACCAGAAAATGACAATCTCGTTACGGAAAAGAAAGGCAAAGCCGAAACAAAACGACTGAAGGATACTCTGCTGAAAAAAGACTCAATGCAGCCTCGGAACGAGAACGGGGCCCAAGTGGAGCCTCCGAAATCGAACCCCAAGGCAAAGCTGAAAACCAATACAACTACAGAGAAGGAATCTAAAAAGGCCGCAAAGGAGAGGAACCTTGTGGAGCGCCACGATGCCAAGTTCCTACGAAAGCCACTTCTCGACTACGGCTCTCCCGCATGCAGTTTGGCCATTCACCATTTGCCTCCTGACCTTAATGAGGACGATTTCTTGCTTCAGGCTAGCAAAATCTCCCCCTCGCTTGCAAAACACACTAAATTTTTCTATCAGCAAGGCTCAAAGCCCGCTGACGTTCTTGAATCAGCGGTATATTCAATGGCCAACATCGAACTTCCCTCAGCAGATGATGCCAGCGCTGTCAAAAGTGAGCTTGAAAAGCAGTCCTTTGCGGGCAACGATGCGGAAGCCAAGCACATTTGCCGGGTCATAAAACCAATCATTGGAAGCGTCGTGGATGTTTCTTTTAACGAACAAGACGACCCATTCGGGGCTATCAATACACCCGTCTTCAGGCAATTTTCCCGGTTAAGGGAAGCTGGGGAGCCCGTCAACTTGCTGCAAATGTTTGCAACGACAGTAGAGAAGAAAGGCCTGGTGTCTGTGCAGGACGCCAAAAAGGCCTCCGAGACCAAGAAAGAAGAGAAGCCCAAGAAACGGAGCAAGAAGAAGGGCGAGGCCAAAACAGTGACCGAAAAGAAGCCACTGAAGCCCACGAAATCCCTGAAGCCGGTGAACCGCTCGACAGACACTGATTCGAGGGACAAGACGCCTGACACCAAGCAAAAACGACCAAGACGCCGTAAAGCTATCCCGGACAAAAATCCCAGCAGTGCTCATTTAGCTGAGACTGCCAAGACTCATCTGGGTGAATTACTGGCAGCTTCAGTATAGCATCGTGGCAGTCATCAGTATCTAAGTCATGCACACAGTGCAGTGCGCATCGAGTTCCAAGCGTCATCACACTCAGTGTTTCTTGAAGCCATCATGAACCGGGTTGGCGCATACAAACATCAAATGCGCCCAATCGTGCGCAGTCTCTCGTCTCTGAGAGGGCTGGCCAATATGTCCATCCCACTACCTAACCCTGAAATCGACTCGTCTATCAACACCATGGACAGGATCTTGAGCATTCTCCAGGACGCCCAAGTCAACAATACAAGTTCCATCATCAACACGAACATCGGCCCTTTCTCGAAACCAAGAAGTATGGTAGATTTTGGGCACGATATCTTCAATTACAAAACAATCGACGTGCTTTTGCAGTTGCATACGCAAAAGAAAGTCGATGTGTTTCAGGATTCTAATCCCGACCGCGTTAAAGACATTCTAGAAAGCTACATTCACATATTCAAAACTCGTTTTTTGCGGCAGCGACTACAGTCTCAACCGAGCGGCACGCCTATCTACTATTCAGGCGAGTTGGTTGAGAACGCCAGGGCCCTTATTTTTTCACAAATCGCAGAACAGTACGAGGAGCTGCCACAGCGAGTTTTTCTGATCATTGGTTCATTTATTCGAAAAGAAGCCCGTGGTGCTCTACAGGCAGTAAATTCGACTGACCCTTCTGGAAAAAATTTTGATTTTGGCAAAGTCAAGCTTTATCAACCATTTCGAAGAGATACGCCAGACCCTTTTGCTCTTCGATTAGGGTTGAGCACAAAACATTTCTCCACCAACATTTTAGCGAGCATGATCAATGACCATGGTTTGCTTGAAAAGTTCCTAAAGAACATACGAGCTTCGCCGACTTTAACTGCCGAGTCCCTTCAAGTGCTCATGGGAGCCCAGGCTATCCTGGGCGGTTTGGTCTTTAAAATTTTGTTTCTGAAACACGTTGCAAATTCCATTCAAGAATTGCCCGATTTCGTCCAAACTTTGGGGCTCAAAAAGCTCAAAGCGATAATTGCATCCAGGAGTGCCATACTAAATCGATTGGACTGGTACTTGCCCTATCGTCACTCGCTCCAGGAACTCGATGACTCCGTACTTGAAACAGAAGACAAGATGGTCACTACCATGGCCGACCTTTTTGATCGCTTCTTTGACGTCTCGTTCAAGACTGACAGCAAGTACTGTGACCAATGGACGCAGACGCTTCTTGAATTCTGTGTTGCCAATCACGGCAAACAGCAGTTCTTCGAGGAATTGTTGGAGGAAAGCATCGCTTCATTCAAAGAAAAGGCTGTTTCGCTGAGTTTTCATGCAATGTCCGTTCATTGGAAAAAGCGCAGCGTTCCCGATAAGAAATCCCCAAAGTTGACAAAGGGACAAACTGCTAAGTTTCAAGTGGCACGGGAACTTATCTCTGGTATTAGAGATATCGCACGATAATTCACTTTCCGCAGACGTTGATTTATCATAACTCTAGCTTAAGTCAAGCTCCTCATTCCATATGATGCCGTGCAGACTCCGAGGCTCTATCTTATCTAATTCAGATACGTGGTTCTCGAGTTTAAATTCAGTTTCGCTGAATGTGGTGAAGTTGATGATTCCATGGTCGATAATTGCATACACGACAGAACGTCCGGTCGATCCCATCCTCAATTTTCGGTCCCTGGCTCTCAAGTAATTGGTCCTATTGAGCAAGCGGGGATCCATCTTAGAATCTCTTTCTCCTTTTTTTTGTGAGCGAAGCTCTTTTTTGGTGAGCGGCTTGACGGATTTCTCGTTGTTGGCTTTCCTTGGCTTTTGTGGAGCTTGCTGTTTAATGCTTTTTGTCAGTGGACTTGCCACATTGAGGTGGTCCCATACTCCCTTTAAAACGCACAAGCGTGGTATCAGGACTTCGGAGGTGTTTAAGACGCCGACCTGAAAATCCGGACAAGGAGGGTTTTTTTTACTGAACGCAGGGGAAGGTTTCCACACATTGAACACAAGCTGATACTCTGGATCCACTCGGGAAGGAGGAGAGAACCGTGGGCTGGAAGAGGTGGGAATGACCTGGAGACTTTGAAATACTTCGGTATAAGTCAAAAAATGCGATGGGAGGGGTATTCTTACTCTTTCAACCCACCTCCGAGCCACGGTACCCAACGATACAAGAGCTCCAAATATGCCGACTTGCTGTGAGATGGGTGGTAGTTCGGAGTCAAATATGTGTTCCTGTGAGTCAAGTTCCCTAAAGTCCATGACCAAATACCCTAGACGCTTGAGAAGGGCATACACCTGGTATCTGTCCAGGTATTGTGGCTCGATAAATGCCACCGAATATAGGTGGCTCAATGACATTTGACGAAGAGTCTCGTAGTCAAACTCCTGCAGCTCGTCATGAATGAAGCGCTCGAAACTGTCGTTGGCTTCGTAAATGATGAGAGACCCCCGCTCCACCAAGTACACCGTCTCGATTCCATTTAGCCACATGCCCTGTAGTTTCTTTTTTCTGGGGTAGACGTATGCTCTACCCATATCTTTGAAGAACCCGCCCTTGGCATGAGGCACTAAAGCCTGGCCCGACATCCATACGGCTTGCAACTTTTGCTTCACATGATGTCCCCTTATGCTCAGAAGAGCCACATACATCTGCTCACGAGCATGGTCTAGTTTGGATATCTGTACGTGCAGCCCGTCCTGCTCGAAGAACTTAGTGGAGCGTTTGGGTAGCGCCTCATCTTTGGGTAGTAGGTCTCTGGAAAGGCTGATGGTTTTTGCTTGTTTGTTCAAGGATCCCCAATCCTGTATCTCCTCAACTTCGTCTTCGTCCATCCCGAACTAAGATCCACGTGGCTGGTGCTGCTGTTCTAAGATACTTAAGCGAAATCATGAGCAGTCGGGTCACGTGCACCGATGAGGACCACGACGCGATCATCATTTCGTCACCGCCAGCACACACCAATGGCTGTCACCATCGATTCTTTGGTAAGTAAACTCTCAAGATATTCGCAAGACCGCTCTAACCCCAGGCTGACTCGCTATACCGCGACTTTGTCACCAATATTGTCAGACAAGTCACCTTGAACAGCCTCAGTAGGTATAATGCTGTCACCAACTCCGTCTGCGACTCTCACATAGAGTACGTAGCTGACACCGTTTCAAGAAACAAAGACATATTCGGACAAGACCAACAGAAGCTCAAGACCTCTGAAACCTCCCGCTATTTCGAGTGCGGTTCCTGCGGGCGAAAGATAGCTGGTGGTAGATTTGCACAACACGTGAACAAGTGTTTGGATCGATCCCGATAGCACAGATCGACGGTTCTACGAATCAGTTGAAACTGGCATTTTTAAGCGACGGACCAGCCGGCAGGTGCATCTTCGGCATCTACATATCGGACTAGTTGCAGACCTTGGTATGCATTCGATTTCTGAGCTTAAATCACGTAAGACTCTGAAGGTGCAACTGACTCCTTGGCGAAAGTTTGGCAGAGATTTAAATTCTACTGGGGTGTTTGGGTGCTCAAGGTTTCTATCTTTGGAGAAAAGCCTGCAACGCACGGTCGCGACTCTCCACGGTGGAGAAGGCCCCACCAGGATTTGGAGTGATTCAAGCCAAGCAACCAGTCATTGAGTCGCATTCCGGGATCTAGTAAACTAATCAAAGTTGCTAGGTAACGAGATCAGATATATCAACCAGAAGCCTGGATTTAATTCCAACCTATTCCACTTTGACCGAGCCCGACGTTTCCGTGGGTGGGTAGCGTTCCTCGCGGATTGCGCGCATTGAAGACTCCAAGCGAAAGTGCGGGGTACATCATTATGACAATAGGTTGGGCAGGTTGCATTATTTAACTCCTCGTTTGGCTCGAAAGGCAAATTCGACAAACATGGCGCTGTTATTTCCAGACTCCAAAATCTCCTTGCCATTCCCAAGCAATGTCACCGACAAGTGCGTACGTGTGCCTGGTTCAGACCTGGTCTTCCGGAGTGAGGTGTCTCCGAAAGCTTTGATTGGGTCTTTGACTCCGCAGTTGACCACCTACTATGAGCTTTTTCTGCTTGCGGTGAAAAAGTACGAACTGCGCCCTTGCTTGAGCTTCAGGAAGCTCGACTACTCCACCAACCGGGCACTGCAGTCTTACACGAGCTTAACGTATGGAGAAGTGGGAGATATTACCAAGAATCTTGGCTCTGGATTATTAGCAGCCTTGAGCTTTCAGAATGAGTCTATGGTTGCGGACCATCTCCGCAACTACGCTGCTTATGATGCGAGACATATGTCTCCCATTGTGTCCATTTTTTCTGCAAACAGACATGAGTGGACTATGACTGATATAGCCTGTCAATGCTTCTCACTAACAAATACAGCGCTCTATGACAATCTTGGTGAGAGTGTTTCTGTACATGTCTTGCGTCAAACAAATTCACCGGTTGTGGTTTGTTCGGGAGACAAGATCACGAGATTGTACGAGATGAAGACGCAGCACTCGCTTCCGATTTTGGTTGTTGTTTCGTTTGACCCGGTTTCGCAAGAAATGAAAAACAAAATGGACTCTATAGGCGTACACCTTTATGAGTTTCAAGAGGTGCTCGACTTGGGAGAAAAGTCTGGTTACGGATTCTGTCCTCCCTCTCCTGAAACTCTTTTTACGATCTCTTTTACTTCAGGTACTACAGGAGCCAATCCAAAAGGAGTTCTATTGAACCACAGATGTGCAGTATCCGCCATCACTTTTCTTCTTGGTGTAATTCCCCAGGTTCCGAACGCCAGGGTATTTATCTTTTTACCCTTGACCCACATCTACGAGCGCCAAACCAGTTCTTTTGCTTTGATGTCCGGCTTCAATTTGGGATACCCACGCATTACTCATTTGGATACGGCCGTGGATCCCTTTCACAACCTTATCGAAGATTTGAAGCTCTTCAAGCCGCACTACTTTTCCATCGTGCCGAGAATCCTCATCAAGTTTGAGTCCTACTTAAAAACCCATATCGAGCAACAACCGGAGTGCTCTCGCATTAAGCAAATTATCCAGACCAGAATGCGGGAGCAGAGCCTGCTGGATGGCAACAAGGGTTCCCCTGTATCATTATTAGCCTACAAAGAGCTTCGTTCCGTGATAGGATTTGATAATTTGCTTTGGACTCAGACGGCCTCTGCGCCGGTGAACCCCCAAACCCTTGCTTACTTGAAGGCAGCATTGGGGATTGGAATCAGTCAGCTCTATGGATTAACTGAGACCTTTGGGGCAATGACAAAATCCTTAAACTATGAAGCACGGCCGGGATCCTGTGGTGCTGTTGCCCCTACATGTGAGATTAGATTGTTGGAGCATAAGGACTTAAACTACTTAACCTCAGAAAACAAAGGCGAGGTTCTTGTTCGCGGTCCCCAAGTCTGTCAGGGTTATTACCGAAACGAAGAGGAAACAAAGAAAGCGTTTGATGCAGATGGCTGGTTTCATACCGGAGACGTGGGCTCAGTGGTGGATGGAAAGCTTTACATCATTGACCGAGTGAAAAATTTTTTCAAACTTTCCCAGGGCGAATATATATCTCCCGAACGCATCGAGAACTTGTACTTGACCAACAACTCCACAGTGCAACAGATGTTTGTTTATGGGAACTCTCAGCGACACTTCGTCGTTGCAATAGTCGGGATTTCGCCTGAGCTTGCTGCAAGCTTTTTGGGCAAGCCCGGCAGTGAAGAGGATTTAATCCGAGCCATCAATTCCCCGGACAACCGAGCAAAATTCTTGGCTCAGATGAACGCAAGCATCAAGGGCCAGCTCAATGGACTTGAGAAGATTCGCAATGTGAGAATCGAGGTCAATCCACTCACAGTCGCAAGAAGAGTAATCACTCCTACGATGAAGATCATGCGGCCAATGGCTGCCAAATTCTTCAAGCTGTCGTTGGATGCGATGTACGAAGAGGGGCCTTTGAATGCCAGCAAATTGTAGTTGACGACAATCCAAGCTTTGTACCAGCGTAGGCCTAGGTCACTGAGACCCCGGTCCCATCCTGTATTCTGTTTGCAGCTTCTTCGCAGAGGCTCGGACAATTCCACGTCACGTGCACAGCCGCGCGCTATCAAAAAGTTTCTCCAATGCTTTTCCGTGCATTGGTGAGAGAGCTCTGGATCGAAAATAATCTATATCACTGCGCAGTAAAGTCCTAGGCTTTATTTCTCTAAAAGGAAACCGTCACTGCATATCTCAAATATGGCCCCTCCTCCCCCTATCATCATAGATGCGCAAGTCGTGTCAGGCATCACAGGCTCCATATCTCTAGCATGTTGGATCATCGTGTTCGCTCCTCAAATATACGAGAACTTCAGAAGGAAGTCTTCGGAAGGCCTCTCGTTGATGTTCATTATCTTGTGGTTGGCAGGTGATGTGTTTAATGTCTTGGGCGCGGTTCTACAGGGAGTTTTACCCACCATGATTATCCTCGCGGTGTACTATACCTTGGCAGACATCGTGCTCTTAATTCAGTGCCTCATGTACGGCAACGGCAACCAGCCGGATTACGTGCACTTGTCTCCAGCTAACCCACTCAATGAAGACGTTTTGGAGACAGTTTTATCCAGAGACAACTCTGATTTTGATGAGACAGACGGTGACTTGCCCTCTGTCGACGATGCTAAGTTCGGCCCAATGAAGGCCTTCTTTTATAAGCTTTTCATGGTGTTGCTTGTCTTCTCTGCAGGTTTGATCAGTTGGTACATCACGTACGTGAAAGACAGTGGCAAGAAACACAAGCCACCGGCAGAGTTGGAGTTTGACCCTCTCGCCCAGTTTTTTGGCTGGTTATGCGCTTTCTTGTACTTGGGCTCGCGGGTGCCCCAGATTCTTTTGAATTATGAGCGCAAGTCATGCGAGGGGATATCCTTCATGTTTTTCTTGTTTGCCTGTTTGGGAAACTTGACATACGTGATTTCCATTTTGGCCATTGATATGAGCTGGCACTACTTGTGGGTCAACTCCTCGTGGCTAGTTGGCTCCTTGGGTACCTTGGGTTTGGACTTTACTATATTCGTGCAATTTTTCTTGTACAACGAAAACAATTATCCGGAGAGTGTGCAGGGGGGTCAAGAGTCCGATAGATTGATCGACTCGCTGTCTGCAAATTACTCTTCCATTTAGAGGGACTTATAAGCCTATGATGCCGTTTTAATGTGATGGGAACAAAAAATATATTTATCGCACTTTCAGTACCAGTAGCAGTAACTTTCATGCGGCTCTGGTGGGCTCACTGCTGGATGTTAGATTTGAATGCACTCTATTATCGCATCTCATTTTGACATCTTTCGACATATTCGGCTGAACTACAATAACTGTGAAACACACTGAAAACAGAATACATTACACCCCTTATTCATAAAACTCTCAGTCTCTTTGAACAAACTTCTGTTTACAGCCATACACATTATTGGTCATAAACAAAAACACGCCAGTCTTCTTTGGCACATATGTATATGCAGTATGTTTCTACAGGGTCTTGCGAGGCAAGCAACCTTGCACGGCAAACACCAAAGAAAACATCAATTCAAAAACGGAGTAGATGGAGGCTTGAAAAATCCCTCAAAACCTGAAAATAGGAGCGGCTTTAGCCCGGGGTGTCTGTTCTGGAAAGTAGCCTAGCCTACGAAAAAGTATCTCACAGCGCACCGCGGCTTTAGCAATTCAAGTATTTCTCCGCCACCCACTTGGTAATATTTTCCCCTACATACCACAATCTGCCACCTCATGCTGGCTGAAATTCAAGAAGCGTCTAAAGATTCATCCGGTTCGGGAGACAAAAGGGTGAGGAGACAACGCCAAGTTATTGTTTGTACCAACTGTCGGCGGAGAAAAATCAGGTGTGATAAGGCACAGCCTTGCTCGAATTGTACAAAGCACAACATAACCTCTCTGTGCAGCTATGAATCGGTGGCTCCAAGTAAGCCTGGAAATGAGTATACCATGGAGCTACGTTTTGATATCCCCGAGGGCTCACAATCAAACCCCAATACCAGTGCACCTCGCATAGGAAAGTTTTCTTTGCATGACCATAACGAGGTGCCAGAGGCCAAAAGACCGAAGCTTAAGCCGCCTTCGCCGAACTTTTCTCAGAAGGACACAGCTCAAGGAAGTTCTCTATCGAAACTGTTTAGCGGCATAGAGGAGCTGTTGAGAAGAGTCACTGATGCCAACTCAAACATTTCCGATGAACAAAAGAATGAGATCCAGAAACTCAAGGAGCGTCTTGAATTTATTGAGAAGTCTTTGATGCGAAACGGGTCTACAGAATCACCTTCGGCGAAGTCCTCAACACTGAACAGTACCTTACAAAAGTCGTCGGTATCGCTGGACTCCAGGTCTTCCAAGGATAGTCCCATGGAACCCTACGAAACCAGCCTGGTAGCTTCAGCTCAGCCACAACCATTTATGGGGCAACAACAACTTCCTAACCCTTACGCATACCAGCACATCCCCCAGGCACCACTTTTTAAAACTCCTATGTCATACCAAACCCCTTCTGGCCTCACTCCTACAGGCTGGACACCCCCATTTATCCCTGCAGCTCCCTTTGAAAAACCTCAATCCAATATTGATAGCACGTTTGCTCCTCTTGGACGCTCTTCCTCTATTCTTCCTCCTCTCAACCCGCATATCCAAAGCGATATTCCAGGCTATCCTGCAACTCCTCAAGATGCTTTACCACTCAATAAGCAAGAAAATATACCGCAAGGTGGCATTCTCCCCTCAGGTGAGATGGATCATTCTTTTAGGAACACCCTGCGACAAGATAAGATGAGGTACTTGCTCATAGGGACAAATTTGTTCAACAAAGCTTACGATACAATGAGTTTCTATGAAAACTACTCGTCGATTCACTTCAAAAATGAATTGAGAAGGATGAATTTTGGGCCCTTCTGTTGGTCTAGTATCATGCGCAGAGACGGCGCGCTCAAGTTGGTATGGGACTATGTTACCCTTAAGAAAGAGAATTCAGCAACCTTGGTCTATGCAGATGCTTCCAGTGAAATTACCCAGGAAACAACAAATGTGCTTATAAAAGAAGAGGAATATCTGAAAGAAGGTGAATCTCAATTCAAGCGGCGTGCCTTACAAACAGATGGCTATGAGGAAATCATACCATATAGAAGCATCTTGAACTCGCGCAAAAAGAGAGAGAGTGGAGCTCACAAACACAATAATACATGCCAACCAGCTGCTCTAACTCATTACGATGTCCAAATCGACCACGAGCTTCGAGTGATCGAGAAAATACGGTCGGTAATGCCCAAGAAACGAGTTATTTGGGGATTGATAGATCGTTTCTTCGCGGAGGTTTATGTCTACATGCCTTACCTTGACGAGGAATATTTTAGAGCTGATGTTTCCAGAATCATAGGGCCCCAGTCCTTTGAAGAAGAGCCCGTGTCTGAAGTAAACATAGAGAAGAAGTTGGACTTGGCGATTGTGGGCATCCTTTTTATAGTGCTCAGACTAGCCTATTTGTCACTTTTGTCCAATAATGAATCACTTGTCAACAAGATCCTCAAGTCCACCGAGTCAACGAGCGAAATCGATACTATAAAGTATCTTCTCTCTTCGCCTGTCAAAATTGATATCATTCATGTGGCAGGTGTCTGTCTAGACCAATTTCATTTTTTGAGAAGGTCGAACTTTACTGTTCTACAGCTTGCTATCTTTCTCAGAATATACCACGCATATGCTCCAGAGGATGGAGACGGAGCTGATGGAGGAGATTCCCAAGTTTTAAGCGCAGTTTTACTTCAGATGGCTTATCAATTAGGGCTTCACAGAGAGCCTGACGAAAATTGTACCAACTTGAGAATCAACAACCTTTCCAGGAAAATATGGACGTACATTACTATCAACGATGTTCACTTATCCTTCACATTTGGCAATCCACTCACGATAGATGAAAGGTTTCATGATACTAAGTTTCCGTTCTATGTTCCGGGAGGCGAAAACATTCGCAACAAGGTACACGACCAAACCATTATCGACCGTTTTTTGGGGTGCAAGAGTCTATTCCCGCAGATGGAGGAGATATGCCGCTTGACATTGGACATTAAGACCCCAGTACCACTACCAAAACTCACTGCAATGCTTTCACAGTTGGAAGTCGACTGGTTCGAACATTATGGGACACTATGCGACTGTACTAAAATCAAAGGTACGTCTACGAAAGATGTGGTGGACCGGAACTTCAGTATAAAAACTTACTTGTCCACCAAAGCATTTCTTATTTCCGTGTTCTTCCATATTTATCTCCATTATGAGAATTCTGATTCAGATATGGCTTTTTTTTACTACAAGAAGTGCCTTTTAATTCTGATTGCAGATATTATGCCGCATTATCTGTGCTTGTTGGACAATTCTGAAGTGGTGAGTGACATGATAATTAACCCGACTGTCGAGACCATGGTTCACAAGTCAATTCAAGTTTATTTGTCTGGTATCATTCGCGTTAACCTCGTGATCTATGAAATGAGGGAATCGAAAAACCATCAAAGATTATGCGAGATGGACGCAGCCTATATGTCCCATTTCCAAAAGCTTTGTCAGGCTTCTTCGTGTTTAACTCGTGCGGCCGAGTATACAATCAGTGTCATCAATAAGATCAGCGGAAGATACTACTACGCGTGGAGAATCACCAAGAGTCAGACGATTATGCTTAAGACGGTAACATCTTCAGACTTCTACAAAGAAAATTACGCGAAAGCCGATTATCACCTATCTTCAAAATACTCCGACGCCCAGTTACAAGAAATTATCATGCTCTGTGAAAATACTTTGTCCATGTTCCGGAACTCAGAATTTTCAACGTACGGATACTCTGAGAAGGCCGACACTGGCTTCGGAGAATGCCCTACTGCGTTATGTCAGATGAACACTGCGGACACGAGCTCTACACCTGAAAGTCTCAACAACTTCAAGGCAGACAAGTTCTGGTTCCAGGTTTTGTCTTACAAGAATGAAATGGCAGGCCCTCTTCTTGACCAGTCGGGTGAGACAAAAATGCCACTGAAGTGGGATGGATCTTTGGATCAAAATAATGCCGCTCTCAGTGACCCCGACTCCTTAATTGCATGGAATCAACCAATGGAAACACAGGTGGATCTATTCAGTGACATTCCATTTTTGACCCAGATGGACTAGACTTGATTGAAGCTTACAACATTGTTAACTCTTCTGCTCAAATTGAAACACTTACATAGCGTCTTCGAATTGATTTATTCGTCATCGTTGAAAACTACCACTGGCGCCCAATTTGGATTGATTAATCTTTTGGTGCCCACATTCTTGGAAATCTCATCGATGATTTTACCATCCGCGTCAGACAAATCTGTAACAATAAAATTGCTTTCTATTCTTTTTGGAGTCACCGACTTTGGGAGAACGACCGTTCCTCTCCAAACTGCCCAACTAATGAGGATATTGGCAACACTCACGCCGTATTTCTCTGCAATACCAGAGAGTTGAGAGTCTGATAACAATGGAGAGTTAGTGGATCCCAAAGGGCTGTAAGCTTCTAATATAATTTCCTCTTTTTTGCAATACAGCAAGAGCTCTGGTTGTGGCAAATAAGGGTGCAATTCCACTTGGTTGGCCACGGGCTTGATGGTGACACCATCCGAAGCTAACAACTTCTTTAAATTCTTTACCGAGAAATTTGACACACCAATTGATTTTGCCTTACCAGACTTCACGAGCTGCTGCATGTCAATGTAAGTAGACACAAAATCACGGTCGAAGAGAATGTCACGGTTGCCATTTGGAAGGGTTGGGAACTTGGGGTGACTTTTGTTCTCAGGATTCAATGCCACAGGCCAGTGCATCAAATACAAGTCCACGTACTCTAAGCCTAGATTCTTTAATGAAACGTCCAATGCCTCTTCAACACGAGTATGGTGAACAGAAGCCAATTTGGTTGTGACAAAGATGTCTTCTCTGGGGATGCCAGAGTCACGGATAGCCTTACCCACAGGCTTTTCATTATCGTACATGAAAGCAGTGTCAATGTGTCTGTAGCCGGTTTTCAATGCAGTTAGCACTGCCTGATACACCTCATCTTCACTGGACTGCCAAGTTCCAAGTCCAACTGCTGGGATAGTCTGGCCATTGTTTAATGTAAACGTGCTGCGGTTAGTTCTGAGCCGTTTGGGTATTTATGAGATTACATACTGTTGTGACATGTTCAATTGATCAATATTGAAAGATTTCTGATTGTAATAGCAAAGAAGACTAGCTGTTTAAATAAATCGACCAAGTGTGGGGGTGTGGGGGGTGTGGCCGTGCTCATGCATATTACGCCATTAAAGACCGCAACAAATGATATATTAGAGGGGTGCACGTCGGTAAATCCCGCAAACCTCCGACTGCATGCCGGACTTGACAGGTAGAAAGTGCGTCATAGATCTGGGTTTGGGCTGCAAAATGCATTCTGAAAAAGAGCGTCCTAGACAGAAAGGCCTAAATGAATCTGGGTATATCACAATGCATCCATGTGGCCGAAGAAGTAAAAATTTTGGGCAATGTCGCCATAAGAAATAGTCAATGTTAACGACTGTTAGACACATCATGAGTACTGTACTACCCATATGGATGTTGAAACCGACACTGGCCGATCAGAACGACCTGCATTCCCATTTTCCGGATAAGTCTATTAAGGAGTAATTGTTCCTCCTTGAGGAATGATCGACGAATAAACATACTGAACACACAAACATAAGTACTGGATGTACCCGAGTCTAACAGTTACTACTTGTATCACTAGTAAGTCGTTACCCAAGAATAGGGAATCTCAGTTCATAGGCAACCTGAAGGGCTTTTGCCATCGCGGTCGCTAACCAATGACCACCAGAGAATAAGGAATTAAACGGTAAGCCACTGGGCGCGGTCCGGCCTTGCAAGAGAGGAAGGTTTTTCGTTCTGATAGGGTCTGAGGCGATTTCTCTTCTGACCGCAGAGTACAGCTGTTATTTAACTGATTATTTGTGTGATATAGTTGATCTGACTTATAGCGCAAATCCGAATAGAGAACTTGGCATCGGCCCAAAGCTCACAGAGTCACACATTAAGATGTTTTCGCAAAGACTTCACGTGTGAAATATTTTTTGAAATTGCATTATCATGTCAAGTATGTTCTGGAGTCTCGTTTAATATTTTTTGAAAGATATCTACGACTGACGAGATACAGACAGCACGCAGTTGTAAATCCAAAGGATCTTCGTCAATCTTACAATAAGCCTGCTCACTCTAAAGGGAAAGAAGTTAGAAGTGTCTCACTACCAAGGTAGTTTGACTGAGAAACAAGAAGCGTTTGTTATGTGCTGTCTTGCAGGTCACTCTCTACGTATCATCAGATCTCGATGATTAGCGTACTGCCTAAGTGGGTGAATCTGAACTTTTGTATCTACCCTAGTAGATTGCCCGCTATCTTCATCCACTGACCAGCTGCCCGGTAATACTTCACTAGTTGGCACACCATGGCAATAGAAAACTAGGCAGCCAGGTACCTACGATGTCACTACTTGAGGGGATATCAATGCTTACACAGAACATGAGTACTTAATCTTCAAGTAATCTACCAGCAGCGAGCTTACCACTTTAAGATTTGATTTCTAGATGTCACATTAAGCGGCCATTAACATTGCAGCTATCTTACTGCTGGTACTATTGGTTAGGAATGCGACCGACTACATAGTCAATAATAAAAGCGAGAAATTCAAAGAGAAAAATTTTATACTTCAAGTTGTCTTTCAAGTGGTGGAAATTTTAACACCTGTTTTGAGATAGAAAAAATTGCACTCAAGTGGCACAGGGCTCGAAGACTGGCTACTTGGTCCACTATGGTTGCAACATTCGCTTACTTCGGAATTGCGATGTTCTCTTTTAAGCGGCCATCGTTGGTCTTTAAATGATTGCAATTGAGATGATATATTATAGAGAAATTTTCAAAGATCCTCTCATGCATATTGCACGATAAATGCTTACAGATCCCAAGAGCTTTCCCCGACTCATCTGAGATGGTTTCTGGGGAGCGCGCAGAGAAAAGTGAAAGTTCTGGCAAAAGAACCCCATCAACAAATGCTGAACGAGCAAAACGAGGACGCCAGTGAAGGTGATCGCAAGAGACAGAAGGTGGATATTCCTGAGGGAATGTCCAAAAATGCATGGAAAAAGTTGCAGAAGCAGAAGAAATGGGAAGAGCAGAAAGCAGAGTTCAAACTTCGGAGGAGAGAGAAAAAACAAGCTGCAAAGCAGCGCAAGTTGGAAAACAAGGCCAATGGCGTTCAGGAAGAAAAACACTATCACGACATGGCCAAGAAACATATTCCCAAGTCACAAGTCGAGACTGGTGTCAAGGTGATCATGGATTGCGACTTCGATGAGCTCATGAGCGACAAGGAAATCGTGTCGATGAGTAACCAGATCACAAGATGCTATTCAGCCAAAAGACATGCCCATTTTGACATAGGCTTGGTGATTTCGTCATTCAACAAAAGATTGAGGCAACGCTTTGAAAAGTCTGTGCCGGACTACCTCAACTGGAAAGGCATGGATTTTCGCGATAACGAGCTGCTTACAGACATTCTACCCAAGGATGACCAGGATTTGTCCAAATACGTGTATTTGACTGCAGACACCGATACAGAGCTCGAAAGCTTGGAGGAGGGCCACACATATATCATAGGCGGGATTGTGGATAAAAATAGACATAAGCGCTTATGTGTGGAGAAAGCGCAGAAGCTTGGCTTGCGCGTGGGTCGGTTACCAATTGGTAAATACATCCAGATGAACAGTCGCCATGTGCTTGCTACCTCCCACGTCTACGAACTTATGTGCATGTGGTTTGAGAAAAACAAAAATTGGGAAGAAGCCTTCAACCATGTTCTTCCGCCTCGAAAACTAAAGGCCGCTGAGTCTCTGAGCAGTGGCAAGAGAAAAGCAGAAACTGCATCGCCAGACGATGATAAAGAGAAGATTGCGGAGCCGGATAGTGCTAAAGAGTAGATACGAAGCATACATGTGTTACATGCAGTCCTTCTGGAATGATTCGTGAAGCTTTAGTTCTCGTGATGTGTATAAAAATACACCGCGCCAACAGTTCCATCGCGTAACGGAATGTTCCTGTGACTGCACACATACCGCATACATTCGCCCTGCAGCTGTACTTGCCACTTTAAAAATGTACATATTTGCCGATTTATTTTCAAGAGTAATTGGAAAGTTTCGCAGATGTGACCGCTTCCGTGTAATTTCAAGATCACTGCAAAGCAAAGGGCAAAAGCATACCGCCTGCACAGAATACCTGCCTGTGGTCCAATTATAGCAACGCGCGGAATTCGCAAGGGTAAGTTCAACGTTTGCATTGAAACGAGGTAATGCTAACGTTATTGTGATGAAATTGTCACCTCTTGCTAGCTGAATTTATAAGATAAGCTGCATTACTGCTCACTATTTCCCTCTGCTTCTGATGGGGCGTCACTTCCTTCAGGCTAATCACCCCCTGACCGCGCATAGCGAAACCCGTACATTTCCACAGCCCAATGTTTCAACCTTCAGAAAAAAAGAATCCCCTTTGACGCCGTGTAAACACTTAAGTTTTTCTATTGTCAAACTCGCTACGACAATTTTATAACTTTTTTTACAAACCAGATATCGATAATGTATGTATTCAAACAAATCATAACATTCCTGAATTCTGATTACGACGATATCCAACCTTTCTGTCGCCGGGTTTATTAGGCAGATCAAGTGGCACCGCTAGCGAGTGTCCATAATAACCACGATAGCATTTCCTACGTCAGCGAGCGTTTTCATCTCTGATATCTGGCCGCATGGCCGACGCTCTTCTTCTTTATAAATTACTAACTTTTACAGAATGGTTCCTCCTCCAGCTGAGATACGCAGAAAATTGGTGATTGTCGGTGACGGTGCTTGTGGTAAAACATGTCTCTTGATTGTTTTCTCCAAGGGCACTTTCCCAGAGGTTTACGTGCCAACTGTTTTCGAGAACTATGTTGCCGATGTTGAAGTTGATGGCAGGAAAGTGGAGTTGGCACTTTGGGATACCGCCGGTCAGGAGGATTACGACAGATTGAGACCTTTGTCTTACCCAGACTCCAACGTGATTTTGATCTGTTTCTCTATCGACTCTCCAGACTCTTTGGATAATGTTTTGGAGAAATGGATTTCTGAGGTCTTGCATTTCTGTCAAGGTGTTCCTATCATCTTGGTCGGTTGTAAGGTTGATTTGAGGAACGATCCTGCCATTATCAAGCAGTTGTCTCAAGAAAACCAACAGCCAGTCTCCTCCTCTGAGGGTCAAGCTGTTGCCCAAAAGATTGGTACCCAATACTATTTGGAATGTTCAGCTAGAACTGGCGAGGGTGTCAGAGAAGTTTTCGAGACTGCTACCAGAGCTTCCTTGGTCACCAAAGAAAAGAAGGAAAAGAAGAAGAAGTGCGTCGTGTTGTAAGACAGCGTTTTCGCTCAAAGAACAAAACGGCTCAATTGGGTACGCGTTCATCTTTTATTTCTTTGATACACCCGCATTTAATTGTTACTCTTGCTGTTTACCTGAAACTTTAGAATTTGATCAGTATAGTTTTATGAAAGCTTGAATTGTCTTTGGCTGTAGTTGTTAGCGAGCTTTATATTGTATTGGCACTATATGGATGCACCTTGAACTATGTTCCTGGCGCTAGCATCGGCTACTCCACCAGTGCTTTCATTAAGCCCCACTTCCGGTATCATATTGGTCGAGAGGTTGATTGAGAAAATGGTGGTGAACATCACAATGAAATGAAGCAAGAGACAGTATCCTAAAAAGAGCATTCTAGTCGCTCTCGTAGCTAATACAGAGCGAGTAACGAAAATGAACAATCTCTCCACAGGCGAAAGTCTAGAGTTGACTCGCTCCTGTTCTCTCTGTCTGAACTGCTCAATTGGGTGAAGCTTTGACTCGTAGCTTGCTTGGTATGGGTTTTCTAGGTCTTTGGAGTTCGCTTTAGGTGCAAAATGCCTGTCCAGTGAGAGTTGCTTGCGCTGTGTGCGCTCCTGACCAACTTTCATTGATGCCACGAAACGACTCTTCTCGTACAATTCTTCATTGTCCTTTTGTAACTGCTTGTTCTGTCTTTTGAGTTCACTCATCGTGACTGATTGCTTCCGAGCCTCTTCTTCAAGTTCCTTATTGCGTTCTCGAAACCGATTTCTTTGCTTGGTGATGATGGGAAGGATAGAGGAATCATCAGCTGTAGATGCGCTGACAACTGATCCCCCGCGACTTGTCTGCTTTGGCCTCGTTATTCCCGAAATTAGACTCATATTGTCATTGAAGCCGGATTCGCCGACATCGCGGACAGCTGCCAAATCGTTTTCGAGCCTTGCATTAAGGCTGGAGGCGGTTTCGAGACGAGATGTGCAATCTTGCAATTGAATGGTCAATGATGAGATTTGAGAGACCAATGTGTCGTGTTCAGCTCTAAGCTCAGCAAGCTCCTTGGTCAATAGTCTATTGCGTTCTATCAACAAAGAATCGATGTTCTTGGCGTTGTCCTCATGGTCATCACTCTCACCAAACTGGATCTGGCGCATCAAGACCAATTCTTGCTTCAAGTCATCATAGTCACCGCGCTGGTCTAGCTTAGCCTTGAGATTCTGGTTCTCTTGTGTCGACTGCTGTAGCTCACGGCTCATCGCCTGGTAGCTGGCTTCATGCTCATTAGCAAGTGATTCCAATTTTTCTTTGGCCTGCTTCAAGTTTGCGAGTAAAATCACGTTTTCACTCTCCATGTCAGCTATCCTGTCTTCCAACTGCTCCCGCAATATATCCTTATTGGAGTCTGCTTTGGAAACGGAAAGCTCCTTGCGGAGATCTTCGTTGCGCTTTTCGAGTTCCAAGCCACGTTTCTTCCAGGTTTCGACCTCTCTGGTGAGGATGCTCATTTCGTAAACCGATGTTTCAGAGCTAGCACTCCTTTGGTCAATCTGGCTATTTTGAGAATTGAGTTGAAGCGTGGCGACCTCATTGTTGGTTTTCAATTCTTCAATGGTTGACTTGTATGTCTCAATCTGGCTTTGATGCTGCTTCTCGACAATTTGCCAGTTGGTTTCCTTTTCGTCTAACAACGCATGAAATTCTTCCTCCTGCGCCTTAAGTTTGGACGCAAGTAGTTCTGCAGAGTTCTGCTCATTCCTCAACAAACGCTGTTTCAACACTTCGTAATCTGCTCTTTTAGTAAGTTCTTCTTTTAACTTCGTGATTTCGTCCTTGAGATGGGACAGCTCTTGAAAGCCCAACACAGTATGTAGGGACAGTTCAAGCAAAGGCTTTGGATCTGGCGCCTCTGCAATGATTCTGTAGAAGCCAAAGAAGAAGCTCTCACTTTTTTTTTGCTTGGTGGTCAAGGAGTCGATCTCGTTTTGGTACATCTTTAGGAGCAGGTTGATCTCCTTAAGCTTCTGCAGGTCTTCAAGTTTCTTAAACTCCTTGGTTTTCAGAGCCAATTCTTTGCGGTTTCCCAAGGATGCTTTCTGCTCGCTTCTGAGCTCGATTCCTTGCTCGTCAAGCCTTCTCTGGACATTGGGAAGGTCAATTTCCGTCCAAGACTGCAAGGCATTTTCGAACACATTGTTTGCTTTGGCCTCCATTATTGACGGCTTTGCAATTGCAGTGGAGGTTTACTTATTCACCGATAGTTCCGTGATGTAACGAAAAAGATTGATCGAAGAGTCGTTCCGGACTGTTTGAACAGGTGCGCTATTATGATAAGATTGCAAGGAAGTGGTATAGCGCGCAACATCTGGACCATACAAACAACTGCAAGTGCGGCCACACTGGCCGGTCTCTGGGCCGAACCTACGCCAATTGATAAAATACATGCGTATTGATCTGTTCGAGGCACAAAATCTTTCTGTACAGCTTCTGGCTCAGCTTACTAGTTCGCATTCATATGATGTTATGTAGACCAGTGTCTGGAAGAGACTGCGTGTCAAGATGATTCGAAAAATGAACTCTCTTTGGGTTTAGTATTTTTATTCGCCTTCCCAATTCTTTTTAGATGACTCCGGAGTAAACGCAGCTGTCTGTAGCTTGTTTCCTACTCTAGACGTACGCAGGACCCAAACGACAAAAAGAGTAGCCTGTTATGAATTTGAGTGACTTCCTCAAAGCGGCGACAAGGCTTTGACTTGACTTCCGAAAAGAGCTGCATGATATCGCCCTCAGAAGCTCGACTGCAACCCACCTTTCATGTGCATGTCTAGAAAGGGTGAGCCTTCATGTCTGCATGTTGTTACACCTATTCCATGTTGCTTTGAGACCCGTTGATGAACGTTTTTCGAAGGCTTAATGAAATCGCCACCGTCAAACTTCAACGGTGATCTTTTCAGGCTAGTAGCCGTGGTCTTCCCCTGTATACGAACTAACGATTAGACTGATTACTTCGACCTGGCCTGCACATGGAGGACCATTCATAATGCTGGTATCGTCCCTGGGCAGAACGCATGTGTATCATGGAAACACTTGCCATGTAGACATTTCTCTACACTTCGGCCACTTGCCGGTTTGCCATGCCAAGCAATAGCGCAGATATAGTGTTCACAACATCTCAAAGTCATAGTGCGATAGGGCTTGAACCCTAAACTTCTACTTACAGCGTCCGTTGGCTAGTGGGCATGAAGAACGTACGAATTACCAAATTTCGTATATTATCCGTAATACATTAATCCCAAGCCTCAAATTGGAAAGTTAACCAAGTTGCTATTAAAGAAAACCTATAAATTGATTTACTCTTCAGCTTCGTCATCACCACCAGCGTTCTTGTTGGCGTTTCTTCTCTTAACTCTACCTGGTCTTCCACCACCGTATGGGGATCTTGGGGAGAAGTCGATGTGCTTCTGGGACTCCAATCTGACCATGAAAGATGGAATGTTGACAATTTGCTTACCAACAGCAATGTGTCTTTGGGTGATCAAGACTCTGGCGTGGTGAATAGATCTGGCCAAACCCAACTTGAAGACTTGGGTTTGCAATCTTCTCTCCAAGAAGTCCTCGATTCTCAAAGCCAAGACGTAATCCAACTTCATCTTGTCCTCTGGCAAAACACCGGTTCTCACCAATCTTCTGATCAAAGCGTTACCCTCGAACAATCTCTTCTCGTCTTTCTCATCTCTGGTCAAAAGGTCACGGGCGGCTCTTCTGATCTTAGACAATTGGAAAGCGATTCTGTAGATCTCTCTCTTGTTCTTCAAACCGAATTCACCGGCCAACTTCAACTCAGCGTCCAAACGAGCAGACTCGTATGGTTGCTTTGGGACAGAGTAAGTCTTGGAGTAAGTTCTTGGAGCACCTGGTAGTTAGTAAAAGCCCTTCGAAAAGAAGCGGGCGAGGCCAAGGGGTGTGATTTCACTGAACTCCTTGAACTTTAGTTTACAGAAGCAATACTAGCAGATAAACGCGACGCAGACATCACGGAAAACAAACAAGGTCACAAAAGGTCTCCCAATCATTCCAAGATGAGTCCCTGCAAAAAGCAAAGCTTGTGTAACTGAAGTGTCGGGGTTCAGTCACGGCCTTTCGGCAGCATATCACACACCCATCTATCGCCAACGCATCATTATTTGTAGTGAGGTCCCGATTCCTCATGAACACGAAGTGTCCATTTGTCAAACATACGAGGCATAGTGTCTTAGAGTGGTGGAGAAAAAAAAATTAGAGTGCGGGACTAGAAAAGCTTTTATACTAGACGGTGGTGCGAAAATTTTTCAAAATCTGCACAGACGCGGTTTGAGATTTACGCTCATCGCGCACACTACAGCCCGCCTCATCTCATGCTCCAAAGTTTCCTTCTCGCCGCGCAGGTGATGTGACCCCATACAGGTCGAGTTCCAGGCGTCATCTTGAGCGCTCAGTTGAACCAGCCCTTGAGTTTGCACCAAAATGAAGTTTGTGGCTCTTATATCCGGCGGCAAAGATTCGTTCTTCAATATCATGCACTGCATGAAAAACGGCCACCAGCTCGTGGCCTTGGCAAACTTGCACCCCACTGACCCGTCCGTGACGGAGCTTGACTCATTCATGTTTCAGACAGTAGGGCATGATATTATAGAGTCTTACAAGCATTGTGTAGATGACTTTATCAAGCTCTACCGTCGGCCCATCAGCGGCAAATCGGCCAATGTCTCCTTAGAATACGAGCCCACGACAGATGACGAGATAGAGGATTTGTATGAACTTCTCAAAGAAGTGCAGCTGGAGCATCCTGACTTGGAGGGTGTTTCATGTGGCGCCATTCTCTCACACTACCAGAGGACTCGAGTTGAAAATGTATGTGACCGCTTGGGCTTGACGTCCTTGGCGTATCTCTGGCAACGAGACCAGGCGCAATTGATGCAGGATATGTGCTCTCTGGGCCTCGATGCCAGAATAGTTAAGGTGGCCGCCGTGGGACTCAGCGAACAGCATCTCGGTAAGCTGATTAAGGAGATGTACCCCATACTAAGCAAGCTCAATGCCATTTACGATGTGCACGTGTGTGGTGAGGGAGGCGAGTTTGAGACTTTGGTATTGGATGCTCCATTTTTCAAACGCAAGTTGCGAATCACCGAGCTGAGAGTTATAGCGCATTCCCTGGACTCGCTGTTTTTAAATTTGAAGGTGGAAGTGGTGGAAAAAGAGGCCGGTCTGGACTTCCAGGTACAGATCCCGCTACCGCTTGAAGCAGATTTCCAATCCATGGCGGATTCTATTCAAGATGTAGAGGAGAGCAGCGACTTTCCTTTGGTCGAGGATAGCAACACTCTGTTCTCACTCCGAACATACACTAGTGTGGTGGGAAAAAGAATCTACTATGCAAATGTCGTCAGCAACCTCAACACCATCGAGAGCCAGACAGAAGATGTTCTCTGTAAAATCAATTCATTTTTGCAAAGCCAGAGGCTAACGTTTTCTGATGTCCAACATGTGACCGTTTTAGTGGACAAGATGGAGAACTTTTCCCGTTTGAATGGTGTGTACCTGTCGTTTTTTGCGGGTAAATATCTTCCACCGTCCCGAGTGTGTGTTGAGACTATTCTCCCCTCACAGAACATGGTGCTGCTTTCATGTGTCATCACGAAAAGCGACTTTCCAAAGAGCGGAATTCACATCCGCTCGCGCTCCTACTGGGCACCGCAGAACATCGGGCCATATTCCCAGGCTATCTTGCATACTGATGAACACATGAAACTAGCTACCTTTTCGGGGCAAATCCCACTCGCTCCGCAGTCTATGGTCTTGAACCGCGAGGAATCTCGTCTTTTCCATGCTGTCCTTTCCCTCCAGCACTTGTTTAAAGTAAAGTCACTACTGGGTGCAAAACGCATTGCCATGTGCACATGCTACATAACGGACCCATCATCGGCTCAACTAGTTGCTGAGATTTGGAAAAACTTCGTTCACGAGATTGAGCTCGGGCAAGACTTTTACAAACGCCTCATTATCGTACAAGCAACTGCTTTGCCGCGTGGAGCCCTGGTTGAATGGGGAGGCATGGGATTCGAGAAAACAGTGAACATGTACGAGGACGAAGGCGAAGAGTGCGACACACAGTCGCTCATCAGCCGTACCAACGCCATCAAGAATTTTACCAGCTGCACCGTGCCCATAGGTGACTATTTTGCTCTGAAGCTAGTGGGCGACTCATTAGCAGATTTGATCGACTTTCTTCGCAACCCTTTGCTCAATAACACTTACGTGAGCGTCATGACAGACATACAGACAATTCACAAGCTCTCCAACATGGGGCTCTCGGCAGACTGGGTGCCCGTTCTTGGGGTATGGGACAGCGACGGGTCGCGTCACCAGTATGGCTTGACGTGGATGAGCTAATGGAATAGAAACTTTAAATGTACAATAATAAGAAATGCAATTTGCATTGTTGTAGAGGAGAGTAGTACAGTGTTTTTCAAAATTATTTCTATCAGCGCGGCAGGACGATTCAAATCACAGTAGCTAAAGTATTCAGACCAAGAATCAAGTTGTTGTGTACCGGATGATAAGGAAAACAGTTGACTTATGTCGGTTTTGACCCTTAATTGTAGTTGCAAGGCTTTAACATGTAGTATATAAGAAGTGATGGTCCAAATTTATGACTTCAGAATATTGAGGTTTAATGAAAAAAGGTGTACGTCATTCGACCTGAATAATTTCGCTAGTGTGGTGTGAATCTTACTGCCGCGCTGATTGGAATAATTTGGAAAAACACTGTATCAGCAGCTAATACAATCTGCACAGACGAATGTTCGCGCTGAGGTGCTCATCTTGCATTTTAGCTTCATTTGATCACCATCACGCAACATACAGAGCTTGATGTTACTGACTCACGCGATCAGGCATGAGTTTTTATGTCTACGATCTCGGACCAGTTCACTCTTCACGAAACGTGGCGTTTTTGTGATGAGCCGCGAACGAAGGTCGAGGCCCAAACCTAAAACCAAGCCCAAGCCCCAGGCTGATAAATTGCAGAACTGGGTCGAGATAGACGACGCTAGAAGAGCCAAAGGGGCACGTTTGGAGCTTGATCGTAAGGTCCAAGAAATACGCAGCCTCTCGAAACATGTGGGAAACTACATCAATCAGCAGGAATTTCGTGATGGCCAAGTGCAACAGATGAACGCGTTGGAGATGCCGTCTGAAGTTCAGCAAAGCCGAGATACGACGACTATGAAAGAAGATCTGACTTCCACTTTTGATCCGAAAAACGAATCGCTACTCACCTCTGTTGTGGCATTGCCGCCCTCGATAGAGCAAAGACTAGGACTAGCAGTCAAGTACCTTGTGACAAAGGATCACCAAAACTGGCCCATGGTTCTCCATCAGCTTGCAGAAAATGGAGGCTTCAAAGGCTTACCAGAGAGGGATATACGTATTCTTGTTTACCGCATGCCTAAGGCGGAGCTTGCATCGTTGTTCCCCCAGGTAGAGAGGCTTTTACTGGAGGCCGGGATTGCCACATCCCCTAAAATTGTCAACAAATACCTCAAGAGTCTTATCCTAGGACATACTGTCAACGATGAACAAATGCACATTTTGGAGACCTACATAAGCAAACTAAGGGCGAAGTCTGAGCGGGGCATTCTTTCTCGTGAATCCTATGAGATACTCGTGGAAGCGTATGGCAAGAGAAACTCTCTTGAACGCGTAAACGAGGTGATCAAGGAGATGAGAGCTCATCTGATCGAACCATCATTCGACGTCTACTCTAACGTTCTCACCAGTTGCGTGTACAAGTCAAGAGACCATAAACAAGCCGTGCAGTTGTTCGACCTGATGAAGTTCCTTGCGGGATCCATGTCCCCCAAAGCAAGCGATTACCAGAACATCATTGTCTCTTATGTCAACAATAATGACATCGAGAAAGCGTTAGATCTCTACCAAGAAATGATCGACAAAAAAATCGAATTCACTCAAAGCACAATTGTTGCGCTTGCCAGGGGATGCATGTCACGTCCTACTCTCAAGTATAAGGCCTGGGACTTTATTTTTGAGATATACAAAATGAAATGGGAGCCCACCGTCCCGACCTTAGAATACATTCTCTACTTGTGTGCTAAGGACGGAGACCTCGCTCTAGCCAGAGCGGTTTATTATCAGTTAAACCTTCTGAATGCTACCAGTGCGAGATCTTTCGGCTTCCTCATGTTAGCATATGCTAACAGCACGGTGGCTGAAACCGCGACATATAAGGTTCCGGCGATTAGCTTTCATGAGAAGGGTAGAGTCTTCCGGACTAATATGTTAGACAAGACTGACTTTTCGGTAATTCACGAGAATCCGAAACAAGCAGTACCTTTCTTACCGACTCTAACATTCACAACTGTGGATCAATTGCTCTCGGAGTCCAGTGCGGTTATGGCTCATGCCTTGTTGGTCAATAAAGACTTCGCTACCAAAGCTAACATGAACACGTATTTAAACATAGCTGCTGAGTTTGGAAGTCTTGATGAGTTCAAGGATCGATTCGAAGACTTTACTTACTTAGATACTTCGGGAATACCGGAGGAAGCTGGTAAAGTCATCGTGGAAGACGACGTTTCAGAATTCGTGGAGAGTGAGATCGCTGCTTTATCTCATTCAGACGAACAGACCCCCAAAAATCCCACAAAGTCGCCAATTCTTTCCAAGATTCTCGAGACGGCTAGTTTCAAGATGCCCCGAGACACCAAAACCTACACTGTTGCCTTGAAAGCAGCATCCAAACATAAAGACTATGCCTTTTCTCAGAAGGTATGGCGAGAAAGGGGCTTGTATAGGAAGTCCAACCACTTCAAAGACCTTGATCGGCAACAGAAGGATGAGCTGGATTTTGTGTTTGCAACATCCATGGTGCACTGTCTCACGGAAATGAACCTCCTTGACGACGCTTTGGCCATTCTTATCAGCACGGAGTACCAGTTCAAATGGACATGGAAGCAGCTTTCCAAGTTGCACGTTGCTGCAGTGAAAATGGGCTACGAAAAAGTTTCGAAGACTGTGCGAGGCATCACCAGTAGAGCGCAGGTGAAGTACGAAGGAAAGATCCGGAAAAGAGATTTCAAGAAGTACACTCTACAAAGAGGGTACTAGCATGTATATAGGAATGAAAGCACTATTCATTGGTAAGGGTTATTGGGAAGCAGAATTAATCATGTGTTCCTTGATTTCGGTAAACTATTTACATGTTACTTGGAGATGATGCTGATGACGTTTTTCTTGACAATCGTTTTTTGAATTTCGTTTTCGCCTAGCTTTTCTCCAAGCTTCGAGTGGCTCTTGATAAACTCAACTAGTTGGCTTGATGGAAGACCTAATGTTTCAAGTGACGCTTCAATAACATCAATTTTTTTTCCGTTCAAGATGATGTTAACTTTTTGCACCGACGACGCTATAGGCTGATCATTGGGGTATCTCTGGTGCAAGATCGATTGCCATTCTTGGCCAAGACCTTTGCATAGGGTAAGCCAGCACTCCTCGGCAACAGAAGGAGTGACCGGCGCCATAATGACTAACAACTTTTTGTATGAGTCCACAATCAAGGCTGGCAAAATGTTCTGTTGCTGCTTGATGACACTTTGCAAGAAATTTGTCAATTTCATGTAATCAGACACTATAGTGTTCATTGAGAGATCAACATCAATTGACTTGGCGACCTTGTTGGTGTATGTCTGCACTTCGTTGTATAGAGCAAGCTCTTGATCATTAAAGCTGATTTTATCGTAGTACTTTCCATCCAAGGTAAAGCCTTCGAAATTGTGGGGACGCTCTGAGGGGGTTTCTCCAGTTTTGACTATATGTAAAACATCCTCTTTCATTCTAAGGACCTTCTTTAACCATCTTTCGATCCCTTGTATCTGATCCTCATTCCAATTTAAGACTTCTGAGACAGGTGCAGCAAACAAAATCTGTGCTCTCATGGCATCTGATCCGTAAGTTTTTATCATCTCTGTGGGATCGACTCCGTTATACTTCGACTTGGACATTTTCTCGTAACTCACATTTGGCTTTTCGCCTGATGCCGTGATGATTGGCAGACCAGAATCGCTCAAATAAATGTCTGTGGGTTTCAAGAAGCGTCCGCTTCCGGGCTCAGTAAATGTTTTTCCGTGTACCATTCCTTGAGTGATGAGTTGTTTGATAGGCTCGTTTTGAGTCTTTGAACCATCCCATAAGCCGCAGTCTCCTAGAAACTTCGACACAAATCTCAAGTAAAGTAGATGCAAAATTGCGTGCTCCACCCCTCCAATGTAAAGGTCTACTGGAAGAAGCTTCGAAGCCTTATCGTGGTCAAAAATCACCTTTCGGTTACTTGAGTCTGTGTACCTGAAAAAGTACCACGACGAGTCAATGAAAGTATCCATGGTATCAGTGTCACGCTTGGCATCTCCGCCACATGATGGGCACTTTGTGTTGACAAATGACTCAATGGTATCGAGTGGATTACCTTTTCCAAACGACTCACCTTTGATCTGGGGAAGTAAAACAGGCAAGTCTTCATCTGGGACCGCAACCGGGCCACAAGATTCGCAATGAACAATGGGAATTGGAGCCCCCCAGTATCTCTGTCTACTGATGAGCCAGTCCCTAATTCTGAATTGCGTTGATGTTTTGCCCTTGTCTCTAGCTTCCAATAGAGAAACAACTTTGTTTCTTGCTTCAGAACATCTGAGACCGTGAAGTTCACCTAGCGAAACAAGGCCGTTGGGAAGTATCAGGCTGTCGTAAAGGACGCCATCTTTGTCTGTGAAAACTCCTGTATTCTGACTAGCCACCAGCGGGTTCTTGTGTCTTACCGTATGTTTTGGCGCAACATGCGGGTTGTGCAAAGCCCAGAATTCGGAATCTCTATGATCATGAGCAGGGCACCCCATCACAGCACCATGGCCATAGGAGCCCAAGACAAAAGGTGCAACGTAGACGGGAACTTCAAACACTTCGTTTGACTGGCCTTCCGTGTTAATAGGTATTGATGCATGTACTTCTTTGAGCTTGTACCCGACTTTTGAATCTTCGGGTAAGTCATTTCGCGAGCACTGGGCGATGAACTCTGCCAAATGATTGTCTTTTTCGGACAACAAAACAGCTAATGGATGCAGTGGAGCAATGGCTAGAAACTGCACGCTGAACAACGTTTCCGGTCTCGAGGTGTAGACAGTGATGCTGGAGCCTATGCTCGTCGGAAAGTGGATCTCTGCGCCTTCACTCCGTCCAATCCAATTTTTTTGCATAGCCTTCACTTTCTCTGGCCACTGATCCAAGAGCTTCAAATCATCTTGCAAAGCATCGGCGTACTTTGTAATACCAATAAACCACTGTTCTAGTGTCTTCTTTTCGACCAAGGCACCGGATCTCCAAGAACGGCCAGTGGAATCGACCTGCTCATTGGCCAAAACTGTTTGGTCGACAGGGTCCCAATTGATCTCGGCGCCCGTTCTGTACGCCAACCCCTTTTCAAACAATAAGGTGAAGATCTTCTGTGTCCACTTGTAATAATCAGGTTGAGAGGTATTCACCTCGCGGTCCCAGTCAAAATCGAGAAGCATGAGCTCCATCTGCTCCTTCATCTTGCCCACATTCTGCTCTGTCCAGTCTGCCGGGTTAATCCCACGCTCGACTGCAGCGTTTTCGGCTGGTAAGCCAAAGGCATCCCATCCCATGGGGTGCACGACACTTAGCCCTTGGGATCGCTTGTATCTTGATATCACATCACTTATTGTGAAAACTCTTTGGTGACCCAAGTGTAGTAGCCCAGAGGGGTAAGGGAACATGGTGAGGCAGTAGAAGGGCTTGGGCACTTCTTTGGCCTCCTTGGTGGGATGAAGGGTTCCGTTAGCGAAGGTATTCTTCCATATCTGGGTCCATTTTTTATCAAGCTCGTTGAGTTTCACAGGCTCTGGGCTCGGGTTCGTGGCAAGAGTTCTGGTGAGGACCCTTTGGACTCTTCGAAGCATGAGCTCTGGATTGTGGAGTGGTCTTCGAATCGGCGTTTTGAGCCGCGCACTGTGTGCACAACCTTTTTGCAACAACTCCCTCTGGAAAGCAGACACTTCCTGACAGATTCTGCATAGACGTTGTGATAACCATTTCTTCTCTACTCTCTCGCTGATGACTATTTTGAAGTGTATTCTGTTGGCTCTTCGCCTGGTTTACGAGTTGGCAAGTGTGTTCCGCATCATTGCACTTTGTCACCCCTAAAAGCCATTTTGGATCGTCCGACCTTGGTTACAGATAAATTATTGCCTTCTATAGAGACGCAACGTTCAATTCCCTTTCCGGGGTTGTGAATCACGCTTGTGGGTCAAAGACCGGATTGATGTGAACAAGAAGTCGCAAACACCCTTGAACCCCATCTCATCTAGATCTCGGAGTATTTTCAATCTGATATCTGCATAAGACATGGGCAACCACAGCACATCCGGCTCCCTTTCCAATCGCTCTATTGTAGCCTCGGACAAAGGTCCCGGGTGTCTGCAGTTGATCTCAGGCAGGGAATCTTCCAATTTCCAGAGATGTTCTGCGCAAATGTACAAAAAACATGGATTTTGGACAATGTTTCCTGTAGACCTAAGCAGCACTAGATCAGAGTTGCTGAAGTAGTTGAGACCTCCAAGTTTGCTCAAAAAGTTAGCGTCCAAAAACATACCTGATCCTGTGGTTCCTTCTTCCATTTGAAAGGCCTTGTCTCGCCACAAAAAGTTGGCACAGTCTATAACAAAAGCATTCCTGACTGCTTGTGCAGAAGACTGGGGAGAAAAATTCAATGTCTTGAGGAATCGTGTGTACCCTAGCGCTTCGGATACTATTAAAGGATTCGTGGAGCATAGAAGACGGTAAAATAAAGGAACAGGTGGCATGAGAAATTCTGCATTTTCTGCCACTGTCTCACTTCTTATCAGCGACTGGATGATACGCAAGTATCTCACGAATGCGATTTTCACCAGGAGGTGCAAACGTGACCATACTTCACTCATGAGATCAAAAATGACTGATGTGAATGACATCACGGATGAAATGCTTGAGCCTCTTGAATCAGGAGAATTAGATTTTGCGGCGCCGACGCTAGCATTGTACAAGAAGCGCGATGCAATTGAGTTTGCCTTGTTGGGATCCAGATGGAACAAACTTTTTATGTGGTCAGCAATAGCTTTGAGAATTGGCTTGAGGTGCAAATCATCAAAATTTGCAAATCTAAGTAGCTCGATTTTCTGCCTCAAGATGACTTCCGAGGTTGTGTGAGTAGCCATGAACTGTGAGATCAAGCTGCCGTACTCCAACAATCCACCGACTTGGGCTAGCTTAATAAGCCTCTTGAAAGCAAAAACTGACGACGATGCTTCGTCACCCAAGACATGGTATTTCAAAGCGAAAAGGAGTTTCTTGTGGAACGGATCAGAAGGACCCGTATCAAGAAGCCGAAGGCTCGTGTATAAGCATCTGATTCTTGTATTTTTCAGCACCGTTGCACTGAGGACCGAGCTTGGATTCGAAAACTTGATATTTTCAAAGTGTTTTGCGAGTGCAGGCACTGAACTAATGGTGCTGATTGGCACAGCATCACCTTCGCTAGATGGCGCTTGGATATCTTGAGCTGCGTCAAAAACAGATTCTAATTTTCTTCGCTTTGAGAAAGGCGTAAATGAGTCAAAGAGGCGACTGAGCTCCGTATCCACTTCGGAAATGGCTGTGCTGAACTGATTTGCTGACCCACGTCGTATTCTTCTCGCCTCGTGTATCACCAGCAGATCAATATAGCCTAATGGATTGAGCAGTGTAGCGAGCCGTGGCAAGGGATTAGACTTGAAATAATGTCGGAGATCTAGCTGTAGGTCAATCTTTGAAAAGTGATGCAATAACAATATGAGAGAGTCGTCCTGAGGAAATCTTAGGTGGAGATCGGTCACCATCTGAATATGCCATGGTCGGAGCACCTTTTGGTTGGTTTGTAGCGAGCTTTGCCGAGATGTGCCCACTATCAAGAATGTACATATTGACGGTCTCGAAAACTCAAAAGAAAGAAGGCCAAACAACAACGGGAGCGACCGCCGCGTGCATGAGTAGACCTGGTCACCAAAGTATGGAAGGACACAGATTAACCACTGCAAGAGCTTCTGCTGCAATGACAAAGGAAGCCGCTTCAGTTTGTGCTGCTTGCCATTCTTGTAGTAAAGTTCCGGGGCACCGACACATCCCAACACTTTCAAGTACAAATCAGGCGATAAAAATGACTGAGGTCTAGGAATCATGCATTCCTTGAGCAACCTGCTTCTTTGTGGTAAGGTGAGTGTGGAGCCAGTCACTGCCGCTAGCAACTTAGCGATGTTAGTTGGGGATAAGCCACTCTTGATTGCAAGTTGAGACAAATTGTTGAACACATCATTGCCCTCAAAATCGCCGTTTAGAATTTCCTCGACAAAAGTAGACAGAGGATCCGGTTCGGCCATGGAATGTCACCGGCATAACCCAGCAGAGCATTAGTGTTTACTCTTTCTCGGTCACGTGCGAGGCTCTGCGGCCGCGTCTACTCGATGGGCAACAAGATGCCCGCAGAAGCATGAGAGACTAGTGATATGAGCAAAGTGACATTCTGGTCTTGTTGGGCTTTGATTGATGTATCTTTACTTTTGTATTAAATGCCGCCCGCTTCTCTGTACCAACGAACGCCTCGGTCGAAGCTCACCACACAGAGTCCTTCATTCGAGTCGCCACCAGCACCGCCTCTAACACCTTTTCGGATATACGATACCCCGCTGCATATGCTCGAGTCTGCGTCCTCTTGGGTGGTGTCTTCCAAGTCGGTTATGCTGATCTGGATTGTCGCCTCTCTCTCCCTCAGCTCCATGTTCCACACTCTAACACACTTGTCAAAGCCGCATGAGGCTAGCATGGACCCGTCCTCATTGAAGCTTAGGCCCATAATCCAGCCATCATGCGCAAAGCCGCCAATTGATGTCTTGGCGGAATGTGACAGAGTAGTCAAGGTCCCCACATTCTCGCCGTACTGCACGTCGTACAAAGAAATGGTGCCAGCAGACTGGTTATCTCTGGCAACAGCAAGAAGAGACCCACCGGGTGAAAAACACAAAGCCCTCGGGATTGACGTAGATCCGCGGCCATCCTTTGCTTGGATGTCTGTGGAGTGGAAGGTGAAAACCTGCTTCTGGGTTCTGAATCCGTAAATCACAATGTCTCCTGCCGTGTAACCAACGGCACATAAGCCTTCGCTAGTGGGCGAGATAGCCATTGAGTTAGGGAAAGACGTGAAGTTGGTGGAGGCATTTATGGTTCCGCAGTGTTGTAAGTCAACGGAGGCGACGTCCTCGTCAATTGACACATTCATCTCGAAAACGGCAGTAGTACCATTTGCCTTCGTCGAAAGGAAGTAATGCTGGACAGACTCCGGGTCCTTGAAGAAGCCCGGACACCAGAAGTCGCTTTTGAACATGGCCTTCGTATCGAGAGCGGCGAAAGTGTCAAGGTTGTCATTTTCATAGTGGTAGAACAGGATCGACCCATCAAAACAAGCAAAAGCCACCACGCAAATCTTCTTGCTCTGGCCCGCAGGCACATCTTCAAATGCCACTACGTGGTGAATCCCTATGTTATTGATAAGCTTGCGCACGACGTGTTCCAGCGGCACATGGATCTCGTCCTTCTTGTTATCCCAAAATGCAGCGTAGCCATCACTTGAAACGGTGATTGTGTATTTGTTGGTCATGACCACACTCAGGATATCCAGATGGTGTGCCTGTGCAGCCGACACGGTTGTGATGAATTGCTTGCCCATTTCCGCTAGCGATAGTGTAGAGTGGGTTTGAAGTCACGGTGTGGAAAACTGAGTATGGTATCGAAGTGTGTCGGGAGTGTATAGTGCACGGCAAGTGCGACAGGCGACAGGGCGACGGGTGCCGCATCAGAATGGGCTGCGAAAAACACCAGAGCAGTACAAACACACTCACCGTCCCCATGTTTAAGAAAATCTTTCGTTCGTCTGGTGGCCACCCCCACGACTTTGCGGGGCTCAGGAGGGGCTTCTCCTCTCAGAAAGATAGCCTCACCTCGTCCTCGGGCCAAGAGACAGAAACCGCATCGGTTACAGACACCCATAACCATGAAAACCGGTACTTCTTAGGCAAGCCTCTCAAGGACAACGCCAAGACAAGCGATACTGAAGTACAGGATACCTCGGATACCTGGGACCCCTTTGACTCGACGCACACCATGAGAAAGTCGAAAAGCTTTTCGTTCAAGTTCCGGCCACATTCAAGCCAGGCCACGATGACCAAGAGTAGATCTGTGCACTTTGCTGAAGACTTGGCCAGCTACCAGGCCGAAATGAAAACTTTGCACGAAAAGGAAAGACAAAGAAGAAGCAATGCTGAGTACAGCGAAAGCGAAGATAGCTCGGACGATAGTGGTGATGTGTGTCAGAGAGATGTAGTCATAGATACACCAACATCTGGGGAAGAAGATTTGGCAGTATCGCAGAGCGAGAACGATACCGCTTCAAACAATACCGCCTCGAACGACACCGCCTCGGAAGATACCGCCTCAAATGTTAGCGGTCAGAGTTTAAAGAGCAGCAGTGACCAGAACTCGAGAAGAAGCGAAAACAGTAGGTCGCCGCAAGAAGGCGGTGAACCGAATACCCTGATAAACTTTCCAGGCGATAACCTTAAAGGTGACAGTGAAACCTCCAGTGAATACAGCAGTGAAAAAGGCAGTGAATCCTCATCTCAAGGTAAAAGTCAGGCTCGGAGAAGCAGAGAAGCAGGTAAAGTGCTTCAGAGCTTCTTTCCGCAAGAAGAGCGCAATATGGTAAAATTGGAGAGAGCCGGAAAAAGAGAAAATGCTGAAAGAGAAAAAACCCTGGATGTTCCGGAGCTAAAAGGGAGAAAACATAAAGCCAGGAAAGTGGAGAAAGCGGCGGTAAAAGTTGACAACGGCAAAGTAGCGCAGGATGAAAGAAATGAAGGCAAGGGGCAGGTCAATGGGGAAAATTTAAAGCCCCCGGAAGCTCTTAGCATAGTGAAGACTGGCAGAAAAGCCAATGTGAATTTCTCTGACTCGACAGATGTGGAACTGGGAGAAGACATGCCGCACAAGACCGTCGCCATCGTGTACGCTATATACAAGCAGGTGTATCGCATAATCCAGCTTGACCACAAGGAAGAGGCCAATTGCAGCTTGGGCCAACTCCAGCGAGATGTTTCCGAGGGTTTGATGGACCTAGAACATATGCTTCAGAGCAACAAAGCCCAGGCCTTGGATATACAGACCGAGATGCGGAGGCTCAAGCTACTGCTCGCAGAGTGTGAAGAAAATTGGAGTCGAAAGCAACTTGAGCAGGGTGGAGAGGCCCAGACGGCCGAGTCAAAAGCCCAAGTCAAAAGGCTACAAGCCCAACTCGATAAGCAAGCGGAGCAACTCAGCCAACAGGCAGAAGCTGCAGATGTTGCAGCGCAGGCCCACCAAAATTCCATATTGAAGCTCGGCGAGAACTTGGCCCTATGCGAGCAACACAAGGCTCGGCTGAAAGAGCAGCATGCCAAAGAGGTGGAGACGTGGAAAAGAAAGGCGGAGGTAGCAACCAAAGAGAAGGAGGAGCTCAGTCGTCAGATCCGCACTCTCTGCCGCAAGGCCGTGGACGTGGAAAAATTCCAGGCCGCCGAAAGCCGTGTTTTGATGGAGACTAACACGCGGCTTGAAGTGGATGCGAAACGCAACGAAAGCGAAAAGGTGGCTCTTCAGGCCAGAGTGGCAGAGCTTGAGGCACAAGTCGCACACCACCAGGCGCAGGCTAGTGAGCACCACGCATTGGCAAAAGAGCACGAGCAACAGCTCAAGACAATGCAGGCTCAAAGAGCGTTAGAGAAGAGCGAGGACCAGGCGTTCAACCTTGGGCTCAAGCATGAGTTCAAAGAAATGAAGGAATCAAAGCAGTTGCTCAGCATGCAGTTCGGCGAGTTGGAGGGGACTTTGCGAGACCAACAAGAGAAGAACAAAGTCTTGGCCCAGGAACTCCTTAGCGCACACGGCTCGGAGGAAAACCTCAAGTGCGATATACTGCGGCTCAAACGAGAGGTGTGCGATCGCAACATGGATTTGGCTGCGGTGCGCCACTCCAATCAAGTAGCCGTGGCCAGCTTGCAACAGGTCATTCAGCAGAGCTACAAGACTTTGGCGCCCAGGTTCCAGCCCGAGTCCACGCGCCCTTTCTCTCAGATTTACCTGGAGTTGGCCAAAATCAAAATCATAGACGACCGCAATAGGGGCGTGGTGACCATACTTCTTGCGTTTTTGCAGACGGGCTTGGCGGATATTGTGCGGCAATATGAGCAGAATGAAGAAGCTCTCGGCGCGGAGATGGAGAACCGGCGCCGCTTCCAGGAAGAGGTGCTCTGCACGTTTCGCAGTATTGTCAGGCAGGTTGTGGGTATGAATAGAGAGAAGCGGCCCCGCTCGCCCAAGAAGAAGAAGGCATTCAAGTAATGCGGGGCTAGCTGCTTTCAATATAGACCCATCTTGGTGGTAACGTAGGTTTTCAACGGCGTGGAAGGATAGGCCCTCTGTGCATGTCCCGTGTATATCAACTCAGAGTATCTGTGAGCGTAAGATCTTTGATTGGCGATCGGATTAGACAACGGACTCTTCGGGGATTTCCACGAGGTCGAGACTATTGTAGTTCAAACAAGGCACACCGTTGTTGCTGAATTCATTCTTCCTGTTGATGTTTTGCTTCTTTGGGGTCTTGTCTGCCTCTTTCACCACTTCCTTCTTCTTCTTTCATTCTTCTCCGCTTCCTTCTTCTCCGCTTCCTTCTTCTCCGCTTCCTTCCTCTTCTGTTCGACCGCCCTGATTTTGTCCTTGGCGGCTTCAATGTCATCAAGGAAAGCAAGGTTGTTGGTGTTTTCAGCCTCCTCCTTCGAGTGGCGGATGTCTTGAACTTTGACATCGTTTCCCAGGCCACGGTTGGATGTGGTTCTCTTGACGAGAGTGTTATCGTCGACCAGGGGCCTGTCGAGAGTTGGCATGGCCAAGACGGCAGAAGCGAGGTCAAGTATAGTAGTGAATTGCATGTTGGAGGATGATGTGGAACTACAGAATTGGGGCCTTATATAGACGAGCAGGCCACGGCCCAAGCCTAGCGTGTTTCAGACCTAGCCTTACCAAGACCATGACTGAGTACTTGGCTCATGTAATTCTTGCACGTACCTCTGCGTGAAAAAGCACTCTCGCGTCGAACTGGTGCGCAGCCATTCAGAACCGCTGCCCGCACCTCCTTCCAGAAAAGGCGCCGACAGAGGGGATAGGGAAAAGCGGGCTGAGGATAGCAGACTTGAAATTGGCATTCCTGTGATTCTTAGAATTAACCAAATTGACCAAATTGACCTGCATGCCATCCCTGCCATTGACACTCAATGTGCAACTTTCTGTTACTGGTTCATACACCGGTACACCAGGTGACGACCGCCAAGGATAATGGTGATGCAGACAACGGCGTCTATCAAAGAGGGCGGCTTTGGTGAAGGGCCTCCCAAATGACGCGGCCACTTTCAGCACCCTTGAGGGGAGTCATTCGTATGTGGTAACCTATTGAGTGTAAATGGTCCATGTATTGCAAATCCACGACTCACCGACTTGGACCTACACCAAACCTGCACCTACACACGACCAAAGAGCTAGTGCTTCTCCATACGTCAACCGTGCTTGCAAAGTGCCATAGAACATGAATTTGGATTCGTTGACGTGATCATGTGAGCGTCCCTACATTCGATCTTTAGGCGCGGTGCAGCCGGATTTGTGTGCCGGGCTATTCTGGCTCAAAATGCCATGGTCGCAATGGGTGCAAATACACCACATCCCATGACAGAATCATACAAAAAAGGGCCTAGATGGCTGGCGTTTTGGTGGCGAAAGCCTGAGTCGGCTCCAGAGTCTCCAAATACCGGCTGTTCTCGGGGCAGCAAGAGAGAAAGATTGCGCCGGGCGTTGGGCCAGAAGCTCAAAACCAGTCAATTCTCAGTAAAGCATAGAAAGGGTGACTTTTTTAAGTGGCCCAAGAAACTGCAGTATACTCGGGCTCCACCTGCTATTTCTGCCTTGCCCGAGTTGAACCTCAACGATTTGCCTCAGAACGAAGTCATAGAGCCAGCTGACGTTGAGGAGAGGTGTGGGCACGAAGTCAAGCCTGAGATAGCGGAAGGTCTCGGTGGTGACACGAGGACTGAAGGCGTCTTCTCTGGTGGTATGAGTGCCACAGACGAGAAAGTTGTGTCAGATCATTCTCCCAGACAGGCACCAGTGATCGATCACACACTCCTTAGCAAGATACGCTCGAAATGGCTGAAGCCAGACTCCGGGCCGAGCATGATTTCATCCAACAAAAAGGCCATAGCGTTCCTTCACGAGATGAAGCCTGGGCTCACCACCACCGAAATTAGCTACACGAATGCGTGATGTCCTCGGGCAACCTGAAATCCATTCAGTCCACTCTTAGCAGCTCGATCACGACGTGCCTTCAAGGTCGCTCCTATGTGCGGTCACGTGACACGCCGCTCACGTGGGCAGGGGTCTTGAGCGCGCGTAACAACGTAGACTTTTTCCTGTTACTGGTATCACGGCTCAGTGCTCAATTGGTCTAACGTGGCTTTGATCTAAATAATGTCTCGATTGACTGAGTCCCTAAGCAAATCAAGTGTCTTCCAGAGTTTTTTCACCGGAAAGCAATCTGCCCTAGCGATTCAAGACGACTCCCAAGTTTATCTGGCCTTTCAAAATGTCATAAAGGTTGCCAACATTCATGGGCCTAACGCCTCTCGTATCTTAAATTCTGACTCTGCTACTTACATTGTGCAGCAGCTTGTTCTTAACAGAAACTCGTCTCTTTTGGCGTCTGTGGGCTCTACTAACATCTGCATTTATGATGTCAAGTCACGTCAAGATCCTCAAGAAAAATTATTGTTGTCGCTGAGACTATTTGCTAACTTGCCCAAAACGGAGACTACCATCAAATCGGTTATCTGGCACCCAGCAAGCGGCCTGAATTCCGAGTTAGTGATCCTCACTCAAGACAAGATTTTACTCTTTGACCTTGTCATGTCTAAAACAGTGCCTGTGTTAACAATCTGTTTTGACGAATATCCAGAGTTGAAAGGCACTACTGTTCTGTCAATAGCTTTTGGTTCGAGTGCACATTTTGCCGGCTCAATGACGCTCTACCTCTCGACTGATGCGGGGCATGTCTACGCCATTTATCCATTTCTTTATTTTGGCTCGAAGGTTTCGGCCACCAAAGCTGCGGCTGCTAGGTTTGTGAGTGAGTGGGATGCTACCATGGACTCAATTGATGGCATATTACCGGACTCTTGTGATTTTCAAGAAGCACGTCATCCTCTTAATCGCCAAGCCAAGTTTGTCGGTAGCATCCGGCTGCAACTTGAAGCATCATTGTGTCTGGAGGCTTTGAGCTCTCAAACTTTCTCGTGGTCGCCTAATTTCCAACTTGTCGACTATAAATTGATGGGGCCTCTTGCTTTCACGGGTCCTAATGCCAGGATTCTCGAAATCTGTTCCAACGAAAAATTCCCGACTTTGGTGGTAGCATTTCAGGGGGAAGACGGAAACGCGGTCATCAAGACTTTTGTTCAAATTAATCCCATTGTTTTGTCGTTCAATCAGGCCTCACTCGAGGAACCTTTACCAGAAGCGCCACCTCCCGCCCCCGAAGCTGAGAACATTGTTTACAAAAAAATCAGCAAGGGCTTTGGATACGTGGAAGTGCCAGATACGAGCAGTATAAACTCTTTGCTGAACCACAAGGCCCAAATGAGACTCTATAAATCGAAGCTTTTTGCTTACAAGATCAAAAGTGCTTACTACCAATTTGCTTGCAAGAACTTCAACAATTTAACTCTTCTCATCACCGATTCTATTCAATTTCCGTTCGACGAATCCGCCGCCAATACTTTGAAGCTCATTGAGAATTCAACATTTGTTTTTAGGAATTGTGGCCAACTCCTCATTGGAGATGCTATTCGCCTCGCTCAGGGCCTCCTATCCGAATCACAAGTCAAGTTGGAGATTCAATACAAACAGAAAAGTCTTCCAAGTCATTCAAAATATATTATTCACGACTTTGCATATATTGATGACGTGATCGAAGGAACAGGGGGCTATGTTGTTGCAATTTCGGCAGCTTCAGAGGTGTCGGTGATTCAATTAAGACCCAAGCCACCGCAAATAGAGCCGCTTGTCCTCATGCCAAAACTGCCCGAGCCCGAAGAGGAGCTAAACACGTATGACTTAAGTCCTTTGAATGCCGATGCTTTACCCTCTGAAGACTTGAGATTGATTTATTCGGGGATGAAAACTGGGACACATGCAAGAATCAACTTCTCAGCCGACTACCTCAAACCTATTTACGAAATGATCTCTGGCCTTACCTCGAAGCTAGGGAAATCCACTCAGTACTTTCTTGCAGTTCAGATTAAATTGGGCCTTCAGATACAGAATCTCAAATCTCAGATTAAAGTCTTAGAAAGCTTGCCAACGCCTCGGGAGTATACAGGTACAGATGTGGAGAAAAGAATGTCTACAGTGGTCAAGCGCCAAGAGTCGTTGCTCAAGAGACTTGAAGAGGTGCGTCTGCTGATAATAGAGAAGTTTGAGGAGTGTAAGTCTAAGCAATCTCTTCCACTTTCGGACGAAGAAAGAAGTTGGTTTCATGAACTCAATGTCATCACCAAGAAGATTACCGTGGATGATGGCGAGAATTCTAGCTTGAGCAGCAGTGTGGAAAGCTTGAAAGAAAAAGTGAGGAAAGTCTCCAATAAGGATAAGATACAAGATGAAGATGCTGCGATTGAGGAGTCACTATCGAAATTGCGTTTGGGTGTGAGCTTGTACAATATCAACAAAACCTTGGAGCAAGAGCTGAAGCGTGTCAATGGAATTAAAGAAACGATCGAGAACTTGATTATTAAAGTCCATGACGCAGGCTTACGTGCATCGCATTGATTATGAGGCCAGGAATTCTTAGTTTATGTAGAATTTAAAATCATCCATAATCACGCAGATGGTGGTGCTGGTGGTGCTGGTGGTGCCGGTGGTGCCGGTGGTGCCGGTGGTGCCGGTGGTGCCGGTGGTGCCGGTGGTGCCGGTGTTACAGAGGCTGGCGGGAGCAGTGGCACTGCTACCGGAGGAATGGCTGGTGGAGGTGGTGGAACTACCACCGCTTCATTCAGTAGAAGCTTCCCGTCTTTAAAAAACGATGGACTTGTCTTTGCTCCGTTTAAAATAGGCGGTGGAGAAAAATGGTTCACCGGAGGTGGTGGTGGGGGCTGTACACGCGGTCCGGGAACTTGGGTATCTGAAGAAGCAAATCCAGGTGGGGGTGGCAAGCTGCTTTGCGGTGCCTGATGAAATGTTGCTGGCGGAGGTGGAGGTGGCGCGTTCCTGAGGAATTCTGGTGGTGTGCTCTGGGTCATTTGAGGTACCCTTGGTAGGTGGACGTGGGCCCCGCTTGCACTCTGGTTTCTCTGGTAATCTTCTGAATGTCTTCCGCTTGATCCCGATATCAGGCTCATCCATTCAGGCACTTCTGGCTCCAACCTTGATCTTTTCGAGGTCTGATGGTCGTTGGTGGACTCTCTCTTTGATTGGTAGGCCTGTTCAGGACCTAATGCAGCAGGTTGAATGGTTTGACCCACGTCCACGACTGCCTTACAGTCTCTTGTGTAATGCCCGACTTTACCACACTTGCGACATACAATCTGGGTGACATCGATGGCTGGGGGTCTGCGCTGCGCATTAAACATCTCTGGAGGGACATAGGGCTTTGTTTCTCGCAAAGTACCATTCAATACCGCCAATTCTCGGAGCTGGTCACGCTTCATGTCATTTTGCCCAAAGGGGGAGGAAATAGCTTTTTCGATGACCTGATTGGTAAGTTTGATGGCCGCGTTGATCTTGGCCGTAGTCTCAGCAGTGATCACTACGTGCAAGTCATCTTCCGTACTCAGCGGTCCCGAAGAGTCATTGGACTTACCATACTTCACTGAACCTTTCCCGCGAATTGCCAATTTGGCACCCGAGTCCTCCTGGAGCTGTCTCAACGTGTTGCCTCTTGGCCCAAGAAGCAAGCCCACGAAATTGATGTCTGGGTAGTCTTTCACGGGTATATAAAGTTTTTCGGATGTTTTTGCCGGCTTGTTGTAGTCTGCTGGTGGCTCATAGTTTCTGATACTGGTGATGGCAACCTCGACGAGAGCGTGTCTCTCTTTGTCTATCTCATCTTGAATCCTGCTCTCCCTAGTGTTGGTTCTATTGCCGCTCAGGTCGTATTGCGGCGGAGGGGATGGATCCCTCTTGAAATTCTGAACATCGCTTGAAGGCAAGTGCTTCAAAAAAGAGCCTTTGGAGTTGCCTGCTTTCCTCAAAAGGTCTGAGATCTCCTCTATTCTAAAAATTTGCTGGTATGCATTGATTTGTTCTTGGGTCAAGTGTCCCGTGATGATAGTGTCCCACTTCTCGCCCTTAATGTCGACAAAGCGGGAGCTTTTTCCAGCCCACTTGGTTAGGCGGTCGGAAGTTCTGCCTCTTTCGGACATTTCCTATGCAAAGGTGTGAGTTGGTTTTGCTTGATCAGCAGTAGTGCGAAAATAGACAAGCAGATAAAAAGGTCAATGTCCTTTCGATGGATGAACAAACCTACGTCCAGCGTCTTTCAATAAGTTGCGATTTTGACTGAAACCAATTTTTGGGGGTGAAATGTGGACTTCTTGCTCGAATGTTGGGATGTTCGGGTGTGTCTAAGTCTCATGTCAGTGCCACCAAAATCGACGGCAAATCCGCAGACTTATAAAGACGCCAGTAAATCCTGAAATACTGAGGCATCTGAGCATTAGCATAGTAACTTATCCAGCCATATTTCTTGCCAGCAAGCCTAAATGGACCCAGAATTCGCAGTACAGGTGGCTGTGTACGATCTATCCCACGGACTAGCAGCCATTTATTCCCCAATGATTCTCAATATGAAGTTGGACGCCATTTATCACACTTCCGTCTGGGTCTATGGCAAAGAGTACTACATAGACCAAGGTATTAAAGTATGTGCTGCACCCGGAAAAACGAAGTATGGCACGCCCATCGAGGTGAACGAAATGGGTCTGACCCTGATCAGCCCAGAAATCTTCGACGACTTCCTTGACGATCTCCGAAACCACGAAGCGGGGAAGTACTCGGCACCCGCATATGATTTGTTTGACAACAACTGCAACCACTTCACAGATGTCTTGTTAGAATTTTTGGTTGGCAAAAATCTAGACGACAAGATTTTAAATCTTCCCCAGCGGGTTTTGTCAAGTCCAAATGGTCAGCTTCTTAAACAAATGTTGGGTGGGGGTAAGGGCGGAATGCAAGGGAATGCCCGCTTCGGGTTTTAAAGTACGCATTGTGGGCACAGTAAATCGATAACTGTGGAAAAGCGGCATACACAGAAAGACGTGCATTTGTGTTACTTTTCACAGAGACTAAGAATCAGTGAAGAAGTGGCTATCGAATACTAATCTTAATGAAAGAGTATATCAAGTTTCTTTAATGTATTTACGAGAAAAGTAGACGTATCCGTTTATTGCTGCCTATCAAAACGCCTACGCTCGAGAGGTTGTTTCAAAAGTCGCAAGTATAGAAACAAATATGCACCGATGCGACGAGCGCCCAATTGCGTGCCTGCGAACCCTCAGTCCTTCTTGGCTGCAAATTTGAAACGCAGGAGCATTTTTGCGTATAAATAGAGAGGTGCCCTCGCAGGTTCTGGTCGCAATTAAATTAAAGTACTCATACCATCTTTTCAATTACATGGAGTCTTCAGCAAAGCAAATGAATACCGATATGACTTTTAATCCTAGAGCTTCCGGGGGCCTCTCTGTTACAGCTTCCAGTGGACACACAGCGGCCAACACCGACGATACAGATCTAGACTTGACTCTTCAGTCCAATCTCGCGGCGGATTACACTCAAACAAGCTCTTACCATTTACCAAATCAAAGTCAGGGTAATTCAAAGTCGTTCTGGAATCAGGCCGCTATGTCAGGATACACTTCCCACAACCCCGGGCTTGGGAATTTATTAGAGTCTCCACAGTTGGATCACCAGGAGATTCAGTTGCCCAGCTTTATGTTTAACTCGATATACACCTCGGGGAATCTGGACAGCTTCAAGTCTGGCCATTACCCTGCGGGAGTCGAAAGAGCGCCCCTCAATTCCAAAGACTACAGCAACATTAATAACAGGAGAGCGACGGGCAAGGACGCTCCAATCAGTCCCTTGCAACCTTTCATTAATCACTACGGCTCAAACAATCAAATAATCGCCAATGGGCCAAAGAAAAAGACCACCTATTCCGGCAACTTCAATCCAAGAGTAGCGAGCTATGACGGAAGAACTACCTCCTCTGAAACAAAGACATCTTCTCTTTCTGAGTCTAACAATTATGCAAAGGCGTATAATTCAGGACCGCAAGCCATCGAAGCTAATAGTTTGGACTCTCTAGAAATGTTGGGAATTGAACTTGCTTACAAGACACAAGTCAATAAGGCGATGTATACAAAGCTTTTATCCCTTAACGCGGACAATGGAGAATCTTCTGAAGCCGAAATGTCTGCACAACCAAAGGACTCATTGAAACTCCCCCGGAATTATTACCAGCTATTCAGAGACCTCACTCATACTTTAAATGAAAGAACTCAAGAATTGGAAGAGACGAAATCGATCTTAGAAGCCATTTTAGTTAGCCTCGTCATGACCAAAGACAGCACAATTACTACTAATGGAACCTTTGATGCACAAGACTTAGCCCACAAAATCACCAGCAAAATGGCAGTATTGCAATCGGAGAATGAGGCGCTTTTGCAGATGGTGAGTCACAGCAACAAGCAAAGCCTCGTCATTGAATTGGGCATTCTCAAGAGCGAGAATCATGCATTGCGAGACAAAATCAAAGAATTGGGTTTACAAGAGTAATCGAGACCAGTTCCTCTAATTATTTAATAAATATAAACACACAACGCAAAAACAAGTTGTTCGCAAGAACTCCGTCGCATCCACAAAGAAAAACTGGCGTGAAGAAATCTTGAAATGCAATCTGTGAAGGGAGGATATGAAGCATGGGAAACCAAGCGAATGCTTGATCGGATTACAAACCCGAAGAATCCCAACCCAATACCCGCCCAATTCCATCACTGTCGGCAGGACCAGCGACAACGCAAGCACACAAATGCCTCAACATCACCCCACTCTACGACTACGTCTCATCTGAATCCAGATTCCATGACACTGATAATGGCTACAAATGAGTTCGAGAGGCCTCGTAACGTGGCAGACAGCCCATCCAGCAAGCCTATCGCCAATGACACGGGCGATTCCATCACACGAAGTGAGCATGTTGATAACAAACAAGGCGATTTCTCCGATCAAAATAAAGATGGAGCATCTCTGAATACCTGCAAAATCTCTTTAGACCAAGGCGAGTTCCACATTCCTATCCTCGAAGCCATGTTTCTTATTTCGTCAATGAGTCGCTTTGGAAAGAGCATCAGCAACATCGAGGATGCCTTCGAGAAACAGTAGCATAACTTTCGGGAGACAAGGCTCAAGTAACCAAATTACTACCATAAATCGAAAAAGTCCCTCCAGGTTGCCCAGGTATCCATTTCGACATCATATATATAAGCCATGGAATGTCTCAAGGAGGATTGCAAATACTGCGGTTGGTAGTCGTAAATAAACATGACAAGGGCCCAAGTCGCCACGGCAAAGTACTTCCAAGTCTTATCATAGATTTTGGATTTGAAGCGGTTTGCCTGTGCAGTATTCAAATCATTAAACTTGACCCGAGCACCGTGGAGTTGTATCGACGGCTGGCGGCACTGGAGATACATATCAAGGGCTATTTTTCCGGACGCAATCAAGACACGGGAGAAGCAGTATAAAGTGATTTGGTGGGTGATACCTGGGTTGAAATACCCGAAGTGCTGGGAATAAACCACCCAGCCGGAAACCGCGCCGGCAATGAGTTTAATCAAGCCCATGTTAGGCCCCATCATCTTGTCCTGCTTCAACAAATTCACAAGGGTTTTATATATGATCGCGAACGAAGCCAACACCACGGAATGTTCCTTGGTGGCCTTTAGCACCTGCTTAAGCCGGGGCCCCATGGGGCCTGACCGGTAGAGTAAGTTGATCACCAACGCGTGAGAGAAGCGGATCTTCCCGCCGTAAACGATACCATTACGAGAAGATCTCAATATCTCGAGAAGCGGGCGGTAGAGAGGGTTTGCTAGTATAGACATACGGCCGGCGTACTAAATGTATGGGGTGGAGGAGAAGACGAAGGTCAGTGGGTGCGTACCGAGGCAAGTGCGATTAATGCGAATACACTGTGGAGAAAATGGTAGGCAGCGGACGTGTGGAGACCCATGCGCGTAGAGCCAGTATTCCATTATAATAATGAACCGATAAGATCGGCCAATGTGCGGCTGAAAGTATCGGTGCCTTTTTCGAGTTAGGTTTGAACGAGCTTGCTATCGTTCCCGGAATACGTCTTACATATCTGATTCGTGTAATCGAGCTCCATACCTCGCACCTATGAACGCAGTTGAAACTATCACACTTCATTGATGCAGTGTGCTCATAAATTGTTCTTTACTTTTTACCGCCCCACTACCCCCATACAATATACTGCTGTCTTTTTTTCACCTCTGCTAATGTATTGGCCTTAACGTTGTGCATTCGGGAGCAGCTGCGACCAGAATGGGAAGTAGAGCACACACAATAAACAGAATAGCAGCCATAGTCATTTAAATCCAAATTTATTTACTGTAGCATTCAAGTAGTATAGTTTAACTTGATGCAGGCCATTTTGCCGTTGGGCGGCCTGTGATTTGTGACGTCTTTTCTGATGTATGTCGCTCGCTTTTCTGGTCTCACAGCGTTTCAAAAATTTTTCAAACTCTTGAGAAAAAAATTCAAGCGAGAAAATTTTATCTTTTTTTTGTCTCTAGACTAGTCTACCGTCCCGACTCATTTCAAAGGCAAACAAATCTCCTTTTTTCGAAGGTCACCGCCATCTTTGCCTCAAACACACTGTTCTGTTAGTACTGCCTGCCCATTCAGCTCCAGACTCACAGCCGCTTCAAGATTTACTCTCCTTGACGCCAAACCCGTTACTTTCGTCTGGCATACATCTTCTCTTGGACTTTTCTCAGCGTGAACTTTGAAGCAAGTTTTGAAAATGTCTATCTCATACGCCAACGTCGTCGCCAAGAAACACGACGCCGAAGAAGTCGACCTGGCCCCTGCATCCCATATTGCCTCAGAGTCCGCAGCCGCCCCCGCTCAAAAAGTTGATTCTAGCGCCACCGCTTCCGGCACTGAACAATCCACAACTACATCCGCTTCAGAATCTCTGACCTCCGAACCTGTGCCTGTGAAGGAGGAGAAGAAAACTTTGACCCCGGCTCCGGTCCCCTCCAAATCCGTATGGGGTTCTACCAATGCCTCCGGTCAAGCCTCCGAGGTTGATGAACATAGATGGCCCACCCCTGATAGAATATCAGAAATCGGAAATCAGTCTCAGAAGGCCTCGGCCAACGCCGCCTCCAAATTTATCAAGCCTAACAAGTGGGTGCCTATCAGTGCTAAAGTCGTCTTGCCAAGCCCCAGAAACTCGCAACTTAACGGAGGGAATGGAAACCAGCTGAAAAACAAGAGAAAGAACAAAAACACCCGTAAGAACAAAGTTTCTCACAACGACTCTGCGGCTAGTGGCTTCGCTCAAGGCAAGTCTGAGGAGTCTAAGGACGAAGAGCATCTTGAGACCGACGACAAGAACCGTCATAACGGCTTGTCTCACTCTGATGAAAGCCAAGACAACAGCATCGAACAAGGACAAAGTCAGCAAAATTACCAAAATGCCGACAAACGTTTCAATTCTCAGCAGCAAAAAACTTATAGAAGATACAACCAAAATGGAACTGTGCCAGGCCAGCAAAATATCAGAGCTCAGCATCAGCCTCAACAGCGCCAACAAGGCGGGTTCTACCAGCAATTCATCCCTCAACAATATCAGGTTAATAATAGGCAGTTCAGACCTAATGGTTCTTATGGAAGATCTAACAGCAACGGAAATATTCACCAAGGAGCAAACCAATTCTCTCCTCAAAACGGTGGTTTCATTCCCATGGGCTCTGTTCCCTTTGTTCCTCTTCCGCAACACCCTCAGCCAATGATGGGAATGCCATATGGTGCTCCAATTCCCGTCCAGATTCCACCTCCAATCAGCCCCAAGCAAAACCCTCAACAAGCATTGACTCAACAAATAGACTACTACTTCTCCTTGGATAATTTGATAAGAGATGTCTTCTTGAGAAAGAATATGGGCACTGAAGGTTGGGTTGATTTGGACTTAATTTTGAACTTCAAGAGAGTTAAGATCATTGTCAATGGTATCAGAAATGCTATTGAAGAATCTGATGAAGCCACAAAAGATGAATTGTTGGACAAGTCTGTTGTCAATGCGGTGCAGCAATGTCAGAACTTGGAGGTTGGTTATTTGAATGGAAAAGAAGCCAATGATGCTAAAGCTACGGAAATCCAATTGAGAGTGAAACAAAATTTCGAGCAATGGATTATCTCGGATAATTGAATAACTTGGAAACATTTTTTTTTTAACCGAAGAATCCTTTTCCTTTTTTTTTTTTATTTTTACCAACAATTACACTCAAGATGGATTTTTTGGCTTTGAATTCATTCTCCAGCATCTATGAATAAAGCAAGAACTGTTCGATTGAATCATGATGCTTGCATGTATATAATGGCGATATTTGAGCTTCTCAAAAAAGCGAACCCGATTTCAAAGCTTAAGATAAAGACTGCAAGAGCGGCCGATATCCTATAATATATTCGACTTATTTATTCGATGGAAAGTTAGCTATTATGGATTAGCGACGATCACTTTTTAGGTGCTAGATGTTTCACGCTTCCTTATCGCCGTCAATTGATGAGTTCAAAGATTCTTCTGAACTATGGTTGACCTCGAGACTCTTTATAATAAATGGTTCGGCAACAGCGCCATCTAAGTAAGAGAGATCTTCCTCGGGTATAATGAGTGGCCAAACCCACTTTGCACAGATAGCAAAGAACAACAACACCCCCGGAAAGCCCACTGCTCCCTTCGTCAAAGTAATGACAAACTCAGCCACGCCAGCCACCACTTGCAATAGAAGGTATAGGTGGAACCATTTTCGCTTATTTTTTGGTATTAGATTGAGGTCCTTCCAAAGCTGTGGGCATGATGGATCGCTCTCGATGTAATGCTTGTCCACAAAGAGAAACCTTATTTTATTGACGACGGGCCCGCCATGGAGTCCCGAGATTCCCATGATGAAAAACAACCCACTCAAAATAGCCTGAGGTATCAATCCAAGTAATACCAAGAATGGGCCGGACATCATGACAAAAGTCATGGCTCCTTGAGCTGTGTTGGTGATGCGCTGCTCCACAACAGACACTGCCTCGCCGGTTTTTGAATCAAGTTCAACCAATGAAGCTGTATGCAAAGGTGCCTGAGGTATTAAGCCATTGGGGGCAGGAATTCCTAGGAGACCAGAAATGCCAGTTGTCAAGCCAAGAAGCATGAAATCCCAGTGAAAAGAGGCAGGTTTCTTGAGTGGGAACTCTTTCAGTTGGCACATTAATGACGACACGTTATGGTCGAAGTAAAATAAAACAGTGAGTAAGATTGCAAACGGAATAGCCAAGAACACATCACCAGTAGAGATATTTTCGCCGGGCCAAAAGTGGATAAACCACCCATGGGTTCGGCCTACCTCTAACGACAGGGAAGTTGGAGCGAATGCTTTAGTGGTAGGTAGATGAGCCAAATGCACGTCATCCAAGAACCCCCCGAAATGGATGAAACCAGTGAAGAAAATCACAGAAGCTGGCACCCCATAGTCAACAAAGACTTTTCTGGTCCAGGGTCTGAAGTAATGTAGCTGAGAACCGAAAATAGAGGATCCCAAACCAAAAATCACCATCAACAAACTGATCATAACAGAGCAGAACCCGGAAGCTGGTCCTTCTTCGTGGAATTGCCGATTGAGCATTTGGACTGCCTTCTGACAGTAGACAATACAAATGAAAAAACCGAAAACTTCACACGAGAAATTCGAGATAATCTTCATAAAGGACACCCAGTTGAAAATTGCAATTGCGAAATGCATAATCATGGACCAAAGGTAGATCCAACACATAAAAGGGAAGTAAGGCGTTCCTCTCGGTTGAACAATGTCATAAATTGTATAGCTAAAAATTGCTATGGGGCCTGTGACTCCCACTATACAAAGTGGCTGACCTGAGAAAAGGCCAAAAACAACACCTGCAAGAGCAGAGCTCATAAGGACCTCATTTACACCATACAGATTTGACGTTCGGTCAAACATGTCTTGTGCAAAAGCAATAGCAGGAAGTAAATTTGTAAAGAAAATATAGACGATGGAGGGCACAACTCTATAATTGTATGCGTCGGTGAAATCTGAACGGTAGAATCGCAGCCTAGCTTTGATATCATTAATGACACCTTTGCCCCATATTAATTTGAGATTGTGTCTCATGATGGTTTTCGCTAAGTCTGTGGAGAAGGCGGAATTTTATTTATCTTGCTTGATCGTATGGTGCGTAATCTCCCAGTGATGACATCTCACTTCACATGCAGAGCTGCCCTGGCGATAATATGCGATAAACTGTCCTAGAAGTGTATGGGAGATGATTTTTTAAAATGAGGCTCTGGATTGACAACTGGTTTGATTGTCTAGAATTGCAGCGCTAGAGAAGCACTAGGCTAATTTTAACATCAGGAAACGTGGGTTGTCGCAAGATTCGAAACTTATGCAGTAAGCACATGTATCAACGTGGTCTCTCAGCATACGACCTGTATCTTATCCTGTGCAAGGATAAGGAAGCCAGTGTCGATTTATCTCTTGCTGTAGAATATCTTGATTGATTTATCGGTCATTTTAATTTTCTAGTTCTCTTAAACCTTATATACTAAATAAGATTCCGTGTGGTTTTTAGATTTGCACAGCGATGCCGCGTTTTGCATGAAAGCATACTGATAGAATACGATGCAAAAAATTAGACAAGAAAATTCCTTGCTGGCCTAGAGAAGTTCGCCTATCCGGTAATATGTGCCTTAGAATTTTTAAATTGAATTTATACAGACGTATCTGGCTGAAAACATGAAAATTGATCAATGTTTGGTAACATCTTTAACACTTTAGCGCACAATGCTTAAGTCATACACTCGAAAGCATACAAACTACTAATGCGAAGGACTTGTTAAGAAAAATCTTTGAAGCTCCCTTGGGCATGTTAACAAATTATTTTCAGGTTTCTGATAATTTTTGCGGTAAGCCCTTGGCTCAATCAAATAACTAAGTGCCTCACCCTTGGTGGCTCAACGCAGGAGACGAGAAAATCAACCACAAACTTGTGCTTTATTCCCCTAGCAATTGAAGCTTGGTCTGTTTCACATACAAGGCGTTTTTTGAGAAAGTCACCCACAAAGAAAAGATCGAGGCAACAAATCCACGAAGGGTGCTCATACAAAGGGCTTACCCACTTGCCGAGTATCATGATATCGCTAGGCAAGAAGACATACATAGAATACTTTGCAAGATCTTCTGAACTAATTTGTAGTTTGTAAGTGTATGACTTCTTGAGAACAGGTCCCTTGGCTACTTATAGCCCCACTTTGCATACGCGAACTAATCTTAAGACTGACATTTCAGGTATCAAAAAGCTGAGTTTTATTGGCCCACATTTGTAGGCTCAAGGCCCTGCTTGTATCACACCCTTCGACTGGACGTCGTGTCGCAAGTTGGCTACCATATGAGCTTAGGATTTTGCATGGTCTGTAACCCACACAATCTTGGTGTCTCGAACGCTTAAGCCTTAATTAAAACAGCAGTTCCTAGGCCGTATTTTTTTTACTTACTTGGGTACTACATTTCTGACAAAGCCTGAAAGTTAGATATACGCGGTCTTATAGGAATGAATAAACAAATAAAATTTATCCTTCGCGTGGGCCCGCAGTGAACCACGAGCAAAAAAAAAGACGATTTTTGGCCCATGTTTCTCAAACAGAGTAAAACTGATCATTAATTTCTGTATATAGACTTGACCCTCGTGCCTGGGTCAATGATACTCCGAGCAAGTTGTTTCGTGCGCACAATGGGAATTTATTAATACAGGTCTCTTGGCCAAGTTGGTTACGGCGTGGTGCTAATAACGCCAAGATCAGCAGTTCGATCCTGCTAGGGACCATTTTTTTATCCTCTTCCTCGGGGTGAATATTATAAAAACGTCTACATATCCACATTTCAAGTGTCATGCGATCCGTGCATGTTGTTCATATTGGCGCTGGCAACCATCTGACCAGTCATGACGTTCATTTCAAGAAGTTAATTCGATCTGCGGTACAGTCAGCGACACTAGAGGAAGCGTCACAGATGATTGAGCACTGCGTATCAACCAACACCGCCAAAGGCTCCAGTTTGGACTTGCAGGGCAATGCTTCCTCTGACTGCGGTATCCTCGAGGTGAATTGCCGGAAAGTGGAGTCACAATGTGTCATTTTAAATATACAGAATCAGCGCCTACCGACACAGTTCACACAAGCCTTTTCGTCATGGCTTGATGGGCAATATGGCACCGGAACGATAAACAGGGACTTGGGGTTATCTAGGCCCATTGTAATTGAATACAAAACAGTCAAAGAGTTTTTCCAGAACAGCATTGACTTGAAGGACTCCGAAATGGCACAATGGTTCTCCTCGAATGATAACTTGGTGCTGACTAAAGCTGCAAGAGATTTTGAAACATTCAAAGGATACATGAACACAATAAAAGGTGATGACAAACAGAGCTCAATAGGCAAGCATGCTGTAGAGCAAAGTCTTCTACCAAATGTGCAAGACACAGTCGGAATAGTGTACCTAGACACCAAACCTGGAAGTGCGATATCGCTAGCAACATCGTCTGGGGGCAATTTCTACAAAATACCGGGAAGGATTAGCTGTGCCGGAATTCCAGGCTCTGGGATGGCATATGGCAATTGCCAAGATGTAGAGACATGTTGCATGTGCAGTGGTAATGGAGACACAATCATACGAATGAGTTTGGCTTCATACATATGCGACTCGATCGCAGAGAAATTAGCCGACAGTGAGTTCTGGCCCGATTTGGGAGATTGTTTAGTGGAGAAAGTCACTAGAAGAGGTCGGCAGCAGATTGGGGCGAGCGGCGGCCATGATCTGCCTGTTCTTTATTTGGGGGTGATACTCATTGTGCGCTCCAAAAGCGGCAGTCGCTTAGTATACTGCCACAGCACTGAAAGTTTCTACTTTGGTTTCGAAAGCAACGGTAGTACCGAAGTGGTTCTCAGCAGAAACGACGGAGGAGCGGGGAAGTTTCTACACGGAGAGTATAAATTATTCTAATGGTAGTTTAAACTTGCTTGTATTGATTAACAAACTGCTTGACACAGAGGATTGTTAAGGTTACTCACACTTAACGGGAGGTAGCGTGGACCTTTTGGAAAGCACCCTTGGATCCCAACTTGGAGTATTTGTGGTTCTTCTCAGCGACAACACCAGAAGCCTTTCTCTCAGCCTTCTTGAGCTTAGCAGCCTCCTTGGCCTTGGCAATTCTCTCCTCTCTGGTGGCCTTTCTCTCAGCTGGCTTTTGGTTTCTCTTCTCTTTGATGAAGTCCAAAGAAGCACCCTCGATTGGTCTTTGGTGCTTGACGGTTCTTCTGGTCTTCTTCTTGGTCTTCTCCTCAGAGATACCCTTCTTGCGTTGTCTTCTGTACAAAACGGTCCAGGCAATTCTTCTAGGACTCTTTCTCTGGTGGAACAAAGAAGCGGACTTAGAAGATTGGAATCTGAAGATCTTGGAGTCTCCTCTGACGAACAAGGTACCTCTACCTGGGTAGATCTTAGCACCGGAAAAAGAGTCAATTTCGAGCTTCATTGTGCTAAGTAGTTAGTATTGATCTAAAATGAGCTATGGTGGTAGGGACCCGCGGTTTGATCCTTCTGGGGTTTGCTAGTTTAACAAGTCGACGTTATTCTCAATCAAGGGCTGTGTACATGAATAACTGTAGTGTTGAGGACCGTTTGGAATCAAGGGAGCGTCTCTTTGATATTTCCCTATATTCAAGCATGGGTCTGTGTCGAGAATTGCCACCCCATTTTCAACATACCTGCTTAGTTGGTTAAGAAAGTATTCTAAAAGTGCGTCTCAAGAAGAAAATTTTCATCCACTGGGGGCTCGCAAACTATACAGGATAGGGTGCGAACGCTCGATAGCCTCCAGTGCGCTCGGTGCTTGATCACGTGCCAGAGTACGCCGCACCTATCAAGTCTGCGAATTCGGTGAGAGTACGGTGGTTTTCGATCTGAAGGTTTCACAGCTGTCAATTTGTATTGTGATCACAAGCGATATCATGTCACACAGGCATAGTGTAAGAGAGACGTTCAGCAACGACTTCTAATGTCATATTTTGACTTCTGCCTCTAGTATTAGTGTTCGCCAGTAGCACGACAGTGCGACATGTTACTTCAGCCCTGGTTCGCACGTGAGCACAGTGACTGCTTGCGAGGGGACGCTGCGCGCACCGTACAAATTTTTCGATGCCTCCAATACCTTACCTTTTTCTTCATCAGACCGGAGTGTTAATTAACATTTAAATCACAGAGATGGTCCGTATAGATTTTTAAGAAACCGGAGATGACTTAGTTTCTGGCGTAGACTATTCCATTGATTACTAACAACATCAGGCCCCAAAGAACAAGAACAACGACAACGTCAACGCCAAGTTGGGTTTGGCTATCAAATCCGGTAAGTACTCCTTGGGATTCAAGTCCACCGTCAAGGCCCTTAGAACCGGTAAGGCTAAGTTGGTCATCATTGCCGGTAACACCCCAGTCTTGAGAAAGTCTGAGTTGGAGTACTACGCCATGTTGTCCAAGACTCAGGTCTTCTACTTCCAAGGTGGTAACAACGAATTGGGTACCGTTTGCGGTAAGATGTTCAGAGTTGGTACCATGGCTATCTTGGATGCTGGTGACTCCGACCTTTTGTCTTCCATCTAATTGCATTAGATACGATTTTGGCACGCGCCTTCTGAGTACTTTTAATAATATAGACTTGACACTTGTTGTAGACTGCTGCTTATTTGTGCAACGTTTAAACTCCTATTTGATTAATTATGATACACGGGGCTCGAGAGGTGATTGGCCAGCAATATTCATTAGGCCATGGACCTATTCTCAAGCTCACGCTCTAGCTTCTCTATTTCGATTTCTTCCTTCCTGATCAATTCGCTGGCCAGAATATGTTTTTTCGGAGAAAAATCGCCTCTTCTAGGCAGCAACTCGTTGAGGTTGTCGTTATACCGGTCAAGCTTTAGGCTTTGCTCTGCTACTTCCCTTTCGAGGAGTAACACCTCCTCGTTAATTGTTTGAAATTCGTTCTGTAGCGCTATGATCTCATTCTTGAAATTAGGATTGGTTTGCAGGTTTGGATGCTGTTCCAAGATGGAGATAAGAGCTCGACATAGAGCATTCACGTCGTCATTCTGCGTTGTCTCGTCCGATAGAAGCTTATTGTTCACCGATGTTCTTCTTTTCTGTGGGGACGAGGATCCCTCAAGGCTAGGCTCCACCCTTGGCGAAGTTAGCGTCAACTGGGGGATGGCCACAGCATTGTTTGTCTTTTGCAGGGCATCTGGAGCCGAAAAGAACGTTTTGCCATCGATCCGCTCTGGATTTAGATGAGTGAAAGAAGGTTTAGTGGCTTCAGCCGAGGGGTCACTCACCATCAGCGAGCTTAAGCCTGAGTTTTGGGAGATCTTGTAGAGTCCCTTTTCGGTGTGGAGAGCGTCACGTATGAGGGTGGTTACTTCAGGCCTCGAGAGAATCGCGTTGGTAAATATGCCCGAACCATTGAATTTGGCATTATCTATGGCTTTGCACAGCTCACGTATGCTTTGTAATGGATCAGACATGTTGGTTGTAGAGGAAGAGATGGTTGTTTTGATGAGTACTAACTATGTGTAGGAAAAAAGAAGCGCGCCGCCCGAAGTGGTTAGGAAACAAGCTTGCAATGGACTAAAGAATAGGTGAAGCCCCTGGTGACTGATTATAGGAATGGTTATGATATAATGAGGTTCTCGTAAACGTCGGCGCAATGGAAGCAATTGGAATGGCCAGATTCTGACAATGGCAATAAGCACTCACACGAAGTGCGCATCCAACTCGCAATAATAACGCACGCTAGGCTTGTGGGGTCACACTCGAAAAACTATAATTAGCAAAATGTCATGACCCGGATTGAATTTCCTCTCACCATGACTAACATGCATTGTTGCTCGTGATATTTTCTAGAAATTATTTATTAATTTGTATCCCTTTTAGATCACACCTGCATGGAACTGCATGGAAGGAAACACAAGTGACCGTCGGCACAAATAACGCAATACTATAAAAGTGTATAGCCCCACGTAAATTTTCTTTAGTCATAAAATTCAACGACACCATAATTCACAATGCCTTGCGAATGCTCCACTCAACCAAACTCTCAAACCAACGCTTGCAAATGCGAAAAGGCCTGCGCTTGTGAGACTTGCAAATGCCAGTCCTGTCAATGTGCCACTAAGTGCACGTGCTCTGAATGCAAGTGTGAATAATTAGGGGGCTCGTACACACTAGTTTACTTATGGAAAATAAACAGTTTTTCACATATGCTCTGTAGCCAATATTATGCGAGTAGTTATTACTCTAGCACGTCCAGTGCGCATCCATCATCGATCTCGAGTGCCGTACCAACCCACCTTACTAATTCATTTTCTTACTGACACCTTGCACAAGTAAGTGGGCCGCTAGAAGTCTGCAATCAAACCCATCCAGCAATTAAAGTCACTCCCTGGACTCGAACATTCATATTTATAGAGGCGGAGTCTTGATATACTACGAACAATGCTAAATCTCGACAAGTACGCCAAACCAGGTAAAAACTACTACCTAGCTTTGGGGTTAGAGGGCTCCGCAAACAAGCTAGGTGTTGGTGTGATAAAACACAACCTAGGGAAGTTGACGGCCGAAAATAACGCACAAGTGCTCTCCAATGTTAGAGATACATATGTCACGCCCCCAGGAGAAGGGTTTTTGCCGCGTGATACCGCCAGGCATCATCGGAACTGGGTTGTTCGTATCATAAAAAGAGCATTGGCCGAAGCCGAAGTTTCTGGCGCCGAATTGGATTGTATTTGCTTCACGCAAGGCCCGGGAATGGGTGCTCCTCTACAAAGCGTTGTCATCGCCGCAAGAACGCTTGCACAGTTATGGGATTTACCTCTAGTCGGCGTCAATCACTGTGTCGGTCACATAGAAATGGGACGTGAAATTACTGGGGCTCATAATCCTGTGGTGCTTTATGTGAGCGGTGGAAATACCCAGGTCATCGCTTACTCCAAGCAGAGATATAGGATCTTCGGTGAGACTTTGGACATCGCCATTGGTAACTGCCTTGACCGGTTTGCACGTACATTGAAAATCCCCAATGAACCTGCTCCCGGATACAACATCGAGCAGTTGGCCAAGAAGGGTAAACACCTTGTTTCGTTGCCTTACACAGTCAAAGGTATGGACTTGTCCATGTCCGGGATTCTTGGCTACATTGACAGCGTGGCCAAGGACTTGTTTAATCCGAAGGGAAAAAAACTTTTGGATGCAGATACTGGTGAGCCCATCACGCAAGAAGATTTGTGTTTTTCTCTTCAAGAAACTCTTTTCTCCATGTTGGTAGAAATCACTGAGAGAGCGATGGCACATGTGCAGAGCAATCAAGTGTTGATCGTGGGAGGGGTCGGCTCGAATGAACGGTTGCAAGAAATGATGGGATTGATGGTGAAAGATAGAAAGAATGGATCCGTTTTCGCTACAGACGAACGTTTCTGCATTGACAATGGAATTATGATCGCCCATGCTGGATTATTAGCATATCGTATGGGGCAAAACAATGAGCTTGAAGACACAGTGTGTACTCAACGTTTTCGGACTGATGAGGTTTTCGTGGAGTGGAGGGATGATTAAGGGGGTGAGAGTATCAAAATAGATACCAGACGACGACAATCAATGCCTAAGTTTTGTATCTGTAGATGACTCGGACAATACAGTCTACGGCCTGGTTGTTTATGTGCGGTCAAAAATCAATTGGTATTTAAAGGTTTGAGCTCTCTACGTAGAGCTTGAATCAGATACGTATCACACATATCCATGACTCCTCTCTATGTCTTAAAATTTTTCTTTGCAGCAAACTGACAAAGCCAAAAAAGACTTTTATAAACCTTCCTAAGTCATTGCTACAGGGCAAAAGTTGGTTGGAACTTCCTCGAATGGTGTTGCACATAAGCCTACTTTTTTTGTGAAACTGATGTTTCCCAATTGTTCATTCGAAAGTCCCTTGACTCATAATTTTTTTAGTTCATTTTTATCACTTGACGAAACTTTCGTAGCTCCTGAGAGATACGAGATCCTATCTGGAACATGTGTGTTTATCCTTCCTGGGTTTGGTGTGGACCGATTAGTGCCCTTCGCACAATCTTGCATTTATCATCCATGATGCGAGCAGACTCCATGTAGTTTGACTTAGACGCAAAGTTTCACTGACTATCTGACTTTCAGTATCCATGTATCAGACATCCGCTAAAATAACGAGACAGATTATTGGTGTTTTTTTTCTCGCAACAAAGGTTCCGTGGTCTAGTAGGTTATGGCATCTGCTTAACACGCAGAACGTCCCCAGTTCGATCCTGGGCGGAATCATTTTTTCGTCAGATGAGTCTTGTAACAATTTTATGAACGACTCTTGAGACATCCTACAAGTCTACTTTTATCCTGAACATAAGTTTAGTGTCATTCAACACATACTTGTTTTGGATTAGGATACGTCGAGCTGGACGTGGTTATGTAAGGGTTTTGGCCATATCATTCGTGGTTACTATCATCACGCGTATGTTTAACAAAGTGACAGGCATGGAAGGGCAATAATCTGCCTTTCGAATCATTTATTGTGTCTTTTACTCGTTATCTTTGCATCTGTAAATGATACTCAAAAAGAAGCTACTTGAAAATTTTTCTAGGGAATTTGTCACAACCTTGTGTCAAAGCTGCGTGACCCAAAATGCCAGCAATATAGTTTAGACTATTTTACAAATTCGATCAGTTTAAGAACGTTTATTAGACTTACCATCGGTAATTCAATGTCCCAATGCGATTTTTCAAATATCGCCTACAGCGTGAATGTTCGTGGGAGATCTAACACACCCGAAGATATCAGTACTTGGAATTCAAAGGCTCAATATAGTTTATTCCCTGGAGTGTTCTCTAGATAACAAGTGAAAATGTCCCTAATGTTAAAGATTTCATAACCTGTTGTGACGCATTAACCTGTTGTGACGCATTATTATCCACATCATCATATACAGGAATGGAGATATCTCGTGACTTTAACATTCTGTTTAGGTACGGCGGTACCACACTGTTTCTAGTCAAATCAAGTTCCTACTCTAATACTTGTTTTGGCTTGTGATCAGTATTAAACTCGATGCCGTACAAGAGCGGGACTACGCCACTCTTACATAGGCTGACTCGGAAATCCTATACACAGGAGTTACCCGCCCTTCTTGGACTTGACACGGCAACCTTTCCTAATCAAGTAGGAGAACGTAGCAATCTGAAGAACTATGCACACTTCATGTAAAGTGATGCAATTATGTCATTGGACATCTGCTTGATACGTGCAGGAAGAACAGACTCATGCACATGCAGTCCATTCGTCCTTCGCGTTCAACACTTCCCCTCAGATTGAACTTCTTCTATCTCTTTAATATCCGCCTGTAGGATCTGGGCGGTAAGGTATCCGTGTTGCTGCCTCTCTAAACTCTTTGTGAGAATGTCAGCTAGGTTCCTCTTTGTATTGATGTACGCAACATCAATCAAGCCTCTTTTAACATACTGAATGACACAATACGGATGTGGTGTGACAACCAGAACATCGTGAATCAGGTATCTGACGGACAGTTTAAGAAAGGAATGAAACACGTCGAGATAAAGTATTCAGTGGTCATTTCTTTTTTATGATATCTTTAGTGTTTTAACAATCACTTCTTACTTCTTACTTTTCATTCGCATGGCTGAATAGTCCCTCATCATATGAAGTCTTTTTGCCCCACTCATGTATTGGCATAATATTCAAGGATTTTATTAATTTAGGTGCAATAATCTCACCAGGAGCCTGTTTATTTTTGTATCAGTTTGCTATCACTCGACACTTTTTTGGCCTTTAATTTTGAGGTCAAATTTCTTACGTTCGCCATTCTTCTTTGCCTCTTTTGTCCGGAACTTATAAAAGTGCATCTTCTCACCAGAGAAAGTGCTTTTTTTTTCTATTTATTTTCAATACATTTCTCTGTTACTGTCATCAATTAGCTTCATCCCGAGTAGCTCAACTGCTTCGTGATCTAATTTTAATGACAGTGGTCATTAGCGAAAGTTACTACTGCGAATTACTTTGCTCGCGTATGTATCTCAGAGGACGTGAACCATGAATGTTATTCTTTCGTAATGAGTTGTACATATTTTCCACCAACAGTCAGCATGGGCGCACGTTCAATGTTTTGAAGCGTTCCCTATCCACATTCATCTAATCTGAAATATAACCTTTATTTTATTTATGTATTTTTTAAATTCGAATCAAAGTGTCGAAAAATAGAAGACAAAACGCGAAATCAGTGCAAAAAACAACCGAGGTTGCAAATATTTGTGTACCTGTGAAAAAAACCTCTTCGCCATTTTCTGGCCTGGCTTTGTTTATACATACCGTCTTTTGTATAAACTATCGCTTGGTTATATCCAGACCGGTTTTGAATCAATGGTGATACCCGGCACCAACATGCGCCTAAAATCGCTGTGCTTACGTGCAAGACATCATGTTTGCAATAAATACTTTTATTGAATTATGTAAACAGGATTCTTGAGGCCTCAAGCGTCAAAGTTTACTCTATCATCTTGTGTGAAATGCTGAATCATTCTCAAAGTACTAGCAGCTATTAAATTATCGAGAGCACGAGAAAAACTTGTGCTTTCCTAGAGACGTTCCATGAGCTTTATAGTCTCTAATGAAGCATAGCCGACTCATACTCAGCCCAAAGAGCTTGGGGTCTACTTGCTTCCTTGTGGCGTACGAACATAGTGACCATGAAATCGCCAGGGCAAAGTCGTCTCTGAGTATGAATGCACAAATGGAAATTAAATCAGGATCGGTGAAGTAACTCTTCATAAAAGCAGGCAACGAACCGACGCCAGTTTCAGCTGTAGTTGTTATCTAAACAAAATATCGTGCAATAAACCATAGGCTTTGAAACTTCATCAAAGGTTCCGTGGTCTAGTAGGTTATGGCATCTGCTTAACACGCAGAACGTCCCCAGTTCGATCCTGGGCGGAATCATTTTTTTCACTTATACCAATGGAACTTATTCGATTTCAACTGTTTTATTCCATTAACTTTTCTTAATTACCCAACTCGCCACTGACTCTTTGCTTCAAAAAATAACAAGAGAACTGGGGGAAGGCGAGAGAGGAATCAAGGCCATAGGCGTATGTGCAGAAACATAAGTGATTATGTGCGTAGGAAGGGATGTTGATTTCTCCCTTGATGGACCTGAGAACTACCCGCTAAACTGATTTTATGAATGGCTCACTAAGATTGACACCGGCCGGCGGCGATTCGGTCATTCTGGCGCTTTATATTTAAGCAAGGCATGTTTACCTAATCATATTGAAGAAGTAATTTTCTTTTCGGTTACGAATAAGGCTACCAGTTTCTCAGGGGCTAGGGGAATCTTGAGCCTGAGCGCTAGTAAGCTCAACCGTTTCTCAAACAGCCTCTCACCCTTTTACTGATCAACACAGAATAGATCAGACTCATCCAGTCATGGCAATATCTGATTGGGCAATAATACGACCTGTCAACGAACACGACTTCACAAACCTGAAGGAGAAGCAAATTGATGCAATAAACTTAATTTTTGTCCTAATCCGGGGGCGTGTTCGCAGCGCATACCACACTCAATTTATCTTATACAAGCTGCTTGTTAGATTCTTTAGTAACATCTGGTACCTATTAGATGTGTATTCATTGTTGGGTTCCCAATAAGTGGGAATCTAGGTGATTGTATAGTCAACCACTGAGGCGGTTAGGTGCCATGTCACGAGCTGAGATGAATGGATGAGTCCACGTCACTTGGTATGGTGACTTAAGGCGCCGTCATTGGCATTCATAAGCTCGAAGCTACTACTGTCCTAATGGGCAAGGTGCTACCCATGGTGGATCTAACAGAAGATTCCTCACTGGGTTAAGGAGACCAAGAGATCAAGTTCAAGCATTGCTTCCTTAGTTAGTTAGGGTAAGGAATACAAGACACTTCCATGAAATTCACATATGCGAGACAACTGAAGTTCCACGTCTTTAGGAACTATTGGAGAATGGATACAGGGAAAGGCCCTACATATGAGTGTGTATGGGAAAATGTGCGCCAGATACTCACCAAGACCTACAATGCACTGATATGCGCAAGGAAGCGCACCTTCATTCCCTGGAGTGAAAAAAGCTTAGCACACACACTTCATGCTTCAAAAGAAACAAAGTTTGAAACAACCCTAAATCAAAGGGCTTGAACCGACACAATAATGCTGGCTTTTCGAAACTTCATGTTAGAATTATTATGCGACCTGGGGTGTTAAACCTGTATTCGCAAGTGGTCTAAGCTTCTAACGGCTTGTCAATGATGTGGATC